>OX940985.1:7023780-7699313 GCA_954871275.1 Leptopterna dolabrata
GTGAATAAATCACAATGCTACGAAAGCTGTGAATGAATTGATTAAAATAAAAAAATAAATGAAAAACCCCCAAACTCGAAGAACCGAAAACTCCCACGTAATTACTGTCCGCATTGCAGCGTGTAGTTACAGTGGGATGGACGGCTGTCTCCGCTTGACAGTGTATAACCGCAGAATGAGAGCGGGGAGTGGTGGCTCTGACAATGACCGGTACTTCCGCAAGAGTAGAGCCTCCCATCGCCATGAAACTGCCATCCCTTGTAAAGGAAGCTGATCGATACAATCCCGTATGACTTGATGCAGATTGGCTGCACTGTGAAACAAATTTATTCATAGGGTGTCAAGATAGGCCGCAACCAGACGGATCTATAACGCAGAACTCAGTGGCAGAAAAAAAAAGCTGAACGTAGACCTAAAGCGATCTGTTCCAAAGAGGAGTTTCGGATGTTCAGACTTTCATTTGGATTTTAACAATATTATAACCAGAGCCCTTCAAATGCCATTTTGCCATGGCGCCATCCTAAAATGCCATTTTTTGGGCGTTTTGAAGTAAAATGCCATTTTTTGCCAATTTGTGGGGAAAATACTACTTTTCTGCCGTTTTTGCCTCATTTTTTCTATTATTATTATTATTATCCCCCCCTTGCCGCCAAAAAAAACTAGCTTGGAAAGAAAGTTTGAATTCTAAGTTGTGTTTGCAGGAAAACGAGCCCCCCCCCCCCCCCCCCCATGACCCTTGATGACAGAAATATACCTAGTCTGTGACCAGTGGAATCCTGGGATTCCAGGTAGAAAAGGAAAGGCTTCAGGTAGATGGACGTTGCGTCTTGCATGGACTTCCCGAATCCCATAGTCACTTGGTATTATTCGCGTCGAGGGATTAAAGCCATTATTGGGGAAAAGGGCCGGTCTTCCAGGCCTGTTATCGACTGTTCCTATACATATATCCCTTCCCTTCACCACGTCCTTCATTCCAAGCTGAAGAGGTGAAGAGTATAGCTGCCAATCTGTCAGGGGAAGAAGCTACCCTCAAGGAAGACTGGGAAGCTGCCGACGTCCTCTCAATGAAATTCGCACCGGCAGCATTAGCACACGTGGAACGCACTTTCTCCCAATTGAAATATATTTTGAGCGACCGCCGCCTTGGTTTTTGTTTGGACAGTATCACAGCCCACCTGAAATTATTTTACAACAATTGTGACCCCGATACAATAAATTTAATTCATTTGTAATTTTGGTTTATTATTTTCAATAATGAACCATTGGAATCGAGCATGAAAAAAAAAATTCTTACCCCCCCTCAAAATTTGATGGTTTACGTTTCAAGGTATGTAGAATCCAAAACTGCAATAAAACGCTGCAAATCCCTGCACAACGGTTTATTATTTTGTACAGAATACCCTTCTGTTACAGATCACAGCTCTCTGTATAGATAACCCGTCTATATAATATAATATGTACTATTCTATACATATTATGTAGATCGCAGACCCTCCGTAGGTTAGTACCTAACCCCGTACTCGTTACTAGGCACCTACCTAAATCACGAGTTAAATGTTGCTAAAATAATTCTGCCGATGACAAACAGTACCTAACGAAAAGAAACACACATAATGAAGTTCTGAAAAGAAATTGTTGGTGAGGAGTGAAAAAAGTTGCAAAAGTACCTACCAACAAACTCCAGCCCCTTCTACGTAGATGGTATAATGAACCGTTGTGTAATAATTTACCGTTGAGTAATGATTTACCGTAGTAATAATTTACCCATCAATAATACTTCAACGTTTGTTCAAGTTTCACTACCTACCAACAACCTCCAAAAGAGCCATCATTTTTCAAATGAAATAATATCACAGAACAACCAACTCGACTTCATTCTCCGCCAATATAATCAGGTGATCCCTACCAATGATTTTATCTCCGCCAAATTTCCTATTGTGGGCGCGTCTCTGGTTACGAGATTTGGTTTGAATTGTATACAATTTCATTCACACTGGAATCGAAAATGACTGTCGGTGCAAACTTCGGGGCCTTACTGTGAACGAACGGCTGGACGTACGACGCTCCGGATGGTCTTAAAAAACTCGCAAGTTCAAGAACTATTTAAAACCGTAAAAATATTTACGTAAAAAAATGGTATAGGCGTTTTGAACATTTCAACCCCTATTTTGAACCCCTTAGAGATGACTCACAGTAACGTCGAGCTTCGAGGACCAACTAGACGCCGAACGGAACCTATAACCCGAATTTCATCAATTTTTTTTTCATGGTAACTAAGAAAAGTGGCCCGTACGGCGTACGGCGGCCAGACAGAAATATTTTTATTGCAGTTTTGGATTCTACGTACCTTGAAACGTAAACCATCAAATTTTGAGGGGGGGTAAGAATTTTTTTTTTCATGCTCGATTCCAATGGTTCATTATTGAAAATAATAAACCAAAAATTTGGATTCATGTGGTTGCTGTTGAACCTACTATGAACAGCTATACATTTACAACAACGTGAAAGTACTACTGCCCGACTCGGGCTGTTGGAGGCTCAAAATTTACATTCCTAGGCAGTCTTAAGCCATTCGTTATATTAGTCCGTACGAATTTCCAATGCTGCATAGCAGGCTTAGCTAAACTGATTTCCTGATTGTTTTAACTCTGAGTAGTAGTAGATGGTCATTAGTGTCATTATGAACCCAACCTACTGTATAGGTACATCAAATGGTATATTTATGTAAAACTCCGCGTAGTACAGTCGCGTATGAAACACTGTACATCAGGTACGTAAAACCCAACCATTCAAAGCATAATCTGGATTTATTTTAAAATAGCCTGATGTTAGTTGGTGTTTTGGTGTTGGTACCTACTGACAGTAGGTACCTACACATTATATACGACAACAAGGTTAAGCCGAGACCCCACCTACTGCTCAGCTAAGGTTTTTTTAGGTTGCTCCAAATTTACGTTTCTAGAAAGTCTTAGGTCAGTCGTTATATTAATAAGTCCTAGTTATATTAATATTATTATTATGTCTTAGTTCGTTTTTCAATACAGCAGAACAGCTAGGTTCACCTACACTATTGTCCTGAAGCAAATTATGAAAAACTAGTCTATGCAACATGTTATGTGAATCGCAGACAGCATTGGCCAATAGAATTGCAGAACCATTTCGGACGATGCCAATGCGCACCATGCCAATTAGACAATTCGAAATGGATTCCAATTCAAATTAATTTGAATTCAAACCGTAGTAATAATTTACCCATCAATAATACTTCAACGTTTGTTCAAGTTTCACTACCTACGAACAAACTCCAAAAGAGCCATCATTTTTCAAATTAAATAATATCACAGAACAACCAACTCGACTTCATACTCCGCCAATATAATCAGGTGATCCCTACCAATGATTGGCCGTATTCACAAATTCCTATTGTGGGCGCGTCTCTGGTTACGAGAATTGGTTTGAATTGTATACAATTTCATTCACACTGGAGTCGAAAATGCCTGTCGGTGCAAACTTCGGGGCCTTACTGTGAACGAACGGCTGGACGTACGATGCTCCGGATGGTCTTAAAAAACTCGCAAGTTCAAGAATTATTTAAAACCGTAAAAATATTTACATAAAAAAATTGTATAGGCGTTTTGAAAATTTCAACCCCTATTTTGAACCCCTTAGAGATGACTCACAGTAACGTCGAGCTTCGAGGACCAACTAGACGCCGAACGGAACCTATAACCCGAATTTCATCAATTTTTTTTCATGGTAACTAAGAAAAGTGGCCCGTACGGCGTACGGCGTACGGCGGACAGACAGAAATATTTTTATTGCAGTTTTGGATTCTACATACCTTGAAACGTAAACCATCAAATTTTGAGGGGGGGTAAGAATTTTTTTTTTCATGCTCGATTCCAATGGTTCATTATTGAAAATAATAAACCAAAATATTTCTGTCTGTCCGCCGTACGCCGTACGCCGTACGGGCCACTTTTCTTAGTTACCATGAAAAAAAATTGATGAAATTCGGGTTATAGGTTCCGTTCGGCGTCTAGTTGGTCCTCGAAGCTCGACGTTACTGTGAGTCATCTCTAAGGGGTTCAAAATAGGGGTTGAAATTTTCAAAACGCCTATACCATTTTTTTACGTAAATATTTTTACGGTTTTAAATAGTTCTTGAACTTGTGAGTTTTTTAAGACCATCCGGAGCATCGTACGTCCAGCCGTTCGTTCACAGTAAGGCCCCGAAGTTTGCACCGACAGGCATTTTCGACTCCAGTGTGAATGAAATTGTATACAATTCAAACCAAATCTCGTAACCAGAGACGCGCCCACAATAGGAATTTGTGAATACGGCCAATCATTGGTAGGGATCACCTGATTATATTGGCGGAGTATGAAGTCGAGTTGGTTGTTCTGTGATATTATTTAATTTGAAAAATGATGGCTCTTTTGGAGTTTGTTGGTAGGTAGTGAAACTTGGACAAACGTTGAGGTATTATTGATGGGTAAATTATTACTACGGTAAATCATTACTCAACGGTAAATTATTACACAACGGTTCATTATACCATCTACGTAGAAGGGGCTGGAGTTTGTTGGTAGGTACTTTTGCAACTTTTTTCACTCCTCATCAACAATTTCTTTTCAGAACTTCATTATGTGTGTTTCTTTTTGTTAGGTACTGTTTGTCATCGGCAGAATTATTTTAGCAACATTTAACTCGTGATTTAGGTAGGTACCTAGTAACGAGTACGGGGTTAGGTACTAACCTACGGAGGGTTTGCGATCTACATAATATGTATATAATTGAATAGTACATATCATATTATATAGACGGGTTATCTATACATAGAGCTGTGATCTGTAACAGAAGGGTATTCTATACAAAATAATAAACTGTTGTGCAGGGATTTGCAGCGTTTTTTTATACTGGTTTTTATTAGTTTTGTACATCGTTTTAGTCAGTACAATAAATATAATGTTATTCGAACGGCAATATTCTATTTTCCCATAAAATCAGGGGAAATAAATGCCATTTTTGGCTAAAATAAGTGCCATTTTGCCATGTTTTAAGTGCAATTTTTGGCAAAAATGAATGCCATGTTTTGAGGGGCTCTGATTATGACCTATTAATAATAAAGTCCTCCGTTCGTGACATCTGTTTTTTCTGTAAGTCTATACATACAGAAAGGCGACACCATGATAATTCATATTGCGGCCACCAACTAGCCAAAAAACGACACCAAATTCTACAAGCAGCAACCTGTCTCCATATTCAGTCAACACAAAATATGTCATGTTTTTCACTCAACCACACCGTTGCATTGTTGTTTTCATCTCGAAATATTTACTATTCATAGGATTTGTTGGATCATAGTAGATTCAGATCCTGCTTCTGCGTCACCCAGCGTCGCCCTGCGGCTCAGCTTGCAGGCCTAAGTGTTCAGAAAATTGTTAATTGAATTTTATTTATTAAAAAAAAACATGAACAAAATTTACCTTGTGAGTTTACTCAGAAAGAGAAAAGGTTTGACTATGAGGCTAACTCCGACTAATTGAGCCAAATGTCATTATAACTGAACTTCTCATGCGCATGCGCGTCAACATTGAACGGTTTGCTAGTTCGTATCCCGTTTCGGTCACATTTTTTAACCCGAAATCGTCCCATCTTTTACATCTAAATTTATTGTTAGTAGGCGTGTGGTGCATCTGTAACCATAAAATAAAGATGTGCCAATTTAACGCCACCGCCTACTATGTACAGGCAGGACCTTTCCGTTTCAAAACAGTCGGAATTAAATTGGAAATGGACTCATTGGCCCCTCGCTGAATGAGTCGGCTTCTTCATGGTCGCTTCTTGTATTGGAACCCTCCATATTTTTTTTCCTACCGCACTCCGCTGATATAACTTTTCTTCAGGTTTGCGCCCGGTGATTAATGAACACAGGAGGTTCCTTCTGAAATTACCGCGTAAATCAACTCCTTCAATGGCCGTAAATCCACACCTAATGAAAAGGTTTCTTCGCTTTGCGCCGAAGCTTTCGATCCTTTTCATGGTGTGAATGGAAGTGGTCTTGGTCCTTCTTTAAAAATGCCTTATAACCACGGAGGTTCAGTACTTCATTTGAGAGCATCTATGGGTGTTTTCTGTTGGAGGATGGTTTATTGAGTGTCGTCCCATGTTATACGAAAGTAGCCGACGAGGGAAGAATCATACTGTAATGTACATACATACCGGTATCAAAATATATGTGGGTGCTGTTAAGACAATGCTAATAATATACAGTGGCCTGATACGATAATAATTGTAATCAGTTTATGTATAGAGTGCATCATTGCCTTTTTGGTCTTGTCATAACTGCCTGCTAGTTCCTATTCGAATGTATTTAGAGGGTATAGGTCTTGAGCAGCCCAACTTGAAATATGAGATCATCCGGTGACAAATGGGTTTAGTACAAAGTGGTATGACACGTTTTTAATGGAAATTAACGATGAATTCCCAGGGCAGTTTATCCTCCGTGTTATGTCGACTGGAATTATAGAAATTGGACTGTGCAAAATGAAGCAAAATTAGTGACCGCCCTTAGGGACAGGAGATTGGTTTTAGCCTCTACTTGCATACCCCCTGATAATAAATAAGGATCCCCTGAAAGACAGATAATTTGAAAGACTCTGGAACTCATAGATCATAATATATTTGATGATTTAAAAATAAATGAATAATAAAAAACTAGCGAATTTCACTCATGAAAATTCACTTAAATATGTCATTGACAATGTATATCGATGGGGTGTGTGGCAGTGAACATTGTGAACAGATTCATATTGTGGAAATGATTGAAATATAATTTTAGATATGTTCCACCGTGGACGCTCTGTATCTAGTCAGAGATGTTAAGATAATATACACTATAGGTATTTCAACATTTGAACTCCCCCATTGGGAAACTAGTTTCTATACCTACGTACTTGCTTAAAATCACATAGGTATTTCAACACTGGGAGCTTAAATCATTAAATAATACATAATTTTAGAGTTGGACTTACTTTCAATATGAACTCGTTTCCCTAGAAAGCAAAAAGCTCTTCTTACTCGTCACTGTCTTCGTTCCCAGCATTTTAAACTTAAAGTAAGTACCTAACCCATATAGAATATAATAATCCATCCAGCGGGTAAATCAATTTTACTTGATGATACTTTTTGTGCTGTACACGGTGAAGTAACGTCTGCTATGCTCTCTCTCCTGAGTATCCAAGGTATCCGGTTTTCGATGTGTGGAGTGACACCAAGCTTGTGCCAGGGTCTCGTATCGCTTACCAGTTCTCACCCTCAGACCACGTCCGCTGTCGCTGCGTCAGGCTTCCGTGATGAGTCGTCACATCTGTTGTTATCAAAATCGATATCGCTTCGTGGAGGAGCGACGGATGAACGAGGGTGTGGTCTTCACACCGTACTCGTATATTGATTTGCCACTGAAGCTTTCAAATGGACCGTCTTCAAGAAATCCAGGAATCCAACATGTTCAGCATTATTTAGATTTGGATGGAAAGAAATGATTAAATTGGCAGAACGCATTACATTTATGGAAATCGAGGTAATTCTGAGCAATTACTTGGTCAACCCCAAACTTTTTCATATTTGACTACGGTCGTAAGGATGTTCTCAGAAAGCAAGAAACATATAATTCAAGCCCCGCAAGAAACATATAATTCAAGCGATTCAAATGGAAACATAACGATTACAAATAAAGACTACACCATTATTTGTTTCTTGCTATTGGTGAAGTTTACAACGGGGAACCATCGCAACAGAACACTGATCCAGTTGCCGCTGACTCGGATGAGGACGTTGAACCCGGCGATTACTGAGGTAATTTCTATTTGTATATACCATATATTAACTTTCCGGGGCCTAAATTATGTTTTTTTAGTTTCACAAAAATCTCTACATTATCGTAGTCAAGTATGAAAAAGTTTGGGGTTGACCAAGTAATTGCTCAGAATTACCGAAATCGAAATAATGTTACAGAAGTAGTTTGCCTAATACGCAGTTTGAACTTCATCATTGGAGAGGTACAAGTTGACCCGTTGGCTCATTCACTCGGGTTTGTCTCTCTTTTTTGTCACTAACGTGTGTTTTAGGAGACGTAAGTTTGAAGAAATTGTTCAGTGTTGCAAGTTGTGTTCATTTACAAGCGAGTATTTTTACTTCACTCCAGTCCGGCTTTCTAATAGAGGCACAAATAAATGAAACTTGATAACGGGAATATGCCCCCCCCCCTTCCCCCGTCAAAAACTTAAAATCTGGGTCATGTTGGGTTGGTTACTTGTGTCAATTACTGAATTATTTGATTCTTTGTAATTTCTGACGATTTATAACGTGGACAGCTGATCATGTCCGCGACGCTGGCAGGGACGAACTGTTAACTTTACTTTTGGTTTATTATTCTGTGAATAATACACCTATGTATTCGCTCAGCAAAAATTTTTATAACACCCCCTCAAAAATTTTTCTTTTCCGTTTCAAGGTGCGTAGATTCCAAAAATGCAATGTCCGTACGCCGTCCGCCGTATCACGTGTACCGGCTTCATTTTCGGTCTAAAAAATTCGTTCTTTCGCACACATGCTCCATTTGGGCCCTAGTTGTGTCCCGAAACTTTTCAGCCCGATCGGAATATACCCAGGGGTGTTATGAGTGAAAATGTGTGTAAAAATAGGTACTTTTTGCGTTTTAGCAACATGTTAGTAACATGAGCTTTTGAGGTATCTTTTTCCATGTTTTTGGGGACGAGAAGACCGAATATGAAGTCGATTTTGACCAAAGACGCGGAAATTGAGGTTTTACCAAAGGTTCAGCTCCCAAAATTGGTTTTTTATGTGTCAAAAACCTGGAAAACTGTCTGAAATCACCATCAATGTGTATAATAACATTATAAAAAGTGTAAACAGGTGAATCAAGACCATTAAATGGCACTACCAATAATCAAAGATGACCTGGAAAAAAAAGCGTACCTATTTCATGTTTTGGGGGCCAAAATTGGTGGAAATTATCAGAAATAGCTATTTCAATCATTCCACATGAAAGAAACAATAAATTTAACAGCCAACAAGAATCTCTAGAACTCCATTTGAATAATAAACCCATGTGACAAGGACTTTGCAGCGTTTACTTTTACTTTTACTCGTGTCCAGGTAAGCTCCATTATAAATTTCATCAAATTGCTAATTCAACTATTCTCCCTATGCACGATCTAGTTTAGGGTTAATCATATGATTGCAGCAACCTAGTACCGGGCCGAGCCTAGTTATCAGTGGATTACACTTGGCCAAACGTTCACCCATGCACCCACATGGAGAGGCCATACGTTCAACACCAAACGAATACACAGGTTTAGTAATAATTGTGAAAAATGTTAACCCCCTGAACCCAGCAACTGGCAAACGAGTGACTATAATTACTTATAAACAAGTGTCTTCTTCAATCCTTTTAGTCTACGTGGTCATATTTCATTCTGTGATTGACTATGAACTTTTTTCCACTTTTGTTTTTTCCAAACTTTGTGAGAAATTATTTTTCTAATAAATAAAAGTTTTTTTTTGTCTCTCCGTGAACATCGAGATCATTATTTGCTGAAGTTTCGTTAGAGTAGGTATTCATCACTCAGTTCAACAGTAATTCTCGTAGTTCTGTGGTATTTCATGCAACCCGTTCTTGAGTTGAAATCGACCTCGTTGGGCGATCGATATCGAGCTCGTTAGGCTAATTAGGATAGTTCAGGCAAGTTCATAGACGAATACCAAACCCATAAAAAATGCCTTTGGCTGTAAAGATTGCCTTTTGGCGAAAACCCGAACACAGATGGGGATGTTGGGAGAGGTTGTTCGAAGGTTTATGAGGTCGCGTAATTGGTCTGGAAAGTTGGGGTCCTAACAACGGCAGCGGGGTGCAACTTGAGTAGTTAAGTTACCTCTCGCGGGAATCGAATGCGGCGGAGATGGAACGTGGGTAATTCTCTCTGCCTCTTTCATTCTGAATATTTTCAGTGCCGCCGTGATTAAAAAATGAAAAATCTAAATGTCTAAGTCAATATTTCTGTTTCAACACTGACGATAGTTAGGTGCAGGGTGTGTCAATATTTTTCATCAGGAGCCAAAACATGCAAAAATCTCCGAAATCGAACAAAATGTGCGAAATATGCAATTTAAATTTCAATTAAACACACGCTTAACGCTTCGGATACCCTCAAAACGGAAAAGTATAACGATATACACGATAAAAAAAAATACATATGTAAAATATGCAAATTCCAGTCCGTAATCATGATCAATGAGGACCCTCTCTTCTGCTGAAGTAAAGTTTGGAACTGTCCAATAAGAAGAGTTTAGCAGGTGAGGGCAAGCACATGGCCGGCGGTAGGTGTAGCTGCACTTACTCCTCAGTCATAATTTCTCCTCACGACTGGTGATTTCAGCGTCGCGGGTCCGGTGGGCAGCTGCCCTCGGGGTTAGCGATCCGCCGACCTCTGTCGCCTATACTTCGCATCTGCCGTCTGTTTTCTTGCATTGCTAAAGAACTGTGCTAAAGAACTTGATGAGGCGTCTTCGGCGCTGTCCTAAAAGGGCGTTTGTGGCGTTCGATGGGATTTTATCGGCTCACAAACGATCGCATTGGAAGTTAATGGCAGCCGAAACGACTGATCTAATGGAATTAGCTGGATAGAGTTTTGTGAAGGTTCATTCTCAGCTTTGTCTCGTTATTTTGTTTTGTGTGTCCTGAGAGACGCAAGTGAGCTGCAAATAATATAGTTGGGTGTAAATACTCTCCTCCTCCCCGTTCTCTAACACACACAGGCTTGGTGTCTTCGGAGCTCACACCACCATTTTGAAGATCCGTTGTACGAGGAACTCTGTGGGAACCTCCCTCAGGAGTCCTGCTGAGGAGAATGAAAAACGTCATCAGTGAAGCTATTACCTCATCTCGTTATTCGAATTCATAAATGCTGAGTACCAAAGAAAAACGGAGTTATTGAAAAAAAAACGCTGCAAATCCCTGCACAACGGTTTATTATTTTGTATAGAATACCCTTCTGTTACAGATCACAGCTCTATGTATAGATAACCCGTCTATATAATATGATATGTACTATTCTATTATATGCATATTATGTAGATCGCAGACACTCCGTAGGTTAGTACCTAACCCCGTACTCGTTACTAGGTACCTACCTAAATCACGAGTTAAATATTGCTAAAATAATTCTGCCGATGACAAACAGTACCTAACAAAAAGAAACACACATAATGAAGTTCTGAAAAGAAATTGTTGATGAGGAGTGAAAAAAGTTGCAAAAGTACCTACCAACAAACTCCAGCCCCTTCTACGTAGATGGTATAATTTACCGTTCTGTAATAATTTACCGTTGAGTAATGATTTACCGTAGTAATAATTTACCCATCAATAATACTTCAACGTTTGTTCAAGTTTCACTACCTACCAACAAACTCCAATAGAGCCATCATTTTTCAAATTAAATAATATCACAGAACAACCAACTCGACTTCATACTCCGCCAATATAATCAGGTGATCCCTACCAATGATTGGCCGTATTCACAAATTCCTATTGTGGGCGCGTCTCTGGTTACGAGATTTGGTTTGGATTGTATACAATTTCATTCACACTGGAGTCGAAAATGCCTGTCGGTGCAAACTTCGGGGCTTTACTGTGAACGAACGGCTGGACGTACGATGCTCCGGATGGTCTTAAAAAACTCGCAAGTTCAAGAACTATTTAAAACCGTAAAAATATTTACGTAAAAAAATGGTATAGGCGTTTTGAAAATTTCAACCCCTATTTTGAACCCCTTAGAGATGACTGACAGTAACGTCGAGCTTCGAGGACCAACTAGACAGCGAACGGAACCTATAACCCGAATTTCATCAATTTTTTTTCATGGTAACTAAGAAAAGTGGCCCGTACGGCGTACGGCGTACGGCGGACAGACAGAAATATTTTTATTGCAGTTTTGGATTCTACATATCTTGAAACGTAAACCATCAAATTTTGAGGGGGGGTAAGAATTTTTTTTTTCATGCTCGATTCCAATGGTTCATTATTGAAAATAATAAACCAATAGTCTATTTCTACTAATAACGCGAAAAACACTGTTATACCGGTTTCGGTGATCAAACCATCGTCAGTAACAAACAATAACTGAAGGCACATAGGAGAGGTGACCTTATAAATAGTCAAAAAGTGAAATGTGGTCGATTGGGATTGGTTGTGAAGAAGAATGGTGAAGGGAAGAAAGGAAGGGGGTCGATTATGATTGGTTGTGAAGAAGAATGGTGAAGGGAACAAAGGAAGGGGGGTCGATTCTGATTGGCCCAGGAAGAGAATGCCAAAAAGTGAAAGGAACGTAAGGTGAAAGTTGTGGGAGGAGGGGAGGAACCAAGCTGTTACAGAAATGAACGCAATAATGGAGAAAAACTTAAAGGAATTGCATCATTCAAAGATTTACCCAACCTATCACTCTCAATCATTTCGAATTTTTCAAGTACATCCGACATGCTCCCTTTTGGGCAGAAATGAATATATTCAATGAACTGTCTGTCTGCAACATCAAAATTGAAGCTATGACTGGATTCATTCAAGTGACGTGCAAAGGCCGAATCACCCTTATTATCCCTGAAATCTTTTTCATGTTCCTTTATTCATTCTCTAAACTTCCTACCAGTTTGACCACAATAGTAAAGTCCACAAGAACAGGTCTTGATGGCTGGTCGGAGGCAACCCTCCAGAACCCACCCCTACCATAGTTTATTGTTTGAAGTGGTCGATAACAAGACATTATTGCTATTTACTGCTTTTACTACTTTTATAATACTCGTGTAGTTGTTGTAAAATATATATCTCGGCCAGACCCCTTTGCCTATGCTGGCTTCTTTTATGCATAGCTGATCGCTTGGTGCTTTAAAATTTGACATTTGTACCTATGTTTTCACAATCTTGCAGATTCGCATTCCTTTGTCTTAAAAGGCGTTTAAATCATGTGACGTTTCACTAGGACAGATCAGCTTGTTTTGGTCTGTGTCAGGAGTAGAGCTACAATAAAACATTCTCCAGTCGTTTGTTTGGCAGTGTTGACACTCGAAAGAGACTGAGGTCCTTCTAAAATCGACACCTGGTGACTCGCTGCCACTTATTCAAGTTGCCCCCCCACGTTGTGGATACAAACACGGGTGCTTAACAACTCCGCGGCTTGACCATCGCAGCTGCCCCCTTCAGACCTAATAAAATCTCCTTCATTTCGGCAGATGTGTGTGTCACGAAGTTGTTATTTTGTAGGTGTTCTTACCGCGGAGTCTTCATCGGGAAAGAGTTGTCTCCAGTCGAATTTACAGGTCCGTGGTGTTGCATAGAGATGCCGATTCTTGCCATCTAACTGGGAACTTACGGTGGCAGCTGCTAGTGGACCACCTGCGTAGCTGATTAATACGTAACATTTTTTTTCAATAATACATAGTCAGCTGCTTTTAGTATCAACTTCAAAAATGCTAATCCCAAATACAAGATTTGTTCCAGTTTCATAGATATAAAATCATAGTGTTTCGTGGGCAAAAGACACAAGGATCTGAATCTGCTTTCGAATGGTTCTAGAAGGGTTAATGTCGGGATTTCCATATAAGTTGGGATTTACACTTGATAACGTGTAAATTTATTGTTGCAGATATTCAAACTAGTTTCCAAGTAGGTTCATTAGTTTTCAGCTAGACTCGAATCTGAGTCGATTACAAACACGTTGCAAATGATTATTACACAATGTTTTATTATTTACCTGTTTAGATGCCCCTTCTGCTTAGATTTATGTTTTCTCTGGTCACTGCCTCCAGGAAAGCCCTAAATTGAGTATTGGAGCCAACCCGGGAAAGAGATTTCATAAAATTGCGCGGGATTCAATAATTCAGTCATCAATTATTTTTTGTTATTCATGAGCCATAACGTTTGTTCAAGTTCCAAAAGTAGCTATCAAGAAAATCCAAAAGATCCAACATTTTTAGATTAAATAATATCACAGAACAACCAGCTCGATTTCATACAGCCATCCGTGATTATAATCAGGTGTTTCCTAGCAACGATATTTATACCGTTTCATTCACGACCATGTTGACGAAGCTTTTCGGTGCAAAGGAACGGCTGTACCGGAGCCGTCGTAACCTACGGTAGGTTACGATGGCTCCGGCTGAACGTACCGGGCTCCGGGTGGTCTCAAAAAATTCTCTGTTTCGAGATCAATTTAAAAACTTTAAAAACCCCATACCCTTCCATTGAAAGTTTTCGAGCTACGGCGTTGGGAAATTCGAACTCCTATTTTTCGCCCCTTAGAGATGGCTGATAGTAACGCCAAGCTTCGCGGACCAACTAGACCTCAAAATGGATTTACCAACCAATTTCATTAATTTTTGTTCTTGGTAAATAAGTGAAGTACGGCGTACGGCGGACGGACAGAAATTTCGGTTCATTATTTTCAATAATTAACCTTTGAAAATCGAGCATGAAAAAAAAAAGATTTTTTATCCCCCCCTCAAAATTTGATGGTTTCCGTTTCAAGGTATGTAGAATCCGAAAATGCAATAAAAAAAGTCTGTCCGTACGCCGTACTTCGCACTTTTCTCAGTTACCACGAACCAGTATTAATTTAGACATTTGTTTTGTAGATCCCATTCTTGTTGGTCCGCGAAACAGGAAATAAATTAACGTATGAAAGAATTTGATAAATTTTCCATTTTTACGATTTTTTGATGGTATGAATATGTCCCTCTGTCTTTCGTTGAACTGATGATGGATTTCACGTTGTTCAATGTAGACGTGACTGTAGACGCAGCAGGCTGAAAGGTGAAATTCAAATGAAAGAAGATATCCATTTGGACGGTTTGGAAACCACATTCATGTGTCGACACGGTTCGAAACAGAACTGTTTGACTCTACCTGGTGAGGATTCACCCGTTGGTTTTACCTGAAACCGGAGAGAATCCGGAAGTGGGGAGTGGGAACAGGAGGTATCGAATTACGAATGCACATATATACTTGTGTTCTGTGATCCTATAATGGAGAAAGTGAACTTAAGATTATTACACTTTTTGCACCCAATTATCTTATCGTATTAACAACGAGCGAAGGTTACTCAAAGTAGGTACTCTGTAGTTATCATTTTAGCGAATTTTCAAAGAAAATGAAGCTATTGCAATGGCTTCGAAATTTAAATAATATAAATTTTTGGAAATTTTCTTCATAGAAATCCGTTTCAGACCATTCTAAAACGATTCCTGAAATTTAACACTTTTTTATATGTATATATATATTTATATATATATGTGTCACTCCAGACGATAACTCTCGATAGAATTGAGATAAACAGCTCAAATTTGCACAAAAAATCTATCTTGGCAATCGAAAGGCTAAGTTCGAAGATGGGCGAAATTGGCCTACTCTAAGGAGGGTTTTGGCGCATTTAAAGTGCGCAAAAATTACCCAAAAATCCCCAAAATGTTATTTTCCAACAAGTGACCCCTCATTTTAAAGTTTTTTGCACGCTGAACACGATGGTGGAATCGGATTTTAGATATCTTGATCCGTTCTCAAATTAGAGCATTTAAAGTGCGCAAAAATTACCCAAAAATCCCCAAAATGTTATTTTCTAACAAGTGACCCCTCATTTTAAAGGTTTTTGCACGCTGAACACGATGGTGAAATCGGATTTTAGATATCTAAATCCGTTCTTAAATTAGAGCATTTAAAGTGCGCAAAAATTACCCAAAATCTAGGATAATCTTTAAACTCTTACCCCCCCCCCCCCCCCCCACCCCCTTAGAGTGGTCAGATTGAAAAATGTGAGAAGTATTAATTGAAGACGAGAGTTCGAAGCAAAAAAGGGGGAGGCAAACGATTAGTACAACTCCTTGAATTTCCCATTTGACATATAATTGTTATGATACCTTCATAGATAGACAAGTACCGGCCCACGTATTACTAGAAGGAAGACGAAAGAAAAAATCTATTTCAAATTATTCAATTTAGGTACTAACAGTAGGAGGAAGAAGTTTTCCTTTATTCAAAACCATAGCCATTAATTCGAATATTTCTTTGAAAATTCGCTCATTAAGTCATGCTGCATGACTGGTTTTTTTTCTCATCATAGTTCTCAGTTCTCATATTATAGTCCTCAGATCACTTCAACGGCCTAACACCAGCTGAACTAAATTACGCAGATGATGTGGGTAGATGGATAACGTTAAAGTGGAGTTGAAATCACGACTGACGTTTGTGACCAAGTTGAAAAATACGTTTACTAAGGGTGAAAACGGATTTCGACTTATTTTAGGGCCTCTAGGATTGAAATAAAATGGGGACCGAGGGGGAACGGCAAGTTCAGAGATTCAAGCCAATTCCAGGGACACTTTTACTGCCCCCTTTTGCCAGGGAATGCTGAAAGATGAGTTGCTCGGAGCTTTACTGTAATTACCGCTTCGTTTCAAGGTCTTATAGTTCATCCAAGTACTTATACGTTTTCCAGATGCTCATTTCCTTCAACTGAAATCTCATCTGAAATCATCAAAACTGAAACAATCAACTAAAATCTCAACTGAAATCTTCAAAATCAGAATCTGAAATTTGCCCGACCTGACCTCTACTTTTCATTTCGGTATCTGAAGTATGTATTGGCTCCTTTCATGTTACTGGGACTCTTGAGCTTGATGGCCGAAACATACATTTTATATTTGCTTATTATAATATAAGGAAATCCTTACAATAAATGCATAAATTCATGGACATTATTTGCTCATAAAAATCTTTAAAATTCTGATGTTAGGCCTTGCATGATAGACAGACTAGCGAACGCTCATGAATTGGGAGACCAAGTATGTAGTCAATGATACTTGTACACTTCCAACGGAAGAAAGTACCCAGTGTCACAGCGATCCTCGCTTCCAGCTGTTTCCTGCATCGTGAGACCTTTGAGTTAGTGTGATACAGTGTGTGATAGCTGGGTCATATAACGGGTGATTCATATCGTGCTCAAACCCAAGGTGAGGTGCACCATGTCGATATCACTCTTCTACGAATCAGTTTTCCAAAGTATCACTCAGTGCCGAAAACAAGGACGAAAATTCAACAAAATAAGTCGGTTCTGTGAACCGGCACTTCATCAATTTCTCATGGAACTAAGGTGGCTTCTATGATGGAGAAATAGATGTTTCGCTTGTGGTAGTTTGAAGAAATCACTACCTGAAATCATGGAGCCTACCTAATGTATTGATCCCGGATGCTGCAACTGTCTAAATTTGAGTCAGACTACTGAAATCAAAGGAACTGAATCAAGTGTGCAGCTGCAACACATACTTATGAGCACTAAAAGAAAGTTCTGATTTAATGAAGTAATCTTGGTTGAGGTGGCGTTTAGGGGGTACGGAAGGTTTAGTGGGGATCAACAGGTGCGATACACTTACGTTCTCCTTTTCAGCTCATTATTCAAGCGGGATGTTGATGAGGGTGAAAGAAGATGGCGAGGAACCACGGGACCTTCGTCCATAGTCGCTTAGGAATTGGGCTATGTACTCCCACCATACTTACTGAGTAAACTCACTGTCATTCATGTTTAATTTGGCTCGTGATATTAATTATTACTGTAGTTCAGAACGTTATCTTGAAACATACAATTAACCAGACAATCCAATCAGAGTACCTGCACAAAGAGTTAGGACAAGAAGAGCTGTATGAGGATTTTCCGTGCATTGACAATTCATGGCTGAAAATCACAACACAAGAAGTCGGTGTCTACGCGTGTTGCACAAAACAGCGGATCATGTGGATGAATTCGCTGACACTGATTCGGATTCATTGTGTATGCATATCAAACAGTTGAACAAGTGTAAATTTTATATTATTACACATTTCCCAGCACACGTAACAAATTTATGGTCTGCCGGTTTGGCCTGTTATCTACGAGTATATTTATTCCAACCGCATGACCGACAGAGCTGGTAGTCCGACTTGTCTATAATAAACCTACTCACTCTTAACGTTCGTTTCTTAGTCAAGGTTGCATTAGCTTTATCTGATCCGTGGGAACTAGTTTAAGTCTGGGAGATTGATTACGGGGGTTTCATATGGAAAAGAAGAGCAGGTGGAAACAGTAAACCCAACGCCTTCAGCTATACGTTGGAAACTATAGCAAGTGATGAGGGCGCTCTATCCACCCTCTTCGCCACCAGGATGTTCCCAGGTACTCCGTATCTCGCTTAAGGCGAAAAACTGGAGACAGCACCTGATACCCCAGCTGCGCGCATTCCTTCAAACGATATTTTTTCCCTCAACCCTTCCACTCTTTTGGTTTATTATTCTGTGAATAATACACCTATGTATTCGCTCAGCAAAAAATTTTTATAACACCCCCTCAAAATTTTTTCTTTTCCGTTTCAAGGTGCGTAGATTCAAAAAATGCAATGTCCGTCCGCCGTACGCCGTCCGCCGTCCGCCGTCCGCCGTATCACGTGTACAGGCTTCATTTTCGGTCTAAAAAAATCGTTCTTTCGCACACATGCTCCATTTGGGCCCTAGTTGTGTCCCGAAACTTTTCAGCCCGATCGGAATATACCCAGGGGTGTTATGAGTGAAAATGAGTGTAAAAATAGGTACTTTTTGTGTTTTAGTAACATGTTGGTAACATGAGCTTTTAAGGTATCGTTTTTCATGTTTTTGGGGACGAGAAGACCGAATATGAAGTCGATTTTGACCAAAGAGTAGAAAATTGAGGTTCTACCAGATGTTCAGCTCCCGAAATTGATTTTTTATGAGTCAAAAACCTGGGAAATCGTCTGAAATCACCATCAATTTGTAGATTAACACTGGAAAAAGTGTCAACAGGTGGATCAAGACGATTAAATGGCACTACCAATGATCAAAGATAATTTGAAAAAAAAAAATTAAAAGGAGCGTACCTACCTACCTAATTTGTGTTTTGGGGGCCAAAATTGGTGGAAACCATCAGAAATAGCTATTTCCATTATTTCACATGACAGAAACAATAAATGAACAGCCAATATTTCTGTATGTATGTCCAATAGAATAATAAACCCATGTGACAAGGACTTTGCAGCCTTTTTTCGTAGTTGCCCTTCTTCAACTGTCGAGCAAGCCTCGCAGAGGGAAATACGGGTATCTTACGTGCAAATTCTTAAGAAAAAGAAGCAGTGAAAAAAAAAATCCTATTTCCAACGTCGCCTGTTTGAGATTAGTATCTCACATTCGCACGTTATTGTTATCTAAGTCGTAGGATATGCTGTAAATAGATGGACTGCTCACTGTTTAAAGTATTATAGCGGGATACCTACTTCAAGTATTCGAAGTTTGATCACATTTTTAGGAGCCATAATATGTTTATATTACGACAATGGGATGGAATTGGAATATGGTGTAATATCCCCAGTACGTAAATCACTTTATGGGAATTTTCTTTATATTCTCATTTTCAACTAGACGGGTGCCTTGCAGAGGATAGTATAGTTTGTTCTGTATCAAGGCGTGTAAAGAGGTTCTGTATAAAATTTATAAAAGAAACGTGCGTAGCCTCACGTTAGGAAGCACCTGTCTGCTGAACCAGTCCAAAACCACCGTATTTCCTCCGAGGTTCCATGAACAAAATACAATGTTATTCTATTCTTGGACCTTTGCTCAGCAGTTTGCACTGAGATTGATCTAACAAGATACAATTAGCACCGAAATTCCTGATCTAATAGGATATAATAATTAGTACTGAAGCCCACCCACCGAAAGGCTAATAATCACCACTTCTGGTTCGATCATCATTATAATTTATTGCAATAATCTAAATTTCATTGAATATCCCTCGTTCCGTTCAGATGTGATCATCATGGGACATATCCCTCACATTGGAATATGAGCTCCTCTTGAACGATTTCGGGGACACATTTTTACTGTGCTTGCTCCCTCGATTGATATACCTGAAAACCTCGCGGAAAGAGTACAGAGTAGGTTATGTGGAAACGTAGGCACCATCCCAGAATTATGCTAGTGAAGAGAACCGTTACATAATAGCGTGATAGAGAATACGGAGCAGACGTGAGCGGCTGCTGTGAGCCAGCATAACATCCTCCTTCCTTTCTTCCTGTTGCGCTATGAAATATTTTGCCTTCGTAAAATAGGAAGTTGAATCTTTAAAACCCATTACATCACATTACAGAGGCAGTGGCTGAACCTTGCGACCTTGTGACTATATCAAACCATGCAATGCTCTGTTAAGAAGAAAAAACCAGTCATGCAGCATGACTTAATGAGCGAATTTTCAAAGAAATATTCGAATTAATGGCTATGGTTTTGAATAAAGGAAAACTTCGGTCTAAAATTTGGTTTTCTATGTATATTCTCTTCGTATTTATTTTAATTTGTACGTTTTGTCCATCCTGATTCTACCGTTTGTTATGAGTAGATTCCTTGTTCCTTCTGAATGGCCTTTCCTCTTGACTACGATTTCAGGCCTGGTATCTAAAACCAGTTCAAGATTTGCTCTACTAGGTAGGTAGATCCTTCCTTCTTCATTGATATTATTTTTATCATGTTAAGTACCTACCTACCTTTGAATATCAAATATTCGTATGATACTGATAATAAATTGATAAGATACCTACCTAACCTTCTTCCTCCTACTGTTAGTACCTAAATTGAATAATTTGAAATAGATTTTTTCTTTCGTCTTCCTTCTAGTAATACGTGGGCCGGTACTTGTCTATCTGTGAAGGTATCATAACAATAAATTATATGTCAAATGGGAAATTCAAGGAGTTGTACTAATCGTTTGCCTCCCCCTTTTTTGCTTCGAACTCTCGTCTTCAATTAATACTTCTCACATTTTTCAATCTGACCACTCTAAGGGGGGGGGGGGGGGGGGGGGGGGGTAAGAGTTTAAAGATTATCCTAGTTTTGGGTAATTTTTGCGCACTTTAAATGCTCTAATTTAAGAACGGATTTAGATATCTAAAATCCGATTTCACCATCGTGTTCAGCGTGCAAAAACCTTTAAAATGAGGGGTCACTTGTTAGAAAATAACATTTTGGGGATTTTTGGGTAATTTTTGCGCACTTTAAATGCTCTAATTTGAGAACGGATCAAGATATCTAAAATCCGATTCCACCATCGTGTTCAGCGTGCAAAAACCTTTAAAATGAGGGGTCACTTGTTGGAAAATAACATTTTGGGGATTTTTGGGTAATTTTTGCGCACTTTAAATGCGCCAAAACCCTCCTTAGAGTAGGCCAATTTCGCCCATCTTCGAACTTAGCCTTTCGATTGCCAAGATAGATTTTTTGTGCAAATTTGAGCTGTTTATCTCAATTCTATCGAGAGTTATCGTCTGGAGTGACACATATATATATATATACATATAAAAAAGTGTTAAATTTCAGGAATCGTTTTAGAATGGTCTGAAACGGATTTCTATGAAGAAAATTTCCAAAAATTTATATTATTTAAATTTCGAAGCCATTGCAATAGCTTCATTTTCTTTGAAAATTCGCTAAAACGTTATGACTTGGGCGTCATTGAGAGCAGGCACGAGCGTGGGTGAGGGGTTATCCACCCATTCACGGATACAGAACCCGGCCTAGAGTGGGAGCCGAGTTCAGGATTCCAGGTTCCCGGCTTGAGACTGCCGGCGTCCTTCCACAAATAGCCCCATCTGTTTAGGATTATCCTCAACACGGTCCTAACAACTCCAACGCCGCGAAGAATCAACATCGGACCCTCCCAGTATTTATAGAGGCCTTCCTTCTTGTCTTCTACGTGTTTTTAAATATTCATTTTTTTTTCTCTTCAGAGTAGCGGTCTCTTCTAAAGGCGGAAACCGAGCTCGTAAACGCCGTTGCACTTGGCTTTGAAGGAATACCGAATGGTGTTTCTGGAAGGTACGCCAAGACGTGTGTCTGAAAGTTGAATCCTTCGTATTTTATTGAAAGTCATATTTTATTATCTGAAAGACAAATGAAACCATAGCAAAGCAATCCAGCATCGTCTGTGCCCCATAATCGTGAAACAGATCTGTCTTCAAAGCAACGGAATTAAAAAGGTACGCCACGCCCCCTCACACCCAAGTGGTGTTTTTGGAAGTTCTCACTGTAATACATTAGTACGTAGCGCATGTCGGAAATCAGAAATACAAATAATTGCAGAAATAATTCCAGAACACAATATTCGTTGGACAGTATTGCCTTTATATTACAGTGTCAATCATAGTTTCGTCTGTGATGGGAAATCAAGAAGGGGGAATGGGATTAAATTGGAAAAAAAAATCTGCCGTGACAGCGGTGTCCTGCCTGAAGGTTGTGACTGAGTGTAACAGTGGGGGTGGACCCTCGAGAGTCCCCCTCCTCCTAGACCAGTGAGATTATCACCGGCTAACAAGGGATATCGATTAGGCTTCCGCTCACCGATCCCGTCTCCACCGGAAGAAAAAATATATCGAGAACAGCCACACTGTCACACTCCTCCCGACATGACATACTTCTGAGTAGCAGAAGTATGACAGTGAAAAGGGGGAATGAAAAGTAGTATGAAGTTCTGATTCAGGAAACGACATCTGAACAACTTCAAGGTAACTAACCTCCATCGTGATGGTACTACCTCAGTAATATTTACTGGTGGAGAACAAAGCTCATTGTAGGAACTCGACGCTTACGAACTTCTGGCAAATACTTATTTAATGAAAAGCAATACAACACCGTGAACATAGTTACGTGTCATAGTTCACACAATTATCAATTAGAGCGTTTCACGGTTGCAATGTAACTAGAATAGCTCAACTACTGCCGAATACGGTTACCTACTACAAACGAGTGGTGCTACACTCCTACATACGAGTATTGGCGGATAATGTTGTCAGAGGTTGTTGTCCAGTGAATTGTGCTCATCTGGGCAACCTATACGTGATCAGCCTCCATTGTTAGGATGGAACAGCTGTTGGGACTTGTAAATTGGTACATGGGGCATCAATCGCCTCCATTTGAGCTCAGTATATTTTAATTATACTGATAATCTAAAAGGGCGGAAAGGGGGTGGGGAATCCAATAGACTTATGTACTATCAAAGGGACAGGTTGTTGGTAAAGGAATCTTTCTGGGAAACCTTTGGGCTTATCCTTCTGGTAAGCCCACAAAAAGTGGATGGAGTATGGTGAGTTGCTCATCGCATACTACCAAACCACGCTCTGCTACCATGTGACAAGAGTGTAACAGTGGGGGTGTATCCTCGAGAGTCCCCCTCCTAGACCAGTGAGATTATCACCAGTTAAGAAGGGATATCGATTAGGTTTCCGCTCACCGATCCCGTCTCCACCGGAAGAAAAAATGTATCGAGAACAGCCTCACTGTTACAATTGAGCAAATCAATTGCTCTTCCCATCGATGATTCACCCATCATGGATGGCCGTCTTGTCAATCATTCAAGAAGTAAATAGCACAGGTACCAGTTTCATGTGAATGAGTGATTTGGATTCTCCATCCACTCGTACTTATCTTCGGAAACTCATCAGTCTACTCGGAGAAATGGAAAATAATGAAAGTAATAGATTAGAGTAATGTGGAGATAGTAGTGGAAATGAATTAATATTGTCGATACCATAATATTCGATAAAATATGTACGTGCATACGATCTGTATTCTGTATTATAATCTCGTTGTCCACACATCTAAACACAAACACCTGTCTGTATCAGTGTTCTTCCTGCTCGCCCTGCTGGGACCCCTTCTGGTTTCTTCGAATGTTTGTTGTTCCAGGCTGAGGGGTGGGTAATAGGTGATGAGAAGACGCTGGAGAGGCCGTCCCGCTCTATTAGCCGGTTAGTGGTGTGCGCGTTCGCCGGTGGGTCGTGGCGTCTGTCCAATATTTCAACTGGAGAAGTATTATAGGGCTCTATTTAGATTAAAAAGGACGGGAAATTATAAATAATCCTGTCCTTCTCATAAGACAACGGTCAAAACCGTCCTTGTGTCATCGCAGTTCTCAGTTTCCCATAATAATTAACTATACTAGTTGAGTTACAAGTAGTTTAGTCGTAATCCTTTGTCATATCGACCCAATTCAAAGATGTAGATATCAAGTTATATATTTTTTTCAGCCAACAAAAATGTTTCGTTTAGCATTACGAACAAAGCCATGAACAAGACCGATTTCAAAAATCTGTTCGTCCCAAAATGAACCCCCTTAACATAGATATGGTAATTCGGTATATCTATTTTATAAGTACTGTAATAATAATAATTTTGTAGAAAGACCGTTATGTGGCTCTTCAGAAATAGTTAATTCGTATAGCTGATGAAAAAGCCGACGATTCGATTGAAAGTTTGCCGGAATAGATGGGAAAGGGATCTCCCTTGGTTATGCGCAACATTAAATCGCATTTACAAAACCAACATACGAATTAAATAATAATGTAACGTACGAATTGGGTACCTGATAACCATCTGTTTAACCACTCAACCATGATATTATTATCATGACCGTAAATACTGCACTCACTAGGTACAAACGCGTGTTGTAAAATCCCCCGAGAATTATTTCACATAGGCCTGGGGTGCGGTGGAATTGTTTGTTTCATCTCGTTATTACATCGATATTACGAAAAGTGCATGTTTCCCGCTGCATTTCATCGGTAGACGCATTAGTAGATTACTTCACGCATCGGTTCCTCTTGACGGACCCGAGGGTTTATATTTTCGAAACCATACTCCCATCTTATGGATTATAGTGAAAACGTTGGACGAGTTTCGTAACGAGAGCGCTCACAAACATGCTCAGACGCTTGACGTACGGCCCATGTTTTGTCTGAAACGGTTCAGTTTGATGTGAGACAGCTCAACTGTAGAGTGTACGTACCTATTGGATTATGCGCAACATCTTGACGTGCTATTCATTTCTTGTTTTCACTCTGAAATGTGACGTGACTGGGTTTTAACACGTCTCACAGTACTTCGACTGTTGGGGAATCATGGAAAAAAGTCGTATTGGAAGATTATCATAATTTTTTCTCCTCGTAAGACTCGAATTTGGCGTCACTGACCGATTTTGGATGAAATAAA
Organism: Leptopterna dolabrata; assembly: GCA_954871275.1. Taxonomy (NCBI): domain Eukaryota; kingdom Metazoa; phylum Arthropoda; class Insecta; order Hemiptera; family Miridae; genus Leptopterna; species Leptopterna dolabrata. Next base: position 7,048,920 of record OX940985.1, read on the forward strand.
CACTAGAAGTACATTTCCAGACAAAAAATAATGTATTGTTTTCATTATCACCAGTAAAAAATATAGAAAATCTTACTTTTGAAATCACAACTGACAAAACAACTAGGTATGTATCACATAGGTACTGTGGAATGAGATATATAACGCAAATAATATAGAGAAGGTACAAAAAATAAAAATATATTCGTACTTTGAAATCAATTCAACCGGATGACTTTTGACAGAATAAAAAGTAATTATCATTTACTGATTAAGATGATGATGTATTCATTTGATGATTGATTGATTGATTAGGTAATGAGAAGAATAAAAATCAATCGGATTCGCTGCTGTGATCAAGGCTCATGCCCTCACAACTCAGTTGCACTGCATTTAAATCATCACCATCATTGACGTAATTGGGTCCGTCCCTCATTAAATACTGACCAACAATGCACACTCCGCGGACGGCTTCACTGGTCTTCCCATCCTACGTCTTGACTCTTCATTCCTCGAGCCAGATGAAAATAAGGGCGCGAAGAGTGCAGTGGGGAGGTAGAACCACTTGCTGTGACGTTTTTCAAAAACGCTGTTTTTTTACTGCACTCCCTCTATTTTTGGCATAAATTAATATTAAAAATCTGAAATTTTTATTAACTTCTTCTTCATCGCTGAGTCTTAGCTCGCCCAATAAATAATCCAGGATTTTCCCCTTTTTCTGTCGGTATCTGTCCCCGAACTCCATTTCTCTTACAAGGTCCGGTTTGTTGGAATTCGGACTGAAAAGATTCAAAAAATTATAAAAAATTAAATCGCGGCTAGTCGCGGCAAATTGTTGTGGGACTGGGATGGGGAATATTAGCAGAAAGCAGATCTGAAACGATCTAAAAGACCATTTCGGACCTTTTTGAGAAATTCACTCTGAAAGTTGACGAAGGAAGAAGAATTTTGAGAATTTCTCGTGCTTCAGTTCTATATTACAGAATCGTGGAAAATTTACTATCAAAAAACGATTCGACATTACGAATTACTCACTTACCAGTGTCAGAACACGCCATAAAAAATTGGAGGATAACGTTCCGGGGTGATAACAAAACTCGAACTGAACAGGTAGTTCATCATTTGCGAAAGAGATAAAAGGGGTTGTTGACATAAGGAGACGATCTTCGTCTTGCGTTGACATTGACCCGAAAACAACATGTTGAGTTTGGAAACCATTCAAACCGTACTCAAGGGGTATGTAGTGACAGGTTAATGCCATCATTTCATGAATATCAAATGATAGGATTTTCGACTTTTTTCACATACTCAATGTACTGTGCGTCTGCCCAAGCAGTCGAGGTTTCTGAGCTTCAACGGATCTCTATTACAGTACATCCATGGTGGACCTTATGTTTAGAGTCTATCCAATTTAATAGATATATACTGAAATTAATGATCTCCTATGAATAGTTGTCTATAGCTTTTTCCCCGCCTAGTTAGACTTTTTTCCGTTTAATTTCGACTTTCTCCCGTTCAATTTAGACTTTTCATTTTTATTTAAACCTTTTCCCGTTTAATTTAGACTTCTTTCCTTTTAATTTAGACGTTTTTCTTTTTAATTTAAGCTTCTTTTTGAAATACTCAACGAAGAATCCATGCCCGATTCAACGCTTATCACGGATAATGCGGCTATCTATAAAACCCGGTCCGTAAGAGAAATTACAGATTCTTTGTCGCATACAATAAAATATATTTCTTCGTACTCGCCATTCCTAAACTCAGCAGGATATGCTTTGTCGAAAATAAAAGCTAACGCCAGAGGAATGATAGATGCTGCTGGGACGATCACTGATCTAACTGGTTACCTATTAGCCGCCCGTAGCGTCTCGTCAATTACAGCGGCCGATTGTACGAACTGTGTGATGGATGTAGTGTTGAAACTGCCAATAGCCTCGGCGGGACTGCCGCTCAATTGAATCTTCAATTATTATAAAATATTTGTTTGCATTTTCTCAGACACTTTTTTTTCTCTAGTGTCAAAATACAGTAGAAGTCGCTTATAGTGATCGAATTGGGACAGAAAACAATCACTATACGCGGCCAATCTATGTAAGCGACTTCTACGGTATTAACTTGGTGGTGATTTACGTCATTTTTACCGATATTGGCGAACTGTGACCCCCAAAATTGACCTATTTTTGATTATTATGTGTTTTTTTTTTTTTTTGTGTGGAAATTTTTCAAAACCGATAAAGTTATCTTATGTTTAGGGTGTCATTCAATACCGCTTCGTGAATATATTATTATACCAGTTTTCGACGATTTCAGCCAGGTTTATCTATTTTTTCGACTTTTTACCCCCCAAAAACTCAAAAACTAATCGCTGTAACCGACCTTTTGATCACTATAATAGGCCAATTCCCTGTGTGTTTACTTAAAGCCTATGGCGACCTGACTGTTCCTATCCTTATATCCGACTTATTCCTTTAACCGCCTTTCTACGTACTAAGTGACTTACGCTGTAGTTTCATATACACTGTTATGTATATATACATAACATATATATACATAACATGTTATGTATATATACACATATATACATATTATACACTGCCTGTTATCTTTGTTTATATGTTTCTTGTTCAAATAAACTTTGTCACCAACTGTTTACAAAGAGCATAAAGATTTAAATGTAGCATAAGGATTTTTTTTAAAGTTAAAATTGAAAAGAAAAAAAGTTTAAATTAAAAGAAAAACTCGGCGCTGCGCGCCTCGCCAGGGGGCAAGCCCCCTGGACCCCCGGATGCTTACTGCTTAGAGCCTACGGCTAAAATTCAAGAAACATGGAACATGCTTTAGCCGCGTTCCGAGTTTTTTCAAACAAAAGATTGAAACATATTCATTTTGCTGAAAATGTTAACTTTAGAGTAGATAGAAACTTGTGAACGGATGACCACTACGTATCTATAACCAAGTGACTACCAAACAAGCGTCATTGTTTACTATCCATTTATAACATTCATTTATATAGTTATAGTATGAAACTAGGAAATAAATACCAAGAACAAATACGAAATAAATTCGTGATAAATCAAGAGCTTTCCAACGAATGGAAAACGATTTTTGTGCGATTAAAATTGCGGAAGTTCCATTTCCCTACCAACGGCTCGGTTGTACGTGAAAATCATAAGAAAATTTCGTCACCCATCCGCGTCACCCATCCCGCGTAACGTTTTTCGACTAGTTAGTCGAAGGCTAAAGCATGTTCCATGCTAAAAGTCTAAATTAAACGGGAAAAAGTTTAAATTAAAATAAAAAAGTCTAAATTGAACGGGAAAAAGTTTGTTTGTTTTTTGAAGTTTTAAAAGTCTAACTAGGCGGGAAAAAGCTATATAACCACAATTAGCCCCATCAAAGCATGTTCTATACATGCAGAGCACGTATTTGATCCGCGGCCTTGGGGAGGCAGAAGGGCTGGGGATGGAAGATGGGGCCCCACTACCAATCCTCGAGGACTGATAAAGCCAACACAAGGTTCCCTCCTACCTCAAAAATACTTATGTCAAAATAAAAAATTTTACCCATTAAAAAAAAAAAAAAAAAATTGATTAGTTTGCTCACCTGGTTAGTGATACCTGGATGCCATGGTGCTCCTTCATCCAAAATATTAGACACATTCTCATATAAACAGCTCCATTGATTGGGTTCTTTTAAGGTTGTAATCCAGAGTGCCATTTGATTATGTAGGTACATTTGTGGCCATCAACTTGTGCGAAATTTGGCATTTAGATGTCTTATTGAAAAACCTTTCGATCTATTGTGCCTTTCTAGCCTCTTGATCTATTGTAGGTATACAGAAATCAGTTTATAAACCGATCCAGCTGCTTTCCTTATTATTCTGCAATTATTACGTTGGAACCTACACTTATTATTAGGGGGCCAAGTTGGTTTGGTTAGAACTTTTGAATATACTCGTTGATTCACCAGATTTAGGTAGGAGCTGGAAGGAGGTACGATTACCTACTTACCTGTGTTAGCTATGAACAGAATAATATTGTATAATGTACAATAAGAAGATTATAGTATTAGTATTAGTTGTTTGATACCCGTGTGTTGCTATTAAAATTCTATAAATAGTTGTATGTATTGTTCTGTAATGGACATAATTGATAATTGCTACTTACGTATTCGCATCAGCATCTAGGAATACATCCATCGACAACTTTCATCCGATGAAACATGTATTTCCTGTTTTAATCATAAATAGGTAATTTGTTGATCACTTTTAAGATAATCCCTTCGGCACATCAGACTCAACTCGCCCCGATTGTTTAGGAATCCTTTCTGTACCTGTATAACTTTTTATTTAAAAAAAAATTTTATAAATAGGTATTGTCTTCTTCTAACTAGCTCTGTTGCAAGCTGTATTGACTACCGGGAGTGTTCAGACGTCGTGTATAACGAACATAATTATACTATGTAGAGTGGCTGCTAACCTTTCTTCCGTACGAACGAAATCAGTATTCCTTTATGGTTCCTATGAGTTTCGATAATGCGGCGTGACCTGAAAACGAGTGGAAGGCACATTCTGGGAGCCGTTAGTTATATTCTTACATCCCGTAGTAGTGAAGGTAGCCTTCTGAAACTCATGCAGTCATCTCCGTCCGATCCAATGCTCCAGGAAAGACAGAGCGCTCTCATTTTCTACCGCCTTTCCACAATGAAGATCGAGCTGCTCATTGAGGGACCGAACAATGGTTTTGTTTCGTAACTCTTCTTCAGTACATTATGAAACGTTACGTGGCAGATGTAGCTAACGACAATAATAATTATTGTTATCACTGACAGCTACTTCCTTTCCCTCTGATGAGATAATCATTTTTTGAGACGGTGTAAAAATATCATCATTTGAAAAAAACACGGCAGTCTTACAGACACCTAGGGATCATTCATAATGATTAATGTAAAGTGAATATCAAGCCACACATGAATATCAGAGAATTTCGCCTTTGAAAGCATTTCACTGAATAGCCTGCCCGTAGTCATTAAGAATGATAGTTTCTTAGCAACGACTCCTGAAAGCAAACATTTGGTGTCGGTCGGTCGAACAAATTTCACCTGCCCATAATCGTTATGAATAATAAAACTAATTGTCTTATTTCGTCCCTGTAATCAGTCTACATACGTAGGTAATATACGAGGTGGTCGCGAATGGTAGCAAACGGTTTGAGGTCTCGAGTTTACGTTGGTCGCAAATATACCTCATGTCGTAGGACCCCGAGTACGTTCTTGCTCCCTCGAAATAAGAATTTTTAGTGGTAGAAAACATATCACTTTACATTATACTTTGTAGACTTGATATTTCATGGCGATATGATTTATCGAACTCAGCCTAGAATCTGTCATCGTTTCAGGCTAAAAGTTGATGATTCAGACAAACCGAACCCCAGCAATCTTCCATCGCTCATACTTTAAAAATTATTGGTGCATGTTCACCTTTCGATGCCACCAAGTGTAGTTTTTTTGCAGTAACCTCCTTCTACCCTTGTACCTACCGAACTTTGCACACTATAGGTAATGCGTAGCTAACTTTTATCAACGTTTTGCGAAAAACACGAGTATATCGCGTCTATGTGTTTAGATGGAAAAGAAAGCTTGTGATGAAATGCTTTCCCTTAAATTGAGTCATCATTTACGCTTGAAATGTCGACGCTATGAGCCGAATGGTTAAAAAATTGTAGCGATAGCGCTCATCAGCGTGAAAGAAGATAAGAATATCATCATTAAGGCGTGACTGGACGGGCTAGGCAACGGCCCCTGAGACTAAGGAGGGTACGAGGACGGAGGGCAATAAAAGGGAAAGACGGGTACAAAAAATCTTCATGAAGAAGAAGTTGAAGAGGATGGGGGATCTTACTTCTGAATGGACTGGTAGCCCCCGTCATTGAGGGCGTGACCGATAGTTGATCGGCGGACCTTGAGCTGTCCGGTGGACGAGAGGCAGAGTGAACAGATGGAAAAAACTGTTGCGGCACAGTTTTCCAGGAGGGGATGGAACGTCGTCGAACATGTTCTGCCATATCCGTAAAGAGATTCGAATATTGTTCGGCACCTGTTCTTCGAACTTCATCACTTAAGTTTTGCTGCATTAACTCTTCTTTCAGTCACTTCAAATTAAGTAGGCACTTTTGAGTCCTGCAGCTGTCCGTTTTGGTCTTGGTGCATTGCTGGATTATAAAAATATTATCAGGTGTCTCGCCTCATATCAAGCCGAAAAAGTATGGGCGTTGTTGAGTCCAGGTCACCTGCCATCGAGTGACGCGGGGGCGTTGATGTCTGTTCAGTTTTCTTGTAGGTATTTCTTATGTTCAGGTATGCTGGTGTATTTTTCTTACCTACTTCATGAGCTTAACTATAATGCGTATCTAATTGTACGTACGTAGATATTGTACCAACTGGATAATCCACAATTATCTTAGACGTGAACTGTAGTTTTTAATTCTTCTTGCTTGTCACTTTACTTCCTTTTGGCAACCTTACTCGATCTTTTTGCTACTTTGCTAGATCTTTTGCTTCCCCTCCTGCTCTGTCGCCTGCTTGACTTCTTGCTCGTTCTCCTGGACTCACGGCGACCTTTGCTTCTAGCTGTCCTCAACTTCTCTCGGATCTGGGGCAGTGGATGTAGGACTCTCTTCGTATCTTTCTCCGTGTTCACAAACAGAACGACCCTATCGAACGTCGGTTTGATTTCCCGAAAGTTGTGGCCGATCGGAACTCCGGCAGTGGCGTTGATTTTCCTGAAATCGTCCAGTTCGGTTTCAGTGACTCCCATTGTGGTCCTGCAAACGAGCCAGAGGATGCCGTGGTTGCATGAAGCCGCCATGTATCCAAAGTAGAGTACGTAATCGGCAACCAGTGGCGGAAGGAAAGACTGGAGCGACACCGTGTCTATAGGAATTTGGGAATATGGGTCCTTGAGTTTAGGTAAATATTTGGTGAATTCTCTGATTTGAGAGGCTCCGTGTGTTTGAAACATGTACACCAAAATAATGACACCGTCTTCCATCGTCTTGGCGATATCATATGTCCCATAATCAGCTTTGTACAAAACCACATGTGCTTCCAGCGGGTAGCTATCTCCTTCGACTTTATGTTCGCTTCCTCTACCATCGTGTTCTCCCCAATGGAAATGCAGCTGGACAAACTTGTAAGGACTCTCCAGCGGCCCACCACTCAGTGTAGGTACGTATTTAGTGGGATACAGGCCATTGAGAACGACAGTGTTTGTGGTGTTGGTAATCTTTAGAAACAACGGATTGGTATAGTAATTCTCCCACAGAAGAGGATTCAGCTCTGATTTATCTATGGTTTCCCTGCAAAAGGAGATAATACTTCAATATCGATATCCATTATCTCCTCAGAAAAAGTGAATAACGAGTGACATAATATTGTGAAACACCCCTAAAACTAGCCTGCATAAATCAATCGGTGACTCCAAGAACTCTGTTGAATTTTTTAATGCTGACGCGACATCTGCGGAGTTGATCATTTTTCCAGAGATAATTTTTTTCAACCCCCTGGATGATTTCCTTGAAGACTTCGTGGATTGGCGACGAGACTGTCGTCGTTGGGATTGACGACGTGATTGCCTCCTATTCGATTGCCTTCTCTTCGACTGTCTCCTAGCAGTCTTCTTTCTCTCTGCAATTTTGCTTCCCGCACTTTCTTGTTCCTCAGAGTCGGCCATGTTTCCAGATTGATAGCAAATCTATTTGACCTATACACTCTACATTCACTCTATAATTTTACTACTCAGTTTGATTTTGACGCAATAATTAAAGAGTGATCACGGTGTTGTGTTGATGCATTGTAACGAAGCCACCAAGAATGGGGTGCATAATAGCAAATACGCAGTACTTATCGCATGTACACTCTGCTTACAATCCGAACGTAAGCTGATGTCAGACGCCGGTTTTGGATCTCTGGTTAATCATTCATGCTACCATTCCATCCAACCTTATAGTGACTACGAAAATTGCATCCTTCCAATCAATTATGCAAGTTCGCAAAGCCCCCTCATTCAAGGTTACTGACTTCTATAACGAGTTTTTCTAATGGCACCAGCTAAGTTGCTAACCGGGAAAGTAGACCTCCAATGTCAACAACCTTAGGCCGTTCGTATGCAGTAAAAGTCATTCGGACAAGCGTGTGTGATGACCGGAGGAGAAAGCAAATGGTCGCGAAACGGAGAAATTCTCCAAAAAATCGAAAGCTCTCCAAAGGTTTGTTTAATGATATGAATTATTACTCAATCTTCAGAAACGTGTTTTCTCAGTTGAGTAAAACTCGTGCAGCGGTCGTGATTGTTGTTAGGCTCAACAGAATTCTCATTAGGTACCTACATCAATGTTCTGATCAAAAAAGAACATAGTTATTCAATCGATAGGTAATTCAGTGATTTATTCTTTCAGGTATATTTTGCTCCATTGCGTGAATATCGAGCTCTCCTCACCCTTCAGTCAGTCCTTACGTCATTAGTTGGTAATTTTGGTTTATTATTTTCAATAATGAACCATTGGAATCGAGCATGAAAAAAAAAAATGCTTACCTCCCCTCAAAATTTGATGGTTTACGTTTCAAAGTATGTAGAATCCGAAACTGCAATAAAAATATTTCTGTCTGTCCGCCGTACGCCGTACGGGCCACTTTTCTTAGTTAACATGAAACAAAATTGATGAAATTCGGGTTATAGGTTCCGTTCGGGGTCTAGTTGGTCCTCGAAATTTTCAGAACGCCGTAGCGCGCGCGTTTGTCTTGAGCTAAACAATTTTTTTATACCACCCGGAGCATCGTACGTCCAGCCGTTCGTGAGCACCAAAAAGCTACGGAGCACCTGATTATAATCAAGGATGGCTGTATGAAGTCGAGTTGGTTGTTTTGCGATATTATTTCATTTGATAAGTGATGGACTATTGGATTTTGTTGGTAGGTACTTGTGAAACTTGAACAAACTTTGAAGTATTATTGATGGGTAAATTATTACACAATGGCAAATTATTACACAACGGTAAATTATTACACAACGGTAAATTATTACACAACGGTAAATTATTACACCACGGTAAATTATTACACAACGGTAAATTATTACACAACGGCTCATCTAAGAAGGGGCTGGATTTTGTTGATCGGTACTTTTGTAACTTGAACAACCGTTGAAGTATTATTGATGGGCAAATTATTACACAATGGTTCATTATTCTATCTCCGTAGAAGGGGAACCTATACAGGTAAATTATTACACAACGGTTTAGGTAGATACCTAGTAACGAGTACGGGGTTAGGTACTAACCTACGGAGGGTCCGCGATCTACATAATATGTGTAGAATAGTACATATGTTATATAGAAGGGTTATCTATACGGAGACCTGTGATCTGTAACAGGAGGGTATTCTGTACAAAATAATAAACCGTTGTGCATGGATTTGCAGCGTTTTTGAGAATAGGTACAGTTACTTATACTACAAATATGGCAGTGATCAAACTCATTAACTCACACTGTGAACAGACTCTGTGTTGTCGAGCACCATTTCCGCACCCTAGCCTCACAGCCACTGTGTTGTCGAGATTCGTAGACAACGTCCGGATTATTTGTAAATCAATTGAAACGTTTAAATGCTATTTGTAGCCATATATATTTCAATATTAAATCTAATAATATAGGTATATATGTGTAGTACATGTCTTGCTTGTAGTAAATTAACCCGTTCATGGGGCCTTGACAGACGTCTCAAGTTCTTTCAGAATCACTTAAGACAATTGAATAATCGGAGGACATATTCGTCTTCTTAATTGGACTAATTCGACTGCTGTGTACATGGGGAGTGATTGATGTTTCCCGTAAATTCCGAAGGCCCTGCTGATGAATAGGAAGCGAGACTTCAAATCTTCTTAACTACAACTATGTGAATGGAGGTTACCTGCTTTACTAGCCAGCGGCTGAATATTTTTCGTACCTATAGATATATACGAATTTCGTATAGATATATTGTGCTCCACCTGAGAGCACAAGTTCTGATGAACTTATTCTCATGGTGGGCAATGACTGAGATACTATTAGTGATGTATGATGTATTTTTTTTTTTTAACATTTAGGTATATTAGGAGAAATCTTTTCTTCAAGTATATATACCTATATAACATGTGCATTGTTACTCTTTTGTTGCCAAAATATAGGTAATGAATTTGAATTTGAATTTGAGATACTCTTATGTCGAGATCGCTCTTCTCTGTTATCATTCGTTAGGAGATGTAGAATGCAGGGTGAGATTGGGAACTGATGATTTCACAAATTTACTAATCAAGTTACTCGCATTAACGTCTTAATGGCCCGATGATTAAAACGACGGACTTGACGTCCCCAATGACCTTTCGTACCTACCTATCTAGTGAAAGAATTGTCAAGTGATTGTGGACCGTGCAATGAGGCGGGATTAGGTATCCAGTACTACACCTTTCTCTCCTACATTATTTAAGTATATGAAAATATAACGAATTTCTCTTCAGATAGTGTAGAAACTTATTTGAAAGATTGCGGGAAAGAACAATCAGTCACAATTTTACGATTTTTACTGATCGTTTCCCAATGACCGATGGCACCACGGTTATTTTCATGCAAAAAGTGGGCTATGACATATATTTTTAATCATCGTTCCTCATCCAATCACAACATAGTTTGAGTCTTAAGCTGCGATCTTAGCAGTGCTGACGCTTTAGGCATAAGTTCCGTGGCAGTGCACTCTCCCTGAGGGTGTTACAGGTTTAGTAGAGAAGAAACATGTTGTGACGCCATTCGCTTGTTCAGCTGATCTTGACTCCTTCACCATAAGGATTTTCCTCATGACGGCGCTCACAGATTTCATCTTCACAAGAGCAACATTAGACGTTACTCCGAGCAACAAAAGCTTCGAAACCTCTGCGGTTTACTTCTAAAGGCCGAGAGAATGTGATTTTGTTTGGCGCAGGGTTCTAGAAAAAACTCTTTTTTTTACAATCTCTTCTTGAACGAAGATTACAAACTATCCCTGTGCAGCTAGGAAAACCACTATAACCGCTATTGTCGGCAGGATTTGGGATCACATACCAGAAATATTAAGGTAATTTTTTTCCCTGCATTAGCGAGGCGGTGCTGAGGGTTGTAGATATCTGCGCGGCCACAGTAGGATGGGATACAATGGCCGTGTTCATTCAGATGTGATGATCGGCCGAGCCGAAAACAACGGGGGCCCCCATCGGTTTGAATGGGGCGAGGAAGGTTTGAGGGTATTTATAACCTTTTGTTAAGGTTTTTCGGTGGGATTTCGCTATTACGGATAAGGGATGGTTTATATTGGGGGGGCCGACTGTGAGCGATTCTTCACTCCGACGGAAGCTACCGACATCGCCCAAACAATCAAGGGTAAGCGATAGTATGGATACTGTTGTATGGATTAGCAAATATATAAACGGTCTTGTGCTATTTTCAGCTTGGGAAATTCGTTTGGTGACTATTTATAGTGACAGATCCCGAACGCAAACACATTAAACAGTTTTCAACTCGTACCAAATCTCTGCAACACTTTTCTGTAATCTATGCTCCCAATGGTTTACTTGTTCTCATTTTTAGAGGCAATGTGAGGAGAAAATTTTGTTTGAATACGTATTATCACAATTTGATTATAAAGTTTCTATCATAATTTGAGTATTAGGCACGCTGGGTCAGTTTGGGATCCTTAGAACTCTTCTTTTCTGAGTTCAACATCTCTTTGGAGTCAACCTCCTCAGGTTATACTTATAATATGCTCCAAATACCAATTTGCTCAATTAAAAAATCAGGTCAGTTCAATTCGGGTCATTTTGCTTTAAAAAAAAATCGCGTTATATCGCATCCAAACGCATTTTGTCTTTCTGCATATTACTTTTAAAATTAAAATCACTATCGAGTGGGGAAGCCGAGATTCAGGGGGAGTTTTGAAGATGTTTAACCCTTACGTCCACGCTTAAACTTTTTCCCCATTAGTACACGCTAGCGGCACTCCGTACCGCACTTCTGTTTCTCGCATCTGCCAGCTACCGGCTCTCCCATCTAATTGTGCTATGGCTCTAAAACGAATGGGTAACATCAACAGAATACACAGCCGTGTTTAGATAAAACGTTATCCTTCAACATCTTATAATTTTCTGAACTAAAACAACTCAAAACCAAAACAAATCGTAAAATTCACATTTCTCTCAATACTAGCAGTGACTAGCCCTCAGACTAGCAGTGACTAACTTCTTTCTCTTTACAAACAAAACATTACAAGAAATTCACTTTTTCCTCAGTATATTGCACCTGTAATGGATGCACAAAATATCACTAACGATTTTTTTTTGCCTCCAGGTAAGATCCTAGATATAAAAAAAATCAGTGACGAATGGTCTCAAGAAATCACAGCAAAATCGAAAAATCAAAGTGACAAAAAATGAGGGGACAATTGATTCGTTTCCCCAAAAACAATATGAGAGGCAAACTTCATCTCGGAAAGCAACAAAAATTACCACCGTCATAAACATCGCAAATACACCCTTCAAATACAGCAAGGAAAAACTAAAACTAAAATAATACTATAAAATTATAAAAATACAATTAAGGAAGTTTCTGCGAAAGAAAAACAGTGAGAAATCAAGGAACAATAAGAAGAGAAGTGATTGAGAATACTTGCATTATTACACGCTGGGGGTACTGCGTACCGCAACTTCAAAAACATAAAGGCACGCTAGCGGAACGGAGTGCCGCTCGGATGGACCTTTTCACTTTCAAATGCTCTCAACAACTGAATGTAGAATTCCCGAAACCTGCATAGCGTCCACGATGCTCAGGGATAGTTGGAAAGAGAATACCTGGGGCCCTCGTGTCGTGTAATCGAGTTTTTCAAAAAATGCGGTACAGAGTGCCGCTTAGCGTGCACATAAGGGCAGGCACGAGAGGTATTTCATGGATTCTGACTGATTTTCAACGCTTTCGCGGAGTTGTGAATTCCTTGTTCCGTGTGAGTTTCAGCCCCATAAAATACCACAATACCTGTGTGAGCTCTAGCAAATTCTTCTGGTGTCCTCATCCAAAGCCACATTTACAGTAGATCTCAAAATGGAGTAACGTATTCGGGGATATCGGTGATGAATAGCGAAAAAATTGTGGTTCTTGAATAATGATGTTGGCAGTTGGAGTTGGAAGATAGATTTCAGTAACTGAATTTGGTAGATACGGAGTGGGGAAAAAATAAAAAATAAAACTAGGTTTATCAATCTCAATTTGTTTCGCCCGATTCTTCTTTATTTTCAAAAGTTGATTTCGTACATTATGTTCAATAAAGATCTCCCCAACCCTCGTAGTAACCGTGTTTAAACACTGCTTGTGGCAAACTCACAAATTACATTTATAGCATTTGTTTTGTTACGGATCGATGAGAAGGAAATGGTCGGAGAGAAAAGAGGAAGTAAGAAGGAAAAGACCGCACCCCGTAATCGGTGGCTAATGGAAAACGGAGCGGGAGCGAGGCTGTTTTCCCATGGGGCCTGGCAAGTCTTCACCCGCGTAATTATAAGTACACAAAGGTTGGCTGTGGCGATGGAGGGCAACTCAAACACGAGTGGAGACTAAAGTGGTGGGAGGGGGCGATAGGATCGTAAAGAGTCGAAGTGGGGTTAACTCCAAGAAATCCGACTGACGTAAAATTTAGGGCTGTGTATGTTGCAGTAGGGGGAAATTCTTCTTGCGTTGGGATTTCTGAGAAAATAATGAGGGACGGTCTTTGGTTATACAGGGGTTTGCGAGAAACGTTACTGTGATGAATGCATGAGAGCGTACATCCACCATGAGGGGTGTGAGGGAGGATGTGCCCGGTTTGGTTATGGGCGATCCACCACCATGCCCGGGATCTTTTTGGAGCTTGCTCGGTTTGGTTATGGGCGGACCACCACAATGCGCGGAATCTTTTTGGCAGCGTTGCCTGGTTTGGTTATGGGCGGACCACCACCATGCTCGGAATCTTTTAGGAGCGTTGCCTGGTTTGGTTATGGGCGGACCACCACTATGCCCGGGATCTTTTAGGAGCTTGCTCGGTTTGGTTATGGGCGGACCACCACCATGCGCGGAATCTTTTTGGCAGCGTTGCCTGGTTTGGTTATGGGCGGACCACCACCATGCCCGGGATCTTTTAGGAGCTTGCTCGGTTTGGTTATGGGAGGACCACCACCATGCGCGGAATCTTTTTGGCAGCGTTGCCTGGTTTGGTTATGGGCGGACCACCACCATGCTCGGAAACTTTTAGGAGCGTTGCCTGGTTTGGTTATGGGCGTACCACCACCATGCCCGGGATCTTTTTGGAGCTTGCTCCGTTTGGTTATGGGCGGACCACCACCATGCGCGGAATCTTTTTGGCAGCGTTGCCTGGTTTGGTTATGGGCGGACCACCACCATGCTCGGAATCTTTTAGGAGCGTTGCCTGGTTTGGTTATGGGCGTACCACCACCATGCCCGGGATCTTTTTGGAGCTTGCTCGGTTTGGTTATGGGCGGACCACCACCATGCTCGGAAACTTAGGAGCGTTGCCTGGTTTGGTTATGGGCGTACCACCACCATGCCTGGGATCTTTTTGGAGCTTGCTCGGTTTGGTTATGGGCGGACCACCACCATGCCTGGGATCTTTTTGGAGCTTGCTCGGTTTGGTTATGTGCGGACCACCACCATGCTCGGAATCTTTTAGGAGCGTTGCCTGGTTTGGTTATGGGCGGACCACCACCATGCCCGGGATCTTTTAGGAGCTTGCTCGGTTTGGTTATGGGCGGACCACCACCATGCGCGGAATCTTTTTGGCAGCGTTGCCTGGTTTGGTTATGGGCGGACCACCACCATGCGCGGAATCTTTTTGGCAGCGTTGCCTGGTTTGGTTATGGGCGGACCACCACCATGCGCGGAATCTTTTTGGCAGCGTTGCCTGGTTTGGTTATGGGCGGACCACCACCATGCTCGGAATCTTTTAGGAGCGTTGCCTGGTTTGGTTATGGGCGTACCACCACCATGCCCGGGATCTTTTTGGAGCTTGCTCGGTTTGGTTATGGGCGGACCACCACCATGCTCGGAAACTTAGGAGCGTTGCCTGGTTTGGTTATGGGCGTACCACCACCATGCCTGGGATCTTTTTGGAGCTTGCTCGGTTTGGTTATGGGCGGACCACCACCATGCTCGGAATCTTTTAGGAGCGTTGCCTGGTTTGGTTATGGGCGTACCACCACCATGCCCGGGATCTTTTTGGAGCTTGCTCGGTTTGGTTATGGGCGGACCACCACCATGCTCGGAATCTTTTAGGAGCGTTGCCTGGTTTGGTTATGGGCGTACCACCACCATGCCTGGGATCTTTTTGGAGCTTGCTCGGTTTGGTTATGTGCGGACCACCACCATGCTCGGAATCTTTTAGGAGCGTTGCCTGGTTTGGTTATGGGCGTACCTCCACCATGCCCGGGATCTTTTTGGAGCTTGCTCGGTTTGGTTATGGGCGGACCACCACCATGCCCGAGATCTTTTAGGGTAGTTTGCTTGGTTTGGTTATGAGCGAATCACCACCATGCCCATGATCTTTTAGGTTAAGGAGAGAGATGAGGTAAGGAGGAGAGAGAGTAGTCAGCGACTAGAGGAGAGCGTAGAATGGTTAGAAAGGCGAAGGAGGCGAGTTTTTATAGGTTTGGGAGCCGTCTCCCTCCATCGTGCAGCTAGTGGAGGATGGTGGGGATCCCCAGGTTGTCCCTCAGCTCTCCTGCGACTTCCATCCCCACTTGTTGGTTTATTTTGCGAGATCTTAATTCCACATTGTAAGGTTGTGGTTCTGGGAGGATGCCTTGACAGTTACCTTATCCTCTTTGTGTTGTCCATTGCTATGCAGTTGCTTGTGTATCCTATACAGGGTTACAACGTAACCTATCCATTGCTTTGCTTTAACCTTGCAAGTTCTATGATAAATTCAAGGGTATCCATCGCTCGGCATTTGTTTGACATTTGTGTCCAGTTTTCCTGGTTGTGTCCTTTTTCTTTCTCGACCCATGTTGCAAAATTTTCTGTTTATTCGTACTATACATTTCTCTTTTGAACCTATCTAGAAGAAATATTGACAACAGCGTTGAAAAATACTGCAAGTCAATACTGCGATGTGTAGTAGAGGTACAGAGGTACATATTTTTGCGATATAGGTATGTATATTTTTTGTCCAAAATTCCACAGTGGATCGTAGGGCACTCGGGGGGGGGGGGGGGGGGGGGGTACGAATCCTACCCTATCAGTTAGGTATTATATTATATTATATAGGTATTGTACAACCCAAAAAAATGGTTTGATTTCATAAAATCTATTTTCCAGTCCTGGAGGGGATGTAACTTACAGGTTAGTTACGAATCATTCGGTCACCGTTTCTAATTCGAACCGAAGTGAAAAAATAACCACGCTCCATCAAATCATTGTACAACCGCTTACATGCTCTTACTTTCACTCACATCCAAATCTAACGATATCGGGTTACCAGACGGGGCGGCGGTTAGATCGTTATGCTGTTACAAATCCTCGCCAAACGGTGATAGCCCGTCGCGGTTTTCCATTAAAAAGACCAATCACCCAACTGATTGCGAGCGGAGGCGAATGTGACTGAAAGTAGGTTGATTGTGATGTTTGACGAAAGATTGACTACCTACCTATTGCTTTGAATGGGAAACTGAAAGGTATTGGCATTACACACATGAAATTTGACGTACATTCGTTTGAAATGTGGAGTAACTTGCCTTCCGACTGCAAATTTGGGTCCTCATTTTCAATATCAACCTGTGGAATCAACAAAAACAATTTTTAACTTGTTAACCCCCAATATATATATATTTCAAAACACGCAGAATCCGTTTAGGCCCGTGATGATCCCAAAAATATCCATATCCTCAGGTCAGCGGGAGGGATTGAAAAATGGGAGTTACATTTTAGAAAAATTCGTAGGCCCAAAACCTTGAGTATATAAGTAATTTTTCGTGCATTGTGAAGGATCTTGATTGCATGTCCTCCAAAATCAACATTTTCCCACTCCAAAATCAATATTTTCGTTAAGGTCGTCATACGGAACAAAATTCTGTCTGTTTGGCCATCTTTCTGAAGACGAATCCGTTCGAGCTGAAATGTTGAAAGTATGTGCAGCAGGTCAGTCCACAGATGGTTTGCCTAAGTTTTCAAAAATACCGTAACATGGGAAAGAAAAGGCTGAGTTTCTTGATTCTAATCAACGTACAGACCACTTTGGTATACAGGCAGACAGAATTACAAGTTTATCAGTAAAGCGCAGAACATAGTAACTTTGTTATTGTGTTGTTAACAGAGCACCTAAGGCGTGAATCTTTTAAGCGTATTTCCACGTCAACTAGCGATGAAAAAGAACCCCTGAACATGGGAAGCACTTATAACCTAGAAAGGAAACATCGGCGGCCCGGTAAATCTCAATTAAGCGGCCTTAAAAAAAAGGAAATTGAGAGGGAGGGAAAATGATGAAAAACGGGCTTAAGGGATAGGGCGTGGAGAATTGCGTGAGCCGTTGGATCAAAGCGGTTTTACAAGTTTCCTCCTCATTATGCAAGACTTGTTACTATGATGATGGGTACAACTTGCGACGAGTGAATACGTGAAGATGTAGTGGCCACGAAAAGGAAGTTTGGTGTCGTTTTTAATTGTGTCATCTGTGCCATCGTAATATTCAGATAATACCGTACCTAATGCTGCACGTTTTCTGTCTTCAACAGAATCTAAACAATATTCGAACTTTCCTATAATTTGAATGCAAACTACGCAATTTGTGTGGTTATGTCTCAGTTTAGTGTTTTTCAGTTTGTTTGACTCTAGGTTCTTGTAACAACAGGTTGATGGGTATTGGGCAATACAAAAATCGTGGACAGGTTGTTCAGCAAGTGGGCTGGTATATGAGGCTTTTTGCATATTTTGTATGAGTTTTAGATTTTATTGGTTTCCCTCAGTCCTTCCCTCGCGGAGGCCTCTGAATATCACCATTTAACAGAAAAATTGGGTTGAGTTTGGCCGAAAATTTCTCGTTATAGCAGATAAGCAGTTGCAATGGATCATATTTCCCTCATACCCCCCTTTTCGACATTTTCTGCTCTTGATATTATGGTAATAATAAAAGTCAGTCCTAAACTGTTGTAAACTGAGATTTAATAGGAGATTTACCAGGGTCTATAATAAATACCTTCCCACTGATTCCTCAACATTTTTCAAAAAATTGCACGTTCTTATTTTGAGTTCTTACCTCTTTAAAACACTACTTTGTACGATTTAGCAAATGCTAATATCCATGTCTGTCGTCAAGTAACATAGATTTTTAAATTGGAGTGAAAATTTCAAAAATTGTGATAAATTGAGGAGAAAGGGACATTGCGCCTCTAAAATCCCAAATTTTTCTCGACATTTTACCTGAGGGAAGTGGAGGCTGCGTACTTCTATGATTGGGGTGAAAGACCCTCGACTGAGTTCGTTTATCGATATCGCAGGCGGTGTGGTAGCCCTCGCTACTTCTCCTCGATACTAATATTCTGTCACCCCCATCATATTTCCCTCATAGCGCCCTACAGGAAGAAACGTCTGTCAGGCGTCCGCTTGACGTGACACGTTCCAATTTCCTGGGTATAGCTCCGGCGATAAGGCCATTTGGAATAACATCACGAAATTCGGCTCACCGCTACTTGCTCTTCCCCTCGAAGACGAACCTTACGAGAATTGACAATATCGGGTCTTATTTGGGTCCATTCGACATCCAAGTAGAATTGGCTGTATAAGTAGGTGGGTAAGCTCAAATGTGTCCACTGGCCGAAAGACAGACGAATGATATGATGGAGCTTTCTGTCATCACCAGAGCCCTTCAAATGCCATATTGCCATGGCGCCATACAAAAATGCCATATTCTGCAGATTTTTTTGTAAAATTCCATATTCGGCCGATTTTTGGGAAAATGCCATGTTTGTGCCATGTTTTGCCTTTTTTTCGCCAAACTGCTTAAACAAAATTAAAAAAAAACGCTGCAAAGTCCTTGTCACATGGGTTTATTATTCCATTGGACATACCTACCTACAGAGATGTTGGCTGTTTATTTATTGTTTCTTTCATATAAAATAATTGAAATAGCTATCTCTGGTGGTTTCCACCAATTTTGGCCCCCAAAACTCGAATAAACTACGCTCCTTTTTAGCGAATTTTCGAAGAAAAGGAAGCTATTGTTCTCGGTCCAAAATTTTTAAAACTCGAATTTCCGAAAGATTTTTATACCAAAATCCGTTTCAAACCATCCTGAATTCCCTGCCGAAAGACACCAAAAATTATATGTATATATATATATATATATATATATTTATATATATATATATATATATATATTTATATATTTATATATTTATATATATATTTATATATGTATGTGTCATTCCAGACGATAACTCTCGAAAGAATTGAGATAAAAAGTTCAAATTTGCACGAAAAATCTGTCTTGGCAATCGACAGGCTAAGTTCGAAGATGGGCAGAATCGGGTCACCCTAAGGGGGAGTTTTGGGGAGTTTTAGGGGGGGGAAATTACCCATAAATTCCCAAAATGAAAAAGTCTGACAAGTGACACCTCATTTTAAAGGTTTTTGTACGCTGAACACGATGGTGAAATCAGAATTGCGATATCTCATTCCATTCTCAAACTGGAGCACTTTGAAGATGAAGGAACGTGGTTATTTCTTGAGATGTTCTTCCTGGTTCGTCTGCTCTAATCTGATAACGGAATGGGATATCGCAATTCTGACTTCACCATCGTGTTCAGCGTTGGAAAATCTACAAACCGAGGTGTTACTCGGCAAAAAATGGAACAAAAAATTTGTTACGTACCCAATACCTACTCTTCTGGTATTCAAAACATTTTTGATTTCCCCCTCCCCCTCCTTCCACCCCAAATTTTACTTTGCGTAAAACTACTCCTGTTTTAATTTTGTATGGTATCAAGTTCATTGGCCGAAAATTAATTTTCAGAAAATTTTAGGCGGAGGAGGAAGATGCCGAAAACTTCGAAAATTCGCTCTTATAGCCATGCTGCATGACTGTGGTTTTTTCAAAAATAAATTATCTCTGATCATTGATAGTACCATTTAATCGTCTTGATCCACCTGTTGACACTTTTTCCAGTGTTATTATACAAATTGATGGTGATTTCAAACGATTTCCCAGGTTTTTGACTCATAAAAAATCAATTTCGGGAGCTGAACATCTGGTAGAACCTCAATTTTCTATTCTTTGGTCAAAATCGACTTCATATTCGGTCTTCTCGTCCCCAAAAACATGAAAAACGATACCTTAAAAGCTCATGATACCAACATGTTGCTAAAACGCAAAAAGTACCCATTTTTATACACATTTTCACTCATAACACCCCTGGGTATATTCCGATCGGGCTGAAAAGTTTCGTGACACAACTAGGGCCCAAATGGAGCATGTGTGCGAAAGAATGAATTTTTTAGACCGAAAATGAAGCCTGTACACGTGCTACGGCGGACGGCGGACGGCGTACGGCGGACGGACATTGCATTTTTGGAATCTACGTACCTTGAAACGGAAAAGAAAAAATTTTGAGGGGGTGTTATAAAAATGTTTTGCTGAGCGATTACGTAGGTGTATTATTCACAGAATAATAAACCAAAATTGAAGTGAAATTTTCTGAATGACATGAGGTTTCTCGAACCCTGAGGCCATTAGTGTAGAGGGATTACTACTGCCTCTAACCCTTTTGGAATGGGGTGCTTCCAGGGGTCGCCACTCTGTCTGGTGAGGAAGCCACTCTGAAGGAAGGCTGGGAACCTGCTCATGTCCTTTCTATGAAATACGCCCCGGCAACATCAGCTGATGTGGAGAGGAAAAATGAAATACCTTCTGAGTGATCGATGGCTGGGATTTTCAATGGAAAGCGTTGCACATGCACTTGCGGGTGGGAATAGGCCCTTGGGCCCCCCACTCGCGTCACCCCGTGGCACTTTTTACCCACCACGGGTGATGACCACCCATATAATAATAATAATAATAATAAATTATTTGTATAAAGCTTTGTAAATAAAATAAATTATTTAGCATAAATAACTTTGTTGTGATATTATCGTCTCAGAATAGCTGGGGTGGTCGGAGAGGGTTGAAAAATAAGTGCCATATTGAGAGAAATAAGTGCCATATTTGGGCCAAAATAAATGCCATATTGCCATATTTTTTAGGGCCCTATTTCACAGAAATTAGTGCCATATTGTGAAGGGCTCTGGTCAACACGCAGCAAAACCCGGAAACAGAACCTATTTAGGTACATCGAAGTGTAAGACTCATACGAATTTGAAACACCTCGTTTCATTCCAATCAGCTGAACCAAGTCGATCTTCCGAAGTGGAGGGCGAATGTTTTTGAAGTGAACCAGCACGCGCACCTGTACTTCTCGTGCATTCCTGCTTTCTCTCCCGTAGCCTGTTCCTTTTGATAAGTTTCGGCAACCCTCGCTTGAGCCGCTAATTGAGCAGCAACAGCGTGTGTAAACGATCCTCTGGAACTCGATAATTATCACGAACTTATACGGGGGAAAACGGTTGCTGGAGTGGAGCTTACCTGCAGGGGCACGACGAAGTAATGAAGGGTTGAAAGACACTTTACCCCCTCACTAGTTCCGCTTCCGTGGATACTACCGGAGAGGATGACTGTGCAGCCCTTTGCTTCATGAACCGAAGCTTATTGTCTATTTAGACCAAAACTTTCTTTCTGTAGCAACCCCCCCCCTTTTCTTCTTAAGTGCATTAATCTGACGAGCTCAGATGCGTAAAAACGCCGCGTTCTCTCGAAGTCAACTTGTAGCGACGCTGAAACCGCGACACGAGTAGTAGTTCCTCCTTCACCGAGTTATATAAGAAGCCGATTCCGTAAATTGAGGTGACTGCTGCTGGGAACCGACGCCCAGAGACCACAATCGGCGGAACTACGGGTGGAGGAGTCGTCTGTATCGAATCGTCGTTAACCGGGCGAGTGGGCAGAAATCAATCAGGGCCTATCTCGTGTCGTGCTCCGAAGTTGACTTCCAGCTTCAACCAAGACGTAGCATTAGACCATCCTAACCGATAGTACAGTTAAATATAAGTTCGAACTGAAGTACCTTCCTGAAAATTTGGTATTTATTTTTTATTTGACTAGAAATTTTAAATTTAGTTAAATTAAAATATTGTTACTTAAATAATAATAGTGTATGTAATCGTTTGGCTTAAAGATTTTTTGTACATACTGTAACACAGAATGTGAGATGGTCTTTATTTAATAATATTGTGTTAATCTTCTACATCTTCTTACTCTTATAAATCGTTCCCGTGCTTTGGTGCTCAGCAGGTCCATTGCATCTATCGAACTCATTGCATTAAACGACGATCAGTGTTGTTATTTGGTTTGAATATTTTATCTTTCCATATGAACATCAACGAATATGAACGATACTCGTACGTTAATTGCGTAATCGTCAACCATAGTTGGTTTTAAGCACATATTGATAGGGAATAATGGTAGGAGTTTCGTAGAGCGTGGCAAACACGTATCACGTTCACTTTGGCCATCTCCTCGGAGAAGGAGCTGTTCAAATATTTGGGATGTAGTAAGGGCTCACGGAAATTTCTTTTGTTTAAATACTTTGCTTTAGTTAGGTCTCTACATCTAATTCTAGGCGTTGCTCATCAAGCCAAAAGGTGATTCTTTCTCTTTCGAACTCAAGTTAGTACCTACATCCTATAAACTGTAGAAATGCATATAGAATTGCAAAAAATGAGTTGATATTCATTATTCGCTGCTCATCTAATGAAGTCATTGTTGGATAAACAATTAGCTATCTTTGATTACATCGCATTGAATGGCAAAAGTCAAAATTTTACTTGTTGAGAACGACGTAGCAGCATCATTTATAAGTAGGTACTTCAGTTTGGAAATTTTGTTAAGAAATCGCCGTACGGCATCGCTGGCTTCTCACGTCTTGAACCGTTACTTCATTGCCAAAAATATCCATCCAGCTATTTTCAGCCGATTTTCTCCATCTAACGTTGTCCAAAAATGTGCATATTGTCAAAAGCAGAAATCACGAATGTAATTGTTTTCCCAACAACCATTGTGCGACCATGATAAATGCTGTACCGAAATTGTCCTCCCACGTTTTTTGGTAGCTCTTAAATTGTTTGCCTCGCCCAGGTATTTGTACCTAATATTTGAGTCACGAGAAATGTTGGAACAACCGCTGAAATCTTCCCGTCACTGGTTCAGTATTGATGGTCCCGATTTGCTAAATCGTCCGCGAGAATTCCAAGAGGTCAGCATCCCCTTCCTCACAAAATGGTATTTTTCCTTCCATACGTTCCTGAGCCTTTGTCGGTCTCCGATCAAGTCATCACCAGCGACTGCGAGCTCGCACTGCAAGCTGATGCGTTCCTCGCCTGTGAACAGCTTCTTTTGGATTTATGACGAATTCTAACTTTCTTTTCGTACCTGCTCCAGGCAGCTGCCTGGGAATTTCTCGGGCGTTCCAGTAACCACTGCTAGTGTGTAGGTTTTCACTTCTATATTTCTCGGTATGAATAACATAATTCAACACACCTGACTTGGCGTTGGCAGGTGGTTTTTTTAACATAATTCAACACACCTGATTTGGCGTTGGCGGGTTGTTTTTTTTCTGGAGAGCAATGCTAGTCATGCAAAAAATGATCGATGGACTGAAGAATACTATGGTTGGAAAGGCTCAGGAACGTATGGAAGGAAAAATACCATAAATATTATAATGGCAAAGGTGGAGAGCTGGAGAGTCAAGGTATGAACTCTTCATCCGCTCGATCCTTTAGGAATCATAATAGCACTCATTCTGACGACTCTTTTCCGGGATCGTATTAGGACAGGTAGTTGGGCCATGGATAAACCAAATGTTGCTCAGCATCGGCATTATGCAACACTACGCGTCGCTGGACCAAACAAGACATTTTTCACAACATCAATATTATGTGATCAGTAATATAAATAAATCACGTGCAACCTAGAATATAATTTGCATCACCAAGTAGGCCCGATAAAAACTTGAACAATAAACCATGCAGTGTGAACACTTAGACGCAAAGCAGGTACTTCGGAACCTGCTCCTTATTTCGGCGCGGTACCTCTCTCTCTCCAGAGGGACAAATTCTTTGCATTTCTGATTGGTACACTGTCGAAAAGCCTCCACTTCCTCCTAAGTAGCCAGAGCGTAGATATAGAGATTGGTATCGAACTACGAGTAGTTGCAAACGGTTTGAGATCTTAGGGGCGGTGCACAGTGGAGCCACCATTTCACGGAACCGATTCCATGAAACGTGAAACTGAAGTTGCTTGCAACAGATAGATAACTCAGGGCTGTGCACACTGCGTTGCATGGAACACGAGTTTCGTCGATTTCGCGAAACTGGGTTTCTCGATACTTGTAAAATGTTTTCCTGTTTCTTCAGTTTCACGTTTCGAGTGGTAATTTTTCATTTCATCGCGTGCTATAATTTCGAAATCGCCTGTGCTGTGTTTTCCAGTTTAAAAAAAAATAAAAAATTAAAATTTTTAAAAAATTAAAAAAATTAAAACCGCAGCCATTTCATTCCTAAAGTGAGTTTGGCTGGCAGAAGCTGTCGAAAAATATCCGTGTTTGTAATGATTTCCGCCTCAAAGAGTACAGCAACAGGGACAAATTTCAAAGGGCGTGGGGAGCAGTGGCAAGGTCAGGTTCGATTCATGTATTTATAATAAATTAGCATACTATTGTAGTACATTATATAAGTAGTTGTAAAATTGAAATATTTGCAAGTAAGCAAAGTTTATGAACCTAATAATCAACTGTAAAAACATGTCGACACATAAAAGCCCTGCAACGCCACCACCACAAAACGCATCGCCGTCGTCATCGGAATCGATCATGAAATTGATGGAAAACCGTTTCCTGTATGTGCATGTTCAAGTGCAACTAGTTTTTTGAAACTAGATTCGCGAAATCGGTTCAATGAAACGGGTTTCTCCAGTGTGCACCGCGCCTTGGGTATAGGATATTTCACGCCAGTCACGAATATAGGTAATTTCATGGGCTCCGAATTGTATCAGCATACATTAATTCTGGTTTATTGGTGGTCACTGAAATGATTAGCAGTTTATCTAGAATTAGGTAGGTAGGTAGGCTTTACTCGGCACAGTACAAGACTGGTCAGTGATGTCACACTGGAAATACTTGAGTAACACAGGACGTGGAAAGACACGTCAGTCAAAAATCATGCAAGTATGTGCCGTATCAGTAGCTAATGGGTGACGTACCTAATAATAGAAGAATCACCACATTCGCTATCAGGTAAGATTGGTAAACCTATTAGTGGGACGGCTATGTTGTGTAACGGAACCATCAACTTCGGATGGGTAGCAATTAAATGGTGGAGTCTGGCTACCGTTCTTGATGTGATCAATAACTGGAACGCCTTCTGTATATTCCTAGGCGAGCTTCTAGCTGAAATAGGTGGCACGTAACCTCGGCTTTCCCCATTCTCGCGGGTCTTGATAGGAGAAGCTAATGGGGGCTCCGTTTTATAGCGCTATAACCCTCAATGGCACGTGGGAGGATTCATATGTTGCCCAGCTCATGTTTATAGTCGTAGTTTGCCTTAGTTTACTGGTTGATCCCGGACCCGACCGAGAGTTCATGAGCGTTGTATATTTGAATCGCCCAAGTAGCCGGTAGCTAATGTGAGAATCCATTTTAAGTAGATTGAACTCCAATTTAAGCTCACAGATTTGCAATAAAATGCATATATTACATACCTGTAGTTGAGGTGGCGGTGCGTTTTCGGTACAAATTTTCGTTTTTGGTATGCACACCATGGGAGGATGGCCAGAACTAAGTAGGCCATGGTGGAACTACAGACTTGGGTTTTGAGGCCCTACGAGAGTCCATCATAGTTCTGGCTACATTCATCATGTCACATGCCAACGCATACCTATCAATATAAGACTAGGAAATTGTTGCATAGGTACTTCATCATTTTAGCGAATTTTCGAAGAAAAGGAAGCTATTGTTCTCGGTCCAAAATTTTTAAAACTCGAATTTCCGAAAGATTTTTATACCAAAATCCGTTTCAGACCATCCTGAATTCCCTGCCGAAAGACACAAAAAATTATATGTATATATATATATTTATATATTTATATATTTATATATATATTTATATATTTATATATTTATATATGTATGTGTCATTCCAGACGATAACTCTCGAAAGAATTGAGATAAAAAGTTCAAATTTGCACGAAAAATCTGTCTTGGCAATCGACAGGCTAAGTTCGAAGATGGGCAGAATCGGGTCACCCTAAGGGGGAGTTTTGGGGAGTTTTAGGGGGGGGGGGGGAATTACCCATAAATGGGGTATGCGCATGAGAAATGAAATTTGGAAAAAACCCATTCGTTGTGTTATTTGAGTTGCTATAGCACGTAAACACTAGTTTCCATGTAAAAAAAAACTTCACAGAGATCGATTATCACAAGTGAAATCTGATTGATTTGAAACTTGGAAGTAGAATGGCGGGGAGTTCTGACGTCACCCAGCGTCGGCCCATCTCGCAAGTAGCTGACCTGCGATTCAGTCATTCGCCGCAAAGAGCGCCCCGACCAATCAGATGCTTCGGCAGTTCTGACGCCTCCCCGCCCTTTTTATGAACATCATTATGTTTCTCTACCGATAAAAAATAAGGGTAAACTAATTTTGACGAATGGTTCCCATTTTTACGTTTTTGAAGCGATTCTCTGTCAATAAAAATTCTAAAAAAAAATCATGCGCAGACCCCATTCCCAAAATGAAAAAGTCTGACAAGTGACACCTCATTTTAAAGGTTTTTGTACGCTGAACACAATGGTGAAATCAGAATTGCGATATCTCATTCCATTCTCAAACTGGAGCACTTTGAAGATGAAGGAACGTGGTTATTTCTTGAGATGTTCTTCCTGGTTCGTCTGCTCTAATCTGATAACGGAATGGGATATCGCAATTCTGACTTCACCATCGTGTTCAGCGTTGGAAAATCTACAAACCGAGGTGTTACTCGGCAAAAAATGGAACAAAAAATTTGTTACGTAGGTACCCAATACCTACTCTTCTGGTATTCAAAACATTTTTGATTTCCCCCTCCCCCTCCTTCCACCCCAAATTTTACTTTGCGTAAAACTACTCCTGCTTTAATTTTGTATGGTATCAAGTTGGGAAAACATTGGCCGAAAATTAATTTTCAGAAAATTTTAGGCGGAGGAGGAAGATGCCGAAAACTTCGAAAATTCGCTCTTATAGCCATGCTGCATGACTGTGGTTTTTTCATCATTTCATCCCACCATCTCCCAATGTAGCATAGCCAACTAACAAGATTGGATTTACTTATGTTGCAGAATCCGAACTCTGAACTGATGTCACTGGTAATTTAATTAGGTAACAGTGACTTGAGATCTTAATTATTATTGCTGAATCGTGTTCCATTTACGTAGTAATATTCAAAATAATCAATAATTATGTATTTTAACCTAGTATTGTGAAGCACAAAATAATTATTACCTCCTAAACGTATCCAGTTCTTGTTTCATAATATTGCTGATATCCCTATTTTCGTAATTTCCACATCATGAAA
The DNA here is from genome assembly GCA_954871275.1 of Leptopterna dolabrata. Lineage (NCBI taxonomy): Eukaryota > Metazoa > Arthropoda > Insecta > Hemiptera > Miridae > Leptopterna > Leptopterna dolabrata. The sequence continues at coordinate 7,076,679 of OX940985.1, forward strand.
GAGTACAGCTATTCATCGGAATCCTTGGTTTGCCGGCAAAATAGCCAAAAATTACAAAATATGTGTCCTCTCTCTCACTTCGCACTTGAAAATTAAAAAAAAAATTCTTGAAACCAAACGGGTTTTCAAGCTCCTCAAACACCCATATAAATTGGTAACTAATCGATACGATTTAAATGCCGTTCAAATGCTCTCTTCATCTAAATGAGTGGTCCTCAACAATCCTCGATTCATGGCATTTTTCGTGTGGTGCGGTCAGTAGTAGGAGACGGTATTCTGACAGCATCATCGTAGGCAAGAACAATTTATTACTTGTGAACGAGACCGACGACTCATCTTCTTCGAGCATTACATTTTTCTCACTGCATTCAACGAATTTGAGACCGATATTTATAAACCTTAATATTCACATTTACCATGATTTTGGTTATCTTTATAGGCATTTCATTTTAAATCAATCTGGAATTCTCCCTGTGGATTTCTTCTGCAGGAAGGTTGAGAATTTGATGCACGTAGGTACCAAATAGTAGGTACACCAAGTTTGTACAGGTCTGAAAACTACTTTTAACGAATAGTATCTTTCAACATCACACCTTTTCTGTGGCACCAAACGATGAATCTTAAAGAATTTCCCTTGTTCATTCGACGATGTCCTTCCCATTAGCTGAAAACGCTTGATCCCTCTTAATCTCTCGCTCGTTACACGTCGCATTGACACCTGATGGTGATTAAGTACAAAGGAAGCGCTCAGTGTTATCACGAGTACATTAATAATACATATAGGTACCTAATAGGTATCCCAACCTCAACTCTTCGTTTTCTATAAAAATTTCAATGAATACTTAACGATGGATGAATCACTTCTCACCCTAAGCGCTCAATTTGAGCTCACAGATTGCTGGCTGAACTGGTTTCGAATGAGTCATGGAGGGTCCAGACGCAAGGTCCAGACGTAACGAACGCAACCCCTTTACTATACTGCGTCGTTGTTGTACTCGTATTTAGTCTCAACACATCTTCACGTCACGCAAAAACGCGTCGTTGTGTGATTTCATTTCACATTCATGGAATGGATGCAATGCTTACATCATACTCATACGAATGAGGTACTTCGATCTGTATATATTGCTGTGTAATGAACTGTTCTGTACCTACACTTCGCCATCAGTCCTTCCTTTCTCTTCTTTTATTATCCAATTGAAATACCTATTGTGCAGGTTTCTACTCGACTTAGAATTAATATTATTTTTATTTAATAATTAATGTTTTGCTTACTGACAGGAATGCAGGGAAGCTTTGAATTCGTGATTGACTTTAAAAAAAAAAAAATTGTCCTCCAAAAAGATAATTTCCACCATCGTTTTGCGTTTCAGAAATCGAGGAACATTTTTGGTTCGGTGTCTGTCTATCTCTTTGGTAATTCTTTGTAACGCCCATAACTACCCGAAATAATAGTCGAAATGGGCTGAAATTTGGAGGTTAGTTGCGGGTTGGGTCACATATTGTCCCTTACTAAAATCATTGAAAAATTGCTGGAACTTTCACCTGCGCATGCGCAAAAGAGAATTATTGAAACGCCCATAACTACCTTAAATATTGTTGAAATGAGTTCAAACTTAGAGGGTATCAGGAATAATACTTTGATAGTTCATCACGAGTTTCATTAGAATTGTACTGTAACTTTTGTCTGCGCATGCGCTAACATGAAATGTTGACCATTTCGCTGTAACGCTGTTAACTGCGCGAAAAATATTCGTAGAAAGCTTATATTTTGAGGATATACGCAGGTTAAATTGCGGATAATCCCTTATCATAATCATTGAAATCGTACCGTAACTTTCGTCTCGCATGTGCAAACGTGGAATATTTGAAACGCCCATAAATACCTTCAATGTCGTTGAAATGAGTTCAACCTTGGATTGTCGATCAGGAATAGTACTTTGATAGTTATACTTATGAATTTCTTTGGAATCGTACTTGAAGTGTTTGATCGTATTACGCATTTTATGTAATTGATTGCTACTCTATTGCTATTCAATCATTTTGACGCATCATTTTTTTGACCAACTGATTCTACACTTCCATGTTGCAATAAGTGAGGAAGCTATAGTGTCCACCCAACTTGGCAGACGTTTTTGGGGAATAACGAATAACGCAGGTAATCGTTCACAATTATATGTATTAATTATTAGCCCTATCAATCTTTACAGTAAAGTACAGCTAGGTACAGAGGACTTTGTGAGAAATCTGAAGTTTTCAGCCAAGGAACCCAAAATCCCACGGATGAATAAAGTGAAGGAGTTATGAGATTATAAGGACCAGCTGCTTCCATTCTCTTATGAGAGGGTGACGGAGAAGGAGGGAGAGAAGTACTGGCAAATGGCGTGCCAGGAACAATAATAATAAATAACTGGTTGATTTGATAGGATGGGGCCTTCGAGAGTGCGAAGGACCTGACTCAGATAGACGTCTTCCTCCGTCATCCCTCATCCAATCAACGTTTGAGCCCCCAAACAAGCCCGACTATCCGCCGAATATTTCACTTTGTCTTATCAGTCCCTGGCCATTGCCCTCGCCACTGTCACCACGAGCACGCTAGGAGACTTCTTCCTATCCTTCCTATCCTGGATTCATACTGGAAAGAGTATTCCATGGTTTTCAAAGTTTTGCATTGAACATATTGAAATCGCTATGGAGTAAGTTTTATGTAATCAATTATGTGCACGGGTCCAACGGAGCAATGTCTGAACTTTTGGGTATAATAGGCGTGGATCCTGAATTTTTATTCGAAAATAAATTGGAAACTATCGAATCGAAAACGTCTAGGGAGGATTACACAAACCAAGGCTATTCTTACCCTGTGGCTATATCAAGTCCCATATACAACGCCTACTGGTCAACTCTTTAATGAACTAATGAAGTGTTCAAGTACGGTTCAAGCGTTGTACCTATTCATTTCACAGCGTTACCTATTCATGTTATTGCGGTAAAGTTTAGCGAAGATTATGTCCAGTTCCGTGTTCCAAACGAATGTTCTGTATCACAAACTTCGAATCGTAGTCATACTCTACATCAGTGGTTCTCAACCTTTTTAAACCTGCCGCCCCCTTTAGGAGTTGAATATTTGTCAACGCCCACCTAACGTGGAAATACTTGAGTTTGGGTATTTGTTATGAATGTAATACACACAGGTGTGAGTGGGATTGTAGTGGTTCAAAGCCCATTTCTCAGAGTGAGGTTCAGTGTTAGTGAGATGAAGGCGCAAGTCTCACTTACTAGAAGTCAAGTCGATTTCTTCTGGCAATGACCTACCGGCCGAAAAACGTCACGACACGAAAAAGCGACCCAAAAAACGTTACTGAAGTAATTCATCAATGTTTCAAATTTCTCTCGCGGCGTTCTTCCTTTTCACCGTTGTTGCTAACACCGTTGTTGGTAACAGACATTCCGTGGACATTTCGAAGAGGAATAAAAATGGGTTGTGAAAGGGAGTCCTACCGGCCGAAAAACGTCACGGCATGAAAAAACGACCCAAAAAACGTTACTGAAGTTATTGTTTGTTACTGACGGTGGTTTGACGTCGTTACTAACGATGGTATAACAGTGTATTTTTCGTGTATCAGTAGAAATAGACAACCTCTCAATAACTCCGTTTTTATTCTTTTTCATTCGAAGTAAGTACAAAGGCATCATCCGGGGTCAAGAATGGATTTTTTGTTGTTGTTGTAATATTAAGTAAATCAGTCACATTAATGAACCCTCGATCAACGAGGTAGAAGAGGGAGGCAATTGACAGCTTTTTTGACGACAGTCCGCACTCCAGCGTAGAGTTAACTGATATTAGCTTGAAACCAAAATTCCATGAGACTACCATCATCCTGGAAACTGGCTTTCTACGTCTCACTAGTCGAAAGTTCAATAAATATTTCCTGAATCTCAACCTCTGTTTTCCCAATGTGCACAGAGGATTCATGACCCATTGAGGACAAAATATCCTCAAAACGTTCGGAAAAGGTCTTATACAAAGACTCCAGTGTTCACAGTAAACTGTTTCATCAAAGGGATTTCAATATTCTTATGCAGCATACTATTCACTATGCTTATGCGACAGGATTGAAAACTGGCAAATCACAACTTCCTTGAGGCCAAATTCAGCTTGCACAAAGTGAGATTATTTTGGAAGGCAGAAATAACAGATTTCGTTTTTATTAAATTGAGTTTGTAGGGGACTTCCCATTATTTATTTATTTCATTTTGTTACTATTTCAACTTTTCAACAGGTGACAGAGTCGTTATGTTATCGTTAATAAAAACAAGTTCAGAATTTTTCCGAAAATTATAATTGTGTTCATGCTAAAAAATAAGTTATACTAAAAGTACCTAAAATTGGTGACCCCGACGTACTCCTGGGGTTGCGAGCAGCACATAGAGAAGAGACAAATAGCTCAATAGCCCAAATGACGTACGGAAAAACAATTAGACTTCCTGGTGAATTCTTTGTAAACAGTAACAACATGACCGATCCCGAAAGCTTTGTGGAAAAACTACAGAATTACATGAATATCCTTAAACCTGTGCCAGTTTACCACAAAAGATCCAAAAATGTTTTCATTCATAAAGATTTAGCGCACTGCACCCACGTCTTCGTTAGAGTTGATAGAGTTAGAAAACCACTTGAACAAACCTATGAAGGTCCATTTAAAGTAAAGAAGAGAGAAGAGAAATATTTCACATTGGACATGAAGAATAAAGAAGTGAACATTTCTATAGATCGTATCAAACCTGCTTATCAACTATGTGAAGCAAACGAACTCAACTTGGAAGAAATGAATAATATTCGAACATACAGCGGAACACGATCCCTCATAAAAAAAGAAAGAACAGCAGTACACTTCCGTACTCGTGGCCTAACGAAAGTTTGTTATTTCTGATTGGATGTGTTCCTGGAGGGGGAGTAAATGTAGGGGACTTCCCATTATTTATTTATTTAATTTTGTTACTATTTCAACTTTTCAACAGGTGACAGAGTCGTTAAGTTATCGTTAATAAAAACAAGTTCAGAATTTTTCCGAAAACTATAATTGTGTTCATGCTAAAAAATAAGTTATACTAAAAGTATACCTAAAAGTTCATCACCTTGAATTCGCGAATTTATCGGTCAAGTAAGCAACATCGATTATAAATTGTAGCTATCGGCCTCTCTGATGTACCTAAATACACCTCAAGCACAGAATCGAAGAGATTCCTGAACCTGTTGAAGTGTTCAGGTAGGCGCTCACCGCTCCCCTACCGCCCAAAACAAGTTCGCCTCCCCTCAGGAGCCCTCTAGTGGTTTGAGAACCACTGCTCTACATGGTGCACATGGGAGTAAGAGTGGAAGAAGGAATTGAAGTTTCTCTCACTACAAAGAGCAACCTTCCTTTCCATGAAGTATCTGTTAGTGACCATAATATTATACTGCATTAGGGCAAGTATATTAACATAATCAGATTGTAGGCGGTACCGGATTGTGTAGCTATGCTTTTGGCATTATGGTTTTTCATATTGCGGTCCTTTCTATTCCCACCAACAATCCCGTGGAAACCTCTTCGACTTTACTGTTTGCTCGTAAAATTTTACATTTTGTGTCTACACAGCGTAACTATAATGATAATCAGAGAGCGTCGAAGTATACGATGATTCAATGAACTTTATTTTGACAGCATTCCTAACTGGTTGTATAGAAGTACAGGTGGAGATGTGGGTATGTAATGGAATGGCGCAGTGGTTGGACCCACCGTGGAATAGATGTCCATGTTACTCATCAGTGATTTTCTGTATTCCGCTGAGTTTTCGCAAATAATGAAAGCAATTGCGGAAGACATTGAGAAATAATAATCAGTTTATCCTGTATCCGGATTTACATTATTTGAATAAAAAGTGGCCCCAACTACTCCAGCGTACTGGTTGTCGCATGTTACTGGACCACCTGAGTCGCCTCCACCCTGATGGCCACTCGTTGTTGGTAAGCGTAGAGTACAGAACCACGTTGCATCTTCAGTGTAGTTGTATGGAAGTATCGAATCATTGTCGAAGGACAGCTCTTCGTAGCAAGTGAGGTAGTTCATCATTTTCATCCACGCATATCTAAGATCGTCTGATAACAATCTGTCCTCTCCCTCACTTGCCATTTTATATTGTCCAAAGCCTATATTTATACAGACCGATTTCTTAGCTTGGAACTGAGTCCACATTGTAGCCAATCCGTTGATCGTATAAACTGGAGCATATTCATTCTGAGGCAACGATAATGGAGATTTCAGGAATGTCAAACCGTAATCGTGTAGTGCCAAGTCCTGATAATTGAACACGCGACATTTAGGGTGACGTATGAAGTCTTTGGCTTTGACGCCGCGCCTCAACTGCCTGATATGAGTACCTGCTGGATAGATATCTTAGGTTCATTCCCAGACGTTACGCGTTACAGCCTCTGCATATCCGTCCACGTCTCCCTCAAAGTCGGCAATGCAATGGCACGCGGTTTGCACGATTGATGGAGTCAGTAACGAACCAGAGCACGCCATTTCCTGAGAATCGGCTGGACACGTCGTGCCTTTCAGTTGCCATTCTACAACTTGTGCTATGCCGACTCTCCACTCTTTTTCCCAATCATAAAACTTCTTGGCGAGTCCTTTCATGGCCAAGTCACAGCTGTGGCCTGTTCCGATAAAGATGTAATTTTCAACGAGGCATATCCCAGATCTAAACTATGAATTTCTGTTCCGAAAATAACTCTCTTGGATGGCTTTGAGTTTGGCACCTCAGTGGCACTGCAGAACCTGCATGAGGCAGCAAAAACAACCAGCAGCAACAGCCTTTGCATAATTAACCGTCTGTATTCCACTTGATGAATTACTCTACTTGGCTTGATGCTCCACTTGGATCTGGCATATCCGAGATCCAAACTATGAATTTCTGTTCCGAAAATAACTCTTGGATCGCTTTGATTGTTAAGCACCTCAATGGCATTGATAAACCTGCATGAGGCAGCAAAAACAACCAGCAGCAACAGCCTTTGCATAATTAACCGTCTGTATTCCACTTGATGAATTACTCTACTTGGCTTGATGCTCCACTTGGATCTGGCATATGTATCCGATATCCAAACTATGAATTTCTGTTCCGAAAAGAACTCTCTTGGATCGCTTTGATTGTTAAGCACCTCAATGGCATTGATAGACCTGCTTGAGACAGCATTAAACAACCAGAAGACACAGCATCCTTTGTAGGTATCTTATCAGGTAGTACGTAACCGTTGGTGATCTTTGCTATCTTGCTATGTTCCTACCTTATGATAATGGAGCTTCTCTTTCGAGTCTTGACTACAACTAGATATTCGCTGGTGATATAATTGACGGCCAAGTTGGAATTTTCGCCCATAGCGCCAGTTTTCGATGGGCGGGAGAATTTGAAGTGTGAAAAAAATAGAAGAAAAAATTTGAAGGCTGAAAAAATAAGTTTATTTTAAACGTACGTTAATGATTTGATTTTCAAGCATACATGTCAAATCCTACAATTTAAAGCACAACAGAAATAAGTGTAACATGCCCGCGCTTATTTTTTAATTTAAGGGACGTTGATATGCACAAACCGGCCAAGCGCCAAAATGTCAAAAATCGAGTTTTTGGTATCAATCGATTCGTCTCGACGAGTTCTTTCATAATTTCTCGATTTCAGCGCCCTCTATTAAGTTTCAGACAAGCTAGGGTTGATAGACTGTTTGTGCAAAACGTTTTTTAGAAGGTCAGTAATTTGCACAAACCGGCCAAGCGTCATTACGGTATTCAGGGCTTCCGTATTTCGCATAAAGCGGCCAAAAGACGCCACACCAGTCGTTTGGTCGGCCTGTGCAAAACTCAGCTGCATTGATTCAGGTGTTTCCTCCGCATACTCCGTATTTAGTTTCCTATTCTAGCCTCTTCTCTGAATCTCTGTTATCTGCTTCCTGTTATTGCGTTAAGAATAGGTTTTGATTTTTCTGAGCACCCAATTTTACAATTATTATTTCAGTGTTCAGTATAAAAATGAAAAGTAAGAAGTTTAAAAAATCATGTTGTATTAATTTCCTTGACATTTTTTTTCATTTACATAAGTTTATCTCTAATCCTATTTATTTATAGGCAGATCGGGCTGCGGAGGTAAATAGCCAAATGAAACTTGTGTGCGAACTGCCAGATTTGTTCGAAAGTTAAAGCAAAATATTGCTTTTATTGGATAATTGTGTTCCTTTGAAACGTAACCGAGTTTAGAGGCAAATGAAATTTATCCCCCCCCCCCCCCTCCACCCCCCGAGCCTATTGTACTGGTGGTATTCTCGGAATATGACCTACATAATAAACGCAAAGTGCGTTCTGAACACTTCTGAATAATAACAAGTCTGCCAAGTTAGGTGGGCAGTACCTATAGCTTCCTCACTACTTATTGTAACATGGACGTATAGAATCAGTTGGTAAAATATCGATTTTGATGGAATTCATTTGAGACCGTCCAACAACTCAACTCCATCTGTCTTACAAATTTCACCAGTGCGATATGATCTGCAGTGTTATGGGCGCTACGAGGATCTGGCGTTTGCCCATCGCAGACGGAAGTTAGGTACTGTAAGATTTCAATAGTTTTGATATGGGACCATCCGCGATCCAACCCGCGTGTACCCTCAAAATTTCAGCTCTACGACTAGGAAGGAAATGGTAAATATTTCAAGTTCGCGCACGCGCTGACGATAGTTACAGTAACATCGAAGTATTGTCAAAGTATTATGATTCCTGATCGATCCTCCAAGTTTGAACCAATTTCGACGATATTTAATGTAGGTATGGTCGTTTCAAGTATTTCACGTTAGCGCATTTGCAGACGAAAGGTACAGTACTTTTTCAAAGATTTTGGTGTGGGATCATCTGTGACCCAACCCGCACTTACCCTCCAAATTTCAGCCTTTCGACCATTATTTTTCTGGTAATTATGGGCGTTACAAGGAGTTGACCACAGAGAGACTGACAGTCGGACATACAGATAGACAGACAAGGCCAAAATGTTCCTTGATCCCTGAACACCAAATGGTAGGAGAAATTATCACTTTGGGAGACATAATTTATTTTTTTATTTTTTTTAACTCAATCACGAATCCAAGGCTTCCCTACCTTCCGGCAGTGAGGAAGAAGTAATACCTAGTTTTCCACTAAATTCAGATTATTATTTCTTCTTTTGCTCCTTATTTTGGTTGATTATTCTGTGAATAATACACCTATGTATTCGCTTAGCAAAAAATTTTTATAACACCCCCTCAAAATTTTTTCTTTTCCGTTTAGAGGTGCGTAGATTCCAAAAATGAAATGTCCGTCCGCCGTATCACGTCTACAGGCTTCATTTTCGGTCTAAAAAAATCGTTCTTTCGCACACATGCTCCATTTGGGCCCTAGTTTTGTCCCGAAACTTTTTAGCCCGATCGGAATACACCCAGGGGTGTTATGAGTGAAAATGTGTGTAAAAATAGGTACTTTTTGCGTTTTAGAGACATGTTGGTAACATCAGCTTTTAAGGTATCGTTTTTCATGTTTTGGGGGACGAGAAGACCGAATGTGAAGTCGATTTTGACCAAAGAATAGAAAATTGAGGTTCTACCAGATGTTCAGCTCCCGAAATTGATTTTTTATGAGTCAAAAACCTGGGAAATCGTCTGAAATCACCATCAATTTGTAGAATAACACTGGAAAAAGTGTCAACAGGTGGATCAAGACGATTAAGTGGTACTATCAACGTGGTACAATTTTAAAAAAGGGGGGGGGGGCGTACCTAATCCGTGTTTTGGGGGCCAAAATTGGTGGAAACCACCAGAGATAGCTATTTCAATTATTTTATATGAAAGAAACACTAAATAAACAGCCAACATCTCTGTATGTATGTCCAATAGAATAATAAACCCATGTGACAAGGACTTTGCAGCGTTTTTTTTTAAACTAAAACTGCTGCAGTCGATTTGCACAAAACGGCCATGTGAGGCGCTTGGCCGTTTTGTGCAAATCAACTTGTAGCCAGTCGAACATTTTGCCGTTTGGCCGGGATGTGCATAATTCGTTTTGTAATATTTGAGTTTTGCACAAACCAGGTAACCGCCATAACTCGGGAAATATCGATGTAATCGACTTCCTGACGTTACCATTCGATTTTACGCACCAAAAAACATGTGGGACATTATTTCCAAATTTTTACAGCCAACTGGAGGGGTTAGGTAGCCAAAAAACGCGCAAAATCTTTGATCGCGATTTTCTCGAAAATGTCAAAATGGCGCTTGGCCGGTTTGTGCATATCAGAGTCCAGTTTATACTAACAATTGCAGTGCGCTTAAAAATATATAATTAGATACAGGTTTAAAAGTCGTTTAATATGATGATATTTCTTTATTCTCATACATGGATAATAACCCTCATGAGACGAGAGGTGCACAGTATTGAAAAGAATTGTTTGCTTCAAACACGGGTACTAACAAAAAGGGTACTTACTCTCCGGCACTTACACTGGAACCATGTTATAAGGCAGATTATTTCTTCGAGGTATGTGGCATAAGAGCAGTGTAAGAGCTCTTACTCCATTATACATCAACAATTTAAAACAGATTTCGTGGTAGCCTCAGATTGCATAGTCTAGTGACAACAGAACAAAACAATTTAGAAAAATCGTTTCATCAACAGCCGTGTCAAACTGCAAAAACCATTTGTTAAATAGGAAAGCAGACAAACAGCCTGTGTCTTTCAAAAACCTTTGTATTTAGTCGTGTTATGTGCTGTTTGAAAATTGATTATAAATAACCTTTTGTGTAATTTTGTGTTTGGGGGAACTGTAAAGGAGTGTTGGGGGGGCGGGGGGGGGGGGGCTAATTTTATCTGCTTTGGGGGCTGCCTGAAATCGGGACCTGCATACATACGGTCCTTATTGTACCAACCTTCTACCAATTTCTTTCTTTTATTCGTTGACGGAAATACCAAGTTGTTTAGGAATACATCGATGAGTGCAGCAGCGAATTTCATCAACCCCTCAACGATTTTTCTCAAAACGCCCTCCGGTGTGGTGACTACATTTTGGCGGAAAACCAACCGTTTGTGCGTGATTTAGCGTAATCCAAATCGCCCAAGTTTCAGCACTGCACCTGAGGGACAGTTGTCGAGAGCGGGATCTCTTAAAACTACAGCGTTTGGCTGATTCAGTCCGGAGATTAGGTCAAACGAGGTTGTTAAGGGAATCGGATTGTTACCGACTGAGAACGGATGGGGTGCGAACGACGATGTAAAAGCTACCAACCGAGGGGAATAGTGTTTGCCTTGTAACTGGACTCTACGTGACGACCTGTCACCCCGCGGGGTTATGAGTCACGTAGTACACCAGCCGCCTGTTTACAAAGCTGTATACGATTGATTACGTTGAAATCCTATCTCAATAATATAGCCACTATAAACATGGAGAGTAATTGCACTCATCCTTCTCATTGCCGAGTTGTATGCCGCCAAAGCTAATTTCAGTAGGTAGGCACGTATAATAAATTAATGATACGATTTTGCTTTTGTCAACATTCTTGTAGTAGGTAAATCCCAAACTAACATGTCGCATAAATTCACTACATTTTGTTGTCATTGATAGTCATTGTTGATCGAGGATTTACGCGGGCGTTTATTAGTTAGTAGCCCATGTTTTTCACAGATTCATTACTGTGTTTCGAAATCAGTAAGCAGAAATGTGAACCACTGGCGAATGTTCAAGTGTTCAGTTCATATTTTGAGGCAGCTTCCTTCCTCCGGGTCCTTTCACTCGCCAACGAATTTGAACAAATTTGCGCCCTCAGTACAAGATGAACATATTTGGACGGTATTAAGACACCAAACGACTCTTTCTTAACTAACCAATTCTCTCCACCATCTCATACTCATTTACGCCCTTTTAATTTACTTATTTTTAGTCGAAGAAAAAAGTCTGACGAGTAGGTAGGTGCACATTTCCGGATTCAGGTTTCATCAGATCATTACGTGGATTCATATTAGTAATTGAGGTGTAGATTTTTACAATTCATTGATTGTGAAGCCCTGACTTATGCCCTTAACTACAAAATAAGCCTTATGGACTCTATCGGTACCCACATATGTTTATTTTTATGGGCTCACTCAGCGGGGCCGCACACAATACTTTCAGATAGTAATAAGAGAATAAATAGAGGCACATGTTTGTAGCAGTCACGAAAACCAAGAACTGAGTAATTTTATTAGAAACTCCGAACAAATATCATATGGATACCAAATCCAGGCATTGATCCACAACAATACAGTGGAAATCGCTGACAGTAGACACAGCATGGAGTAGACAGTCGTCTATAATTGACAAAACCGTCGGTCCCTTCAAGTGTTATGGGGATAATGCATAGGAAACGTGTGCAAAAGACAAATCGCGTACAGTAGACGCGAGATGCGGTCCGTTGGGAGCCTAAAAACTTGTAAGTTATTACACAAAGGTTTCTTATTTACCTGTATAGATGCCCCTTCTGCGTAGATCACTGTTTTCTGTGGTCAATACCATCGAGCTCCCTCCCAGGAAAGCCCTAAATCAAGTACTGGAGCCGGCCCCGGAATTGAAGTTTCCTACAAATGCGCGGGATTCAAACATTCAATCATTAATTATTTTGTAGTTATTAATGAAGCATAAGGCAAATAATAAACCGTTGTGTAATAATTTACCTGTATAGGTACCTCTTCTACGTAGACACTATAATGAACCGTTGTGTAATAAATTACCGTTGTGTAATAATTTGCCTATCAATAATACTGCAACGGAGTTCAAGTTGCAAAAGTACTTAACAACAAACTCCAGCCCCTTCTACTTAGATGGTATAATGAACCGTTGTGTAATAATTTACCGTTGTGTAATAATTTACCCATCAATAATACTGCAACGTTTGTTCAAGTTTCACTACCTATCAACAGACTCCAAAAGAGCCATCATTTTTCAAATGAAATAATATCACAGAACAACCAACTCGACTTCATACAGCCATCCGTGATTATAATCAGGTGATCCCTAGCACTGATTATCTCGGGCCAATTCCCGATTGTTGCCGCCTCCCTAGTGATGGTTTCTGGGCTGAATGTATACAATTTCATTCACCCTCCTGTTGAAAACCTCTTCTGGGCCTTGCTGTGAACGAACGACTGGACGTACAATGCTCCGGATGGTCTTAAGAAACTCCCAAGTTTGAGAACTGTTTAAAAACCGTAAAAAAAAAACGCTGCAAGGTCCTTGTCACATGGGTTTATTATTCTATTGGACATACCTACAGAAACGTTGGCTGTTTATTTATTGTTTCTTTCATATAAAATTATTTAAATAGCTATTTCTGGTGGTTTCCACCAATTTTGGCCCCCAAAACACGAATTAGGTACGCTCCTTTTTTTTTTAAATTATCTTTGATCATTGATAGTACCATTTAATCGTCTTGATCCACCTCTTGATACTTTTTCTAGTGTTATTCTACAAATTGATGGTGATTTCAGACGATTTTCCAGGTTTTTTACTTATAAAAAATCAATTTTGGGAGCTGAACATCTGGTACAACCTCAATTTTCCACTCTTTGGTCAAAATCGACTTCATATTCGGTCTTCTCGTCCCCAAAGACATGAAAAACGATACCTCAAAAGCTCATTTTACTAACATGTTGCTAAAACGCAAAAAGTACCTATTTTTACACACATTTTCACTCATAACACCCCTGGGTATATTCCGATCGGGCTGAAAAGTTTCGGGGCACAACTAGGGCCCAAATGGAGCATGTGCGCGAAAGAACGAATTTTTTAGACCAAAAATGAAGCCTGTACACGTGATACGGCGGACGGCGTACGGCGGACAGCGGACGGACATTGCATTTTTTGAATCTACGCACCTTGAAACGGAAAAGAAAAAATTTTGAGTGGGTTTTATTAAAAAATTTTGCTAAGCGAATACATAGGTGTATTATTCACGGAATAATAAACCAAAATTCGAGATAACGGCGTCCTGGATATTTCAACCCCCATTTTTCACCCCTTAGGATGACTAACAGTAACGCCGAGCTTTGAGGACCAAGTACACCCCAAATGGGACCTATAAACCGAATTTTGTCAATTTTGGTTCATGGTAACTAAGAAAAGGGCGAAGTACGGCGGACGGACAGCAATTTTTTAATTACATTTTCCGATTCTACATATCTTGAAACGGAAACCATCAAATTTTGAGGGGGGGGGGGGGGGGGGGGTTCAAAAAAATCGTTCATGCTCGATTCCAAAGGTTCATTATTGAAAATAATAAACCAAAACCAGTTATAGTAGAAATTTCTTTGTTTTAACACGTTCTGCGAATAACCGTCCAATGTCCATGATGTTCACTATTCATGTGGTACAAACTGATTCATGTCATCTTCAGTATGAGCCGAGATGCCGCGCATGTTGAAGAGTTCTTGAGTATTGACAATGATGTAGTTGTGTGCGTAACCTGAACTAACGAAGAAATCGTGAATAACGTGCAGTCTCACCAAGACGTCCATAACGATGACGACTAAAACGAACTACAAGAAGAAAACGGTTTTGGTGAGCCGCCAACTCCAGCTGAAGCTTACGCTACCTGTCAGGTTCTTCGTGCTTATCAAGTGACCAATTGTAAGCCATTGAATGGAAAATTTGACAAAATGTTGACTTTCGTCTCCGCATGCGCGATACCACGTTGACCATTTCCTTGTAACGCTTCTAACTACGCGAATAATAGTAGTACAGAGCTGACATTTTGGGGGTACACGCGGGTTCGATCGCAGGTGGTCCCGTTTTAAAATCATGGAAATTGTTTTGTCTGCGCATGCGCGAACGTGAAATACTTGAAACGTCCCTAACTACCTTTAAAATCGTGAAATGAGTTCAGATTTGGAGGGTCGGTCGGGAATAATACTTTGATACTTCCTTACGAATTTAATTGAAATCGTAATGTAACTTTTTTCTGCGCATGCGCGAACATGAAATGTTGACCATTTTCTATAACGCTTCTAAGTAGGCGAAAAATAGTCGTACAGAGATGAAATTTTGAGGGTACACGCGGGTTGGATCGCAGGTGGTCCCGTTTTAAAATCATGGAAATTGTTCCTTCTGCGCATGCGAAACGTTAAATACTTGAAACGCCCATAACTACCTTTAAAATCGTTGAAATGAGTTCAGATTTGCTGGGTCAATCAGGAATAAGACTTTGATAGTTCCTTACGAATTTCATTGAAATCGTAATGTTACTTTTCTGCGCATGCGCGAACATGAAATGTTGACCATTTCCTTGTAACGCTTCTAACTAGGCGAAAAATAGTCGTAGAGCTGAAATTTTGAGGGAACACGGGGGCTGGATCGCAGGTGGTCCCGTTTTAAAATCATGGAAATTGTTTTTTCTGCGCATGCGCGAACGTGAAATACTTGAAACGCACATAACTACCGTAAGTATCGTTGAAATGAGTTCAGATTTCGAGGGTCAGTCGGGAACAATACTTTGATATTTCCTTATGAATTTCTTTGGAATCGTAATGTAACTTTCGTCTGCGCATGTGCTAACATGAAATGTTGACTATTTCTTTGTAAAGCTTATAACAACGCGAAAAATAGTCGTAGAGAGCTGAAATTTTGTTTGAGGGTACACGCGGGTTGGATCGCAGATCGTCCCTTATCGAAACGAACTACTCACTATACCCAACTGTTCTATACGTTCATGTGATTGAAGTGAGGATGCTTTACTGCTTACTCGAACTGCCAGACGTTTTTACCTCCTGCCGCGTCTCGAGAGCACACGTCGCGCCTCTGAGACTTGAAACGGCGGGGAGTGATGAGTTATGTTGCATCGAAATCAATAACTGTAGGCCTCGCCTCGCCGCCTCACACTCACCTGCCCGACCTACCGCAACCTTCCCAGCATCCTCTCCCGTCTTGAAACTCATTTTCATATCTCGGGCTGCATATTCCGGTCTCTGCAGGCGGTCCTGGCCCTTCAACACCTCACGGGTTCTGAGCAGACACTCGAGTTGAGATATCACTTCCCCACAATGTAAAATTATATGCAACAGCTCACTTTACGTAGGTAGCTACGTTATTAAAGTGCTGGGTAAATTCACTCACCGTTCTACCCTGTATAGAATGTATGTGTAGTATATATATATTATAGTATTTCATTTACATGTATACATTTTGGATTCCCATACTTAGTAATAAATGTGAGATGAGAATCCATCGTTTCATAGCAAATCTGAACATATCCAACAAACAAATGCTAATTATGTGGCAAATACTAGTCACTATAAATTCAATCGAAAGGCAAATATTACTCCTGAACGTTCAATTGCTACAATACCACTTTTACCCAAGGAAACAGAACATCCTGTAACCCTACAGCAGTTTTGGTTTATTATTCTGTGAATAATACACCTATGTATTCGCTCAGCAAAAAATTTTTATAACACCCCCTCAAACTTTTTTCTTTTCCGTTTCAAGGTGCGTAGATTCCAAAAATGCAATGTCCGTCCGCCGTATCACGTGTACCGGCTTCATTTTCGGTCTAAAAAATTCGTTCTTTCGCGCACATGCTCCATTTGGGCCCTAGTTGTGTCCCGAAACTTTTCAGCCCGATCGGAATATACCCAGGGGTGTTATGAGTGAAAATGTGTGTAAAAATAGGTACTTTTTGCGTTTTAGCAACATGTTAGTAACATGAGCTTCTGAGATATCATTTTCCATGTTTTTGGGGACGAGAAGACCGAATATGTTGTCGATTTTGACCAAAGAGTGGAAAATTGAGTTCTACTAATTCAGCTCCCAAAATTGATTTTTTTATGAGTGAAAAACCTGAGAAATCGTCTGAAATCACCATCAGTTTGTATAATAGCACTGAAAAAAGTGTCAACACTTGGATCAAGACGATTAAATGGCACTACCAATGATCAAAGATAGTTATTAAAAAAAAAGGGGGGGTGGGGGCGTACCTAATTTGTGTTTTAGGGGCCAAAATTAATGGAAACCATCAGAAATATCTATTTCGATTATTAAGCATAAAAGAAACAATAAATGAACAGCCAAAATTTCGGTACTTCTTCATTATCTGGTATACACCAAAAAAAATTCTCAAATTTTGATTAAATTATTTAATAACGTTTCTCAACAACAATTACCATTATCTCAAATACATCGATTGTTCAGTCAGACAAGACGGTGGGTGTACAAGAAGTTTAGTTCCCATTCCGCCGCTCGCATTGTCAAGCGATCTGGATGCTCGCTAGCGCTCGCATCTCAAAAAAGATGAACAATCCCAGAAACTATCCCGTGAATGAGCAGGTTGTTTGGGACTTCTGAATAGATGGTACAAGTATGCAATAGTTGTTTTGTTGTTGAGAAACGTTATTAAATAATTTAATCAAAATTTGAGAATTTTTTTTGGTGTATACCAGATAATGAAGAAGTACCAAAATTTCTGTAGGTATGTCCAGGAAAATAATAAACCCATGTGACAAGGACTTTGCAGCGTTTTTTTTTTTCAGTTCCTGAACATTTTGTGAAAATGGACATGTTCAATTTTGGTAGAGAGCTCCATGTCCTCATCTCCTGGTCAGAGCGATCCTCTGGATGTCCGGTTCTAGATTCTGGTTGATTGCGTGAGCCCTTGTTTCAACTCAATGCCGATGTGATAGTTCGATTGAACCAGATTTGAAGTTCGGAAATTTTATTTTAAAAACGTCGAATCCTTCTCGAATAGCACTGAATTCGACAAGGCCTTGTATTGAAGCTGTCTTGATAACTGTAATCCCAACAAAACGCTTATCATGCTAAAATGTAGGTACGTCGGCTAGTTTTGCCGGCATAACAACAGGTGAAATCTAGAACTTCTGGTGCTTTGTTTTGCACCTGAACACAGTAGAAGTTGCACATGAAAAGTTTGGCTGCGTATTTCTTTACAAGCCTCTTCATAAAATGTATGAATACAAACTCAAGATTCCAGTGGCTTACTCATCTAAAATATTCATTACTGTTCAATAACGGGGGCTGAGGCTTGGATACTTATTTCAGTAAAATAAAATTGAAAGTAGAGTACTTACCTGATGTTAACGCCTGATCATCTCGGGACTATCATCCAAATGCTCCACCATCCGAACCCTTACTTACTGTTCATACAGCTCAAGGACAGACAACTCGTCGCGGTTCCATCTCTTAAAACTCAATGACTACTTCTGATAACCTGTATTGCCTAACGATTCAAATTAACGTGTTCTTCCCATACGTGTTTCAGGTAAGCTGAGCTGCCCCTTATCGGTCATGTCCTGTCAGATAGGTAAGCCCATCGTTCTGTAAGTCACTCATCCTGCTTTCATCATTTTCGGGCACACCTCAATGTGGCCTTTATTCTCTGTTCATGCTTTTGTCTGTATCTTTATTAATCGCATTCTTTAAATTTGCTATATCCGTTTCTAGGTCCTCAAAGTATTGACAGGTAGCCCAAGGTTTCTGGATAATAATAAGAAAAATTTTGGATAATTTTTTGTTCAGTTTTTGCTTAATTTAAATTTAAACAAAATAAAAATAAAAAAGACAGTTGGGCTGTTAGATGTACCTGTATCAGTGACGGTTTCCTGTTCTATAGTATGCAGGTTAGTATATTATCTACCCACTTGCCTAATAAAATTCCTGAGCCTTTTCAACATCATTAAAGCCAGCGCTGCTATGAAACTGGGAAAACATTCCTAGGAACTCATGCAGGTACAGTGATTGGGTGTTGGATAACTTACCTAAATACACAGCTGAATTTTAGCTGTTTTTGTTTAATTATTATAGCCACATGTTTATTAGTAAAAATACCGATTGTCTAACTACAATCGACTGGCATTTTCTCAGCATTGTCTTCTGCCAGCCGTGCTCCAATCCCCTGCCGCATATCAGCCGCAGACCGACTCCAAATGGCCGTTTTTCTGTTAAATGAACCGTACGAGGGCCATCTGTCGGTGCGACAGTTCTGTATTACCTCGACTGTAATTGCCGGTCCCTCGTTTCTTAAACAATAGACCGAGGGAGGAGCCTTCCTTCTCCTCGAAGGGTTTGACTATAATTGTATATTTTTCATAGCTGGCGACGAAACCGTTTTTTGTCTCATCGAACGTACGTGAAGAAGAACAAAACAGCTACGAAGATAGGCTAAAGAAAATAAGCATATAGTTCACATGAAATAATGTTTCAATTTGTAGTACTGATTTATGAAAGTACCGATGCGTGGAACTTGATAAGAAATACGTTCGCCACCGTTGATGAAGAAAAATCGCCACCCTCTCACAACTTCCTCTACATCTCTGCTATTTTTCAACTTCTCCTAATACTCCTAATTTATAGTACCAAGACGATCGTTTCCAATATTCCTATTTATAGTTTCCAATACTCCTATTTATTGTTTCCAATACTCCTATTTATCCTTCTTATTTGTAGTTATTTACTTCCTATTTATGGTCGAACTTCACGGTTCAACATCTCCGTACTCCTAATTTATAGTACCAAGACGATAATTTCCAGTACCTTCTTCATTCATCAGTCCATTATTATACGAATTTCTATCTGTATGTGCTTCAGTTCTTTCCCCGAAAGCAGGACGGGAGGTAGATTATTAAATACTAAACTATTAACTAACTAACTTAACTAACTAACTCTAACTCTGCCTCCGCAAGCAAGAAGCTCTAACCGCAAGCAAGTTTCAAGTCCAGTTTTTTTCAATAATATTGTTGAATTCTGTCTGAAGTCTGTTGTCTGGTAGAGAAGCAAGCTACAGCGGCCAACACAGGTGTTAGATAGCAAAGAAAAATAGCTTTGCCATATATATCAATTATTTACAAATTATTCCAGCCTGTATCCGATGTGAATGATTACCTATACTGTTTAAGGCCTGAATGCGGGCTTTGGAGGATTTTAGTTCAGCTCAGTTTTTCGGACGTTCAGTATCAGTTCCACTTCGGATTCAACGTTTTTTAAGCTACGATAATGTCTTTAATTCATCAAGCTTATCTCGTTGACAAGGTACAAGTAAGTATCTAGTCAAGTCAGGTTGTTGGGTTTGGTACTCGATCGTGAAAATAAGGCTCCAAAAAACTGAGCTGAGTAATGGTCGAAGAAATTCAGCATAACCTCATTTGTCCCAAAATCTTAAAAACGGACTTGAGAAAATCTTGGTTGCGGATAAGTAAATACGGACCTTCAAACATCAACCGCAGCTGTGGCTACCATTATTTTTTCAAGTATGCTCTTTGTATTCGACGCCTTAAATTTGTGAATTTTATTTATTTTTGTTTTAATTTTATTTTGTTATTATATCCATCCATTTATTTTGTTTAAATTTTCCATTCACCAACTTTTTGATGGTTTCAGCATGATTGGTCGTCTCATTCAGATTCTTCGTTTTATCTGTAAACACCCTCGTATTTATATTATCATGTTTTGGCAAGTTTGTATATGATTTATTATTTTTTTCACCTGTTTCACCCCAAAATCCTTTCTACCATCCCATTTTCCCTTCTAAACATGTTCGTACCTCGCAGAATTAATCTTCATTCTTATCATTAACAAACACTACAGCTCACAAATAAATGTTAATCGTCTTACTAGTTCTTAGGAATTTTCCTGTCCAAACCGGTTCGTATATAATATTGGCAAAATTCAATTAAAATTATTAAATTTAATCACAGCCAATTTACTAACTAACTGACTAACACCGAATGTGCAGACAGAATATTTTATCATTTTGTAGCCCCTTTGAAACGTAGGGTCAATATCCTTATTCCATCATTGAATGGTAATCTGTTGTAACCTTCCACTTTTTGGTTTGTTTTATTTGCTGTTTTCCTGTGTTTTTGCTTTCCTACAATAAATGCTTATACTTAGAATTTTTGTTTTTGTTTTATCCTTTGGTTACCCATATTTTGGTTATCCTTCGTTTGAATAAATCCAATTCTTTGACACTGACAAACCATAATGCGAATGAGAAAAGTCTTGAAGTATTCTATCTTCGGTATCAGATTTAACCGACTTCATGATAATTTATCATCATCAACTTTTTTAACATACAGATTGATATCTGTATTAGGGTATTATATCTGGTCGTGATTATATATCTGTTACGCCATTAGATATTAGGGCATCAAATTGAAAATTAAAATTAATAGTTTAGTGAAATTAATGTTATTTACCTATTTGATTTTTTAAATTTAAAAAAAGATCCTTTAAATACTAGATTTATGGTAAAATATGAAAACCTAACTAAACTATTCTTTACCCAACCATTCACTCTTGAATTCCGGTATTTCACCACTGTTGATTTATTCTTTTTTGTCTGTATTTTTATGATACCATGGTCAGAGTGAATCAAATCGAGGGAATGGGAAGAAAAATAACGTAAACTTTGGAATGTAGTTAGTTTTATTGACTCCTTAGAGCTTTAGGAATAGCACTGTACGTCTCCTACTTCGCCTACCTGTCAAAGTTTTTCTTGTTTCTTTACAAATCAACAACACTTGTACAACTCAAAAATTAAATTACACTTGTACAACTCGGAAAATTAAATTACACTTTATTTACAATTCTAATTAAATTAAACAAATGAACAAACGAACACATTTTTTCTCGCTTATCATTCTAATTACTTCCTCCTTTTTCGGATAGTTACGAGTAAATAGTTGCTCGATATTCATAAATACCATAACAAAGTGTACACGGATTGAGAGATTCGCTATTTACATAAAAATTGCGCACTATAAACATCCAAAGTTTTGACACACATTGTGGTGTATTCAGACAATATAATTCGTTCTGTTTTTCTTAGACTCTTAGAGGAAAACAGAATTCAGGCGAACGATTTTAAATAGTCGTGTATAAACAAAGAAAGTTACATCAGTCTTATACTAAGGGTACTGTACAAAAATAATAAGAACAAAAAGTAAAGATGAACTAAATGAAAACTAAATAATATCACTTTTTATGTACAAGAAGAAATGGGCAAAAACAGGAGCTTTTTGGCTCGGGTGTTGATTGAAGAAAAACAAAAAATTACAACTGATATCACACAATAAATCGTCAACCCTTTTGTTTAAGGCAGATGTTTTCTTGAAGGCAAAATTTTATTTCTTTTAGTAAGATGAAATATCACAGTTGAGTGGGTTCGGCCGGGAGGGGCCGATTGGCCATAGAAACGGAAGTGGAGACGTGGGGCCCCGGGAGGAGATCGGGACGCGGAGGTATTTCTGAGTACGTGTGAACCTTCCTGTCTCGCGGCTCCATGTACTCCGAGACCACCACAGGTTTCTTGGGGTAAGGAAGAAGCTTGTCAGGAGAGGGCGCACGAGTCCCAGTACTGACAACTTCAGGTTTACCCGTCCTCACCAGCGCAGGACGTTTCGGCCTTATGACGTCATAAAGGTTGTCGCCGTGCTCGGCCTCTTCGATCGTGACGCACGTCGAGTCACGTTGGTTCTTGTTGCAGTTCTCTTCGACCTTGATGAGATCGTAGAGGTGCTCGATCATGTCGCGGGCCTCGCTGTAGTTCTCGGGATCGTTGAGTTTCTCTTTGAGGGACTGGAGGAGCTCTTGGGTCAACTCTTCGGGCAAAGTCTGCGTTGCTTTGTCTTCGAGAGCGCCGTCGTCCTCTTCGAGAGTTCTGGCCTCTTCCATTTTCCTTTGGAGTTCGGCGTATTCGTGGACGGAAAGTCTGGAAACGGAGACGGCCGGAGTGACCCCTCCGCTGGAGAACATCCTCGTCAGGTGATCGACTAGAGAGTTCGTGGAGGGAAGGAGTAATCGTCGAGCTTTGGCACAGTAACCTTTCCTGCCCACCCACATCATGGCTGACACGAACATCACTACAAGCATTCCGACTAAGATTATGGCGAACAGAGACGTCAATATTTGTTTTTCCCGCTCGACGTCTTCATAGGGAATATCGACCGCAGACGTGATGCTTGGAACGTGCGGCGGTTCTTCGGCATCCCTCTGCACCTCTTCGCATACGATGCTTCCGTGGACCTTGCAAATGCTTTCTGTGAAGTTGTACATGTTTACAAAGCCCATGGGCAGTTGGAAGCACTTGGATAATGTCTCATCAACCGAACACATTCCCGTGTCGAACATAGCAACTTTACCTCCGCTGATTACAGCTCCCACTGTATCCATGTTACAGTGACAGTTGAAAATGAAGAAATTATTGTCTATGAGGACTTTGGAGTCGTCGTTCACGGCAAAATCGAACGCGGAGTCGTGAACTTCAACTATGATGTTGCCGGTGAAATTGAACTCGTGAGTTTTGGCTGGTTCTTCTGTAACGACTAGGTAATCTTCAGCAGGGCCGCCCGGCCTGGAGGCTGCTGGAGGTGCTGAAGGTGACGTGAACGCCTCCCTCTCGACGCGCTTGAACGTGTTGTTGCTGATCGTCAGCGTGTTCCAGTCTTTCAAAACGATTCCGTGGGAATGAACGTGGCTGAACATGTTATCTGCCATCAGGACTGTCGCTACTGTTATGTTCATTGCGCCCGACCTTACTATTCCCAGCCTGAAACAATCACGAAAACACTTGATTAGATGAGGTTTCAATAAACTAATATACACAGAAATAACTCCGGAAGACGTTACTTACAAATGAAGGTATTCTATCTATAATAATTGAGATAGACAACATAATTATAGTAACTGAGATATGTTATTTCCACTCGTTGAATTGCAGAACATGTACCTATACCACTGTATTATATACACAGCAATCTAATCGACCTAAGGATTGGCGAATATACATGCTACGATCGAATTCAATAGATAGATTCTGTGGAACAGATGTTTTGTTTTGGTTTATTATTTCCAATAATGAACCTTTGAAATCGAGCACGGAGAAAAAAAAATTAAACCCCCCCCCAAAGTGACGGTTTCCGTTTCAAGATACCTAGAATCGGAAAATGGAATGCAAAAATTTCTGTCCGTCCGCCGTACGGCATACTTCGCACTTTTCTTGTTACCATGAACCAAATTTAATGAAATTTCGTTTGTATGCCCCGTTTGGGGTCTAGTTGGTCCGCGAGCTCGGCGTTACTGTCAGTCACCTCTAGGGGTTGAAATTTTCAGAACGCCTCAGCTCGAAAACTTTCAATAGAAAAGTATGGTTTTTTTACATTTTTAAAGTGATCTTGAACTAAAGAATTTTTTGAGGCCGCCCGGAGCACTGTAAGACCAGCCGTTCGTTTGCACCGAAAAGCTTCGTCAACATGATCGTAAATGAAACGGAATGAATCCGGCCCAGATATCATTGCCAGGGAACACCTGGTTATAATCACGCGTGGCTGTAGGAAGTTGGGTTGGCTGTTCTGTGATATTATTTCATTTGAACAATGACGGCTCTTCTGGATTTTGTTGATAGGTACTTTTGCAACTTTAACAAACGTTATGCTTCATGAATAACAACAAATAATTATTAATAAGTGAGTTATTGAATCCCCTGCATTTTTATGAAACTATAATTCCCGGGCCGGTTCCAGTACTCGATTTAGGGCTTTACCGGGGGGGAGCCACAGAAAACTCAAGTGCTCTACAAAGAAGGGGCATCTGCACAGGTAAATAGTAAACCGTTGTGCAATAATTTGCAGCGTTTTTTTTTTTTTTTTTTTGGAGCAAACCGAGATTTGAGTGTTGAACTAAAAGTGAATCTGACAAAAATCCCCTGATCGCTTTAAACAAGAAAATGCCTCAACGTTCCCATAAGTCACGTGGGTTTTCCTCAGACTTCGCTGGACTACGCGAGTCCCCGAGTTGGAAAGGCTATTGCATAACTCATCGTGAGGTCAGGTCTGAAATGAGAAAACATCGTTAGTGCCAGCTCGTGACGCCAGACGGTCTCCAGCTGCGCGGGTTTCTTTCGCGAGATTTGGGAAATTGAGTTAGGGTCGGCAAATTGAGTGGGTGATTAGAAATAATGAAGATGGCAAGACCACGAGGCTTTAAAAAAGTTGAGCAAGCGGTGATTACACTGTACGTATTCCGTTATCTAGAGTTCTAGAGTATACCGATTGGCGCAACAATTTCGTAATGGTTATCATACGACAGCTTTGTCGAATGAACTCGCCACTGACCAACTATCTAAAATCCTTGTAACTTCAATTTGATTTGGAGTTCCGCGTGGACATATGGGCGACTAAATTGACACAATTCAGAAGAGAGAGCGACTTCTCGCCAAAATGATTTATTCCGATTATAGTTCATTTGAGTGCTTCTAGCTTTGCCTTGATTACCTCTGGAATCTAGAATGTGAATGAATGCTTACTTGGAATGGTTAATGACTAGGTTGCTGAGTCCAGATAGGAAAGCGGCGCCTTCGATGTCGTGAAGCCGCGCCTGCCGCAGCGTCAACGTTTGTATGAGCGTCTGATCGGAAAAGGCGGCAGGCTCAACGCGGTGCAGCGTCGTATTTTCGATGATGACGCGCTCGATTTGCAGGGCAGTGATCGCGTCCGTCGACACCTTCTTCACTTCGGACCCGCTCAAGCGCACCTCGTAGACGCTGCTTTGGAAGGTCATTTTGGCCAGGTTCTCGATGTGAACCCTTTCGAGGCTTATCTGCAACAAGAGATGAAGGATCAAGAAAACTGGGAAGATGAGATGAGCGCCAACATCAACTTGTGAAAAAATTCTATTGGAATACCTATTTCCTGATATTCAAATGAGTAGGCAGTGAAGTAGGTGTAGGTAAGTGCAGTATATCAGCAACACTCAACTATCACCAGAAAGTGTGAACGGATTGTGTGAAGGTTGATGCAGCGAAGAACTTGGAAATCCAATACTTGGAACTCTGTACTTCTCATTGAACTTATTCATAATGGCTATTCGTTGCTTCAACAGGGAACATCATTAGGTGCTCTGTTTTAGCGGAAAACAGAGAAGATGCTCCCAAGATTCTAATATTCTCGTATACAACCGGAGGAAAACTACATAATGTTGTGGCTAGACCCAATACTACTGCCTGCCCGTCCCGCCTCACTCAAAAACTCATCACTATAACCGTCCTTTTGATCACTATAACAAGCCAATTCCCTGTGTGTTTACGTACAGCCGATCGGGACCTGGCTGTTTCTATCCTTATATCCGACTTATTCCTTTAACCACCTTTCTACTAAGAGACTTCTGCTGTTTAATGATGTGGCTAGACCCAATACTACTTGCACATCCCGCCTCAGCGAAACCCTGAATGGTCTGAAGGGATTCAAACTGTTACCTGTGGATGGCGGATCGAGCTTTGCTCGAGTAGCTCAATAGCACGTTCTTCTATTGACCACTATCAACAACGTTCATCACGTTGTAGAAGACAGTGCGAGTATACCGAGAACATTTGAAACCCTGAAGATAAATTTAACTGAACTGAACTTCTTTTATCGCCATCGTTACAGGTTATTACAGGTTACATGAAAAGTGAATTAAATTACGGGTCGTATTCACTATGACTGGGCTTCTAACTTGGTCTTTTTTTTCCCCTAAATTTTATGATCATTTTTGGTGGCCTGAACCGGAAAGCCTAGGGCCGTAGCCCAGTTCATCGTTGCTGTTTGTAGCTTGTGCTCGTTTTTCACTATTTTACAGTAAAACTTTCTTTATTTATAAGAAAGGTTATATTATTATTTTATAATTTCATTTCATTTTATATCAAAAAATATACTTTAGTTTCATTTATTGTGAATGAACTATTATCAGCAATAAATGAAACTAAAGTGTATTTGATTTGAATTTATTAATTTTCTTGCAATAACGGTCAGCTTTTTTGTATCATTATTTCAGTCACAAGTCTTGTAGGGATTATTGAAATGAAGTTCCTCCAAGAGATTATTCAAAATGATTTTACCCTGAAATATAAGGTATTGTTCACCAAATTCAGTTGGAATTTTTTCTTGCTCTACTCTATATAATTTCACTCTTGTCTCACGTACGTCTAGGATAAATTTATTTTGGTTTATTATTTTCAATAATGAACCATTGGAATCGAGCATGAAAAAAAAAATCTAAACCCCACTCAAAATTTGATGGTTTACGTTTCAAGGTTTTGAATTTGAACATGAACTACAGGTAAATATTGGTTTTTTAAATAATTATTCAATATTCAGTACGTTGAGTTCTGTGATTTCTTACAAGTCACTTAATGCCTCTGTCATAATCTATGTTGACTGGTGTGTGAGGGACCAAATTAAAACCATGGATGTGGACTTTATTACACCAAATCCCCATAGGGTACCTGCGTCAACCTCCAACTCTCCATAATAATTACTGTATAGTACCGGCTCAAATCCCCAGTTACCTACTTCTAGTTACGCTATAACTCACCGTAGTATTGTTTTCGTTGTATGGACGGGCGATGTAAAAGGCTTTCTCCAATAATTCAAGTCTCCCAACGTCGACGGCTGTGAAATTGGTGAGGCGCGAAAAAGCCTGTCCGTGGATGATCGCTCTATTCACGCGTGCGACCAGCACTGAGACGGGACCGTGTGGAGACTTCCAGCTCATACCTGCCAAAGAATGGATGGTAATATAGCATTGTACATGAATGACTACGGTGGAAGGACAGTTAGTTGTGCTTGTAACGACAAAATCATTCTAAAGCGCCGAGCAGTCCGGGAATCGAAGCATTAATTTGTATTGTATCCATATTGCTGTTTAAAATATTGTATTCAGTCTGCTAATCCTGAGAGCTCACCTTCGAAAATGAGGAACTGTGCGTCAG
The DNA here is from genome assembly GCA_954871275.1 of Leptopterna dolabrata. Lineage (NCBI taxonomy): Eukaryota > Metazoa > Arthropoda > Insecta > Hemiptera > Miridae > Leptopterna > Leptopterna dolabrata. The sequence goes on from OX940985.1 coordinate 7,104,505, forward strand.
AGAACTCGAAGCTGACTGGAGTTTTGGAAGACATATTGGCGAAGGAATGCTCCTTTACGTAGACTTTGGGGACTCCTCGAACAACGACGGACTCGAGGTGGGTCAGGTGGCTGAAGACTTCGATGTCGAACCTCAGCTCCCGTCCGCCGCTCATTACAACTGCGCCCAGCTCGCTCGGGAAGTCGCTCGCTTTCATTGCCATCATCTGGAACAATCAGAATCGTATAAAACAAAGGGGGAAAATGGCGATGCTGTGTACAGTGGATTACAAAAGATGGTCCAAACATTGCCATAATTTACTATCATCTACCGATCATCCACCTCAGATTTCGAGCTGTACTTCACCAGGTTTCTTATTTTGTGAAGTAACTTAACCTTTTCTGTCGTCAGAAGCAGGTAAGTGTAAACACCACTCGAGGAATTTACAGTGTCCGTTTCTATCGAGTTTAGTCCTGATCAGGACTCCTAAATGCGTTTTTTTCCCGCCAGCTTTCATCCACATTCGTATCCACGAAGACAATGAAATTGTATAGCCGTTTCTCCGCATCTTTCGATGAGGCATCTCGTTTTGGTTTATTATTCTGTTAATAATGCACCTATGTATTCGCTCAGCAAACATTTGAATACCCCGTTTTTCGTTTAGGTACGTTTCAAGGTGCGTAGATTCCAAAAATGCCGTCCGCCGTGGCATCCATGTCTATTTATTGTCGGTCTAAAAAAATTGTTCTTTCGCCCACAACCTTCACTTGGGCCCGAGTTGTGTCCCGACACTTTGCAGTCCGATCGTAATATAATCAAGGGTGTTATGGGTGAAAAATTGGTGTAAAAATAGGGTTTTTTGATGTTATGGTAACATGAGGTTGTGAGGTATCGTTTTATTTTATTTTTTCTTCCTTTTTTCTTCTTTTTTTTTGGGACGAAAAGACCTAATATGAAGTCGATTTTGACCAAAGAGTGGAAAGCTGAGGTTCTAACGAAGTTTCAGCGTTAAATTTTGGTCTAAAATCGTCGTTCTTCCGCACACAGTTTGGGTTCCAATTTTGGAATTTATTCGGGTCCTAGTTGTGCTCCGAAGTTCAGCCGCTCGATTGGAATACACCCAGGGGTCTTATAGGTGTAATAATAGGGGTTTTCGAAATTTTTTTGAGGTTTTAGTGAACATGAGCTTGTGAGGTATCGTTTTCCATGTTTTTTAGGGCATGAAAACCGAATATGAAGTTGATTTTGACCAGAGAGTGAAGAATTGAGGTTTTAACGAAGGTTCAGCGTCCAACATTCTTTTTTTTTATGGTTAAAAACCTGGGTAATTATCTGAACTCACGGTACATTTGTATAATAACACTAGAAGTATCATCAACAGCTAAATCAAGACGATTAAATGGCCTTATCATTGACCACAGATAATTTGAAAAAAAAGACCCTAATTCGTGTTTTTGAAGAACAATAAGTGAACAGCCAGCATTTCTGTAGGTAAGTCCAATTGAATAATAAACCCATGTGACAAGGACTTTGCAGCAAATTGTAAGTAGTACCCAAGAATTTATCACTGATACATCTGTGTGGCTCTAAAACTAGATACGTCGCTTTTGACTCTGGCGAAGATCAATACAGTAGACGTAGAGGAAATAACTACACATTTTTCGACACCCACGGTGTTTCATCGTCCTGGCATCTGTAAGATCCCGGCCATTATGGCAGAAGCAGCCGATACAAAATACCTATCTCCGGTGTCTGTATAAAAACTGTTGAAACCCTAACAACCGAATGCAGACCCCTCCCATTTCACCTTTAACCGAAACGAGGGGAGTTTTCTTGTTTGTTAAAGGTGTTAGGAAGGCAGAGCAGGAAGTCTCACATACTTGGCCGTCGGAGCGACTCCTTTCGAGAAAAACTCTGGCAGCAGATACCGACAAAAGGGAATTAGATCTACAATAGCAACGTATCAAATTTAAACCAACTGTTAGCCCTTCTGGGAGCCGTACGACCGCTCCACACTACGGCTTGGATCCACACGATTGTGGGTTGTTTATTCAATATCTTAGTAGCGTTCAGAATAAAGGACCTTCAGAAAAAGGCGGTTCGGCCTGAGAGAAAATAATGTCTGCAGGGAACGCCCTAAGCAACGAAACTGTGTGGATCAAACCAAACAACTCAGGGAACCCTGTCTTTAGAAATAATTCACCTAAGATTTTCTTTATGAATCATCGCGAATAGTGTCATATTTTGGTGGGCTTAGCAGTATTCGCCCGTTAAAACTTCCTGATGGTGGTGATATTCCATCCTATTCATGCATTCAACAGATCGGTAGCTATGGCTTTTTGTGAAAGTCAACTTTTGATTGAATGTTCCTCGGCTGTTGCATATCATTACGAAAGGTCGGTTGGCTTGGATGAAGTTATTCAACATTTTTGTTACACAGCCAATATTTCAGTGGATTCTTTCGTCGCCCTAAAGGCTAAAGACAACCTTAGATGTGAGTATGCTTACGGTTTTGGCGCATATTCCTAGCAATGCAGTGAACCTTATAATCAAACAAAAAGATCAGATGTTGCGTGGTGTGAAATCGCCCAAGTAAATCGCGTTCACTCGTACAGAGCAGAAAAAGTTCGCGGAGAGACACTACTTAGTAGCCCTGAGGATGAACATCAAATTTAATGAAATTCGATATGAAATTTCACTTCCCAAACGTTAATAAGATCCCAAAGTGATCTTATTAATATGGCAGTACACACTCCTCTGCGCTGAAACATGTTCAGGTAGTACATTTCGTATATTATTACGATAGTAAGTTCTGCAGCTATGATGGCCTCCACTAAAACTATTCCAGTATTCTCTTCTCTCACCCAAAAAAACATATAACTTATACAGGGAGAATGTTTTTGGGGAACCTCTGACGATGGTAGTAAGACGGTAGATATATAAAAACCTTGTATTCTAATAAGTACCTACACTGGATTTGAATGTAAATGGAATTGAAATTGGTAGAGGTGTGATTACGGCGTTTTCAGAGTATGCTGGACACAGCTGGATTGGTAATACCACAGGACTGGATGCCCAAGTAGTTGATTTATCTTTGTTCTTTCATACGCATACTCTCTCGGTACTCACACTCTCATTCTGCACACAGCGGTGTATGCACTCCCTTACCTACAAAAACGGGCCCCTTATGAATGGGACTCATTGATAAGGTGATGAAGGCCGCGGCCTATCTATTGCGAAATCCACGAGCGTGACGGGTCTGGAGAGCGAGACGCCAGCGGAAGTCATGCGGGGCATTGTGTGCATCTCAAACCTCAGTACCCTCTTCGCGGTTCGTTTACACTTGGGAACAACAAACTCTTGTTAGCTGTTAGCTGTTGTACGCTGGTAATTGTTAAATGAGATGGTAATTAAGACCATCGGCCATATGGTGTCGTTTACCTGTTACAAAGTAGCAATCCATCCGAGGGAGACCCTTCTGAAAATCTAGAAGACGCCGACTTTTAGATTTTCGGAAAGGTAGTTAAACTCGCATTTTCAGCAATATCCTACAGTTTCAGAAGAAGAAAAAAAATCCAGCCATGCTGCATGGCCATATGAGCGAATTTTCGAAGCAACGTACCTACCCAATCAATCTTATAATCAAACATTCGTTACTGCTGTTTTTAAATCATTTCAAATTTGCCCTTCTTAACGCGTCATTGTTTAATTTATTGTTATTTTTCAAAGTAGCCAATTCGGTTGAGTTGACAGAATCCATTCAGATCAAGAGATTGATCCAACGCGGAGGGGGTCGTTCTGTAGACAAAACAGCATGTCGAGACTCTCCGCGCGAGTCATTTGAAATCCTGTAAATTCAGAAAATTCTGCGAAGACTTGGTCAAAGTTCGTTCAAATTATACAGAATACAGGTTATACTATTAATCTGTTATTTCAGTGACATAGTGAAAATGGTAGTACCTATACACGAACGTAACTATGTTCATTGACATTGATTGGGGTGATCGCAAATTTGGAATTTCTATTGAGCTTATATTGATTTGATCAATGAGGCGTGCCACATCTTGTCGATACCTTTCGTACAATAACTTGTCATATCGAGTACCTACCTGTTGGATGTTTGAATGCATCATTAATGGGAATATTTCTAGGATTTCCATTGATTTGCATGGTTACATTGCTGATATTCAGTGAGGTGTGCTATTGTGCAACATTTGAGTGTTTATGAGAGACCTAACAATACTGATATACCTACCTATCGTGTAGGTCTAGTACGATACAACAAAAGGACCTCAGTAAACGTTCATTAACCTGCCTCTTTCATCATCAGGCTTCACTCATTTCCCGTTACATATTACAGTGTGTGCCCAGGTGGCATCTGATCGTCGCATAACGTTTGAAAACGCCCGACTTCCTCCGAACCACGAGAACAGAAAAGGGACAGATCACCAGGAGCAGATTAACCGGCATTACCATAATAATTATTCATACGCGGAACAGGTCCTATTGTCTTGGAAAACCGTCAGGTACATTGTGGGCGCCACGATTAGATCATCACGGACCTAATGCAGCCTTTATGACAAAAAGTTGCGAAATGTGGGAGAGAAAACTGTTAGATTCTCACCGCTATAAACGGACTCTGCAATTCGAGATAGTCAATTAAGTTTTGGACTTGTAAATCGAGATAATCAATTAGTTGTAGACTCCACATAACGTTCACACCGCACTCCCATTTATTCATGTGCTTCGTACACGGTACAGGTCACTACACGTGGTAGACATAATAGTCCACTTCTTGACCAATCTGTGGAGTTCGTTTGTCCAAATCTGTCTGCCACTGGTGCTTAAATTTTCGTACACGATAATCTGTAGACTGTTAAATTTTTTAAAATCATTCATGGGCAGGCTATTCAGTAAAATTTGTCCGGCCGACGCCAAACGTTTGCTTTCTGGAGTAAAGAAAAACGGAGTTATTGAAAAAATAGTCTATTTCCACTAACACTTGTTACTGAAGATGGTTTGATCACCGAAACCGGTATAACAGTGTTTTTCGCGTTTTTTCGTGAGTGGAAATAGACAATTTTTTCAATAACTCCGTTTTTCTTTGAAATGGGTTTCCACGATTTCGTCGCGAGTGATTAGTTCCTTTCAGGAGTCGTTGCTAAGATGATCACGTATGCATGATAATGAGGATTTGCGGTTTGATATTCGTTTAACACTAATTATTATGAATGATACTAGGTGTCCGTAAGACAGTCGATTTTTTGTATGGATACTTATTGCAGAAAAAACTACCCTTCAGTTGACACTTCGTGTTATTTTAGAGGTGGCGAAGTTCAGAGCTATTGACCAGTAGGCTGGTGAAAGAGTGAAGGGAGGGAGTGATTTTCTTCCTAATAGCCAGAATCGATCCGGACTCAATCAATCCCTTTCAACCCTCCTGAACCCCGATTGGTTATTTATCTGTATCCGCCTAAATCGTAGGTATTTATTAGGAGTGAAAATCAATGGCTAGAATGGGACTTTTTGCTGCCAGCGTACACCCGCTGTTGAAAACACCCATCGCTGTACAATATATTTATATCATAAGCATAGAACGCAAATTGTAGCGAATTTTCTCAAACTGCACAGAGCATTTCTGTTACGTTTTCCTATAATTGCATTAATCGGTTTCTTAAATAATTTATTATTCGGTATGTGTTGTAATTTTGTATATAACAAATTTTTCTAGGTGTACATGGAGGTTGAAATTGAATCAAATCTGTAGATCAAGTTTATGTGTGGAAGTACCAACGTCAGTTTAAACAGTTCCTCGCTCACATCATTCCCCCAACAGTGCACATTATTATCATGTAAGGTTTTTACCGAGCTTTGAGTCGGGTGGTAGATAAGAATTCCAAGTATGTTGCAATGGCTTCTGCTCAGAGTAGGTCGACTACGCTGATAGCGTATCACGTTGAGCTAATCTAGGCATTCGCAAAGACGTGGGATTTTCCCTACAGAATCAAGGTTTGCCCTTTATGGCGATAAACACCGGTTATCGTACAATATGAAGTCTTGTGGACTCAAATTGGCCGAGGCCTGCGTTACTTTCCACGTCGTTAGCGGTCTTGTAAACTGAACTGGTATTGAATTGTGAACTCCTGGCACCATCTTCTACGAAGGGACCTTGAGGACGGCCACATCAGCGAATAACACGGGCTAGAGGACACTCGGTACGTTTCAAACAGCATCTCGCAGCGATCCCATCCGACCTGCCAAGAAACAGGCAGATGATACCTCGTCTATTTATAACGGGTTTCCAATGACGAAATTCCGATGAATTGCTTTTTCTCGCGCGATCTATGGCATTCCTGTAAAATTGAATGGAGACACCTTGCAGTTACTGCGTACTGAAGAAGGGAGTAGCCTAGCTGGAGAAATTGGTAATCAACGTATAAAATGAGAATAAAGAACGGTAAGTTTGCTCGAAATTACCGCCGTCTTCCAGCAAACCGAATGAATCAAATAAGCCCTGCAAGACGATTTGCGAGGCCAATATAACCAATAAATAAATTATTTGCGGGAACAGTACGCACTTCGTTTCCGACAAACAACGATTTTTCTATTCTGACACCCGGTTAGGCTCCAATGAAACGTCGCTATATGGCTGCAGCGTTGGTTTTGTCATTTTGGCGCGAAGAAAACCAATTCCTTTCCCCAGAACAAATATGACTGATTTCATCCTCCCTACCTCAGCGCTAAGCACTTTCGTGCGTTTTATGGCGCGTTTTGACCTGAAAATCGATCACACTCAAATCTTTACCACCACCCACATCCCTCAACCCATGCAAAACTAACTAAACGGCGAACCACTGACGAATATCGATAATATTCATCAAATATTCCACTGAGTTTTGTCTAACAAATAGGTATCCGTTACTTAAAGTTTTTCCTCGTTAATTTTAAACCGGTTCGACGGATCGAACGATATATCAAGGGCCAACACAACTGAAGTGGTCGTAAAAGGGCTTTTAAGTTGTTTTTTCAAAAATATTTCCCCGCGCAAATCCAAGTATTAGGACTCCGAAATATTATTGTTCGATTCAAAGAAACCACCTCCGACCTTATCAAAGCTTCTTTGATGTGGCCTTTACTCCTTGAGTGGAATTTGTCGAGAGCGTTTCCGGATTCTCTCGGTCGACTATTCATAGAAAGGAGTGAACCTTTCAACGGTGTCTCTTATCTACTCCACCCTTTCGCTATTTCGATTTTGTCGAAAGCTTTTTTTAAAAACCGAGTTTATTGAGGTCGGGTTTTTTTTTCTCTTACGGGCGGAAGTGGATTCTCGTGGTTATTGGTACAGCTGTGTCCACACCGGACACCCCTCGCTTCTGTTTTTTAACGTCTGAGCGCGGGGTGTTCATACCCCAACCAGTCTCGTTTCCCATGAAAACCACGCTGTTCATTATTTACAGAAATAAAATGAATTGTAAAATTACGATATTCTGCCTTTCAGGGGACGATATGGTTTTGCATCACTTTTCGTTCTCACCCAGCAGTCCCAGAGGCTCCATTTTAAATTTCAGCATTGAAGGCTGAATACTTGAATGGATTTAGCGTCAGGGCTCAGTCGGTATAGACAGCGAGGGCCAAAAAACTGTTTGTGGGTTTTTGACTTCAAATCTTGAAATCAAACTTCCATACATTAGGGACGCTTTAGAGGGAGACGAAAAACTGTGGCAGGATCATTTTCGATACGAATCCAACGGTTACCGTAACTCGAAATAGCGAAAAATGGCGCTTTCGATGCTTACGGCGGCTTTTCAGGGAACGAGAATATATTATATGTTCTGACTTCAAACAATCTCTCAATTTTGGAAAAAAATTTGGATAAAAACCTAATTAGTGAGTAATTGTTATAACTCCAACAAAATCTTTGACAAGCAATGACATTTTCAGATTTCATTCAGTTCAGGTTTCCCAAATTGTCAGATTGTGATAGGCTGGCCCCAACATTGTAAATAAAATGAATAAAACACTGTTGAGTTCAAACAGTGTTTTATTAGATGTAAAATGTCAGTGTTTTTAACATTATGTGGATAGCAGCTTCATCTTGATTTCCCAAAAACCTGTCCAAAAGGGGTCCGGTGGTGTCAAGTTTATCGCGCCCAAGTTCGATTCGGCCCTCTTGTTGACACTGACAAATTTTCTTGTGCCTGAGCATTATAAATCAACAGTGAATGATTAGAGGAATCACGTTTGGCATCAGAAAGCTGGTGGGAAATATAGTGATCTTTTTGTATCGAAAAGAGGCTTCATTTTATGTATTCTATCAATTAACTACTTACTTACACTTACTTGAAGTATTGTAAGTTGGATCCAGCATGGAAACGGAAGTAGAGAAGAAGCTCAAGCCTCTCTTACAGGATAATATCCATCTTCTCTGTATCCCCTACCCTTTCGAGTGCCCTACGTGCCTCTGGAACTGGGCCGGCGCGGCGCCCGTCTGCCCTTACGAAAGGGCTTACACCCTTGGTAAAGGGGCATGGAATAGGGGTACTGCTCTAAAGGCCAATTGCTCGTTGTTTCTACCAAACGTGGGTGACTGGGGCCTCCCTAATGTATGGCAATTTGATTTCATGATTTGAAGTCAAAAACCCACAAACAGTTTTTTGGCCCTCGTTGTCTATACCGACTGAGCCCTGACGCTAAATCCATTCAAGTATTCAGCCTTCAATGCTGAAATTTAAAATGGAGCCTCTGGGACTGCTGGGTGAGAACGAAAAGTGATGCAAAACCATATCGTCCCGTGAAAGGCAGAATATCGTAATTTTACAAGCTTTAGAGGGAGACGAAAAACTGTGGCAGGATCATTTTCGATACGAATCCAACGGTTACCGTAACTCGAAATAGCAAAAAATGGCGCTTTCGATGCTTACGGCGGCCTTTCAGGGAACGAGAATATAATATGTTCTGACTTCAAACAATCTCTCAATTTTGGAAAAAAATTTGGATAAAAACCTAATTAGTGAGTAATTGTTATAACTCCAACAAAATCTTTGACAAGCAATGACATTTTCAGATTTCATTCAGTTCAGGTTTCCCAAATTGTCAGATTGTGATAGGCTGGCCCCAACATTGTAACGTCTGGAACTTAACTTCAAAGTTTACTAACTAGTGGTGTTTCATATCAACAAACTATTGCAAATTTTACAGTTGATCAAACTAAAAATGTTGAAAACACTAACACCAATCATCAAAAACTGTAAGTTCTGTCACAATGATCGTTAACTGCAGGCTAACTAACTTCGGAGAACTTGTGCGAATTTTCAATTCTCTATTTATTTTTCAGCCAGTTTTTGGTCATTCCATATTGTATAATGTACGTACTCAATAGTGTGTTGCAAGGTTGTACTTTTGAATAGGTTCTTGGTTTAGTCTCGATGCGAATCACGAAATTTTATATAGAAAGGAGAATAGAAGTACCTAGGTACCAAGCTGGAAGGTAGTGTAATAGCCTCAAACTCGATTTTCTCAAAAACGTAATTTTGGACTTTCCTCGTGGTGTGGACTTAGGAAATGGTTCCAAATGCGTTTAGGGGTTATTTTAATGCCCAAAGTATTCATCAGAAGACGCTAAGTCTAATTTAATCCGCGGAAGAATTTTAAAATCGTTTTATGACACTTTGAAAGCACTGTGTGCCATCCCTTGTGTTCCAACACCAGATGGCCCACAAACCCCATCCTTTCCCGAGATCATATTTTATGGTAGTAATTCTCCACCACTCACTCACCACTTCACACACATCAGTCGTTTTCCCCGACGTTCTCCGAACGTTTGGCAAAGACCCGAGGATCACTTGAAACATCCCAACTTGGGTATCTTGGTCATTACACAGGATGAGTTTTATGAGTTTTGGAATGCAACAGTGCTAAAAATAAGTAAAATTGGCTCGAAAGAATCTACAATTTAGATAAAATCATCAAAAAACCACAGTCATGCAGCATGGCTATAAGAGCGAATTTTCGAAGAAATAACTGATTTTATGTAAAACTGTTTTATCTCAAGAAATAACCACGTTCCTTCATCTTCAAAGTGCTCCAGTTTGAGAACGGAATGAGATATCGCAATTCTGATTTCACCATCGTGTTCAGCGTACAAAAACCTTTAAAATGAGGTGTCACTTGTCAGACTGTTTCATTTTGGGAATTTATGGGTAATTCCCCCCCCCCCCCCGCCCTAAAACTCCCCCTTAGAGTGACCCGATTCTGCCCATCTACGAACTTAGCCTGTCGATTGCCAAGACAGATTTTTCATTCAAATTTGAACTTTTTATCTCAATTCTTTCGAGAGTTATCGTCTGGAATGACATATATATTATATATAATTTTTGGTGTCTTTCGGCAGTGAATTCAGGATGGTCTGAAACGGATTTTGGTATAAAAATCTTTCGGAAATTCGAGTTTTAAAAATTTTGGACCGAGAACAATTATAACTTCCTTTTCTTCGAAAATTCGCTAAAATGGAATAGAATAGTGTCATAAGACAGATAATGACTACGTATTTCCAAGGTTGAGTGTACGTGTGTGTAGCGAGTTATTTAACGAGACGTAGCGGTTACACAGCGGGACCTTTCGTTTCAATGTGAAGAGTGGATCGATAGTGTTACAACTAGACGGAATGAAACGCGTGGGGGAGGATCACCCATTGAGAAGAGATAGCATGCGGGCATGCCGGCTCCTCCAGGGTCAAACCAGGAAGAGTTCTATGTAATTCTCATGCGATATTAAAATTAATTTTAATTTTAATTAAAATTAAAATTAATTTTAATTTTATCAGCAATCAGCATACCTTGGTACCTACGCTTCTCATCGAAGATATTTAGTTCTTCTTCGATTTGATGAAATATTACCGAAAAGTGGAGAATAACATGAGGTACTATCAGCAATCAGCATACCTTGGTACCTACGCTTCTCATCGAAGATATTTAGTTCTTCTTCGATTTGATGAAATATTACCGAAAAGTGGAGAATAACATGAGGTACTTCCAGTTTCATTGCTTGGGTAGTAGGTATTGGGTAATTCCAATTTTGTTTACTCCCAACACAGCACTTGCCAGCTAGGCAGACCATGGATTTCCCTTCAAACGATCGCTTCAAACGACTTTAATCACGTTTACTCTCAAAGTCTGTCTCGATTTTATGTAACTTTCACGACGGGAGGCTTCTGGCCAGGTGTTACGGAACAGATCTGCTTCCTTCGCTTAACTCTATCGGTGAAAAGACCATTTTACATTTAGAAAGTTCTCAGCGTCTCTGTTCTGAACTCAAGTCAGTTCCGAAGTAATTTACGAGCAATTTTACATAACCGCTATGTATATTGAGAGTTCGTTGATAAGTTTACTTTCGTTGTATTATGCAACGGCGTAGGAACAATACTTTAGGTGTGCTCGAATAACCTGAACATACCTAAATAAATATCCGTGCTAACTAGCGGGTCACCTGACCTTAGAAAAACGATTCCTAACAAGTACAACTCATCAGAGTGGGTATGTTATCAAACCGTTCATTTAAAATTTTCAACAAATGAGTACCTAACTGAAAATTCCGAAATCGAGAAAAGATAATAACAAACACGTTTCTCCCTATTGGCACCACAGCGCTAGTGGTGGCATCGAACAATGTCATCTGCACCTGGCGCAGGTCCCAATCAAAAGCGATAGGTACAGTTTTTCGCGGAACAAGCAAAGTTATGTCGCCCAGCCCTAGATGAACTTATGTTCAGGAAATGAATGAGGTTGGGTTTGGGTATAGCTCCAGAGTATAAAGAGTTTCGAGGAGGACGATAAGGAGTTATTTTATTTTTGGTTTATTATTTTCAATAATGGACCATTGGAATCGAGCATGAAAAAATTCTTACCCCCCCTCAAAATTTGATGGTTTACGTTTCAAGGTATGTAGAATCCAAAACTGCAATAAAAATATTTCCGTCTGTCCGCCGTACGCCGTACGGGCCACTTTTCTTAGTTACCATGAAACAAAATTGATGAAATTTAGGTTGTAGGTTCCGTTCGGGGTCTAGTTGGTCCTCGAAGCTCGACGTTACTGTCAGTCATCTAAGGGGTTTAAAATAAGGGTTGAAATTTTCAGAACGCCTTAGATCGAAAACTTCCGATAGAAGTTTACGTTATTAAATTTGTCTTGAGCTAAACAATTTTTTGAGACCACCCGGAGCATCGTACGCCCAGCCGTTCGTGAGCAACAAAAAGCTTCGCTAACACGATCGTGAATCAAACGGTATAAATCCGGCCTGGATATCATAACTACGGAGCATCTGATTATAATCAGGGATGGCTGTATGAAGTCGAGTTGTTTGTTCTGCGATATTATTTCATTTGACAACTTGAAAAAACGTTGAAGTATTATTTATGGGTAAATTATTACACAATGCCAAATTATTACACACCGGCAAATTATTACACAACGGTAAATTATTACACCACGGTAAATTATTACACAACGGCTCATCTACCCAGAAGGGGCTGGATTTTGTTGATAGGTACTTTTGCAACTTGAGCAACCGTTGAAGTATTATTGATGGGTAAATTGTTACACAATGGCAAATTATTACACAACGGTAAATTATTACACAACGGCTCATCTACCCAGAAAGGGCTGGATTTTGTTGATCGGTACTTTTGCAACTTGAACAACCGTGGAAGTATTATTGATGGGCAAATTATTACACAATGGCAAATTATTACACAGCGGAAAATGATTACACAACGGTAAATTATTACACCACGGTAAATTGTTACACAACGGTAAATTATTACACAACGGCTCATCTACCAAGAAGGGGCTGGATTTTGTTGATAGGTACTTTTGCAACTTGAACCACCGTTGAAGTATTATTGATGGGCAAATTATTACACAGCGGTTCATTATTCTATCTCCGTAGAAGGGGAACCTATACAGGTAAATTATTACACAACGGTTTAGGTAGGTACCTAGTAACGAGTACGGGGTTAGGTACTAACCTACGGAGGGTCCGCGATCTACATATGTGTAGAATAGTACATATATGTTATATAGAAGGGTTTTCTATACAGAGAGCTGTGATCTGTAACAGAAGGGTATTCTGTACAAAATAGTAAACTGTTGTGCAGGGATTTGCAGCGTTTCCTTGTTTCTGTATCATAATGATGATAATAATAATAATAACCCCCCACACATGCTACCCCACATGCATTAGCGGGTGGGAATAGGCCTTTGGGCCCCCCGTGGCACTTTTTACTCCCCCCCCCCCCCCCCCAGGGTGAAGATCAAAGAAATAATAATAATAAAAATAATGATAATAAAACTTTGAGATGCCCATTTACTGTTTCAGTAATAAGAACAAATTAACAAATTAGATCCCCCTTGTTGGTGAATTGAGTTGCCCTTGATTGGGGGTAAGCAGTGGAACGTATGACAATTATTAAGAGGATCTTCCGGCGCCGGCTTCTTCAGCACAAGTGGACCGTTTGACGGAGGCGGAGAGCGATGTGGAGAGGGGTTACCGTTGATAGAGACAGAAGATGATGGGGGAGTTGAGCCAGAGCGAGAGGGAAGTATGGTCGGCGTCGATGTCTATGTGACGCGATCGCTCCACATCTCATCTCTGTGGAACTCATCAAGTTTGCAGAGCGCAGTGAATTGATTGGGGTTCACAAAAATTTATCAAGGATTTCTCCTAAGTGATGTCCCAATTACCGAAAAAACTCTCACTGCAGAAAACGCTGCAAAGTCCTTGTCACATGGATATTTATTATACTATTGGACACACATACAGAAATGTTGGCTGTTCATTTATTGTTTCTCTCATGTGTAATAATTGAATTGGCTATTTCTGATGGTGCCACCAATTTTGGCCCCCAAAAACACATATGAGGTACGCTCCTTCCCCCCCCCCCCCTAATTTGTCATTGATCATTGTTAGTGCCATTTAATGAACTTGATCCACGTATTGACACTTTTTCTAACGTCATTATACAAATTGATGGTGATTTCAGACGATTTCCCAGGTTTTTTACTCATAAATAATCAATTTTAGGAGCTGAACATTTGGTAGAACCTCGATTTTCTATTCTTTGGTCAAATTCGACTTCAAATTCGGTCTTCTCGTCCCGAAAAACGTGGAAAACGATTCCAAAGAGGGGAAAATTGAGGTTCTACCAATGGTTCTGCTCCCAAAATCTATCATTTATGAGTCAAAAACCTGGGAAATTGTCTGAAATCACCATCAATTTGTATAATAACACTGGAAAAAGTGTCAACAGGTGAATCAAGACAATTAAATGCCAGTACCAGCGATCAAAGATAATTTGAGAAAAAATGAGCGTACCTCATTCGTGTTTTGGGGGGCTTAAATTGGTGGAAACCATCAGAAATAGCTATTTCATTTATTTCACATGAAAGAAACAATAAATGAACAGCCAAAATTTCTGTAGGTGTGTCCAATAGAATAATAAACCCATGTGGCAAGGACTTTGCAGCGTTCTTTATTTGCCATAGCCTTCTCCCCACCTCCCATGGAACATTGTGAGAGGTTTAAACGCGATTCAGATTGCATTTTTTCGATCTTGTCCAAATCTACAAAATATTGGTTGTTCGCCTTAAATGGATTGCAGTTTTTTATACCGTTCTCCCATTTTTAAACAGCAGTGTGACAGCGGATTGGCAATCCATTTCAATACGAGGTTGCTAAAACTTTTGTTTGAACCACCCGATGATGAGTTACAATGCAAGCTTAGAGTTTCAGCCTGAATAAGGAGAAAAACCGAGCAATTCTTCCTTTCGTGATTGTGTTGTCGTTTGGAATTCAACAATACCTAGATCTTCTTTTCTCGCTCTCCCGTTTCTCATTCTGAGTTGCTCCTTGGTAACTCGATATTGGAAGACGCCTTTCTTTATTGGCACTCGTGCCGGAGGTCTAAAAAAAAGGCTCGAAACGAACGGGAAGGGAAAACTTGGGTGGAGGGAAAAACAGCCTCAGGCGGGAAAATCGGTGGATGAATAGACCGCAACGCCCCCGCCAATGCTGGCAACCGCCAGCCTCGAGAACATTGATTCCCTTGTCAATGGCAGAAGCCCATTTAAACCCTTCGGTGTGGTGCTGAGGGTGCGTGGAGGAAGGGAGGATGTCTCTTCATTACTGACACCGAGTGGGCCCGTCGCCACTTTGTTATGCGGGTCCCCGCTTCGCCGCCCGATCCGGGCACTTGAGAGAACTTTGAAGTTGACAGATCGAGATTCATTCGATTGTCGATCAAATCTCGTTCACAGTTGAACATCCGACGTTCCATTCAACATTAGTCGTCATCCGATGTATTGTGAGTATCCATATAGCTAGATAAGCCTAGTATAGATGGATGACTTCACTAAGAACAGCTCTATCTCAACTAAGTACCGCGGTTCGCTTATTACTCTTACGGAACAAGATGACTATGGTGTGGTGGACATGATACATACAAAATATTTCAGCTGAGAGCTTTCCGAAAAGCAATTATGAGGGGTCTGCGATGAAAGGAAAGGTGTTGACATTAGGAAATTGTGACACCGACCTTCCTCTTTCCTGAGAGGGGTACAGCGTCCTAAAATATCTAAAATCATGCGCAACTCGGTGGTATTTTGTATGCTGTAAACGATTATTTGAGCAAAAAAATTTCGGAGGGCAACAAGTTATTCTCAATTCGAATTGTATGGGTAACCGCTGTAGAAACTGTCATTAATTTTGTTAAACATGTTAAAAGGGGTTGCAAATTCCGACTCATGCGCATACCTCTCTATAGGTATGCGGAGATCTCCCAGTAAGCCTAAATTGAAACTTGAACGAAGATGTAATTTTAATAGACGTGTTAGACTGGTATCAAGGATCAGTGACTGTTATTTCAAATTTAGCCTACAAGACGCATGTAGTCTCACAGCTTTTTTTATTAGTTTGTATTTCCTTTGGGTTGAGTAAGAAAAAGAAAAATCAGGTATTACAACAACCGAAGGAACTGAGGATGCATGGGGACTGGCCCGTAGAATTTCAGCTCAATCCCGAATTGTTCATCTGGTTGTTGGACAGATTCCAATACAGTTTATTTTCTCTGAATGTCATTGCAACCGGAGGAAATATTGAATGCACAAGCTTGAAATCTACAAATCAATTGATGCCAAACTTATCACAATATCAACAGGCCATTTCATTGGTGAAATTACGCATTGGAATTTCTTTCATTCTACCCCTCAAAGTTGGATTCAGCTTGACAACCACTGATTATACCATCGATTATACTAACTTTCTGTTCGACCTTTATCCGAACGGTATATTTGGTTGGTCGTGGCGGAAAAAGTGGATTCTCCAGCCCATAACTGACTCATCCATATTTGTGAGAAACTTCGTTCCAAGAGGAAGAATCGAACTCCGGACCTTAACTTTTATCCTCAGGCTAATCATTTCCAAATATAATCCATTCAGAATACAATAGAAAGTGGGAGTACCAGTTCGCTGCGGGAAATACCACACTGAGTGGCCTAAAAAGAATTAGTATTACAATTATCTTAGCTGGGATGAGGAGCCATCTTCCAATGCTATTTGACGTAGTTTGGCGCACTCTGGATATTTTTGACGACACCGAACGATTGAAAATTAGTAATAACAATCCTGGAAGTTTTTGAATATGTAGCTACCTGCTTCGTCTCAGTCCCTGAGCTTACTTGAGTTCTCAGCACAAGCAAATTGCTTATTATCTAAGTTTCTTTTAAACGAGAATGACGGAGTTGTTCAGTTCAAAATGTTATTATGACCCCTATCAAGTTACTTCTTCGGGTGTTGCCGCATAAGTTCGGCTACGGCTCGACTTGTATTTTCCGATACCGTCCAACCTATTTTTGGGGGTATCGATCAGCCACTGCCCCCATACGAGGTACCTTTCATTAATAAGTAACACGCGGATCTTTGGCCGCAAGAAGCGAGAGTAAGTATATTGCGTGGTGTATACTCGTAGTTCGATGGTCCAACCATTCCCGACATTTCCGAAGCTAGCGATATTTACGCGAGGGATGAAAGGCATAACGTGGAGTTAAATATTTGATAGTGGAAAGATGTTTCATTAATCGCATCATTGATCATGAACACCGTGAGAAGATCAGATAACGGTTGGAATGATCTAGTGATAGTACCTACTATAAGAAACAATGAATTGGAGTTCATAAACAATTCTAACTACACGGTGCACACACTAAGGGGTTTCATAATTTCTGGACACGGAGGGATTATTAATTTGGCTCTTGCTAACTTTACTGAAGTGTTGATAATATAGTCCTTATAAATATCAACAAGTAGTATTCTAAATACGGAATGTCTAGGTTCTGCAATTCGCGTATTCTTCCTAAATATTGTCTTAAATGCATTTAGAACGACCCCATATGCCAATCAGAAGTGGCTAACAATCTCAGCAGAAAAAATTCCAAGGTATGGAAAGAAAAATAAAAAAAATGGGCAGAGATGGATCAGGAGAAAAAAACGCTGCAAATGGGTTCATTATTCTACTGGGCATACGTACAGAAATTTTGGCTGTTCATTTACTGTTTCTTTCATGTGCAATTATTGAAATGGCTATTTTTGATGGTTTCCACCAATTTCGGTCCCTAAAATCTCGAATTAGGCTCGGTTATCAGAGTATCAGAGTATTTTTGATCATTGATAGTACCATTTAATTGTCTTGATTCACACCTTTTGATACTACTTCTAGTGTTATACAAATTTATGTGATCTAAGACAATTTCCCATGTTTTTGACTAATAAAAAATTAATTTCGTGAGGTTAACCTTCGTTACAACTTCAATTCTTCACTCTTCGGCCAAAATCAACCTAATATTTGGTCTTCTCGCCCTAAAAAAAAATGGAAAACGATACCTCACAAGCTCACGTTCACTAAAACCTCGAAAATCCCTATTTTTACACCCATTTTTCTCCCATAACACCCCTGGGTGTATCCCGATCGGGCTGCCGTGTTTCGGAGCACAACTAGGACCCAAAAGTGTTCTCAAATGGGGAGCCACCTAAACTTGTGCGGAAGAACGACGATTTTTAGATCAAAATTTAACGTAAATTTAAGGCTGAAACTTCGTTAGAACCTCAATTTTCCACTCTGGTCAAAATCGACTTCATATTCGGTCTTCTCGTCCCAAAAACATGGAAAACGATACCTCAAAAGCTCATGTTACTAACATCTTACTAAAACACAAAAACGCTGAAAAGTCCTTGTCACATGGGCTTATTATTCTATTGGACATACCTACAGAAATGCTGGCTGTTCATTTATTGATTCTTTCATGTGAAATAATTTAAATAGCTATTTGTGATGGTTTCCACCAATTTTGGCCCCCAAAAACACAAATCACTCTCTTTTTTCAAATTATCTTTGATCATTGGTAGTGCCGTTTAATCGTCTTGGTCCATTTGGTGACACTTTTTCCAGTGTTATTGTACAAATTGATGGTGATTTCAGACGATTTCCCAGCTTTTTGACTCATAAAACATCAATTTTGGGAGCTGAACATTTGGTAGAACCTCGATTTTCCACTCTTTGGTCAAAATCGAATTCATATTCGGTCTTGTCGTCCCCAAAAACATGGAAAACGATACCTCAAAAGCTTATGTTACTAACATGTTACTAAAACACAAAAAGTAGGTACCTATTTTTACATACATTTTCACTCATAACACCCCTGGGTATATTCCGATCGGGCTGCAAAGTTTCGGGACACAACTAGGGCCCAAATGGAGCATGTGTGCGAAAGAACGAATTTTGTAGACCGAAAATGAAGCCGGAACACGTGATCACTACCCAGTCAATTTACTACTTTTTTGTATAATTCCATCGATTTGTCAAGGTTTTCCCGAGGTGTTTCTTTAACTATCTTCTTCAAAACATGGGCAGGTCAGCGTGTTGGTATATCGACTGAAAAATGACAAGCGCATTTCAAGGACTTCATTGAATAACATGGGTGGGGAAGAAAGATAACAAAGGGAATCACTTGTGTCAGAATGTGGATACTGCACCCGTACAGTATCCACCTTAGTTGCGGTTGAAACGGAGAGGGAAGCCCCCCCCCCCCTCCACCGATCGCCTGAGCAGGTGGTTGTCCTTGACAATCAACTTCACCCCCCTCCCCACCCCTCCACGTCACGCCGGTACTACTGCTTCCACGACGCAACCACTCAGCCCTACGCTATCCACCCAACTCACACAAGACGTGAGATTGAGAGCTTCACCTCCAAGTTCCCCAGACCAGCCTTTGAGAAAGTGGTCCCGAAGTTGTCTAGGTCGCCGAAAGATATTACACTTGGATTTTACTGCAGTTTTGTTCTCACTCGTTCCCGCTCCTCTCAATCTCGTCTTACCAATTCTAAAACACGATCGATATCGGGAGCAAGAAGATGTGCCGCTGAGATGCAAAACATCTGCACAACTGACTTCACAGTGATGCAACACGATCATGTCCACGTATACAAGCCATATTTCAAAATCTGTCAAATGAAAGCGACTTCCCTAGCAGTGTGGCAACACCATGTTTTTCTGAGCTTACAGTATGAAAAACACCTTACAGTACAACAGTTTCCAGTAACTCAACCACCCTGCCGTACGTGTTTGAAGGCTTTAAGTTCCAGTTTCCATGTAGGGACCTGGTAAACTTGAATATCTCCAGTTCCAGGCGCGCCTCGAGAAAGTGTTACCGGAGCTGTCGTCGACAAACTAGTCTCAAAGAGAGATTGTAAAACTCAGATTATACTGCAGATTTGTTGTCACTCGCTTCCCGTCCCTCTGAACGGCTCGTGCCCTTCCTTGAATTGAATTTCCATCATTTTCGTAGAAGACTGTTGATGCAAATTATTTTCCACAAAACCCAAACCGTAACCTACTAAACTACTGAAGGTGCATGTCCGGTGCAACCATTTGCGCACAGCAAGCATCAGCTTTTCGCTCAAAACTAGTGACATTTATGCACTATGTCCTCAGACACATAGACTTCCTCACTAGACTAGCAACAAATAAGTTGAAAGTGCACATCCGATGCAACCATTTGCGCATAGCAAACATCAGCTTTTCGCTCAAAACTAGTGAAATTTGTGCACTGTGTCCTCAAACACATAGACTTCCTCACTAGACTAGCAACAAACAAGTTGAAAGTGCACATCCGATGCAACCATTTGCGCATAGCAAACATCAGATTTTCGCTCAAAACTAGTGAAATTTGTGCACTGTGTCCTCAAACACATAGATTTCCTCACTAGACTAGCAACAAACGAGTTGAAAGTGCACATTCGATGCAACCATTTGCGCATAGCAAACATCAGCTTTTCGCTCAAAACTAGTGAAATTTGTGCACTGTGTCCTCAAACACATAGATTTCCTCACTAGACTAGCAACAAACGAGTTGAAAGTGCACATTCGATGCAACCATTTGCGCATAGCAAACATCAGCTTTTCGCTCAAAACTAGTGAAATTTGTGCACTGTGTCCTCAAACACATAGACTTCCTCACTAGACTAGCAACAAACAAGTTGAAAGTGCACATCCGATGCAACCATTTGCGCATAGCAAACATCAGCTTTTTCGCTCAAAACTAGTGAAATTTGTGCACTGTGTCCTCAAACACATAGACTTCCTCACTAGACTAGCAACAAACAAGTTGAAAGTGCACATCCGATGCAACCATTTGCGCATAGCAAACATCAGCTTTTCGCTCAAAACTAGTGAAATTTGTGCACTGTGTCCTCAAACACATAGACTTCCTCACTAGACTAGCAACAAACAAGTTGAAAGTGCACATTCGATGCAACCATTTGCGCATAGCAAACATCAGCTTTTCGCTCAAAACTAGTGAAATTTGTGCACTGTGTCCTCAAACACATAGACTTCCTCACTAGACTAGCAACAAACAAGTTGAAAGTGCACATCCGATGCAACCATTTGCGCATAGCAAACATCAGATTTTCGCTCAAAACTAGTGAAATTTGTGCACTGTGTCCTCAAACACATAGACTTCCTCACTAGACAAGCAACAAACAAGTTGAAAGTGCACATTCGATGCAACCATTTGCGCATAGCAAACATCAGCTTTTCGCTCAAAACTAGTGAAATTTGTGCACTGTGTCCTCAAACACATAGACTTCCTCACTAGACTAGCAACAAACGAGTTGAATTTATTAGGTAATTGTGCAATTTCATTTTGTTCTATTCCTATACTTTTAGATACGTGATGGGGACCTAAGTGCCTACTATTCGTACTTCTTCCTGGTCGCAAAAATAGTTCAACGCTGCGAGTTCATGCAAAGCCACAGGAAACTAAATTATTATTCGACCAATTTAAGGTGATGAGGAGTCCAGCGATTCACAGTATCATCCCCAAACCCAAGTTTACATCCAATGTTGTTCCTAGTTTATGGTTATTCCCTCGTGAACACAAGAAAAACAGAAAGCGATGATTTAAAATGTCTAAAGCGACTTGTGGAACATCCTCCAAAGATAGTTTGACATGAAATTAAATAACATCATCCTCTGGACTAACTATTGATTCTGAATTACCATAACACGTTCCCCCAACACCATGTAGTCTGCCCACCCTGTGATTAACCCTAATTCCTAGTTTCTCGAAGCGAAATGTTTCCAGTTCTTCTTAAAAGGTATAATGACCCGTAGAATGAAATTATTATTGCGCCAGTCTCTCATTCCGCCTCATCCCACGTCTGCGGATCCCGGAAAACTCCTCAATGTCTCGCAATGTCTTCTTCATGGAACTCGATCCGCGGACGAATCACTACTACTCGGTAGCGATTATAGCTGAGATCGTGACATGAATATCTAACGCCTTCTTTTGGGTACCTGCATAGGTTAGTTAGTGGGTACATATTTGGATGTATCGTTGGTTGCATAGAAAGGCTTGAAAACGTTAGATGATAGACTTTTGGGTGCTTTGTTTTTGATGCAGATGGGGTCTCCACAACAAAAATGTCCAAAAAACTCAGTTAGATGAATTACTTATTATTGCTTACAAATAATTTGTAGGTTCTAACAATTGGTTTCAGCTTACTGCACAAAGGGCAGTACTGCTGCAATTTCTCAGCAGTCGGGGAAAGAAACAGCAATGTGCACCGCCAGGTCGCGCAAGACGTGATGACGTCTAAACACATTTTTACTACCATCCCACCTCTGGGTGATCTAAATTACCCCGTGAACGACATAAAATACGGCTGACAACGGAGCTGGAGTCCCAGGAGTTTGATAAAGACGGTTTTATTGGCGAGTTATTCAGGTCGGTTGACTAGTAGAGTAAACACAGCCTTTCAAAGATAAGTTTTTAGAATTTCCGTACGATTCCTGTAACGAGGGAGGCGACAGGCAGTTGTCGAGTCTAGACGGCTTTTCGTTACTTTTTAAATTACCCTTCGTTATCCGGCGATTTTCGAGTTCTAAAATCTTTCTAGATTGCACCTATCGATAACAAACAGGGTTATCTATGAAACTCGTACGCGTAATAGTACATAATAATATCAGTTTGCAGAAGTGGAGACGTCCATTCGATGGCTGTCTGGAATCATATCTTCAAGACGAATTATCTTATCTTAAAGAGACTTCATGTTAGGTCTAATTAGTTGTATGATAGTTATTTAACATTAATCAATGTGGGTATGTACTTGTATTTATAGGCAAGCATGGTTGTCATGTTGGTCTAGAACTTCTATCAACTCGTACGAACCCCAAATTATCTACGTGACGTGATTTACTGATTTCAAAAATTAATTCGGACCATTCTCTCTCCCCTGTTAACAATAAATTTTATGAAGTTTGCATCAAAATGAGATTTGTGGGGCTCCAGCAGACTTGGATAAAATTGTACTACCCCACACATCCTGAGCGTGAGGTGATTCATTGCTGTAAGAATAGTACCCAACAGATAGGGGAGCGTGTCGCTGTTCGTTAGCTAAAGTTAATTTTGACCATCGAACGAAGTCACACCAGGGAAATTTATATTTAGGTACCTACCATGTTAAACATCGACCACTGAAAATTACCAAATTGATCAAAAGCGGATTCGATACTCATCTCGTGGTGACAATTTATGACACGTACCTGCTTCCTGAATTATTTAATTCCATTCTAATATAAATACCTGCTCAATGTAAGTACGTGTACTTGGTTGGTGAAATGGATGTTGCATCGTCGTATTCACCACAATGGCTGAAGACGATCGGAGTGTAAGGAATATGCCCAACTACCTACTCAATATTCACCGGATGATAAAGGCAGGTCGCGAGCTATGAATGATTAATCGACTCTGTCCGCGGTAGCGGCTCTCAATCGCGGCGGGATGGGGCGTGGCGGCCACGGATGCTGACTGATAGCGTTCCAACTGCCTTTATTTGTCTTCATTAGCCCGCAGTTGACAGTTATTGTTCACCCATATAGTAGAGATGCCCGTCTTCGGCTTTCGCAGCCTTGTAACGTCGTGGCGTGAATGATTTCGAGCAATTTTGCATGACAGCAAAGCTATTGCCCTGTGCCAGTTCTTCCTTCAGAGACCCCGAGTTCTCGTCAAAAAAAAAGTTATACCTATTATCGAAAACCCACACATATTCTTAGGTATACGTAGATATACATATTCTAAATCCAGATGCATCAAGTTTTGTATAAACGCTCCAATTTTGATGAGGAAAAAGGAATCCAACTGTTTAATGAGCCCATTTTCTGAAAATTTACTGACTTGCCTTTGATATAGTCAACCTTGTATTTTAATACAAAATTGTAACGCGGTTTTAATTTGTTGCCACGTAATGCAAATCTAAGTAGGGATATGTGCAAGATGCTGAAGTCAGCAGTTGGCAGAAAAGGCCTGCTAGGATCTTGAGTCATTAGGGAGAACTGTGGTTGATGGGTCACCTATCACCTTACGGATTATTTTGGAGTATACTTAACCTGCGGGAGCCTTTCAGCTGCCGCAATACATAGCTGTGAGGGGCAGTTTATGAAACGAAGACTTTGAGTTTACCCGTTAATATAAACTGTTTTGTAGTTTGTACCAGTAGTGCACACAATTCCTCACAACCTCAGTGCAGATAATATTTCATCAGCTTCTTCTCAAGCACAAGCTAAATCAATTTGACAAGTTGTATCTGAAATACCGTGGCGTTTATGTTTCAAACATCTCGTTCTAGGTGTCAAGAGGAGAACAGAATAGTACTGATAAGTCGCGACGTTGTTTGAAAAGTTTGAAACAGACAGTGGTTATCGCAGTTTTGATGTTTTAAGTTGTCCTCAGACTTGAGTCACCGTATGTGAGTCATCTGGATGTGGAAGAGTGAAACTTATCAATTCTGTGTTTCTTCTCTTTACAGTGGAATACCCTTACCAAACCATAGCCTAGCTATTCTTATCCATTTGAATCACACAGATCTGGAACGGCTCCAATACCTGCAATATATTCACGCAGCTTGGACGTGCCGATCGCTGTAGATGAACTGCGCATACTAAAAACAACAAGGTCGCCGACTCCACCGGACTGAGTGTTCACTTTCATACGTGAGGAAATGTCGCGAAACGTTTACCATTTCAGCCGAGGCGCCAGAAGTCTCAGCACTGAGATCCACTTCTTGGCCACAGTTATGAATTTACCCTTGGGATGTGTTGGCAATAGCGACCGGTTTGTGGGACGAGAGCTCTTATCGTGGACATGTACTCACTGACAGTTCCTCACTGCAGTTATACATATTACACCTGGTCTGAACAGAATGCAACAAAATTGTACAACTTGGATGGTCAACTATGATTTTACCAGGTTCCCCGTTTGTTCCTGAGCCGCAGCCTGCTCAACTCAAAACTCTTGTGCACTAGTACCTGCCCACTTTAACATACGCTCTGAATGTTGAATTATTTCAGATAAATTATCATTCACAACTCGAAAATCCGTATTGGCTAAAAGATCGCCGTCCATCCATACTCGTGCCTGGCCCGTCCTTGTGTATGGTTACGAAGTCTCGGCATTGAAATGATATACGTATTAACATGTCGGAATGTGGTGTTCTCGTCGAGCGCCTCGGGTTTCACCATCGAATCAATTTATTAATTCCTTTTAGTTATTTTAATTCGATGGGTTTCCTACAAATGGTCTCCTACACATCGGAAGAGCAGCTATTGCGAATGACGAGAAAGGGCTATGGTCTGCTGGAAGGAATCAAGGGTCGTAACATTTTGCTCATATTATGTGGGGTTTGAATGCCAACTTTGACAATTGATCATTTATGGAAAGGTCGAGGACAACAGATGGGGCTTAGCAGCCATGTCAGACGAGTCGGGAAGAAGAAAACTCAAAGAATTGTTCCTAGCGGCATCCGGGAAATGAACGTCGAGAAGCTAATTTATATCGATAATGAATCACCAAAACCTCGTATGTAAGTAAATCCAGCGGATTGAAGTCCTGCATTTTTATTACATATAAAAGAAGTAATAAAGTTCAAAAATTAATTAATTAAAAAAATTAATGAAGTTTTTTTGGGAAAAGTGGGACATGGATTTGCAAACTGACTACAGTAGAAGTCGCTTAATAGTGATCGAATTGGGACCGACTGGAAACAATCACTATACGCGACCAATCTCTATAAGCGACTTCTACTGTATAATATACTTTGTGGTGATTTTAGCCATTTTCACCGATATTGGCGAACTTGACACCCCAGAATTGACCTAACTTTGATTAATTTTTTTGTAGGAAATGTTCATTAAAACCTATAGGTAGTTAGTTATCTTCTGTTTCGGATCATCGTTCAATACGTACCACTTTTGGTGAATATATACCATTTTTAGGAGATATTAGCCATTTTTACCTATTTTGCCGACTATTAACACCCAAAAACTCAAAAACTAATCATTATAACCGACCTTTTGATCACTATAACAGGCCAATTCACTGTGTGTTTACATACAGCCGATCGGGACCTGACTGTTTCTATCTTTATATCCGACTTATTCCTTTAACCGCCTTTCTACTAAGCGACTTCTACTTTATTTAAATTCAACCTCATTGCGATTCGAAAACGCTTGAAATCAAGTGCGGCACTAATAGAAGAATATTCACACCATTTTCAGTCCACCTAGTGTTCGAACTTTGAAACCAGATTTGGAATAGCTTTTTGATTAAATCGACTGTTGGTTGATGAATCCGACGGTTAATCCTTCCTGAGGGATTGTCGTGAGGAGTAATTGAGTTTCGAATATAAGAGGATCGAGGCTTCATATCAGCCTGGGTATTATCGTCTCTGCGGGCAGCGTATACACCCAGTAATAGCCGTCATGCCCCGGGATGGTGAGGGAGGAAGTAATCCGATCCGGGTGACCCAGGAGGTCGTCGGGGTGCAGGAAGTTGAGGGGTTTGTGGTCGCGTTAAGTCAGCTGTAACTTAGTCGAGGGCATGGAGATGAGAGACCTGCAGGCTCGTTTGGAGATTATGTATCTTCCTTATTCCCGAGTTTGGAACCACTGAATACGCGAAATGAGAATGAGAAGGCCATTTGTTCGCTCGAAATAACTATGTTCCTAACAATTACCCAACAAAATTTACTTGAAAGCTGACGGTAGCCAAGGTCTTCGTACACAACTTATTATGACACGTTGATTATAAAATGTGAACTGGATGTTTTGTTTATTTCGTGTCTGAATCCCGACTATTTCAACAAAAGCACCAACAACTCTTAACAACACTTTCTCGTCATTTCAAAGTAGTTGGTTGGCTTGTATGTGTAGTGTCGGTTGAGGAATAATTTCCTCCAGGTCAGAGAGAAAAGGACAAGTTACGTACCTTGGTGTGAAAATTATTAGAAATTCAAGGGTTTTTAACAAAAAACTACTACATTTTTATATAAACAGTATAGATGGACACCTAGAAACCTACCCTGGTTCATCATGCACAATGTTCAGACGACCTTCTATTAGGAAGACATTAAAAAGGTTCTGGAAGAACTGTCATAGAAAAAGAAAACTTTATTGAAAAGTTGTCTACATCCACTAACACACGAAAAGCGCGAAAAATACACTGTTATAACGGTTTCGGCGATCAAACCATCATCAGTAACAAACAATAAAGTTATGTTATTATTGTTTGTTACTTATGATGTGTCTAACAGTATTTTTCGCGTTTTTTCGTGTATCAGTAGAAATAGGCAACTTTTCAGTAACTCCGTTTTTCTTTGAAATGGGTTTCTACGGTTGCTTCGCGAGTGATTTAGCTCGTAAGGGTGTCGTACCGCAGCACACAGACTGGTTCTCATGCAACGATGTGAGCAAAAATTTGAGGATGAGACGACAAAGGTGCACCTACAATCATGACCTAGACATTGAAAATACGTGCAAAACCCTGGTAGAAAGCATGCCCAGGCGGGAGTATTGATTAAGAGTAAGGGCATTTTTACCAAGTACTGAAATGCAGAAAAATGCTAAAATGTTAAAAAGGAAATTTTGTTGTTGTTTGTTGGAATCTCTTTCTAATAATTTTCACACCGTCTCTGTAGTACATATGGGTGAAAGTAGTTGCATTATTTGTGAACAGGAATAACATTTCCTGTTCGTACAAGCGGCAGTGATAGTTCCAATATGGTTTTATATGTTGCTCCAGCCCAATCTTCCTTAAGATTCCACTATGATCAGTTTCCTGGCTCACCAGGTCGGAAGCCATGAATCAATGAAGTTAAACAATTTTGACACCTGATTAACGAATAAAAGTCAACGGCTGGGGTTTAAGTAAGACGAATGCCTTGGTGACCCCGTTGAAAGGAAAGCATTGTACGTTCTCACACGTAATGAAACTTGAACGAATGAATGAATGGAAAGATTGTTGTATTTACGGAATGAGCCTGCGGGTTCCAGAGATGTAACTAAGCCCTCATGGTCCCTCGAATATGGATACCCGTTTATAACATCCAAGCTCACCACAGGCCTTCATTATCTCGTCCACAAAGCGTCGTAGGGCAGGCCACTAACTTCACGCTGCGACCCCTTGTCAAGTCAATATTGTGAGGTTATGAGGTATTGTTGCTTGCTGTGAATGCCTCCCAAATGTCCTGATGAATGAAGTGAAATTCTCATCGCTAAAGAATTCGGGCCATCAACCAAAAAACCTGGCGTAACAACAGTCAAAGAAACATAATTTTTGGTCACAGATGCCTGAAGCAATCTATCTTTTGCGTTTATTATTTGCCTTATGGTTCATGAATAACTACAAATAGTTAATGATTGAATTATTGAATCCCGCGCATTTGTAGGAAACTTTAATTCCGGGGCCGGCTCCGGTACTCGGTTTAGGGCTTTCCTGGGGGGAGCTCGAGGGTATTGACCACAGAAAACAGTGATCTGCGCAGAAGGGACATCTATACTGGTAAATAATAAACCTTTGTGTAATAGTTTGTAGCGTTTTATTCTATTGTATAGCTGTCTTCTTTTTTTGTTTCAGGTAATGGCTCATGCCCGTCATTTGCAATACGGTAACCTCCAAGGTATTTATATTTCTCTCCGTATTTATATTTCAAATGCTAGGTAAATAAAAAACCGAACCACCTGTTACAGCGACCTAGTTAGTTCTTCTCCACCAGTTGATCATCACTCGACTTATTTCATCCGCACTTATACGTGGAGCGCCCCATCATTTCTTTCTCTCCACGTGCCCCGTTATTCTCGCAAGATAAGAAGGTTACTCCGAAAAAGGCCTGAAAACTGGTTCAAGTACGCAAGGCCTTAATGCATCTTTGTCACGGCAAGCTCGTATTAACGTGTATTCGCAATCTTAATTACCGAATTCGAGGCCCGAATTCTCGGAGGAATTGGATGCTGGTGAAAAATGTCGTTTCCAAATGTTACCGATTTATAATAAGTGAATTCTTTTTTTTCTTGAAGAACGAGTAAAACGAAATGGTTCGTGCACGGAACAACTCATGACAACTGGTATTTTTCCGTCGTGCTCTCCGGATGCATTCTTTAGAACAAAACGGGCCTTTTATAAAGCGATCAATCATGACCACAAGGACGGAGACGTTCGAGTATGAACGAGCTGTCGTGAATCACTAGGACGTCCATTAATTTGTTCTTTTCACGGAAAACAGTTTCTGTTGTAATATGTAATCTTTCGCTTTCACTGTACCTACATTTCTAAGATTTTTTTTCTACAACTCATTAGGTTATTCCAAACATCACTTTCATTTCCAAATTGGGTTCGAGTCCGAGGTTGTTCACTGTGAAGCATTATTACGTCTGCAACGAGCTCGTAGATTTATTATTATTAACTACGTTTCAAAGAGTTGGCATCGATTACGTCACTGAATATGAGACCAACTACGAGCAGGTGTTCCGGCAGTATGAATCTATGAATCATTCAGCGCAATGAAGGACTTATTTTATTGAACCTTAAGTTCAAGGATTTTTTTTAAATGTCAATTAGTAATACAGTGAATTTCCAGGGTATTTTTAAATAAACTTTCGCGCGTTATACTGATACTGATATTTACTCATTTCAGTCTCACGGATGCATTGATATTCTACGATTAGCGTCTCAGTCTGCGGTTATGGCTCGGTCTTGAAATATGGCCGAGAATCAGATTGAAAATTTAATCCTGTTTGGAGGTATTTGTGACTGATCTTTGTGAGTCAGTTCTTTTTCAATCACCCTGCCTCTGCACTCGAATGGAAAGTGAGGAAAAAAGATATTCACGATGGAAGGCTTCATTTCTTGTTCATCTTGTTCTTCATTTCTTGTTTCTGAGTCATCAATCAACTTTCTTTCCAAACTGAAGAAACCGCGGTGACTTTGAGAAAAACCTTGAAAGTTCGTAGATGCATGTACTACCGCTACCCGGTTTGAACCAGACGAGCGGAGCAGATGGGCCGCTGATTCAGCAGTTCCAGCACAATCGCTATTATTGACTCGGTCCAAACTCGGATCCTTTCAACGATGGGTTGCTTGCTTTTGTAAAATGGGATGTAGCTAGGCGATCTGTAGTTATCCACTCGCTAAGGCCACAAAATAGGAATCTCAGTGTCACTAGAAATTGCTGACTTGCAGGATAATTCCTATAACATCTATTACTATCTGCGGCCAAACAGGTTGCTGTCTGCCATTATTGCGGGCACTGTAACGAATTATTCAAGTTTTATTTCGGTGGCCTCACATTCCTAAGAATATCTATTTCGTTCAACGCAATAAAGTTCAGAGAACGATGCATCATCGATACAGCGATTTATATATTCAATATTTTCACATTCAATAGCAATTCCAGTGCATTTTGCCTATTTTCATGGAGTTTGGTAAATGGGATGCCAGAGGCAGATCAAAAAACGTGTTCAAAATTTGTCAGCTATTAGATCTACACAGTCAATCTACCCGTTGGATTAGTTAATTGCCTGTCCGCTCAACTTTGTTTCGCCATACTGTGATAATTCCCTTTTATGAAGTCTACGTTTACACCACAGCTGCAACTTTCAATCACTGAGTTACGATTCCGCAAACCTTGATCATAATATGACGACTGTTATTGTAGTGGTATGATTTTTCGGTTCTTTGGAATTCGTGACACACAAAAACTGCCCGGTTTCACCGGATAACCCTCAACCGTAGAGAATTTTGCGATCGCAGCGACTCTACTCTATAAACCCTTTTCAGTGGTGAACTGTGGCGAAAGCGTTCAGTTGACCGTGTCAATTCATAATCCACGTCCGCCACGCTATGATCCGTTTTCCTCCCCGAAGATGATCTGTTTTATCTGAGAATGTTTTCGACTGGTTGATTTTCCAGCTTTTGACGGACCGTTCACCATTACCAGGCCAACGAAGATGTTCTAGGCTCAGTGCTTATGCATACCCTAACCTAGTTCCCCACCCTAGCCAAAATTTCAGCAACACCTACAGCTGTTTAGAGAAATCTCCTAAAGGTACCTGTCGACAATAAACGACTGCTTATGTATATAGTCACGAATAACACAATAGTCACGAATATTTTTGCGCTAACAATAATGATATAAAAAATTGCTTTTTTCGAACTTTGAAATGATAAAAATTGGAAAAATTTATGTAAAATTGAAAAAAATTTATGAGCGACGAACACTGATAAATTCCAGCGATACCCGTAGGTTGGATATGTAAGCGTATTGTTGGATTTCTGATTACATAAGGTACCTACTTTGAATTAGCTCATTGGGTCATGTTACATGGCTGGAACTTTTTTTAAATCTGATTTTCAAGTTCAAATTCGGAAATCCCACACACGTCACCCGTTACATGAATTCGACGGACTCTGCCTAATTTAACTATCAAGATTCAAAAATGATAACAAACCAGCTCAGATTGTATCAAATATTTACTCCCTACATGTTAAATTGATCTGTCCTCCCACGACGTCTCCGGATTCTGCCAGGCTGTTTCAAGATTAACGTGATTCATTGTGATTGATCGTGACCGAGCGCCCGTCAAAGGGCCCAAACTTGCATTAATATTTCATGAAGGTCCTAACTGTTCAACACCTTGAGGGGATTCTATTACTTGCCCGACTAAAACAAAATATACCTACTCAAAAGATAATTCCTTCGAGCTTCCTTAATTCATAAATTAATACGTCGAAGAAACATCCTCTAATACTAGTAATTATCGTCACCAACCGCATCAGGAGTAAAAATCATGCAGGGTTCTATCTGATTATCTGCCTACAGAGAACCCCACTCGAATTAAACGAGTGGTTGGGGTATCGAAAAATAGTTCAAGAGATCATATCGGTGACATCGATTATATTGGAGCAATGAACTTGACGTTATAATGTACTTCCTTATCAACTGTGTAAACGTTTGCTTTTTTTAATGTATAAGCTTGGTAAATAAAAAGCCAAGCTATCCTCGTGACAGGGAACAAATCACGCATTTCTTGAAATCGAATCAGTTGTTCTGAGATACTCCGAGTACAAGGAAATACGGGTCATTTCGAATAATATGTTTATTTTGACTGGTAGGAAAATACTTCTCACTAGAGATCCAAGACGTAGGTAGTGTCCTAACTTGGTTTTCAGCATCAAGAAAAATCACTGAGTAATGCCGAATGTCCCGGAACATGAATTTTTCATGAACTCCCCATAGAGAAATCAAGTGCGCAGACGGATCACTCGATCGGATTTTGATTAATTTTATGTGGGATACAGGGAATACGTTCAGTTACCCTCAACGTGTATCACCTACTTTTGTTTTGAATAGTGTGGACATTTCTAGGGTATGGCGTGCAGAACACTCTGCACACAGTTTATTCATTTATTCGAAAATAATAAGTCGTGGTGTAAGAATTGCCTGCGTTTCATGTACGAGTGGATAAATAGGTATATGTTGGTTATAAATAAAATTGTTTGAGAATAAACAGTAAAAAATTTAAAAAAAATATAAATAGAAAAAAAAGAATTATTGAAACATTGTCTATTTCCACTAATACACGAAACATACACTGTTATACCGGTTTCGGTGATCAAACCATCGTCAGTAACAAAGAATACCTTGTTGTTGATACCTTATTGATGATGGTCGTTTCACCGAAACCGGTATAACAGCGTATTTTTCGTGTTTTAGTGGAAATAGATAACCCCTTTCAATAACTCCGGTTTTTATTTTTTTTATTTGTATTTATTTTTTTTTTTTAATGGGTTCCACGTTTTCATCGCGAGTGATTTAGTTCGTATAGTCAGTCATTCTGAGGTGGGTCATAAAATAACAAAGCCTGATGTAAACGATCGCCCACAATGTAAAAGAGAGAAAAAGGTGACGGGGAATCGGGGACACTTTCGCGGGGAAAATGGTACATGGGCGCCTCATCTTCGGTCATTTTGGATTTGGTGTCACAAAGAATCAATGTGGTCCCCACCGAAATCACGTTCCCGAGGGGTTTTCGATGCCTCGAGGCCCACACCTGTAGTGACATCTTTGACGGAGTTTTCACGTCGTGAGTTGACTTTCACGTTTGTGCCGATTATACATAATGTAAGAGTGCGGTTTCTATTATGATAGGAAACTCACCACTAACTACTACTGTGATGGGAAATGCAACCAATATCACCACCTGGTGCGCAAGTCAAGGCACAACTAGTTAACGTTGGCATGTCTGATTATAATGTAGAGGGTGATTACAGTTATGACGGTAAATGCAACCACTGACCATCGCCACCTGGTGCTTCAAGAGCACAACAAATCAGCTTTGAGCGGGTAATTTCCCTGAAATCTTTCCAATCAGAACCATATCCTAGGGATTCAGGTACAATCTTCCAATTTAGACAGGGAACGAGTGTTGAAGCTCCACATATTATAGGTACCTGCTTCACAACTATCATCTCTGACCATTCAATCATAATTTTCATCTACAACAAGAACTTTCCCTGAGACGCTAGGGCTCAACTCATGGACACAGCGAACAAGCACTGAACTCGTCATCAGTGCCATCCAGTTCCGATTTACGTCTTACCACAGATAAGCTTTCCAGAAACGAAATACTTGAATTGTGCGTGTCCAAAAGTATAAGGAAAGAAGTGAGGTAATTCGAACTGCTTCAGAACTTTCATCTGTTCAAAAAGAGATAAGTAAATAAGAAAGTAGATGAGCGGAAAGTTTACACGCTTATAAGGACTTCTCTGATGTACTTCGTACAATGGGAAACAATGGCCCGTCACTGTCATTTCTTCATCATTATCATTCAATAATTCAACCAATCACCTTAATGACCACAGTAACATTCTCCTGAAACCGGGACAAAATCCGCATCGCTGTTCCCACGGGATATAGGTGTGTATGAATTCTCGAAATAGCCCGGTACAAGTGAGTGAAACAAAAAGGAAAACCCGAAAGAAAAAGTGATCCCGTTCCGATTTATTTATAAAATTTCTCACCCTAATAAAAACGGAATGAACCGCCATGAGACGTTTTCTCAGACGCCTAATTGAAGGTTTCCCTCTTTCTTACTCTGCAAAAGGGGACCGTCTGACGTTAATTTATCCACGCACGCACAACCCTGAAAAAACCTGTTATAAATTGCACCTTCTTCGCAAGAATAATTATTTTAGGGAGATATTCTTTTTCTGAAATTCAGTATGTGACTCTCTGTCTCGAGTTATTTAAGTATTCGTATTCTAATCAGCATGCGACCGTAATTATTTTCGGTATGCGACCTTGGAGTGTTATATAATCGATTCACGTTATAATCAGTTGTTTGATTGCAACGTAATTTTTTGAATTTAATTGGGATCTACTCAGTCAGCAATTTATCAAATACCAGACCATTTAATTTTCATTGTTTAGATTGCGTATTAGAACAAATAAAATGCGCGTATCCCAAAATTTGAATTTTTGATCTTATCCTTTTGAAATTAGGCCCACGGAATCTTCAAGTTCAGGTAGAAATTGTATGTACCTAGTATTGAGCCGCTTCAGGTCATTTGCTTCTCTTCTTATGGCGTTTTTGGGTGTGAAGAGCCCTATCAAGCAAATGCATGTATTTATTCAATGAGGAGTACCCATGACTTCTGTTCATATTACTTTCCCATTTTTAAATGAAAGTAGGTTCCATTCTAAAAATTTTGATACCAACTCTCCTATGATGAACAGTTCTTTTTCTGTGAACTTTCAACGTTTTGACAATAAGTGACGTCACGGGGCGGGACCCTCTTGCCTCAAAGAAAAACGGAGTTATTGAAAAATAGTCTATTTCCACTATAATACACGAAAAACGCAAAAAAACACTGTTATACCGGTTTCGGTGATCAAACCATCGTCAGTAACACACAACAAGTTATTGTGTGTTACTGACGATGGTTTGATCACCGAAACCGGTATAACAGTGTTTTTTTTTGCGTTTTTCGTGTATTTTAGTGGAAATAGACTATTTTTCAATAACTCCGTTTTTCTTTGAAATGGGTTTCCACGATTTCGTAGCGAGTGATTTAGTTCGTACCCTCTTGCCTATTGTGACGCTACTGGTTGCCGACACTTAGAAAGCTCATAGAAAACGATATATTCATCGTAGAAGAGTGCGGTTGGTCTCAAAATTTTTAGAATAGAACCTACTTTCGTTAAAAAATACAAACGGAATTCATGGATACCTACTCCTCATTTTCACATTTGCTCATCGTATCATAACCCATCCAAGTATATGAAACTAAGGCTAAGAAGAATTCCTCGAGCTTCGGGTGATTATTTTGTAGAATAATTCATAGAATCCGAATAGAAAAGGTTTTCAGACGAGAAATCCCAGAAAGATTTTTCCAAAACGTTGCTCATCTTGTAATTTCCAGGTCTTTGAAATAGTATATGTATGTGCATCATCAAAGATGTGCATGAAGAGATAATCGAAACACGATTCCATTCGTTCTGTTCCTCTTCACCCGTTGTATGGTTCAAATAAAAGGAATTTTTGAGCACAAAATTGGCGTACTATTACTCCACCTTCTTTGTCTTGCAACTTTTTGTCCGCGATGAGGAGTAGTTCTTGAAGAAACGAGCCATTGTGTAATATCTTCCACCGATTCGTCAACAAATAGTCACCGCGCAGTTCACACTTCACACTTGTCCAGCTGAGATGAAAGGCACCGCCTCTTCTTCTGTCCATCACGAAAACGGTCGCATTTACGGTCCCGATTTCACAGTCGGAAAGCTCTCCCTTTCGGCTCCGACAGCCCCGTTGAAAAATGCGTTGTTTTTCATCGAGATGGTTTTAAATTCAAGGAGAGCGTCTAGTGTCGAAGAATACGCCGATTTTCTTCCGTTTCGGGTGCACAAGGGGAATGATTCTTCTTCTTTGCCCCGTTTCCTTTCAAGGAGAACTATATAGAAGCTCACAAAAAATCGCGATTCCAAATAGAGATCGAAGCCTTCGCTCCTTCGCCTTTTTCGTCGATGGACGCAGTAATTGCCTGACCGATGAGCAACAGTATTTCAAGAATTGGGCTATGTTCTTCTGATTCCTTGAAACCGAATGTAAAATGCTTTTGGTTTACATTAGTTATAGACTGATATTATATCAGAGCTTATTGAGTGCCCCCCAAAGTAGCTCAAGGTCTTGAAGGCGCTCATTACGAATACGTCAAAAAACAACCCCGATTTTCTATGCTGCTTGAAGATGAGTTCGCTCTCAGTTAGGATGAAATTGGAGACCTGTTGGTGTCTGACGGCCTTTGAAGCACCCATCACGTTATGACTCGAAACTCCTCATGTTCATCCTTATGCTGCGTTTGATAAATCATGTTTGAAATGAGTTTGAGTTGCTGGTCGGCAGCTTATTCGGAAACTAGTTTCAAATTAAACACCATCCAAGAGCTCTCTTTAATTTGGCGCAAATTTCATCTTCTGAACCTATTAGGACCTACTGAGAGGGGTTTATGTGTTTAGAAAGGGTGTTTCTTTGCTCCAAGGGTGTTTCTTGTTTTTCTAGGCTTTGAAAAAAATGCAGTTTCCCGTAAAAACTGGTAAAGCACATAGTGGAGGCCATTGTGTATTATATTTGTCGGTTTTCATGATCAGAGCAATATTTCTAGTATGGACGAAACCACTAATATTAATAAATTTCATACCCTCTACTTCGTCAGTATGCCAAAATCCATCTTAAATATTTGCCAGTAGTTGGCAAGTTGAGTTGTCAAAGCTGTCGGAAAGTAAATAAAAACCTTGGAAACACCAAGAGATCGGAAAACAGTAGCTACTGTAGGGACTTCGGCGACGGAATGCCAGTAATTTATTGATATGCGGAAACTGGTTCTCGAGCTAATCATGTAACCACGCGTCAGCGTTTGATACGATTTGTTGCATTTGTCTGCATGATCGAAAAGGAAATTTATAGTAATCAGGCAAATCAGGCATCAACATTTCATTCTCTTAGAAGCCCATTTTTGCACAAGGAGCTATGAAGAATCTTGAAATGGTAGCCTAATAACAGCGATTAGTCTAGGTATTAGGCTAATAGAAATAGACAGTTAAATCACGAGTCAAAGTAAGTTATTCGTGACTGATGGAGAGATAATTAAGAATTTCCCAGTAAAACAAACGATCGTTTGATACCCTTTGGATTGTTTATAGATTTTGGATTGCAACAGCAGTGCAGCGTGGCAAAAAATCTAGATAAAAATATCCTCAAGAGTATCAAATGTTATGATGAATATCTTTGTCATATATCTACTTGTAACAAGCATTTTTCGATCCTTTTTATGTTGAAATGTATGTATGGACACAGCTCTTTCTAAACTGGACAAAAATTCCATCATTCAGAGGAAGAAAAGAAGAGCCCCTTTTGTCGCTGTATTATTCTTAGTTCTTAGAGTTATTTCTCCGTACGAACTTGCAGTGGTCAGTGCACTTGTTCGTTCGGGGAGATTATTCCACCGCTCCCTTCACCCACGTAGAAGTTTTACGACCCTCCGGAAGGTGCGGTCCTATCCACTGCATCACTTCTCGATGCATCTCGGCTAGGGGGAATACAAAGAGCTTCCTCCACGAAAGAAAAGAAGGGAAACGAGTCACGCATCAAGTTACACGGTACTACCGCCCGGTTTCCTTCTCAGTAACAATGTTTCACCTTCTCTCGGTTCATCATGCATGAAGATTTATGTAAGTATGTACTTAGAAAGCTACAGAGCGCTTTGGTACGATGGAATATTTACTAAGTTCATGAGTTTTACGATCGAAAAAATGAAAGATACAATTTCCTATTTACTACATAATATACAATGGGGGTAACGGAAAATGTTTATTGTAACGTCACTATGGACATGTAAGGGGCACCCGTACTAAATGCACTACGAGGAGTGCAAGCGAACTACGAGACGAACTTGAAAATCCCTTAGGTCGTTTCAGCGACAAATAGTACTCGAGAAATAGCTGTCAAAACTTGTCTAGGAGGCATTGAAAAATTATTAATTGATCCTAGAATCGATTATGACGTCGCGGACCTCCGCTCATTTCCTATTTCTCTCATCACACTCCTATACTGGGGGTGTAGGTACTAGGATGATACATACCTACTGAAGAAAAATTCCAAGTTGAAAACAATCTGTATTTACTTGAGCTGGGGGTCGAAACGATAACAGTTTGACCATTCCTCTCACTATTCACATTTAGGTACCTACTAATCAAGGAAGAAAACAGTTATACCTAATCAGATGGCCTCACCGCGAATTCAAGTTATAAAATATATATTGTCAATTTTTTTTGAGCTTTGAGTAGACATAATTTGGCGTTACCACCTTATTATTATTCACTCGACTAGAACCACTTTTTTCCGGTTCGAAAAGGGCTAGTTGGTCCGCTCAGTGTGTTTCCACGGTCACGAAGTCTCATCGAAAAATGGTGTGAAGGTTCGTTGCTCCCGTCGTCATTCAATTTTTTCTCGTTGCCCACGCATTCAAAAAAGGAACTAAAAACTCAGCATCCTTTTTCGAAAAAACGTTTCAAAAATCTCCCTCACCCATGTCGTTGGGTACACCGGAGGATCTTCACAAAAAAAAAACCCGGTCTCACCGAACGTCCGAGTGAACCCAGGGATTGCGAAGAATAACAAATGGACGAAGGGGAAAACTCTCATTCTCAGAATGAATCGACTTTTTACGGAGATGGCTCGATGTTTTTATCCCTAATCGGGTTTGTCACATCCTTATGGGAAGAAGGGATTGTCCTTATGAAGAAAGATTCCGTCTGTCAAGGACAACCTTACCTTTAGTGAGCAGGTATCATACTGCGCAGTTAGCCGCCACTAGGTTTGTCTGGAATGTAACATAACATGTAAAATGTAACATACCGGGAATACATTTTTTTTGTGTGTGGAGGAAATGCCAAAACTCGGGGTTACGTACGATGTAATGCGGAAGAGAACTGGGTTTTCAAAGTTGTTTCGTGTAAAAAGCGTACTAGGTATTTGGACACAATCACCCCATTGCCTTCACTACAAACCGGCAGTATTAACATTTTAACCACACTTTTAAATCTGCGATCTACTATACAAGAAATTTTACATACGATACAGCCGCAGTCGTTGGGTAAAAACAAATATATAGCCCGTCTGTACAAGAGGTTCAAACGAATGAATAGCTAGGTATTTGAATCAAACAAATAATGAGTAGCTATTTGTTTGAACCAAACACAATGAATAGCTATTTGTTTGAACCTCTTGTCCTGCCTCCTATAAATTATACCTCAAGTGTAGGACCTATTTAATTTTCGCTCATTAGATCTGTGGTGAAAAAGAACACTGAGAATGAAAAAATTCATGTTTTACTGCGAAATACCAATTTCTTTCCCATCACGTTTTCTGAAGTAAATTAGGGGGCAGGGGATGTCCGAGCGGGCTGTGTCCGATCTTGGGATAAAAGTTCGTCCGTTTGGGACAAAAGTTCGTCTGTTTGGGATAAAAGTTCGTCTGTTTGGGATAAAAGTTCGTCCGTTTGGGATATAAGAGCGTCCGTTTGGGATATAAGAGCGTCCGTTTGGGATACAATTTCGAGGCTTCTCTGGTTCTTGTCTCGGTTGGGTACCAGTACAAGCTTTGAAAAGTTTGCAAGTGCTTACCCGTCCAGCGATTAGGTCTTCTCCTCTGATTAGAATCATGTGAAGGCTACAGGGACCAAAGGCTCAAGTAACGAGTGCGTCTTAAATCATGCGAGTAAAAAGTTCCCCGGGATATAGGTACCCAAAAGGGTTAAATCCAAGGTTATATAAACAAATAAAACCCACAAGAAAAATGTTTATTCCGTGTTTGGATTCATTTAGCGGCATTTAGTGGCTTTTTAAATTGAAGATTTTGGAGCTAGCTGTTGCCTAACGGACTGTGGTTCGGTCATCTGATATTTGAATAGTTGAGGGCTCCAAGTGGTGGCCCTTTATGCCCACCTGAACCCCGAACACATAACGGCCCATCATGACAATGCAGTAACCCGATCCCTTTCTAGCGGCGCTTCGAGGCTTCGATTTACAGAATACGCAATTTCACTGACGGAATAGGAAGGTCGCCGGTTTCTGGCAGTTCACGCGATCCTCATCACATGAATGGAGTGAAAGACAGACGGAGCAAGGAGTTTCCAGTTACGACACGGGTCACAGATCGCTAGCACCTCGCATCTTCCCTTGTAAGACCTAGCGCTTTTTGTACCTGTCCAACACAAAAACTGACGTAGGGACGGTCCCCACCTTTTGACGCTTTGTCGAAACGGAAAGCTCATTGTACCTACTGTCAAGGGGGAGAGTGGGTGAAGCCGTGTGTCGTCTTTAGAAAGCCAAAATCGAAAAAAGGGATACATAGGGTCTAAGTGGGGGTAAAGCAGGGTAGGATTAAATATCAGGCCCAGCTGAGCTAGTTGAGGGTTTTCATGAATGAAGACAAAAGCTTATTCAAAACAGCTCGACAGGCCCCGTATCCATTCCACGTGAGTCGCATCGTCTCACTAACATCAATGGATGTTCCGAAATTTTTGCGGCATCTCACGCAAGGCACATACATCGATGTATAACCTTATACATCGATGGGCACATACGATATTGAGGATTATTCCGTAGTATTTCAATTAGTATAATCTCAAGAGTGTTGCTTAAATATAGAGACGATTTCGTTCAAATTCTGTTAGTAGGTTAGATATACGTATATTATTTTCGTACTATTTCACCAGACTGTGACCATCCAGGCCGTGACCTTTACAGACGATAGTTGGATTAGCTGGGCATGAGAAACGTGTGTGACAAATCTTCAGTTGGGCAAATAGAACTAGGGGATCCGCTGACCGGGTGCCTCACGCAATTTTGAAAATAGGCTCAAATTCTGCCTGTCCCACGCTCAATAATATATATTTTTCGTAACGTTTTACGGCTAAGTATTTGTCAATCGCTGTAAGGGTGATTGATAGATGCAGCTTTGAAAGTTATTCCGTTCGATTCAACGTGTTGGAAAACATGAAAAACTCTACCCAAAACCCATTTTTCTGGCAGGTAGCACCATTGTGCCGGCGTTCCCCGGCACCAAAAACTACAGCGAATTCTGGAGGCCTAAGGCGTATACTGTCAAAGATTCAAGTCAAAATACCCTAAATTTCGGCTTGTAGCGTGGTACAGACATATCTACATAAATATAATAACCCGCAAATGTCGCTCAACGCTGAGTGAGTGAGGAATCAGTTCACAATAAGGGATCAAATCGAACAGTGAACGTTGGGCTTGAGGAAGTAACCCCGAATCCCCTTAGGCTTATGACGTATGTGTGACGCAGAAACCCACCACAACACCCACAACCGTTTAATGAGGTGATTAACTTCATTAAGTAAAAGTTGTCTTAGTGGCCCTGACGGTGTTGTTCCACGGAACAGGACAAAAAAGAAGGACTCCTCAGGTCTGCGAAGGATGTCTCACTCGGAAGCTTATATAATTCAAATAGGCCGTTTCCTCCGGGAGGGGAGAAGTTTTATATGAGCGGAAGGGCGAGGGTGTGCGTCCCTATTAGGACTTCCTTGTAAGGCAAGAACTCGTTAAACGCCAGAACTACTGGCGGAATGGATATGACACCGCGTTTACCCATAAGCAGCTTCCTTTCGGTTCATCCGAACAAGATTTTTCAAGGGAAATTCGAATGTTTCTGACATTAATTGGTCATAGATTCGGTTTTTCTGTAAACCATCAACGTTGCAGTACTTAATTGACAATAATGCTTTTTAATTTTCCCATCAGTCTTCTCAAATTAGTTTTTCTATAGCATCCGGTTAGAATAATTTTTTATGTACTGCAATATGTGCTGAATATCCTGCAAATCTCGAGAGCCAAGCTTGGAAACGGAAAGTGAATTGGTATAATATTTCTAAGGTTCCGTATCTTCATAGTTACCTACTCATGAATGTTGCTCTCAAAGCATCTCCTGTTCCTCTACATGTGCGATGCCATCCTTCCAGTACCTGCACAATCCACCTCCAAATCGCAAACTAAATGGTTACTCCTGGGAAGATTGCACTACAGCTACAGTGCATAGAAACAAATAAATCAAGACTCGTCGAAATAATTTGTTAGGTTGACTTTTGAGTCTGCTTTGTGAATGACACGCCCCCGCATTCCTTCTTTGGCTGACACAATTATTTACTACTATATCCTATTGATTTCATCGTGTTGACCCGAACGACACATTGTAGGAATTTCAGCGTTTTGAAAGGAATCACAGTCGACTGATGTTGTTCCTGGACGTAGGAGTGTCCACGACCTTATGTCGAATTTTTCGCACCATTTAATTCGAATGGGCTGAACAGCAGTTTTGAAATAGTTTTTTTTAAAGGTTAACGGACGTTCAAACAATTTTTTTGTCACCCTTCGCCAACTTGAGAAATTGAAGAGGTTCACCCATCTTGTTGTCATCGAGAATGGGCCTGTGCAGAACTCTTGTGGGGTTCGGTAGGTATAAACGTGTCCTCCTCAGGTGTGAACCGAAAAAAGTGTCAAACTCGTAAAACTAGCAAAACACAATGAGTAGAAGGGGGAGTGTTTTGTTGTGACTCACACATCACTCCTAAAGGTCCACCTTGGACGACCTTGGTTCAATTTATCTTTCCATCCTGTCACCAGAACTTTGAGGGCTGTGATTATGAAACTAAGTTTCATAAATATCGACGCAAGCTGCCATAATATGATGAAAATGGATTGCTTGAAGAAGATTATTGGGAAAAGGCGTTCAAAAATCGTCCGCTGCAGCGTCCCATGCCAAGAAGCAAATGAACTAGCTTACCCTATATCATCTTTCTTTATGTAGAATATAACGGTTGTCTTTTGGTAAGTAGCAGTACCCAATAACCTGATCTGAATTCAACTCCTTGAGGGTTCGCAAAATATTATATACAAAATATTGTACATGAGTGTGCCCTTGAAATGTTTCGAAAACACAGCATACATTGAGATACATTCCAGAACAATGAAACGAATATCATGGAATTCTCGGAATATATCAGTGAAGAAATACTGAATGAAACTGATCTCTCTGCGCTGAGAATATAATCAAGAATACCCGTACGGGAAATACGGTAGTGATGATGCCGGGAGGAAGGCGCACACCTGTTGCTCTCCTGTAGTAGGTGAGTTGTACTCCACGGAATTCGGTGAACTCCATTCTCGTTGTTTTTACTCTGATCGCGATCGGAATGTTATCGGGTACGTTTATTCAAATCACTTCCCCGTTGAGGATTTATTGCAGTCAACTGCTCCAAACAGAGGTTGAAATAGTCGTCTGCAGTGATATATTAACAAAGAGCAGTTTTTAATAGTTACCTAAGTGGTTTATGTTTTGTCTTGGGTTGCTCACAGGTTTCACCTGAAGAGGAGTCACGGTTTGACCCGAAACGTCGTCATTTTAACGAAATTATTGAGGAAATGCGAGTTTTTTCCTTCTTTTGTGGCAGAACCCCGACGATACTTTACATCAACATGCTTCATTAACGTGAAACTGACCACTGTTATAATAAAATAAGTAATATACTAACAGACATGTTTTAGGTTAGTTGTAGCTGTCAACGAAGACAGGTATTGCTGGGCCGAAAGGCCAGTGGCATTACATCGAATTATAACAACGTAGTTTTAATTCTATGTGGCATTATTGCCTCTTTTTACGAGGCATATGGATCTATAGCAGTCGGTCTTAGAAGCCGCACGATATTTTATTGGCAGAAAGAGTAAAAAATTCAAGATTTAACGTAGGTAGGTAGGTATAGGATACGCCCAAGAAGTGAGTGAGACACCATAACAGTCTGTAAACCAATTTTGTTTCATAGACTGAACCCAGGATCTCAACTGTACCAGTAAATTGGATCTCGGCCATCCGTTTTCATTACATGTGCATAAATGTATAAGATTCAAGTGCGTCAAGAGGAGGCAGCTTGTAAAAAAAACGTTTTGAGGGGGAACGGCAGGAGAATGCACCCAACCAGATGTCTGACTTCTGATGTCAAGGCGCGGGTATCCCAAACACGCCAAGTAATAAGAACGTCCTTTGTGTTACGAACCACTTGAAAAGGTTGGAAGGAAAAATGCGTTTCGAAACTCGCTGTTCTTTTGAGGATTTGATGGGTAGAAGACTCCATTTAGCAGTCGACACGATGCGATTTCGTCGTTTAAATCGATATTATATATATTATGCGCTTCAAACATCGTTGGTTGGTTTCAGACACGAGAAAAATATTCACGAAAAGGCTGAGTGGACTTGGGTAACATTTAGAGGGCCGTACGCCCACGCGG
Organism: Leptopterna dolabrata; assembly: GCA_954871275.1. NCBI lineage: Eukaryota > Metazoa > Arthropoda > Insecta > Hemiptera > Miridae > Leptopterna > Leptopterna dolabrata. The sequence goes on from OX940985.1 coordinate 7,148,780, forward strand.
TCGCTGATATAATTCCGCCTTTGAGAATTGACCCGCGACCTATTAAAACGCTACCGTCAGCTGTTGATATCCCTCAGCGGTCTTCCTTTTTCACATCCACCACTAAGTTTCTGAGTTTCTGCTGTACAGCTATAATAACTGTAATAACCTTAATATAGCAGGGAATAGATTTTCTGCTATATAATATTATGTAAAAGCCAATTTACCTAGAGGTATACTTTCAATCACCAACAATAATTGCAAATAAGTAAATTAAAATTGTTACGTTCGTAGAAGGAAAACAGATCCGGTTTGGCTGGAAAGCGACCAAAAACGCTAGATGGTTACAAAAAAGTTTATTATTTACCTGTATACTCGTAGATGCCCCTTATGCGTAGATCACTGTTTTCTGTGGTCAATACCTACCCAGGTGCTGCCGCCAGGAAAGCCCTAAATCGAGTACTGGAGCCAACCGGGGAATTACAGTTTCATAAAAATATGCGGTGGATCAAGAATTGTATAATTAATTATCTGTTGTTATTCATGACGCATAACGTTTGCTAGTTCCACAAACAGCCAAATCCACAAACAGCCAAAATCCACAAACAGCCAAATCCAAAATAACCATCATTCTTCAAATGAAATAATACCACGGTACATCCAACTCAATTTCATACAGGCATGCGTGATTACAAACAGCTGTTCCCTAGCAATGATACGGGGCTGGATGTATCCCTTTTTGACGAAGATTTTCGGTGCAACTTCAGGGCCATACTGTGAAAGAGCGGCTGGACATACAATGCTCCGGGTGGTCTCAAAAATTCTTAAATCAATTTAAAACCATAAACAAAGTCAAAGAAACGGCGTCATGTAAATTTCGACTCCTATTTTTCACCCCTTAGAGATGACTGATAGTATCGTAGAGATCCGCGGGCCAATTAGACCCCAAATGGGACCCACAAACCAAATTTCATTAATTTTCGTTCATGGTAGGTATAACTAAGAGAAAAAATTAAGGCGGACGGACAGTAATTTTTTAAATTCCATTTTCGGATTCTACGTGACAAAAACAATCAAATTTTGAGAAGGGGTTTAAAAAAAAATTTCGTGCTCGATTCCAATAATAAACCAAAACTATACAGCAGATACTTCAGGCTCAAGAAATTGGTTGGGGAAAATGTCAGCCTTGTGTCACTGCTTGTATCGAATTATCGAACATGCGAGAATAGTCCTTCAAGCTGATGGGTCTCAATATTCGCCTTTACAAAGGTACCTACTGGACATCAAAGAGTGTAAGTACAGAATTAAACACTATCGCTGCGTTCTACGCATGCGCGAATTCCATATAAGAATAGGTTAACTAGCGAGTGAATCAATTGAACTTCATATCCTGCCACGGTGCAGGGGGGTCAGGTCGTTTTGTTTCAATATCGTCCGTCGCCCTCCGGGATTCTAACGATCTCCGCCAAGTTCAAGGACAGCCCGCCCGCTCTGCGACCGCTCAGCTTCAGTGACATCGGGAAACGTACCTTCTGCATCTTCGTCAACGCATTACTTTTAGTTCTGGGATGCAATCCTGTAGCGTAGTCCACTGCCACCTCCAACCTGATTCGCACCATCCCCCATTGCAGTGTCACTACTTCGGACATTATTTGGCGACACCAGGCTAAGAAATGCCACAAAACCCTCAGGATATTGCTGCAAGGTTGTTTATTCTCGTCTGGATCTTCAAACATATCCATCTCATTGACTGATCTGTTCCTTTTGCTCTCACCTTCCTCGTTGTCTATCAAGCCTGTTGTATTTCCACCTACAGTACACTCGAATCAACGAATGACACGCCCTGTTTCTGTTGGGATTGATAGGCATTGCAAATACACCGAAGAGACAACAACAAATTGAAGTTCCTAAAGGTACGCGCACACATATCGTCATCGGCCGCATCGCAGGCATCGGACGGATCGGATTTTAGGATTTATAACACTGTTTCTAATGAGAGTGCGTAGACATGTCCGCATCGTAGGTAACGGACTTCGGCAATGCCTACGGGGATTCCAGAAGGAGCAGTCATTCCGAATGGTGCGTCTGATGCCATGACTGAACTGGGAAGCCGAACCTCCGAACAGGTAAAAATGCGAATATGTGTGCGCAGTCATTAAAAAAAATCCGATCCGTACGATGCGTGCGAAGCGGCCGATGACGATATGTGTGCGCTTACCTTAAGGCTCCATGGAATCCCAGGGGATCCCGTCCCACTGCTGAACCTTAGAAAAGGCTTGGTAACTTCCTAGTTAAGGAATTCTCCTACAGGAATGTGCATAAGCTGCAAGTAACCGTGTCAGTCGAACTGCGAAAATTCAAACCGTTCTAGTCTCTAACACTGAGGGGGGAAAGTGTTCCCTTTTCAACTCCTGCCAGATTCACCACTTCATGAGTTCCACCACCATTGAGAGCCATCACAGGATAGGGCGAATTTACATTACATTCACGTTTGCTCAAGATTCGTGTAAAATAAAACCTATCTTTTGCTAAAGCTTTTTGACTGCACCAACGCACCAGATTACGCGGTTACACTTGCGGTGTTGGGCCCAACACCGAATATTCGCCCATACTCGCCCTATGCTCGGAGTTTGCCGAATCTTGACGCGCACCCCGCACACATGCGGTGTTGGCTCTCAACCCCGAGCATCGACGCGTATTCGTGCAAGCGACGATGAACGCGGTTTCGCTGTCAACTTGGAACAACATGGAAGTGGACGAACTCGTGGTGGCGGCAGCCGCGTTTGTTGTACTAAGTGGTACTTTACTGCTGCAGCCAAGAAAATTGAAGAAAAAAAGAATAAGAAGATGATGGATGTTGTCGCACAAACTGAGCAGGTCACGGTAATTCCGACGTAAAGAATAATATTCTCCGAATACAGTAGGCACCTATTCCATTTTATCACTGAGTAACCTCCTCTCTACAAGGTGTTAAAACTCGAAAAAACTGCGAGCTCTGCGCCTTCAACTTGCCTCGGGAAGCAAACCCGCCAAACACTCGGCCGCATGTGTATGCGCTGCACGCTGCACGTTGCACTAGTTGGCCAATATTCGCCGCCTTTGACTCGGGACAAAAAACCGCCTTTTGACCGAGCATCCCCGAGCACCAACATCTGCGCGCATTCGGGCATTTGTCCCGCGGTTACACTTGCGGGAAGAGGCCGACGAATATTCGGTGTTGGGCCCAACACCGCAAGTGTAACCGCGGCTTAAAATAAAACCTATCTTTTGCTATAGCATTTTGACTGCACCAACGGGAATCCAACAAATGGTTTCCGTGACTTGACAAAAATGTTCGAAATAGCTGCGTCTTAGTGGGATGAGAGGACTCAGGAAGAGCACTGACAGTAATGGCGTGAGAGAGAAAGGTCAACATTATTTGTATAATTTACAGCTGATTATGCACAATAATTAGAGTGATACTGTGAGTCAATAGCTTAGCTTTATGAACCCTATGTTATTCAGCCCCATAGTGTAAATCTGAATGTGCCCATATTGCTCACTTGTCTGCACAACGAGAGATGATAGCGTATTAGATCCCCCTTCCCCCACACCTACTATAGTTACCTTCATCTTACCAATACACACACCAAGACACATCGCCGGATGTCGTATTCCGGTACCTGGGGCAGGACTTGACTTCCGCCGCTTTCTGAAGAACCTGAGGGCTAGACGTTGTTCCCACGAGCTGTGCACCTTCGAAGAAAGCCGTTTGGGAGGAGAAATAATCCCCTCGAACCTTATCTTATGACGGTTTTATTTTACCGTTCCCACACTTTCCGAGCTTAGGAGGTCTTAACCTTGTTAAATCTAGGATATTTTCAACTTGATTAGAGGCACCTAGTTTGAATATATAGGTATTTTGGTAACACATGCACATAACTGATATTACAGTATACCTAAAGCAGCAGATAAAAATTAACATTTTTTATGTGACGGGTCGAAGACGGTTATATGTCTGCAAAGTATAAATTATTTTCTACAAGGCTATTCATCCTAAAACGATGTGATAGGATGGGATGGGATGTGATAGGAATTACCCATAAAAATACATCAATTAAAGTCTATATGAGTAGGTTTTAGTTTCAGATGTAACAGGATAGTGATAATGACGATGTATACTATATAAAATAGGTAGGTGAATAGGTTTGTTTCATGTAACAGGATAATAATATAACGACGTAATAGGATAATAATTATAATATATTTTATCGTTCCCACACTTTCTGGGCTTAGGAGGTCTTAACCTTGTTAAATCTAGGATATTTTCAACTTGATTAGAGGCACCTAGTTTGAATATATAGGTATTTTGGTAATGCACATAACTGATATTACAGTATACCTAAAGCTGCCGATAAAAATTAACATTTTTTATGTGACGGGTCGAAGACGGTTATATGCCTGCAAAGCATAAATTTTTTTCTACAAGGCTATTCATCCTGAAACGATGTGATAGGACGGGGTGGGATGTGATAGGAATTACCCATAAAAAGACATAAATTAAAGTCTATAATATGAAGTCTATATGAATAGGTTTTAGTTTCAGATGTAACAGGATAGTGATAATGACGATGAATATATAAAATAGGTAGGTGAATAGGTTTGTTTCAGATGTAACAGGATAATAATATAACGATGTAATAGGGTTAATAATTATAAAGAAGACATTAATTAAGTCTAGATGAATAGGTTATAGCAAATCGCGACGTGCGTTAATCTTTAGGGAAGAAGTCTGACTCGGGAAGTTTGCCGATAACACCGTAAAAACTCTATCCTGGTAGCTGATAACATTCTCTAATAATGCAGTACCTATATTAAGGATGAATAACTTTATAGAAAATAATTTAATCTTTGCGGGCATAAATATAATCGTCTTTGACTGTGTATCTTTGACAGCTTTATCCATCGAATAAAGCTGTTCATAAAGATTCTATTCGTACAGAAATGTTGGATTCCCCAGCCTTCATAAACTCGTAACTGCATTATTTGTCGGTGAAGACTTAGGTACTGCGTCGGATACATAATATATGCTTGGCGGAAATGGGAATAAAGTCCCATTGTATCTATGGGTACTAGAGTACGTAGTTCAACTAGGGAAACTGTTTTAATGATGAGTAGTCAGTTCCGTAATTTTTCCGGAAAAAAGAGTCGGAAAAGTGAAGCTAGGGCCTTGTATTACAGCGTTAAGGAAGCACGCTGTCTGCCCCCATTGACTGGCAAAGGGCAACACCGGAAGAACTATCTGAACGATTATTTTACGGAATAGAAGGGGAGATTCGATCCAGCCCCCGAACCAAACAGCTTCACACGCTTTGAGCCAACTGTTTTCTAGTCTGGATTTCTGGTAAAGGTGGCGGGAGCGAAACTAACACCGGAAATTCAAAGAGTTCTCTTTATGAGCATTGCAACAGTTTGATACTGAAGTTGATCTTTGTAAAAGAGTGATAACTTTTCAATGAAATAATTGACATTAGACTCTCAATTCCGAAAATTTACGATGGGCTGATTTCAATAAATTAGAACACAACGCTAATGGAGTGACATTTTCAGTTCCGCGTCATCTGACATTTAACTAATGGTAGACATTATGATGGTGCCATTTCGCCTAGTTGACTCCATTTCGTAATTTCACCTGTTGCTCGCTTCCGTTGAAAGCAGTGATTTTGAATACCTAGCTTGAAAATCTATTTACTTCATCCCCGACATTGAACGGACAGAAAAAGCATCAAAAGAAACATAACAGTCAATCCCAACCATTTTTAGATTCTTACATAAGGGATTTACTCGTAGATAATTCTTAGTATAGTTTTGTGTATTTATAAGTGTGTTTGTATTATCAAGAAAGGTTGAAGAAGGGTCCGCAAAATACAATGAAACAACCATAACTTTTGAAAAATACCGCTTGGTCTAATAAAGCCTATAGCCACCTCAAAAGTAGAACGTTAGTAGCACAGTCCGAAATGATGTGGTCGTTCTTTAGAACGATTGCGGTTCAAGTTTAATTTTTTACAACTGACTCAAGTGAACCCGAATTTCTGAAACTATTCTTTCTAACCCAATGACCTTGCGGTTGCCCGCACGATGACCCGAAACGCGGTACAGGTTTTGACGTCTCCTCCATCATCCCCATCCTTTAATAAGGAGTTCTTCGAAATATTTATTATCCCATCAGATATCCTGGTTCCCATCACGATGTTTCTTTTAGTCGAAATTTTCTGTTCCTCGAAGCTTGCTCATCCTCCGTTCTTCTTCGTCTTGTGGGGTTATTGTAAAAACAACTTCATTAGATACCGAAATACTTCACGGCGGCTTCGCCAAAGGGATCCGACCAGGTATAAAGTTGTTAATAGTTCATCTTGGCCATTCTCAGAATGACACGCGAAAACAAACTCAATATTTCCCTCCTCGTAAAAAGGTTCACAGAAATTAATAGAAGTTGAGGAATTTCAGGGAAAAGTTGTCGCGAATAGGTCCTCTTGGCATCGAGAGAAAAAACGGTCTCTTTCATTCTACAGCTAAACTTTTTACGTTCAACAAAAATGTCATACTTTCAGTACGATTTTCTTTTATCATGTGTGTGTCTCTTTGTGGTTTTACCGAAACTCAAACAGAAAATTGTTTGAACATTAAGAAATGTGAGACATAAAGCTCACACCAAACTGTTGCTCACGATAGCAATAGCACATACTTGGCAGCACATCGCACTGGATGCATTGCTGAAACTTCACACATAATTATGGTTTTTTATATGAATGCGCCTGCGCAGATGCCGCTATGAGGGTCCGAACCAAGTGGACACCTAACCTAAAATCCTCCGTTAATTTCATCAAAATGATGTTGAGTAGAACCTTAGTTTATGCAGACGAATCTTGACGGAATTTATTGATGTGTTTTTGGGCTCATCCCAACCCAAATTTCAGCCCCTACAAATACCCCCCTACAGATAACATACAAATTTCAGCTTATTACAACCATTATTTCTAGTCACGCCCGTTGCGAAGACTTGCGGACTGACACGGAACCAAATTTATTGAATGGGGAATCAAATTTTTATTTTGAACCTCAAACACTTTTGTCTCCCGAGTTATCACAAGGCTTCGGCTACCTTGGTCGACTATTTTTATAGTAAGCAAATTTTTTTTGACATTTCATGAACCCCTACCGTAGGTAACTTCCGTTTCGTTGAAATCAATTTTTTCCCACAATTTTTTATCGACTTGAAATTAACAGATCCACCCCGTCACTGCGATAATAACGTTTCTTTACGTGCAATAAACGTTATTATAAATTAGAACTACTTGTAATGCTATTGTGACGTTTAATGCATTCAACTTCATAATATCATAACGCGAAATATGATAAAGCTCGTGGTTATAGCACAAGCATTGCGCTTATTTACTTGCTAGATCGAATGGTCGGTTTTAAATTTCTTACTACCCATAATTCAGAAACTCAAAACAAATCCGACATCCACTTATTTTCTTTTGTCTGCCCCCTTGTCTTATTTCTTCTCGACACTTCCCAACGTCGCCGAAGGAAATGCGAAATCGCCCTCTTCCTGACCAGGTGCATGTCCGTTCTTGTAGGTAACAGGTCTTTACATCTGACTCCAGGTTGGTAACGGGAGTATAGTGACCGTGAGACGAAAAAGCCTTGTCTCACTGCTCACCCATACGCACCACTGTGGGAAGGTATGTGGCATTTTTATATCAACGATCAAAAATAAGAGGTCGAAAAACTGCTGTAACCGTTGATCTAGCCAGCAGGTCAAATCATTGCATTTTGATAATAATTATTTTGTTTGGTAACATTTATTTTGGAAATGCATCGACGAATTTTACAGCTTGTTGATCTACAAAAGATCTATTATAGACACATATTTTCACTTTGGGGCTCCTGTTTGGAATCACCAATCCTCCAATCCACCAGTGAACGTCTGAATGAAATTTCCGTTCATTTTCATATTACAAAACTGTGGGTTGTCTTCGTCATTTTATCTTTTCAGTTTTCTTTGCTATGTATCTATCAAGACTAAAGAATGAACCCTCCCTTCTTAGATTTGCGTTCAAAATACTCTCTTGGTGTTCCAAGAGTGTTTAAACTTAAATCGCCTCAGGAAAGAGGGGGGATTCTCCCGCTGGGAATATTTCCTTTTGTATAATGCAAATGCGAGGATCGCGTAGTGATACAAGAGGATTGAAATTCGTTCTCAATTTAGATCGTAGACAACAGTAGACTTCCTTTTCTCAGTATCATCACACACAGAGAGTTACTAACCTATTGTGATTTTCTTATATTTTAAGTAGGTACTTGAATAATCAGGCTAATCGATTTATAATCTGAGCGCCTCCTTGTGCAACGCCGGATTAGATCCTTTGCCGAACACGCCGGCTGAGTGATACCCAGTCTCTCTTGCGCAACAAAATGACTCACCAAGTCGCTTAGAGACAAACCAATTGAGGTGACGTTCGAATGCCCTTCGTTTCTCGTATTTAATTACGAGCTGCACACCCCATTATATTGTCTGTTCTACAAGGACTGGTTTTTCTCAAAATTCAGAAACACTCCGTACAATGCATTCGCCCAATTCTTGACGCGTGGTCGCTCCATCTGGTGTCAGCGAATGTACGATTTTTTACTTCAGCGCAACGCCCACGCACCACTTTCGCGATGATGCAACAATTCGATTTCGCTACGGCAGGCTTGGTGGTGCGCCAAAATTATTTAAAAAGCCGAGTTCAACTTCCTGTGGAATTCTTGTCAATCGTCCAGTACCGCCAGCTGACACGCGGCGATCAACTCAGTGTGAAAACATCTCTAAACCTAGCGAGACTGATTGCGCCAAAAATCCTTAGGGCTCTTTGAAATTACTCGAATGGATCGAGGATTACAAATTATATTTTAGGTTTCCCCTGTTTTGCAGATCATAGTTATTGCCAAACTGTAGGTTAGTTATCTGAAGGTTTATATAAATAATTATCTACCTAATAACAAATCGTAAAATAAACAACAAGGAAGCTTTAAGGTAGTCGATAATTATGAAGCTTTTTCGGTAATCATATTAGAACGAAAAAAACAACGGAAATGGTATTCTCATCATTTTCTCGAGACTTGAGGGGTCATCAGAAGAAAATAACTTCAACGAGCTTACTTAGCTGTTGGTACACGTAATTCAGACTACCATTGTTCGATTGCACAAAAAAATACCATTCTCTTCTTGGCTTTCCTCAACAGCCAAATTATCCCGGATATCCTGCAATTGTTCAAAATTTCGAAATGACCGGTTCAGTTACAGACAGACAGTTTGCACAATGCCTACTAAACTATAAATAATAACAGACGTTATTTAGTTACGTAAAAGCGTTCAAAATCTGTCCATTAGAAATGGCTATTTCGTCCTAGAACTAGCTAAATTACTTGATATTTTAAAATGGTGTTGAGGTCCCATCAGAAAACAAGGTATCAGGTTCTTGGCTACCGTTGGAAAGCTCTGGGGGTCGATTGCGGTTGTAGAAAGAATACAATATTCGGACGCATTCCGTTTTTGTGGTTTTTAAAAGTTCTTCTTGCAGGTTAGAAATTGGATACGAATCCCAATTTGCGTCATTTAATAAGTTGGAAGTGGGTTGAGGCTTTCAAACCGCTCGACTTGACGCCACAACCGCAAACCGTATACAATTACTTTTCGGACGACGAAGGAGTACTGTAGCAGGATTTTCACACTTTTTATTAGCGATAGCATCCAGTTTCGCGGTTGATGGCAATGAGAAATTTGATGCTGCATTGTAAGTTGGTAAAAAATGGAATGGAAAAAAATGAACCGAAGTACAAAATGAAGTGATGAACCTTTGGAAGCGATTTACCTGTATATTATTATCGCAGTTTAATATATAAACCCGGTTTATATATTATTAACACAGATATAAGTTATTAATTTCATAAAATTTCAGCTGTGGCCATTCTTTTGTCGAAAGCGATTTTCATGAAATTCATATTGCCTGTTGATTAAACCAGCACACCGGTACCTACTGCTTCTTTCGTGTAGTTACAAGTGCTATGAGACTTGTACGGGACTCATTGTTTCCAGAATCAGTTTATTCCACTGAACCATGGACCGAGCGAAGTAGTTCGTGGACTGCATAAGATCGGATGTTGCCATCCGAAAGTTCACAATACTCTTCGAATTTCTGTGTATTTATCATCAACTGCATATGTTGAATGTTGATGGAACAGCCATTAGATATCGAATGTAGATTAATGATGTGATGGATCAACTGATTAGCGTATAAGAGAGGGAGTTGTATGAGGGAGGGCGATTAATAGTAATCGGAAATTGTTGAATTTTCGAAAATTTATGAGGCCTTACGACTGAATTAATGTTGGAGATGCTGGTAGGAAACCTTTACTTTGTGTTTGAGTCATACTTGCTCTTATCGCATGGAAGAGCCAGAGACTTAACGTACGGATTTCTGGAATGTTTCGTGGTAAATCGCCTGAGTTTCCGTTCCTTGTACAGGCCGACTCGCCTAATTATAGTGAATCCTTTAACCGGGGCCGGAATGCCCTCTCAACATCGATTACGTCACTGAACTGGTTTCCCGGTGAATGTACACATTCAAATTGAGCTTGCTAGAAACGTGCAGACACGTGGTGCAATATCCACACATGCTTAACTACATGTTCGTTCATGTTCAAGCACGGCCCAAGTCAGAATTATCCACAGGACAAATGAGCGGGGAAAAGCTGAATTGGCCCACGTTCATGAAAATCTTACGTAGGGGATGTAGTGTTTGTTCTTCACTGCCTCGAGTTCTAAAATCCCAACATCCTGTCGACATGAACCAACAAGGCTGTTGTTGATGTTGGGGAGGAGGAGCTTTACCTAAAAAGTCAACCACATCCGAAGTTCGCCATGAACGGAAGTTCACCAAAGATTTTGGGAAATCCGCCGCTTCCTCGTTATTTTCTGGGCGGCTGTGGATGACGGATGGTGCAAGTAGTGCGCTTCGAGCCTTCAAAGGGTATCGACACCACCCAAGATGTCATGAGGGTCGAGGATGAGGGAGGAAGTTCAAGACCACATCCGCCCTTCTGGGCCTCCAAACCGCGGGATCCGGAGCGAGTACTTCGTTCCCATAGTTCTCTCTTCTGGACCATCGAATGTAGGTGCTGTGTATTTCATCGCATTGAGCAATGCAGACTAAGTTTTGAAGTAACAGTAAGCCCAAAAGTAGATAACAGAATGCGAACCGATCCTAAAGAGGTCTCAAGCAATCAGTACTGATTTCAATTGACTAAAAAGGAGATATATTACTCCGGTTTACTAGACCAGGTATTCTAGACAGTTTACACCAACTAATAAAATATGTATATCTCGGGGAAGAGGAATCGGAACGTCGGTGCACTCCCAGAACACTGAACGCCACTAGCGCTACCTACCTACACGGAGGAGCACTAACCTCCGAAGGTTTTTTTAAGCAGATGATTTGGATATTGTCAACCAAGTTGGTCGTTTGCTTTTGAGTGTGTTTGGCGAATGTTCTGCCGCGGGAGTACCCAAATATTGTTCATTATTTTCTGTTAAATCGCCCTCATAGTACTTCACTGACATTATAAATTCTTGACCATCCTGAACATTCCATTCAATCCCTATCATATTTTGTTCTCTGCTTCCCATATTAAATTCATTGAGTCGAATCTTAGTATTTCATCAGTTAGTGCACTAGTACGAGTAACTATCCATCTAATTCATTATGGACCATCCTCATATGAAAGAGGGAGAAATATCCGACGACAGCATTTCACGGCCATCCCTGTGTTATACTCCGAAATATATATATATAAAATACAGTAGCTACGGTACGAAACAGCAACCGCTGTAGCCCAGAGCCAGATGGTCGTAACTCCAAAATTTCGGTTTTTTTCACAAATGGACTCAGTACACCTTGTTCTGTAAGGTCAGGTGGCGTTAGACCCCAGTTAATTATAATTATAACAGAGATTTTTGGGGCCAACAAGTCGCAACTCCGTGTTAAGTTAAAGCCAGCAAGTCGTTAATCCACCTCCCTACTGGTTGTTACATACCTAGCCTAACAGGTTCGTTGTAACCATACCATGGATGTTAACCAAAATGCTGTGGTTGATTAGGGTTGAACCAACGATACAAAACACGACAACATGAACCCAAAAACTAGCTAATCATACGATTGTAAACGAATTATGGGGTTGCTGAGAGTTTTTCAGTCTTCATTCAAATTCTAAGAGGTGTACCCCCTGAAAATTGCAATATGCACCTGCGTAACCGATTCCTGCGTGGCGCTTTTATTTACCTAGTCTTTTCTGTCTTCACTGTTACCAAATCCAACCAATAACAGTTTTTAGTTACCTAACTTGTCATAATAATGAATAGTCCTCCATGAGCTATAATAGGCCTCGCTTATATTGCGAGAATCAATGCAAAATTGGTTTCCAGCCTTGGGCCAGGAGCTCGTAAGCCCATTATTTCGACTACGAAAGCATTAATGACTGTGTTAATAGATATAAGTACGAATAGCATGTATACCTGAATCAAAATCAGGTTTTCAAGGTGAAATAGTGAAAAAACGAGTGCAAAACACGTTTTCTATTTTGTTTTTGCTCGCCTGCAAAATTTAATTTTTGGGACTTGAGACCCTCTGGCTCAGGGCTACAGTTTTTTGGAGCGGCAGATTATAAAGGCGGACAGAGTTTCGAGCCTAGAAAGTTGGGTAGGTATGCGCTTGTACTTGGGAAACGATACAAAAACGCCTCGAATAAGAACAAGCGAGTAGTCTAGACTAGTTTTTGCTTGGGTTTAATGGAGCAGAACGAGAAAGTTTCTGTCAACATTGTTGCAATAATTTTGTTTCATCTTGATGTCATTTTGCTTTCTCGCAATGTTACAATTGTTGAAATGATATTATACATTTACGTTCATGAGGTAGGTGCGATGTATGGGAACATAACTCGGACTAATTGTAGAACAGCGTTTTAGGAGTCGAGGTGGAGTAGCAGAACGGAAGAGGAACCAGTAGCAATGACTGATCCAAATGAAAGCGAATTCAAGAAAACGAACCAGCTATAATCTTGGAGTTCATGCTTTGTCAACCTTCCTGCCCTGTAGGACCTGCCCTGTCGTATTTTATTTATAGAAACTTCGCCGGACTCGGAGGCACGCGTTCCTCACGTCACCTGACTCCTCAGGTTGAGCTCCGCAGTCGGGCTGTGGGTCTTAAAAATGGATACAGAGCTGAAAAAACTGAATTCTCCGTCTAGACCACGTCTCACATACAATTCATTACCCTTATTCGGCAATCTAAAACCAATAAGCCGTCATATTTGGTTTAAATCCATTGTTATGTGTGTTTCTGAATAATATACCACCTATAAATTCGCTCAGCGAACATTTTTTGGACACCCCCCTCATAATTTTTTTCTTTTACGTTTCAATGGTCGTAGATTCCAAAAATGCAATTTTCGTCCGCCGTATCATCCATAACTATCTTTTTTTTCTGTCTAAAAAATTCGACAGGCTCCATTAGGGCCCGAGCTGTATTCCCAAACTTTGCAGCCTCATCGGAATGTACCCAAGGGTGTTATGATGAAAAATGGGTGTAAAAATTGGGTTTTTTGTGTGTTTAAGTAACATGAGCTTGAGGTATCGTTTTACGTTTTTTAGGGCGAGGGCGTGATGTCGATTTTGACCAACGAGCGAAAAATTGAGGTTCTAACAAAGCTTCAGCCTTGGAATTACCCTAAATTTTCGTATAAAATCTTCTTGTTCTTCCGCACACAGGCTCCATTTGTGTCCCAGTTGTGCTCCGAAGCTCGGCAACCCGATTGGTATAGACTCAGGGGTGTTATGGGTGAAAAATGGGTGTAAAAATAGAGGTTTTTCGAGGTTTTTTAAAAAGGTTTTACTGGACATGAGCTTGTGAGGTATCGCTTAATATTTTTTAAATTGATCTCGAACTAAAGAATTTATGAGACCACCCGGGGTACGTCCAGCCGTTCTTTTGCAATGAAAAGCTTCGTCAACATGATGGTGAATGAAACGGTATAAATCCGGCCCAGATACCATTGCTGGGGAACACCTGATTATAATCACGGACGGCTGTATGAAACTGAGTTGTTTGTTCCGTAATATTATTTCATTTGAAAAATTATGGCTCTTTGGTACTTCTTTGGTACTTTTGTAACTTGAACAAACGTTATGCTTCATGAATAAGCAACAAATAATTAATGATTGAATCCTGCACATTTTTATGAAACTTAAATTTGCGGGCCAGCTCCAGTACTCGATTTAGGGCTTTCCTGGGGGGGAGGGGGTACGACGGTGGGTACTGACCACAGAAAACAGTAATCTGCGCAGAAGGGGCATCTATACTGGTAAATAATAAACCGTTGTGTAATAATTTACTACGTGCATACATGTACCGATTGTAAGACCAGAAGTTATAGACATAGACAGTCTGGTGGTTAGAAGAGACTGATTGTGGCAGCTTATACCTCAAATGGTTATTGTCACGCGAGGCTCGATGGTGCCAGACGAGTTGTGTGTCCTGTCATCTGAGCCTTGGCGGTCAGTGAACCACGGAGTTTTCGAAATGACCCAAACAACAATAAATGACAAGCCAGAGTACGATAGTGATCGCCATCTCCAAATTCATTGTGAACACAGGTACCAGGACGTGAGGTACCTACCAGCATTAGATATGTACCTACCTACTAATTTATATGTAGAAAGTGAGGCATTTAGACTAAGTTATCGTGACACGAAAATATTACAACCCCACATAACCGGGAAACTTTTGAGTGGCCAGTCCAAGGAATCATTAGCGGAGATATTTTCTGAATATATTTATGTGCCTTATTTCGTATAATAATCTACCTACTTACAAAGTTCTATGGCTAAAAATTATTTGTTGTCCTTATTCCCCTACGTCGAAATCCTCTAACGTCCATTTACATGTCTCGAACTATATTATATTAGGAGATGCAGCAATACTTACTTAATATTACTTCTTAATGGCCCTATCTATACCTACAAATAAAGGTCTTCAGCAATTCAATCTTATTGGGCCCAGGTTCCACTAAGGCGCCAAAAATTATACGAGTTCACTCTTTAAATCAAGTTACTGAAACCATCGATGAACGTGGATTTCGATGGATTACGCGCAACATTTAGAACTTATGAAAGATCGATTCATAATAGGTGTCTTACTGATAATTGTCTGTACATGAGGATAACTCGAACATCTGTGGCTGTAAACAGGATCTTCGGCACGCCGTTGTGAGCTTGTGAAATTACCTAACGTGACTACCTCCATTATCGAGGATACCTGCAGTTATCGAATTAGGCAGGTATAACCTATAAGGTGAAATAATCCCCTCAGAGGGCGTTTCTTGTTGGAGGAGGTGTCCGAAGGGTTGGGAGCAGGAGGAAACTTGTCTGAGGAGGCCTAATGGGGTCAAGACCGGGTGATTGATGCGAGGAGAGTGAGGATTTTTCACCCATTGGAAAAAATACGGCTCTTCCTTCCGGCAAGGCGGTAGGGCCCTGTTTTGCAGGTTTTTCGAACATCGCCTAATAAATTCGAATGAAACCACCAAAATGATATTGAATAGGTTCCATGGATTAGTTGGGAATTACCCTAAAGGGAACCAATCATGGAAATTCATCAGATCAAAAAAAGCTGCAAATTATCACACAACGGTTTATTATTTACCTGTCTAGATGCCCCTTCTGCATAGATCACTGCTTTCTGTGGTCATAAGCGGTTGTATAATAATTTACCGCTGTGTAATAATTTACCCAATAATACTTCAACGTTTGTTGCAAAAGTAACCTCAACAAAATCCCAAAAGAGATGAAATAATATCACAAAAAGCCAACTCGACTTCATACAGCCATCCGCGATTATAATCAGGTGCTCCCTAGCAATGATACCTGGGCCGGATTCATACCGTTTCATTCACAATCGTGTTGATGAAGCTTTTCGGTGCAAACGAACGGCTGGTCGTACAATGCTCCGGGTGGTCTCAAAAAATTCTTTGGTTCAAGAACAATTTAAAAACGTTAAAAAAACCATACCCTTCTATTGGAAGTTTTCGAGCTACTGCGTTCTGAAAATGTAATTACCCCTAGAAAAGCATATCGATGTATAACGACAGAGATGTCTACAATGCTCTCGAAATATGTTTCGAAAATATGTAAATACGAGGAATACGAGGGCTAATCAATCTGCTATCTTGTAAAAACCTTGGCCATCCAATGACTTCTACACCAGACAATTGCCCTGGCTGGCGCCACCACTATTTGAGGAACTACCCTACGCAGTTAAAACTGCTAAAACACGTGCAACATTTAAAAATGAAACAAGAACATTTCTGGGAAATATTCAAATTAACAGCACAGTATGACATTGTTGCAATATAATAAAAATTTAAAAAAATAAAAAAATAAATAACTACCCTGAAGAAAAATGTTAGAAATTATTACACCATGCACGTTTTTGCCTGTCTTGTACTTGATCGAAAAATGAGAGAGACAGGCTTTGTGACCTATAGGCGCCATATCGTAAATAACTGGGAATCTGGATGTAAGCACAATTTGTAAACTGCCTGGAAATATGTGTACAAAACCGTTTTTTTTGTTTTTTTTTAAAGAAAAAAAAAGAGCGAGCCACAATGCAAACAAATTTTAATGATTTTGAAAAAGGGCGTCAAAACAGGGGCTCCGACTTTAGCCGCTCTCACGGCAGATTGTGGACGGAGATCCTGAGGACTACGTTTTTCATAATACTTGCCTCTACGGGAATGGGTTAGGAAGAAGCCGGAAAACATCACTACGTGGAGCCTTACCATATGATTGTGTGCTCCAGCCTCAGTACCGTTGATTAAATCATGATGAAATGCAATTAAGAGTGTTTCAGATTGAACTGTTATACCTACCTACCCTCTTTCCGGCCCTTCCGATATCTAATGAATTTTCTCAGACATATTTGTGATTCAAAATAATGTAAAACTGAGACATTTTCTCGCGACTTTTTCTTGGAACATGTTCGAGCAAGTTTGGGTTTAAACAAGAAGTTTACACAGTAAGTTGCGACAGCTTCTTTCCGCTGGTATACCGCTGCCTACCTAAAAACAATTCAAGTTGTTTATTTGTTTGAAAAATATTATTATACAATATTGCCCAGCGTAAACTGATTGGAGTAGGTTCGAGTTGGTAGGCACTCACAGGTATTCATCTTTTTGACGGCGCTATACCTACGATGTACTATTTTCGTCAAGGCTCAAAGTTGACCTTGGACAAGGTCAGATAACTAATAGAAGAATGGGACCCTTTGTGCAGCAACTATCTGTCGGATCAATGACACGTATCACATGCTGTCGTTGATGACGTCACCTCTGGCCCAAACACCCACTTCCACACTTGACACTCAAGTTTTTGAGATCCCTCGGAACGTACCGTCAGTGGGCAGTTACAAATTCTCCTTTTTATTTACCAAATCACTTATTGGCCATATAATGACGTGTTTATGGCAGAAAACGAGTGTGAAATTTGATTTCCTGAGTTCTCCTTAGAAATGACGTACCTATCACGTAAATCGGCGAGTAGTTCAACTCAAATCTAGCGGAGAGCGCTAGTGCATCACTTTAAACGATGTACAGAACCGCAATAGATGGATGGATGGAAACGCAAATTTATAAATAAATTTTTTAAAAACCATGTCCTCAAAATCAAACCCTGAGAAGTTTCATGAAAGGTCACTGCAAAGGTTCTTGAAGGTTACCAGGAAGGTTTGCCGTTTCTGATGTTGGGTTGTTGGCAGCATTTAGAACCTTTGCCTCAGAAGCTTCGCTCCGCCTTCTTAGGCCAACAGCCAATCAGATGTCAATAGACCTGATCCGTCAATTTTTTGCCGCATTTTTACTTTTAATCACCTCATTTAAAAACTACCACATATTTTTTAAAATTGGCTTGTAACTACAATTTTTCAATGAGTTCTGAATATTTTTCCCAACAAAAAACATTTGATGAAAATTCGCCATTTGCGTACATCTCCCGATGGTTTACGGAAAAATGATACATATCCGGGCTCGAGTACCTACCAAGGATTGTGATTATAACAGAACAGAAATGTCGCGTGAAAAAAGAGCTCGGACGTGGAGAAACTCAACAAAACCTTCCTATTTCCTCGAGTGCTGCAAATCCGCCCAAACTCTTGACAGTTCGTGATGAATACGAGTTTTGAGGCCGTTACTACCTAAGCGGTTAAGCTGCGAAAATGATTTATAACTCTGGGGAACGTTCTACACTAACTCGACCCTCAATGTCAGAGGCTAATTGAAAATTTGAGATGGGAAACCAGGTAGGTACCTATGTCAAGAAATTGGTGGATGGATTCGATAAACAGTTATACGTTTCGTAAGTATGGAGGATTTTCCCGTTCTCTGCAGATTACCAGAGGATAATGCAGATCTATAGAAAAACTTGAAAATGTTCGAGTACATCAGTACAATTCGGTTTTTGATAATCGGTCAGGGGATAAGACGATTTAGGCCGACGTTTCCATCCTCAGCGCTCAAAATCAATGAGAACAGTGAGTAATTAATTGTGAGGCTTGGACGCCTCCATTATCTGTTGGGCAAGTGCTGAACTGCTGATGGCAGGTGGAGATACAACAGGAGATCAATATGGAATTTCCACCCAAAACTGACTTTTCAACCCACAACTTAAAATTGCACTTCAAGGTGTAGTGTTATTAAGCAGTTACAACACATAATGTACACTATTTCCTTGGAAAAAGTTGAAAAATTGAGGCCGTGGGAAGCTGAACTGAGGTAGAAAATTGTGCAGATCAACAAAATCCGATTCTCAAAATTCCTAACAACAACTGCATGCCGCGATTGTGTCTAATATGCCACCTTGTATAGTGCCATTTTGTTCATTTCCTCAGTCTGTACATTTACTAGCAGTTGAAATTTACACAAACCGAATTAGATGGAGCTTGAGGAATAGGTAGATAGGTCGAGGGCTTATCCAACTTGAAATCAGTGACTTCAGAAATTAGAAGAAGAAAAAACTGGAGGGTGTTGAGGGGATTGGATTGTAGCGATCTAATTCTGATTGCGGTGAAGTACTTACCTAAAAGGTCTGATGCGTGAAGAGAAATAGGGTTACTTGAGAGGACGAGTGAGATTCGAAAATGAAAGAGATCAGAGAGGGGGTTATAATCTACAGTGAGGGGGTCACCTATAACAGAATATAAACCGGTACATTTTCAAGAGATGAAAATACCTACCACGAATTTCTGCGGATTTCTAATGGACAGTCCACACAAATATCACTAATTCCACGGAATTTTTTATACCTACCTATGGAGAATCAAAATTCGCATCTGTACGTAACCCTGTATGGAATGATGGTATAGATGTAGTCAACGCCTCACAACAATAGTTGATTTTTCCATTCAACCACCCCTAATTCTGTATTCGATACCTACAAAAAAGGGTTTACTTCCACGCTACCAGGGAGCAGAATAGAACACTGTATAACACAGCCAACATCCTAAATGACATTTGTACGGGCGAGTCCAATCGACGACACGACAGGTTTTTGATGTATGAGCCGTGAAAGGTTCTCACAGAACCAAACCCTACACAAAAAAATTCCCCTTCAATTATTACTTTTTGTCATTGAGGTAGGACCTGGAAAAAACGGGAGGGTGAGAAGTCAGGGGTAACTATTTTATAATGGAATGTAGAGATACATCTTCGATTCTATAGCCCAACTAATGTGCTGCCTTATACTATATTCATGTTAAGCCTGTGCAAAATGACCATGAAGCTTATCCGAACGAACGCTGACGACGTTAGACGTTTAGGCTCTGTATATATACATTTCACTATGATGAGGTTCTTGACCGCTGGAATAATAATGTTAGGAGGTTCCTGAGGTTCGGCCAGTAAAATAAGTGGTCATCGATCAGACATCAATTCCTTCAAAACCTCGTGTGCTCTTGCTGAACACTCCATTACAAACGGGCACATTTTTGACTTCGAAAATGCATCAATCCTTGATTCAGAAAATAATTTTTCAAAAAGGAAAATTAAAGAAATGATTAAGTATATAGCCAGAGATCGCAGTAGTTGTAATAAAAGAACCGACATCGCCAGTCTCAGTCGAATATACACTCATATAATCAAATAAGATCATTATCATTCGTTACAGTCAACAGGTGCATCTTTCTCATCATAATCACATTAATCATTCACCAATCTAGCCCCAACCAACCATCAGTCATGTCAACCTCATCATCCGCCATTTTGTAGCTTATCATCCACCATTTTGTCTAGTATCATACACCTTTTTTTTCTCCAACACCTGTTTCAAAGCACTATTATTATTGTCAGCAAATTGCTTAAAATTCATCATCACCATCAACTTCTGTTCATCATAGTCATAATCTTCATCAGTGATCATCGCAGTCTCTAAAGTACGTTTCTGTACTGCCTATATTCTGTATTGTAAGCCTACCACATTGTCATTCTTTCATACTAATTTTATTTTTACCCTAATCATCTATCATTTACTCATTTTCACTCATGTTGTTTGTCATTAGCCCTGAAGATGTTGAATAAATTCAGCGTAACGTTGGCTTAAAGAAAATCGTTTTTACTGGCCGAACCTCAGGAACCTCCTAACTTATACTCGTACCTATATATATATTTTTACATTTTTTACGTCAAGGTCGGAATATCAAAATTTAAATGTGAAATTACGTAGTATTTCTCGTGTCAGTTTAGCACTAGACCTCTTTGAAACCTAAATTCAAGTAACCAGAGCTTATGTATTTTTTTAAAGAAGCAATAATTATCAGAAAAAATCAAACTCAAACACCAGACTTGATACATAGGGAGGCAAGAGAATTGATTATGAAATGATATACAGTGGTTAAATTAATTTCAATCTGATTAGTACATCCAACGACAAAATGTTTTTCTTTTTTTTCTCGAAGAATTATGAATCCCAGTGGTTAAAATCTTGGAAAAATCGCCAGAATCAACCGTGACCTGTGGAGCTCTACAGTTGACCTCATTCGACGACGCAAAATGTAATTTGGTAAAACGTAATTTCGAAAACGTTTATTTAGGCTTTCTTTCTGTTTTTGCACAAAAAACCTCAAAAAACGTTCATAAAAGGATTTTTTTTGCTTATCATGTGGGTAAAGTCAGTATGGCATAAATGAGCGCGAAACTCTCTCCTTGGTGACATTCAGTGACTCACTATGTATCTACGCCTTATTGCCTTAGGTTGAGTATGTCAACGTTTTATTGACAGCAGTCCTTTGGTTGTATAACAACAGACTTCTAGACAACACCTAGAAGAAGTGCGGGTTACCAACCGTTGAAAAATCCGCTTTATCAACACCGAGTTTTCGTGACGGTGAGCCTGCAAGATTTGTTTTCTGGTTTGTAATTCATCCTCGGTTTTCAGGAACCCATTTACGGGATGATAAGGCCAACTGCGAGCCACCGCTTCCTGCCTAGAAGCTCAGCGGACACGCGATCGTGGGGGGAAAAACGGTTGAAAAATATACGTATGTACCTTGGCAGAGGTTTTCGATGTTTGAAACTCTCAGCTGGATTTGAAGAAGATAGAATTTGCTGTAATATTCAAAGTATCCGAATAAATAGGCCCGAAACAGTGAATGGAAACAATAGTTCACAGAGTTCTCGAAGCGCTGTGCGGTAATTGGTAGGTCGTTATCCAACGAGATCTGAATATAGTGCAGGAAAAATATAAGAAAAATTAACCTGAATCAGAAAAAAATTGGTGCATTAACGAAGCTTGGTGGAAAAACCTCTTTTGGCACGAGGTTTACGGAACTGAAGAGTCTATAATCATTTAGGGGAAGGGAAAATATCCGTGAACCTCATGCCAAAACATATCAAGTTTCATAAGTGTACCAATTTTTTCTTATTCACAACCTACTTTTCCGGCACTAATACCACAGATCGAGCCAAGTTCAGCTTCGCGTTTGATCAAAGCGAAGCCTACTCCACACAATCATGTTGAATGAATGTATGCAGTTGGTGCCTTTATGAAGTGGTTCAGAGTCATATTAATTAAATGGACTAATGATGCCTCAATTTGCCGGTGGGCTATTTTCAGACGGGTTCATTAACATTTATATTTTCCAACACCCGTCAAATGCATGGTTCCATTCGAAACCTCATTAAAAGCGCGTTGCTATTTACTGATCATAACCAACCTATCTGTATACCTATTTCATAGACAACAATTCCTGCGTCAGTGACGGCGACGTAAGAGTACGTCGAAATAACTTGTCATTCTGCGAATAAATTTCAGGTTCATATTTTGTTTGAATATTAAAATTATCGGGAGTATGGCGAAATAACTTGTCATTCAGCGAATAAATTTCAGGTTCATAATAATATTATAGGTACGGCGACGTATGAGTGAATGTTTGAATATTAACATTATCAGGAGTATGACGAATAACGTCATTCAACGAATAAATTTCAGTTTCGTAATATTTTGTTTGAATATTAAAATAATGTTTCAATATTAAAATTATCGGGAGTGTGACGAAATGACTTGTCACTCAACGAATAAGTTTCAGGTTCATAATATTAAAGGTACGGCGACGTGTGAGTGAATGTTTGAATATTAGCATTACCAGGAGTATGACGAATAACCTGTCATTCAACGATAAGTTTCAGGTTCATAATATAGGTACCTACTACCTATGAATATAGGGTATGGTTGTTGATGTACCACATCAAGAACCCTTTGTTAAGAATTGATGAAAATTGATATTTTTCGTACACAGATGAAAAAATATTTTTCACTCAACAAATAGTAGTATGTCGATTATACATACTGCTTCAATGAATAGACAAAACATAAAATTATGTATAAATGTGTGTACTACCTACCCACCACCAATCAAGTATAGCTACTCAATTAGAACAACTCATCTAATATCATAATTTATTATTACCTGTGGAGAATGTTGAAATATATCGTACCTAGGTTGATACTAGATATTTAAATATCTCGTTTATACGATTTCGAGGAAGAGGAAGTGGGTTAGTTTAAATCCCTTTATTTCACACCTACATCATTCAAACTTTTAAGGGTTAGTCGACGTGTAGGATACCAGAAAACGATGAATTTCTCATCTGAAACTTACTTGTCTGGATTGGAAGGCGCATTCGGCGAACAGACTGTTGTGCCTGAAGGGAACGCATTTGCATTCCGTCCGCTTGCAGAGCCCATCGACGCCGGGAGAGAAGAAATAGACGAAAAACACGATGAACCCAATTCGGCGGAGTGCCATGATGGAATCAGATGCATCCTCCAGTTTTGGGGAAATGGATTTTCCTCCAGTTGGTGAATCACATTTGGTATCACTTTTTCACTGCGGCGGTTTTTCGTCGGTTCAAACCGCGATTTACGTTCGTTTGAAAAGTTGAAAAAAAAACGAATTCGAGGGGGTAATACTGGAAAAAAACCTGTATCCGCGGATATATTTTGTATAATAATCGCGTACTGTGCGGCACTTACGGCAGGTTTTCGGGGGTGGAATTTGGAGGGCAGGTATCGCGCACTGAGGGACGTACTGGTTCGCCGCCTGACGCTCGACTGACAACTGAGGATCGGCTGGCTCGGCGGGTCCCCTACCAGGCGCGTGGGGCCGAGCCAGTCACAACACGTCGCGGCAGGTCCGCTCCCCGTCGTTGCCTGCCCGTCCGCGGTATCGTTCGACCTTCCGTCGAAATGATACGTAATTACGCGCTATCACGCGTTTATGATTAATTTGTAAAGTAGGTACGTAGCAGAGTTGGTAAGAACTATTAGGGTTGCCATCTCAATGTATTTAAATTTTCATGTTACTCGGGCAAGCACATTATAATTACAGCTTGAAATTAAATAATCATATCAAATCATCACTCTTTCGATCGCTTCCAGTGTAATTTGATCTTTTTGTAATAATGGTGACTACCTGAATTTTTGTAAACATGTTTTGTCCATGTATTGGGTTCGCCCGTTTATAAATAAATAAATACCTACATAAATAAATAAACTCAAAATAATTTTTTTTTTTTTCAGAATCGCGAAAAACTTATTCCGCCTACTTTTGGTTTATTATTCTGTGAATGGTCGCTCAGCAAAAAATTGTTATAACACCCCCTCAATTTGTTCTTTTACGTTTTAAGGTGCCTAGATCCCAAAAATGCAATGTCCGTCCGCCGTATCGTGCATACCGGCTTCATTTTCGGTCTAAAAAATTCGTTCTTTCGCATACATGCTCTTTTTGGGCCCTAGTTGTGTCCCGAAACTTTGCAGCCCGATCGGAATATACCCAGGGGTGTTATGAGTGAAAATGGGTATAAAAATAGGTAGTTTTGGTTTATTATTCTATGAATAATACACCTATGTATTAACTCAGCAAAAAGTTTTATAACACCCCCTCAAAATTTTTTCTTTTCCGTTTCAAGGTGTGTAGATTCCAAAAATGCAATGTCCGTCCGCCGTATCACGTGTACAGGCTTCATTTTCGGTCTAAAAAATTCGTTCTTTCGCACAGATGCTCCATTTGGGCCCTAGTTGTGTCCCGAAACTTTTCAGCCCGATCGGAATATACCCAGGGGAGTTATGAGTGAAATTGTGTATAAAAATAGGTACTTTTTGTGTTTTAGTGACATGTTAGTAAAATGAGCTTTTGAGGTATCGTTTTTCATGTTTTTGGGGACGAGAAGACCGAATATGAAGTCGATTTTGACCAAAGAGTGGAAAACTGAGGTTGTATCAGATGTTCAGCTCCCAAAATTGATTTTTTATGAGTCAGAAACCTGGGAAACCGTCTGAAATCACCATCAATTTGTAGAATAACACTAGAAAAAGTATCAACAGGTGGATCAAGACAATTAAATGGTACTATCAATGATCAAAGATAATTTGAAAAAAAAGGAGCGTACCTAATTCGCGTTTTGGGGGCCAAAATTGGTGGAAACCACCAGAAATAGCTATTTCAATTATTTTATATGAAAGAAACAATAAATGAACAACCAAAGTTTCTGTAGGTATGTCCAATAGAATAATAAACCCATGTGACAAGGACTTTGCAGCGTTTTTGAGTTTTCGTAACATGATCTTAACATGAGCTTTTGAGGTAGCGTTTTCATGTTTTGGGGACGAAAAGACCGAATATGAAGTCGATTTTGACCAAAGACTGGAATGTTGAGGTTCTAACGAAGTTTCAGCCTCAAATTTAGGTTAAATTTTGGTCTAAAATTGTCGTTTTTCTGCACACAGTTTGGGTCTCCATTTTGGAACTAATTTGGGTTCTAGTTGTGCTCCAAAGCTCGGCAGCTCGATCGGCATACACCCAGGAGTGTTATGGGACAAAAATTGGTTTACAAAAATAGGGGTTTTCGAGAGATTTTTGAGGTTTTAGTGAACATGAGCTTGTGAGGTATCGTTTTCCATGTTTGGCAGGGCGAGAATACCGAATATTAAGTTGATTTTGACCGAAGAGTGAAGAATTGAGGTTGTAACGAAGGTTAAGCTCCCGAAATTCATTTTTTATGAGTCAAAAACATGGGAAATTGTCTGAAATAACCATACATTTGTATAATAGCACTAGAAGTCGTATCAACAGGTGAATGAAGACAATTAAATGGTACTGTCAACTATCAAAGATCACCTTTTTTTTTAAAGCCGAGCCTAATTCATATTTTTGGGGGCCAAAATTTGTGGAAACCATAAAAAATAGCCATTTCAATATTTTCACATGAAAGAAACAATAAATGAACAGCCAAAATTTCTTTACTGTGTCCAGTAGAATAATGAACCCATGTGACAAGGACTTTGCAGTGTTTTCTCGTTGTACTGAGCTTGAATTCGTGCCTTAATTCAAGATAGTATTTCAAAATAAGTTTTCTTTGCATTTTGGGATGATCTTATCTGTTTTATAGATCGCAGTAGTCAACAAATGCATGTTTTCGTAGTTATAACGGTTTTCATTATTCTCAAGGGCATTAAACGGTGTAATATCTTGAGTTGTGACGGTTTCGCTGAAAATTTTTTGAGAAATGACTATTGACGCTGTAATGCTGTATAGGGCCGTAATCTGCACTATGTATTATTTCAAGATGATACCCTTTTGTGGCCGTTTATACCTGAAGAAAAACAGGACATAATCAAGGAATCTTCAATTCCAAAACCGAATAAACAACAGGGAAACCACTATTTAGGATTTTAACTTCCCACAAAATTAGCATTAAAAATAAACGGAACGGATGAACGTAAGGACTGATGGTACCTATGCGTTTGATGCCATTCAATTTGGTTGGATTATTTACCTATTGTTTGAGGTTCAAGTTGGCCATGCTCCCAAGCTGCATATTGAGTTAAAAAAACGTGTCTGGTGTTTGCTCATTCACAAGAAACAATAGCTGTGAGCTCATGGATGGTATTCCACAGGATCATAGCTATCGTTCGTTGTGGCTGAGCAAGCTTTTGACTCGAATTACATTTGGCAAGTTGGAAGTTCCGTTCGTAGAGTCCACCCTTAGCACTTCATTTCCTTGCTGCTGTCGAATCGCATTCGATAAAATCGGAATATTACCTTCAAATGAATGGTCATAGCTGGTTTCACAGTTCTCCTTTGGGACTGTTCAAATCACGGGATATTCACATGAACCCTCATCAATCGCGAGTCTTGAGCTCATCCGTGAGTTTCTCGAAGCTCCTGAATTAGAAGTTCTGCCCTTTCTGTAATGAGGGAGACGTCAGGTTCGACAATCGGGGCGGGAAATGTTTTCAAGGGCGGTTTCGTCTGGACATTATAACATACCTAACGTTATAGTCTGTCCAGAGCAACGAGGCGAGTCAGGGTCTAGATCATAGGTCAAGTATGGGAGGACAGCGTTTGAGAACTTAATAGTTCTGAATTTTGAAAAATTCATTTAGAAAAAAAAATCATAATTCATTGATTCGTGATTCAGAATTCATTTTTGAAATGAATTTTGAAGCACTTTCTTCTCGAACTTGTGCCGGCATCTCCGGGGAGAAACGAAGCTTTTAGTCCCACGACTGTTGGTGTTCGTTTTGAAATAATTCATTGAAACTGTCGCATTTAGACTTAAACCTTAACCAACTTCTCGGCTCCCAACCACCAACTCGAAATAACTCCACCACAGTCACCTTGATCGATCATAGAAACAGTCGCCACTCATAATAAAACGTCAGCCAACGCAAAAAACGAGAGTTCACCCTTAGGCGGCTGGGTATTGGGTAACAACTGAAAATTGAACCCTTTAAAGGAATAATGGGGGATTGAAGCTAGTCATCGACAACGTTTCAACTGCTACCTGCCGGCCACTGGAGTCCCGCAAGTTGGAACGGTCTCTTTATTTCGATAGAGCTTTTTTTTCTGAATCTAGTGATAGTAATAACTCAAAACTGCAAAATTTTGAGTTGTAACACTTTCGTCGCAAGGCTGCGATATAATCGACAGTTTTTGTGACATTAACTTGAAATACTTTTTAAATCCAAGGAAAAGTACCTACACCAGTAAATAAGAAAAAATGGAAATGAAATTTTACAAATAGATTAAGTAGCTAATTTGGTATGACAGGTATAAGACCCAGTAATAAGTCGTGTAATTTGGGATGATGTAAGTACGGTGCATGGAATGGGAAACGTCACTGGTGGTATGGCAGTGTTTTTATAGTTGAAATTAAAAAGGTCAGTGTTTGGGTTTATTTTTTGTTTATAGCCCTGGATTTGACCCTTTGGGTATATCCCGGGGGAACTGTTTACTCGCAGGATTCAAGACACAACTCGTTATTTGAATCTGTAGGCTTCAAATGATTCTAATCGGAGGTGAAGATCTGAGTGCAAGCTTGCAAGCTTTTCAGAGCTTCTATTGGTACGGTACCCGAGAGGAGAACCAGAGAAGCCTCGAACTTTTATCCCAGACGGGGATAAAAGATTGGACGCCCCAAAAAATAATATGAAAAAAATAAATTTAATAAATTACATCTTATTCCAATAATGCCTGGGCTTCAGCACTTGCCTGCACGTGTCTGAGTAAGCCCTTAGTTGGGACTCCTAGGTATACTGCCCTCAGTTTTCAGAATACAAAAACAAGCGTGGAAGCAGGAATTGCAGCTGAAGTGTATAGAGGTATACATGCTACGAATTCTATTCAAAGGTATACAATTCCGAAAAATTGCCATCCCTCGTAAGAATTCTATGTCTATGTCTACTCATGGCTTTATGAAATCAAGTTGGTTGTTCCGTGATATTATTTCGTTTGAAGAATGATCATTATTCTGGATTTTGTTGAAAGGTAATTTTGTACCTAACTTGAACTAAATAACATTCATTCAACAGAAAAATTATAGAGAGAATCCTTGAATCCACCGCATATTTATCAAACTGTAATTTATACGGTTCTAACGCCTGGAAATATTTCTGGAACAATTTGATGTATTTCCGAGATATTTCGGGAAGTCCGATACAGTCGAAAGATTGAAATCGAGTAGGTAAATATAAGCGAGTAAATCGAGTATATGTGACACAGAGTAAATGAAAAACCAGGCGCCTTAGTCGATTCTTTCCGAAAATCGTGTCTTTCTGGTTAACCTACTATCGAAATGCTCTTCATATTTCAGTGTTTATTCATATTTCCATAGATTTCAGATACCTTTTAGAAGCTTCAACCTACCGGGATTTTTCATTCCGCTCAGTGCAAGAGGTCCTTAATAGCTATCGTTAATAGCCGTAATTAAAAGTTAACGCGTGTGATACGTGATATGATACATTACCTAATAATAAAGTATAGGTACTGCGAGTAGGAAGGTAAAATTTATGATGCACCTAATAGCAGAGTTGAGCAGAGTACAATCGCAATTAATTACAGTAATTGGATGTTACCCACTTCGTGAGAAGTAATGAAAATTGGCAATTACAATCAGCCATTGTCTTATTGTATAGTTGCAATCACTGCAATTAGTCACTGTTAGCTAATTTCGAGGAAAATTTTAAGCTATTGCAACAGGTCCGAAAAAGTTTTATTAGGTACATGAATTACATCTTGAAATTTTCCTCCCTAAAAATAGTGGGTCTAATATGAGTTTTTGCGAGTCAAAAGTCGATGCAAATGGCTACAAATCACCAACATTGATCTGAAATTTGATAAGTGGAATAGAATAGTAAATCAAGAAACGCTGCAAATCCCTGCACAACGGTTTATTATTTTGTACAGAATATCCTTCTGTTACAGATCACAGCTCTCTGTATAGATAATGCGTCTATATAATATAATATGTAATATTCTACACATATTATGTAGATCGCGGACTCTCCGTAGGATTGTACCTAACCCCGTACTCGTTACTAGGTACCTACCTAAACCGTTGTGTAATAATTTACCTGTATAGGTTCCCCTTCTACGTAGATAGAATAATGAACCGTTGTGTAATAATTTGCCCATCAATAATACTTCAACGGTTGTTCAAGTTGCAAAAGTACCTATCAACAAAATCCAGCCCCTTCTTGGCAGATTAGCCGTTGTGTAATAATTTACCGTTGTGTAATAAATTACCTTGGTGTAATAATTTACCGTTGTGTAATAATTTGCCATTGTGTAATAATTTGCCCATCAATAATACTTCAACGGTTGTTCAAGTTGCAAAAGTACCTATCAACAAAATCCAGCCCCTTCTTGGCAGATGAGCCGTTGTGTAATAATTTACCGTTGTGTAATAATTTACCTTGGTGTAATAATTTACCGTTGTGTAATAATTTACCGTTGTGTAATAATTTACCGTTGTGTAATAATTTGCCATTGTGTAATAATTTGCCCATCAATAATACTTCAACGGTTGTTCAAGTTGCAAAAGTACCTATCAAAAAAATCCAGCCCCTTCTGGGTAGTTGAGCCGTTGTGTAATTATTTACCGTTGTGTAATGATTTGCCGTGGTGTCATAATTTACCGTTGTGTAATAATTCACCGTTGTGTAATAATTTGCCGGTGTGTAATAATTTGCCATTGTGTAATAATTTACCCATCAATAATACTTCAACGTTTGTTTAAGTTTCAGAAGTACCTACCAACAAAATCCAATAGTCCATCACTTGCCAAATGAAATAATTATCGTAGAACAAACAACTCGACTTCATACAGCCATCCTTAATTACAATCAGGTGCTCCTTAGTGATGAAATCCCGGCCGGATTTATACCGTTTGATTCACGATCGTGTTGACGAAGCTTTTTGGTGCACACGAACGGCTGGACGTAAAGTGCTCCGGGTGGTCTTAAAAAATTGTTTAGCTCAAGACAAATTTAATATCGTAAAAAAAACCATACCCTTCAATCTAAAGTTTTCGAGCTACAGCGTTCTGAAAATTTCAACCCCTATTTTGAACCCCTTAGAGATGACTGACAGTAACGTCGAGCTTCGAGGACCAACTAGACCCCGAACGGAACCTATAACCCGAATTTCATCAATTTTCTTTCATGGTAACTGTGATGAATTTAAAATTGGTTCATCACGGTGGCGTGAGGAAATGCGCAGGCGGCGGATATCCACCGACATCTACGATCTTTTAGAGGAGAGAAGGAGGTGAGTGTTAGAATTTGCCTAGGCGGCGGTATTCCACCGACATCTAGGATCTTTTGAGAGAGAGGAGGTGATGTCGAGGCGGCGGATATCCACCGATCATCTGGGATCTTTTAAGAGAGGAGAGAGAGCAAGGTAGAGGAGAGAAGAGAGAGCTGGTTAGAGGAAGTGTCGAATGAAGCTAAAGCCCCAGGATCCAGGGTTTTATAGGAAGTGGAGGCCTCTCCCTCCAACCCCCTGTTAGGGGTTGGTGGTGGGGCCCCAGGTTGTGTACCCTGGATTCTGTGGCTTGTCTCCCCACTCATTTGTTTATTGACGGAAACTAAATTCAGCGTTTGGATGTTGGTGAGAACTTAAGCTAAAGGAGTGTTCCCGGGAGGGACTCACGACAGTAACTAAGAAAAGTGGCCAGTACGGCGGACAGACAGAAATATTTTTATTGCAGTTTCGGATTCTACATACCTTGAAACGTAAACCATCAAATTTTGAGGGGGGGTAAGAATTTTTTTTTTCTTGCTCGATTCCAATGGTTCATTATTGAAAATAATAAACCAACAGAAAAAGATTGTAGTGCGAATTATATGTTGTCTAAAAAAATGGTTCGAGTTCGACCCCCCCTTCCCATATTTACAAGCTACCCATGGAAGGAATACATTCATCTGCCATGTAATTGAGGCTTGAAATAACCTGTATTTTTTATCCTTGTCCTTTCTTCATAGAATTTCCTAGCCTGTAGGCCCTAGATAGCATTAGTTAGACTGGCACCTTATTGAGAACGTATTATTTCCTTCTGTTTGCAGTTGTGACTCCAACGAACGTCTGTTCCTTCGGGACCTTGTCCAGTGCACTGCAGGGACGAGCGGCGGCAGGTTGTCGCGATGGTTACAGCCAGAGCCCTACGTCGACCCTTCGCGCTCAGAACTTTTGTACTCGCGTGAGGAGATGCGCTGCGGATGGCCTGCAGTACTGACTGTTCTCACCAAGGACCAGTACAGCGACGTTGTACACGTCCCCAATCTCAGGGTAGGTCGTTATAGGTATTCACAATCATATTTGATGCAACTAATTATAATTGCTTTGCTAATTTCATCTTGTGCACAGTCCGATCCTCTGTGGGTAGCTTGCACGACTAGACAAGAGTTACTTTATGAGTAGTGTGATGGGTAAGGTGTGGGATAGGAGAGATGTTGCTCCTTAGAGTCTTTTCGGGTTGCTAATGCCCCGCGGTTAGGTATCAGCACAGCAGGCGTTAGTTGGAGAGGAGACCAACACACCGCGGACATCACCGCAGCAGGTGCTAGAGGAAGGAAGGTATACCGCGGTAATCACCTCAGCAGATACCGGGAAGATGGAGGCTAGCACCCCGCGGTTATCACCACAACAGGTGCCAGAGGAAAGGGAAGTGTCCCGCGGTTATCACCACAGCAGACACCGGGAAGATGGAGGCTAGCACCCCGCGGTTATCACCACAGCAGACACTGGGAAGAAGGAGGCTAGCACCCCGCGGTTATCACCACAGCAGGTGCCAGAGGAAAGGGAAGTGTCCCGCGGTTATCACCACAGCAGACACCGGGAAGATGGAGGCTAGCACCCCGCGGTTATCACCACAGCAGGTGCCAGAGGAAAGGGAGGTGTCCCGCGGTTATCACCACAGCAGACACCGGGAAGATGGAGGCTAGCACCCCGCGGTTATCACCACAGCAGGTGCCAGAGGAAAGGGAAGTGTCCCGCGGTTATCACCACAGCAGACACCGGGAAGATGGAGGCTAGCACCCCGCGGTTATCACCACAGCAGGTGCCAGAGGAAAGGGAGGTGTCCCGCGGTTATCACCACAGCAGACACCGGGAAGATGGAGGCTAGCACCCCGCGGTTATCACCACAGCGAGTGCTAGTGTGGAGAGAGAGAGAGAGAGGCGCCCCGCGGTTATCACCACAGCAGGCGCAAGGAAGGGTAAGAGAAAGGAGGTGCAGGTCGAGTTATGGCCGTTGAGGATCGTTGGGGAGCTCGATGGAGGGGACCCTTCAAGTCCCTATCCCGGGGCGTCATCCCAGCTCGTCCTTCTCCTCGTTTATTTGGTCAAATCTCATATTACATTGGAGTGTAGTGTGTGTGGGGTACCACGACAAGTGGCATATTGGTTCTCAAAAAAGTTTTCGTATTGCCTCCCGCTCCCGCCTTCGGAAAACCCCTTTTAAAATTTACTTACTCAATCCAACACCTATAATTTTTAAACTCAGCAACCCGTAGGATGAAGGAAAATGTTGCATGTCGGATTAGGTTCCTACCTACCTATGTTGTTTTTTGAAGAAGTTCAGTCGGAACTGCTCATTTTTGTGCCAGGTGGTGGTGACACATCTAGAGAATCTTATTATAAACTCCGCAAAGATACCCTATTGATAGATTTGAACTAGGTACTGGTTTATATGGCGTAGGTAAGTGGTGATAACCCACGTTGGGATTGTTGTTCCGTTGAAAATCAAATTCGATGTTGTCGTACATACCTGTTTTGCCGTGAACGTTGGGTATTTTCGAAATAGGGTGTGTACATTATTTCGTTCCATGCTCCCGAAGTTATGTTTCTGGTTTGGTAATGGCGCTGTGACGAAACCTGCGTGATTAAAAGGGTCGGATCTCACAAATGTCACATTTTCAAGTCATGATAATATCTCAAATTTTGTTATGATACGGACTTCGTTGGTTTCGCCCCCAAAAGTCTTTAGGTAAGTGCTTTAGTGCATACCACAATATTTTTTTCTGTCCCGAACTGTTCTTAAAAAATTCTCAAGAGGTAATTTGTGGTGGCTGTTTGAGAGTTATCCATTTCAATCTGTCTAAGATGTTTTCAAGTGCCTACCATTTGAGAGGGTTTCACTACTCTAGGCCTCTATAGAGGTTCTTCTTCTCATCTCTAGATCACTCTGTTCATATGCATAGACACAGATAGTTAGTTTGTTACCTATCATAAACCATGATCAGCGCCTTATTTCGCATTGGAGGGCAGTTTTTCTCACCCAAGTAGGTAGGTCCTACTATAATCTTCACAGTTACAGGCCAACAACTAATGAATCGATTTTCTTGTTCCAAGATATTGAATTTACCGAGAGCCTGTCTACTCAATTTTTACATTCTTGATGTTACGTGTTTTGTGCACAGATCGAGGTAAAGGCGGTTCCAATTGACAAGAAAGACATCGGGGATCGGAAACTGCGAAGAGTGAGCCAACCCGATGAATTGACGTTCGGAGGCCATGCCCCACCTTGCCTGGACATCCCCTACGAAGTCGTTATCAAAGATAAAATGTGTTATTGCGCCATCACCATCATGAAGGTACAGTGTACATATTTCGTTTAGTGTATAAAAATTAATTAAAAAGTACAATGATCTTTGCCTGTCGAGGAAACTGTTCGATTCAAGAATTATCAGAAAATAACGATTTTCGATGAGATCCTTGTCGAACTGGGGACCTACACCTACCTTTCTGGAAGTTCATTGCTAGAAACTTATCGTCGGAAACGTGGCCGTTCCCCACTGTACCAACAGTAACAGTACCTGTGTATACCAGTACAAAATGAAACACAAAAATGAACATTTCCAAGAAAATTTAGGTACAACAAAATTGTCAAAATTGTTGACGGATTCGCCTGAGGAGTATAAACTGAGAGTATAAAATTATGAACGATACCGTTGTGAATGTATGCCTTTGTGTATATTATTGAAAGGAAGGGTGAAGCTCTGATGTCTCCTGCCACTACTAAGTTATACCTAACATTTTTATGAAACAACTTTCAGGCATATGATAACTATTCGTTCGAGGAACTACGCTATACGTCGCCAGTGATCAAACGCTCCAGTGAAAATATGCTCGTCCGACCCAATAGCGACGGGAGCTACAGTGCCACTTGGACCCCTGCCAGCATCGGATGGTATTCCATACTCACCACCATCGATGGCTACCCCATGCATGAGGTGAGATCCTCTAATACTACTACTAAACTAGGTTCATATTTAAGCTCATGTTTCTAACAACTCACCGGGAACTTGCTGGTAAACTCTAAGCTACGAATATTCTTTTTATCATCTTTGATGGTCTGCAGCATCGTACTGCATTTTGTCTGGTGCGTTTTATAGCAAAAACAATAATTGACTAAACATTCGAATTCTGTTTACTTGAGAATATAGTGAACATAATAATTAGTACGTTAATAATAATACCAAGCCAACTATTTTTTCCCCCCAGTGTAAGGAAACATTGTTTTTACAAGCTTATATTTAACTCGCTCTGTCGGTGGCGGTCAAATCGTGTAATCAATTTTTCACCACTTCCAGATTTCAAATTGAGCTGAAATTTTGTATCTTCGATGACAATTCATTAATCAATAGGTAATAAAAATGCATTAAATTAATTGATTGATTAATTATAAAGAAGCTGAAATTTTGCAGTCATGTATCTTCGATGAGAATACGTGAGTCATTGATTTAAGTAATTAATTAACTGCTGTCCCACGCTTTTATGTTTCTTCATAAAAAATGCCACTGTTCCCGAGTATTATAGAAAATGATTACAAGATTTTCTAAAGACTAAAAAGAGTTAAATAAAAATAAATAATTTATTTCTGCTACTCGGGAACACTGGAATTTTTATGTATAAAAAAGCGTGGGATGCCTATATTTCATGTGCACAAGATTACTTTCTATCGTAAATTCTTATGTTGAAAAAACAACCATCTTTAAAGAGTAAGATGGGACTTCGGTGTCTCCCAACGCCTCACGCTTTAATTTTTAGTCATAAAAAATTCCGTTGTTCTCGGTCAGCAGAATGAAATTATTTTATTCTTTTTAGATTATTTCGAAATAAAGGCATGTTTTTAAAATGTTTTTTTATTTATTGTTTATACTTACCTACCTACAATAAAACACAATTTGGTTTCATTTCGCCAACCGTTTTCTTATTTGCAGGGATACAAAGTCGAAGTGAAGGAGCCGCCCCAAGGTTTGACTCCGCCATCCCAGTCAGTTGTAAGAAAAACTACACATCAGCCCAATAAACTTCGTAAATTCGTCGCCAAAAATTCCGCCGGTCTCCGCGTCAGAGCTCATCCGTCACTTCAAAGCGAGCAGATCGGTGTTGTCCACGTCAACGGAACTATAGCTTTCATCGATGAGGTTGGTTTTTGATTTCTCCGTTTCTTCTGCGTGCAGGTAATATAGGTAAAAATACCTGCTAGGGGGTCTGCTGACCAGGTGCCTCACACAAATTTGAAAATAGGCTCAAATACTACCTATAATAGCTCGATATTAGCTAACCTATAATATATGTCCTGCTCAATAATAGCTATTTTTCGTAACTTTGTATGGCTTAATATTTATCTATCGCTGTAAGCATATTGGTAGAGCTTCGAAAGTTATTCCATTCGATTCAGCGTGCTGGGAAAACGTGAAAAACTACCAAGCACACATTTTTCTGACAGATGCCTCTCTCCCTGGCGTTGTCGAGAAACCAAAAACTATACAACGAATTCTGGGGCTATACAACGTATGCAGCCAAAATTTCAAGTCAAAATACCCAAAATTGCTGCTTGTAGCGCGGTACAGACGTATTATAGTCACCTGCAAATGTCGCTCACTGACTGTTCGGCAAATATTATAGAGCCATGTGGGGTTTGAATGTTAGTCTTTGCATAGATACCTGGTTAGCCTTTTCCAACACCAATTCGAGCTAAAGAAAACGAAATTTTACTGCCAGTGTCCTGCATAAGTAGTTAGGTACCTACCAGTACTTCAACATTGCAATAATTTTTCGGCTCGTAGGTATTTAAATACTTTCGTAACAAGTTTCTACCTAATTTAAAAACCGTACAAATCGTTCTAATACCAAACTGTACTCGTATCCTGCTCTTTGAGGCACTAATGAACACATTTTTTTTCTCCGCTATTAAGTAAAATTCAACTGATCTTGATGCAGTTCCGAGGATTATAGCTACAAAGAAATAGCACTCGAAAAACGAGCGCGGAAGAACAGTGCACTTCCGCTGCAAGGTGCAAGGCCACCTACATGTCACAATCCTATCAGTATCCTTATCTATCTTATCGCTGCTGGATTTTTGTTGTTTGGTCTTTTGATTCTGATTTTCTTATAGTATTTATTATTGTTATTATTTCTGATTGTCTTATTACCATCGTGGCTAAAAGCTGAAAGCAAACTGCGTGAAAAGCGGGCGCGCTCACACATATTGTTGATTCAGTGAAGATTGAGTTTTCGTGGTTGAGTGATTTTTCCAAAATTTATTTCCACACTGTTAGTCCGAACCATCATGTGAGTGCCTATTTGCATATAAAACTTTAATATTAGGACAGTCTGCGCCTATTGGTTGAGTATAATTGAGGTGTTCATCGGTTGAATCCCCGTTCTCCTCAAACCCGCAGTGATTTTGAAAGTTTTCGATGCCCTCGGTAGAATGGTTACTAATTAATTTTATCGACTCTCGCAGATTCACAACGATGACGGTGTCTGGCTACGGCTCAACCAGGACACCATACGACAGTACTGCGATGCAGCTTACGCTGAGGCCTGGTGTCTGCAGTTCAACCAGCACTTGGGGAAAACGCTCCTCCTCCCCGTCCAGGAACCCAAGTCTATCATCGAATCCGCGACCAGGGGCTCCACGAAGACACCAGTCGTTGACTCCTCACCGTGAGTTCTCTGCTTCTGCACCTATCTCAGCTGATTGCTGAATCAGGCTACCAAATTGCCTACCTACACCTACATCTGAAGAACCTTAGCTTTCTGAATGTCCCTCTTCCACTCCATTCAGTCAGCTGCCTTCCTCATGCTCATACAGTTCCCGATTCCCATCCTCCTCTGTATTATCCCTCTTTTCCGAGGTATCCTATCCGTACTTCCTCGTTCATTCTGGTTAGGAAGGAAATATCCTTACATTCAAATATCCTTTTTAGGTTTTGCTGTCTGGTGCTCCCTACAGCCAACTTTGCTAATTATGTTCGTTCACACAGACAGTCCTGGACCGTTCTGAATAGTTCTATCCAAGCTACGCCCCTTTTTTTGCGTTTGGACAGCACCAGGACTGGTCCTGGATCGAGAGTTGGCTGTTAGGACAGACAGTCCCGAACCGTTTGGGACCAGTTCAGTGTTGGATTTTTTCGAGGACTGTTGATCCTGCACATGCGTACTCGATGATAATACCCTCAGCTTATGTGGAAGGTTACAACGCTTCAGGTTATCTGTTCGGAATCAGCAGCGAGTGTTCGGACAGGCACAGTTCTGGACTCAATCCTGGGTGGTTCTAGCCCCTCATTTTCAGAACGCAGTTCCATCCTGGACTGGTCCAGGACTGTCTGTCCGAACAAACCATGTAGAAATAGAGCTCTCTAATATTAGTCTCAAATTGGCCTCAAAGCCGTATGACCTATTAAATGTCCCCAACAGTGAACAGTAACTCTCTTCACTTGAATCTGATTGCATTTGGTACCTACCTACTAGATTTGTAAGCCACCTAATATTAGAATTGAGTTTATAGTTCTGTGTGAGAACTCACGTTTTCTCTATTTGCAATTAAGATAGGGATCCACTGCCATGAGTTACGAAAATCTTAATGACAAAACTTTGTTGCTCAAGGTTGCTCAATGGATCTTGGAAATCCGACCAATACGCACGATCTGATGCTCTAGGATTTTAATCATACTTAAATGTGTTTTTCCTGATTCGAATTGAAGTTTCTAATCCGGGTTTCTAATCAATTTCAACAGGAAGACCAGAAAATCGTCGAAATACCGCGTGGTGAAATGTGGCGCATCCGGCCATAATGTAAGGAGCAGCCCGAGCCTCAAAGCGCCTCCCGTTGGTATGCTTAGCCACGGAAACTATGTCACCGTCATCGATCACGTATGTATTATTTGAGCTTTACCCATTTCTTTTACCTCCTGTCAAGTTTTGATGGGGGAAAAATGCGTTTGGAATGGGGTTTTTAAAACCTGAAAACTGAATGTTGGTAGAACTGTAAAGTAGGCAAAACTAAGTCTGACTGTTGTTGACAGCAACGTTTTACTCTAGCTGCCGGAATTTTTGCTTGAAATGAATATATATGATTATTTATTATGGCCTTCATCTCTCCTGATTGTTGGAAATTATAATTATCATAATTTTCACTGGTAGGTGCCTTTTAAAAAAGGGGTTCCGTACCATTGATTGTCATGGGGGAGTTCAGTGTTTTGACAATTTGTCTAATTATTATATACATAATATAGATACACATAAATTTAATGGTAGCTGGTGGTCTACAAACTCGCCGAGTTATCGATTGATGTTGCCATTATCAGTGTAAGCATATATATTAGGATTAATATACCTACCTGTTAGGAAAGAAAAATAATAATCTTCTTCCCACTTTTCCTCCCTTTTCTTCATAACCTTCTTTTCCTACCTTGTTAGCTTACCTTATCTCTTTTATTTTTGACGCCAAGAGATTATCAGTACTTTTATTAATATTACATATTATTATACATTTTAAGGTTGCCGTTGTTAAACAACAAAATGGTTTAAAAAAACTTCCATGTGTTATTAATTTTTGGCTGTCATATAATGGTACTAGGTATCTTATGATACACCATGTAATTTTCACTAACGAAATGTTTGGCGTTCCCCTCTAACGGGCAGTTTCACTTGTTTCGTTTTATTCTCGGCGAGTACATGTAAAAGATCTCGGCGAGTACTTTTATTTCCGAAAGGTGCTATATGAGGGGAATCCTATGGTTGAACGTAGGCGATAAACCAGTGGAAGAAAACGAAATGACGTCATGGGTAAAAGGCATCACCCCCGCGTCCTGGTTTCAGCGCCACCCCTTATGACATCATTTCTTGTTCTTTCTATCCGTTGTTGCTCAAGCTACACGGAGTTTTGGGTTGAAAATTGGCAGTAAAAGTTGAACATTTTCAAGGGTGCTAAATCTGATTCTGAGATCAAAAGTAAAAAATTCCTACACACGGAAATCGCCCATTCTGGTTGAAATGTACCTACATAGGTAACCTACTTAACAAAACTCAAAATTTACTGACAGGCTGAAAACCTCGAGGGGACGTGGATCCAGCTAGATAAAGAGACTTTGAGAAAACATTGTTTCAACTGGGACGGAGAAGCCTGGTCCTTGGCCGTCGACCGGAACACTGTTTATCTTCGCCCAGAACAAACTTCCGAAAAAGATAAAGGTGAGTTGACTCGTAGCTTCTGTACTAAATTCGTACTGTAGTAGGTTGGTAGGTGTATGTGTAGTTTTTGCCATGCTCGGTTCAAAATCAGTCTATCGCTCTGGCTGCAACTGGTTTTGTGTGGTACCTCTCTGCCATTAGATTATTAATGCTGCGCTATGTTTAACTGAATAGCGCAGAAAACTTGGTTGAAATTCTGTCGTGTGCACCATTCATCGTTGGGAACATATCCACTAAACTGGGATTTGCTTGAAAATTAAGTGTGGTAATTTCGCATGTTCAAGTTAGTTATGCAGAATGGTTTACTTATCTAATCCAATTTTCAGAGAAATATTCAGGTTCTTGCAGTACCTACCTAATGTTAAAATATATTAGACAGTACGAAGAATATTTAAGTGATACATAGCTGCTGAAATTTGAACATTTTTTCTGAAACCTGTTAACGCATAGAATGATTTTTATACGATGAAACTCTTAACAGTTCAACATGCTGGGGGAATTTGATTGGATGTTTCATGATTTGTGGTTGTTTTCAGTCGTTGTTCCACCATTATTTAACAATTTTACTTGAAGTTCCTCGTTAATTGATGTGTTTTTACGTTATCTTAGGATCAGACAACGGTCCGGGGGTCGCGGAGAGCGAAAGTGCTTTTGGATCAACGCCAGTGAGTGCATCGTCTTCCAAAATTAATTTCGAGTTTGGGGCTCCTACGTTTCCGATTTTCCCCAACCAGCCAGCTCCTCCAACTCAAACTCCGTTCGTATTCGGCTTGACCTCTCATCAAGGTAAAACATTTGGGCGAATCAAATTACTCTCGAGTTTTTCACCATCCCTTTGATCAATATGGTAGGTGTACGAAATTTGGAAAAATCATCATCAACGTAATTTTCATGTTGCTTTCTCAATCAGTGTTAGTTGTGGATTTGTGAGATGCCACTAAAAGATGCAGGTAGGTATTATACATCCACTTATCAGTATTCTTTATGCGTACTGCTGTTAGTTTGCAGAATTTGTATTTGTATACAACAAAACTGTTCTGTCTTTTTGAAACACAGAAACAGAAACCAAATTATCTACAGCGCAAGATGCTGTGGATAATTTCAATCCAATAACCGCAGGTTCTCGTTTAGCTAAAATTAATACTGCTGTCGAGTGAATTAATCAGTCAAAATCATCAACCTTAGCACCTTCTGGTTCTCACCCTGGAAAAGTAACAGTTCCTAATATTACCTGTTTTTAGTACAAAAAGAAGAAAGCCGATCCGTGTTCCGTGAAACTCCCAAGTCACCTGCTCTCACCAAGTGGATAAAATCAGAAGAAGGCAAACCCCCTAGCGACAAGAAAAGCTCTACGTCGTCTCTAAAGTATGTTCTGCCTGTTGACTGTAAATACTTGTACTTATTCAGATCAGTATAAAATAACCTTCTAGTGAGCTTGACGTTCAAGAGGTGTTCACTTGGTACTGCAGGTAAGTATGGAGCTGGAATCCTTGAATGGACTCGTTACCTTCTCTTTCATTATCTCGGGCCTCGTTTCCATATTAGGTAGTAATAGAGATTATTTTCTAGCATTTTGAGAGAAATACAGAAAGGACGAAATCAACTATGATTATGTTATAATATCCATGAGTTTCGAGGCCAGATTCCATGTTCGCCTCTGCCATTTGACCCATGCCTTGTGAATCTAGATGGCAGTTATCCTAAGGTTTCTGTTGGCTCCAAGTAAATGTTTTGATTCTGTTTCATGATTCACTTTTCGTTTCATTGGATAATGTGGGCGAAATGGTCCGCGATCAGGTTCCAACTCCACTTATAGCAAAAACCCAGAAAACCCTGCCGTTTTGTTTCTGCTCGTATTACATTTTATTCTACTGTAATCATCAGTAGCAATAGATGGCAACAGGCAATAGAGGCAGGTAGCAACAGGAGGCTGTTTCTAGTTTGTCTGAAGGGTGTCGAACTCTTTAGTTATTGAAATTTCGACTGTTCCATTTTACTAGGTCTCTGGTTTTCACTTTTTCAAGGGATTTGCCTCCTGAGCTTCTTGGAGTATCTGTCAAAGAGCTTGTGAAAGCCATCGGCGAGAGCCGAGCCAACGGGAATGGCGCCACTCCGCCTGGAACACCTCGCAAGGCCTCTAGAAGCTCCAGTCCTCTGCCTGTCTCCAGAACCCAAAGCACCAGCTCTAGTCCACTGCCCATACCTGGTAAGCGATTTAACGGTTACACTTAACTAAACAATTACCGGTGTTTAAAACTGGTGGCACAGAGTTTTTTTTTTGGATGAGGGCGCAATTCAATGCCATTCTAACCACACAAAGTTGCCACCCTGAATGTTTGAGCAGCACTTCATTATACACCAGAGAGCTTAGGAAAGGGGAAGAGAGAAGGCAGTGGCAGTGAAGTCTTCACTGACGAAGTGGTGGCCAAAAATGTTAGGGTTGACGGTTTTCGAGGTGTGCGACAGTGGACCTCTGGATAACTTCTGTGTGAAAACGATCTAACGGGCTGTATTTTCAAACAGGCACCAAAATGGTGTGATGGCTCTGGTCTCTGCCTCCTCTGTTTACCTTTCACTGTCTTTGACATGAATATAGTTCTCTTCGCTCCGGGTTCCCTCTGAACTCGATCATTCGCATTACCTACTACAATTTATAGCCCTCCAAATGAGTTCACAAAAATTCAGTGTCACGCACAACAGAAGATAGGTACCTACTCGAAGAAATGCACATTTCGTCATTTCGTAATCTACAATCCTTGATAAGAGCTCAGAAGCTGTGATGCTGTAAATTTGCTCTTACGTACTCCTCATCGCTACTGCTGGCCAAAAGCGCATTTCAGTATTATTATTTATTTTTTTAAATTTTCATTCGTTCAAATCATACGAACCTGTCAACTTGGGATACAAGGCCCTTTGCTCATGCCGATACCTGATTTTTAATTTATTGAAAACTTAATGCAAATAATAATAATATGCTATTATGAAGTATCAAAATGAAGAAGTAAAAATACCTAGAAAATCCTGGATAACAACGGTATTACCTTCCATTGCCACCACAGATCTGTGGTATTTCAAGACTCACCTTTTCGTTTGTTTCACTCAACTCACATAAAGCATTTCTCTGTAAATGAATCCACCTCATTTTTTTCCACGATACGAGTATATACGTTACTGAAATAAACGTAATAACACTGTCAATTTTACATCCAGTCTTGATATTGTCAGAAATATACGTAAATAAATAAATAATTGGTAGATATCGTTCAGGCAGGTGAGACGCAAAACTTTGGATTTGAATACCTACATAAACAGAAAAAGCTTGTATTGTTATTTATTTATGTAGTTTGTCCCAAAAGTTTTACATTTGCAAAGAACACCCCTTGTAAACACTCAGCCTCGCATGATGTGCCACTTATAGCTCTTCATTTATAGCACCACCGGGCCGCCAACGTACCCAAGGTATTTCATTGCTTCGAAGCTTATTTTCATATTTCTTATTTTGGACAATTTTGTTTCTATTGTTTCGTTGGCTTCCCATTCTTTTGCAAAATTCAGTTTTGGTTGGATTGTTTTCAAATTGATTTCGTTACAATGAGAAAGTAGGTTTCAAGAAAATTATTTCGATATCGACACGGTTCTTCTCTGCACCACGCACTAAATTATTGAAGATATTCCAAAACAAAATTCATAGCATGTTGCAACGTTTCAGTTTGTCGCCTTGTAAAGAATTGTATAACTCACCAATTCTATCCCACCTATTAAATTGTATTGGTTATAATTATTATTACTTAAATAATAGCAACACCTTTGTTGTGCATCTGTTATGACACCATGTGATTGCTTCGCTGGTCGAGTTTTAATATGAGGGATAGGTATTCGTTTTCTTGTGCTTGAAGGCATGATTCAGCTCTCCAACGCGACACATTGCTAAGACCTTGTTCTTAACTTAATCGTGTATTCCTTATGGGTGAGATATAGAATATTTCTTCCGATACAATGTATTGTTGGTGTAATTGATACCAGTAGGTTTGAGTTGTATCGAATCTTGAGGCCTGACCGTTCAATTCAAAAGTTTCTTAGTTTATTAATTAATTATTTAATTAATGTAGGTATTAATTAATTAACAACCGGGTTATTAATCTTTGACCTCTTCCTCGTAGTACTCGTAAAACTGCGATTCAGTCCTAGCTGGCTTTGGTGTCTTGGCAGGTAGATGAATTGCCCTATTCATTTACGTTACTTCAACCTACAATGAAAAGCACCTCAATATTATAAAGTACCTGACCGTTCAGTTCAAAAGTTTCTTAGTTTATCAAGTGAATAATTAATGTATTAATTAATTAACAACCGGGTTATTAATCTTAGACCTCTTCCTCGTACTCCTACGTAAAACTGTGATTCAGTCCTAGCTGGCTTTGGTGTCTTGGTAGGTAGATGAAACGCCCTATTCATTTAAGTTACTTCATCCTACAATGAAAAGCACCTCAATATTATAAATGAACTGTGCCATTCCGTCACATTTATTCCATCCGTAATTTCGCATGTCTAACACTTGGCCCTTCACAATAAACTGACAATTTTGATTCCCTTATTATTGTTTATTTCTTAACCAAGATACAAATAATGCATTGTAAACCACCACAGTACTTTTCCATGAGTATGATTTCTTCAGGGTAGTCTTTGTTTTTGTAGGGGCGAAAAGTTCCTTGGGACCCCAACAGGATAGCGTGAGTAGCAGCCCTTTGGCCTATGGCTCACCCAGAAGCATGGGATTGTCCCCAGCAGGTGAAGTCGTTGTTGTATTGTGCGATACGCAATGTCACTAACTTCCCATTCATTTTGAATTGGAATTACGATTAATGTTAACATTGTATAATTTTCAATGAAGTAGGTTTTTCATAAAATGGTAGTGTGTTGTTCGGCAAACATGAAGTGTGTCTTCAAAAAAAAAAAAAAAAAAATAC
This sequence comes from Leptopterna dolabrata, assembly GCA_954871275.1. Lineage (NCBI taxonomy): Eukaryota > Metazoa > Arthropoda > Insecta > Hemiptera > Miridae > Leptopterna > Leptopterna dolabrata. The sequence continues at coordinate 7,193,676 of OX940985.1, forward strand.
TGTTGTGATGGTAATTGCACGAATTGTTTTAAAGTGTGTAGAGTTTGTTCATTACTACTGCGCTGTTGTTGCTTGAATGCTATTGATTGTGTTTCAAACAACATCCAAAACTATTTTAGTTGGTGCGGGAGGGGAGAGCACATCCCAGAGGAGAGGGTCGACTCAGAGCGACACAAGCGCTTTAGTAAGCAGTTTGACGAGAGACCTGACGCCAAGTCCCAGTGGCAGCTGCTCGCTGCACAGCCCGAATTCCACTCCATCCACACCCAGAAAGAGCAAAGATGCTGTGAGTTTCACGCAAGATTCTGTAAGTTTTTCGTATTTTTATATTAAAAATACTTTAATTCTGCTGCTAATGAGACCAATGATACATCTCAAACCAGCACACTGATCGGATCCTGGTTTTGGTTGTTCCAGAATAATTTCACCCAGGAAAGCGATTCCAGTTCAAAGTCAATGGCTCAAGCTGGCACCCAAACGTCACCTGATATTGTGGGTGTTGACAAGAAGAACCAGCCCCAGCACTTCAGCATTGGTATGAACCTTTTTGTTCTTACACAAATAAGGTAAATTAGATATTACACAACGGTTCATTATTTACCTTGCCTCATGAATAACAGCAAATAATTAATGATTGAATCCCGCAAATTTTTATGAATGTGTGCTTTCTTGGGGGAAGCATGAGGGTAGGCATTGACCACGGAAAACAGTGATCTACGCAGAAGGGTGATGATGATGATACGCTTCTTTTATTGTAGGATCAAAACTGGCATTACAATCTTCAGAAAAAATAAATAAATATATAACAGTAAGAAGGTCAATGAAATACATGTATGTATAACACCTGAATCAAAACAACACGAGGCGCAACACCTTTTTAATATTCAAAAAATAACACTGAAAAACTCATTGACGGTGTACAGTTTAGCTTCGATTAACATAGTCTTCATTTTCCTCTCGAAAATCACCGTTGGCTCCGCAGCTATTGGGGTAAGTGTTTAAACAACCTGACTCCAAATTGGCGTGGGCTAGTGTCCAGTGAAGTCTGGAGACGAGCCGGAGCAGTCCGAAGGTTGGAGCTCGGGTCTTATAGCCTTGCAAGTCATGACCACTTTGGAAGACGGAAAAATTACTCGTTACGTAAGACAGGCTATAATAAATAAACATAGCTGGCAGGTTGAGGCAGAAGAGTTTCTTGAAATAGCCCCTGCAGCTAGCGTCGTGGTCCAAATGGAATAGGATAGCCTTCTGCAGTCTGAAAATCAAGAGGCTGTGCCCAGAGTTACCCCATAAAAGAATATGGAACGACGCTCTGCTCATGAACAGCCCAAAAAATACCGACCTCAAGACCATCAAGGACACACTCTTGGACAAACGGCGGAGAGCAAGTTGCAGGAAGCCAACTGAGAGCATAGGATGGTAGTGTGGCTGCTCCATGAAAGGCTGTTGTTGAGGTGAGCCCCAAATACACCACGGAGCTATCCAGCCTTCTCTTCAGAGAGAATTGTAAAGTCTGTGTCTTATTAGTGTTCAGAAGCAATGAATTTGCCAGGCACCACTCCTTTATGAGTTCATCCACAGGGTCCAACCCAGCCACCAGATCAGCCTGGTTAGCTCCAGAGACGTGGACGGTCACATTATCAGCAAAAATGAAAGACTTCTGGTCCATGCAGTATGCAATAAGGGGATTCTATACTGAAAATAATAAACTCTTGTGTAATCATTTGCAGTGTTTTTAGTTACTGATGTTGTCGCAGAACATTCAGGCATACAGATATTGAGATGTCACATGGTATTTTATTAATTTAGGTTCAGGAAGCGTTGGAAGCGAGTCGAAACCGGCTGGTCGTAAAGCACGAGTGCCACCTTCTTCAACAACTTCAGGACCAAAGAAATCTGTATCTCCTCCTCCACGGCAGCCTAAGTGAGGATGTTCCTTTTTATTGATACTGTTTGTTATTTTTGTTCCAACCTGAATGCTCAAATTTCAATATCAATGTTGTGTTTTCTTTCAAAAATTCTTTCATTTGGTCACATTGTTTAACTGGAACGATTTTCATCTTTGATGACCAGGGGTCCAGTGAAGGAAGCTATGAGCCCGTCGGTTGCTGAAAGTTTACGAGCGACATTTGCAGCATTCCTGTGGCATGAAGGGATTGTTCACGACGCCATGGCCTGTGCTTCGTTCTTGAAATTCCATCCAAGTCTCCCTAAGGAAGGAGCGCTTGTGGTGACACGACACACTGACAGGTACAGTAGTTGTGGACACCTTAATCTGTCCTTCATGTCCGTCATTTACAACATCTCGCATTCAGAATGAGGAATGTGGCGCTGCATTGACGTCCTATCGTTGTTTAGAGCCAGAACGGCTGACCAGAGACACTCTCTGGAAGTGTCAACGGCTGGTAACTATCTCCATATCAAGCCGTCGACTCTGGAAACACTGACGAGGTCTGCAGCCAATGCTAACGCCAACCGACACCGAGGCAAGCAGAGTGTAATCAAGGAAGAGGTGGCAACATCTTCTGGAGGAGGCGGCCTCACTGCCTCAGCTGCTGGTGATAATCCTCCGCAGAATTCATCTGGAGAACACACTGTAACTGTCTTGCCTCCAGCTCTCAAGTGCTTGGTCCACTTATGGGGTCAACTCACTCAAACCTGCCTCCAAGTAAGTTCACAATGGACTCAACTTAATAATAATTTTAAGAAGGCAGTTTAACCATACCTACCAGATAGAAATTAATATTTCACTTCATTGTAAATTTCTTCTGTTCATCTCTCCAGGCTTTTGCTTTGAATAGCATTCTGCCAAGTCCAACTGCTCCGAAATCAGATGCTAAGAGAAACTCTCGAAAGAAGAAGGATTGGAAAACTGGTGGTGGCCGTGGGGCAGGCGAGCGCATGGGAGCATGCGAGCTGTGTGGTGGAGTCTTCCCTCACCCTGTGACGTACCACATGAGATTAGCGCATGCTGGTACTGTATTCTCTTCTAAATCAGCAATAATTTTCCCGCTTTTTCGTCTTGGAAAATAATTTCATTTTTCCATTGTAGGTTGTGGAGGACACGCCGGAGGGAAGGGGTACAACTCTGGTGGGAATTTCTGTGTTGGATGGGCTGGTAACTGTGGAGATGGTGGCGTTGGCGGTAGCTCGTGGTACCTCATTTGCGACACCTGTAGAGACAAATATTTGCGGGCTAAGAAACAGGGGCCTCCGGCACCGGGAGTGAAAAAACCCAGCAGGAAGAAGGCTGCAACCATCCCTCCTCCCAACCAAATAACGCCTAAAGTTATTTCACCAGCTTCATCAGGCCCTAGTTAGTATACATCAACAACTTGGTTACAGATTTACCTCTGTTCACTAGCTTTGTCGCTACCAAATGTAGCGAAGCCTTGTAAGAACTGGAAAAGAGCATCACTTCCTCCTGTGTTTTTCAGTGCCAATGGAAACGCATCTTGTCATGAAGAACAACGCCATGTTCTTGCTTGAGTTGTCAAGTGGCTCGAAGCGCATCGGGAGTGCCAGCGTGAGTGACTCCAGACCGAAAAGCTCCCCTATGGAAGCCTGGCCTGGACTTGGGTCATTCCAGTGTTTGCTGGCTCTTGGAGCAAACCCGAGTGTGTTGAGGGAGAGGCAGTCGACCTTTGATTCTTCAGGAGAAGTAGTGTTGAGGCACAAAGACTCTGATTCAACGCCTCATTCCAGAGTAAATATCATTTTCATCCCTTACTATAAAATTATATATTTTCATATAATGGCCAAATTTTTATTATTCCACCATAACTAAATCATCGGGGTCGTGGTGTCCGAGTGGCCTAGAGCACCTGATCTTAATATATCCCTGTTTGGGATAAAAGTTCGAGGCTTCTCTGATTCTTGCCTCGGTTGTGCACCTATACAAGCTTTGAAAACCTTGCGAGTGCTTACCTGACCAGCAATTAATTCTTCACCTGTGATTAAAATCATGTGAAACCTACAGGATCTAAAGGTTCAGATAAAGAGTGTATCTTGAATCTTGTGGGTTAAGAGTTCTCCTCGGGATATACCCAGAAGGGTTGATTAAATCCAGGATTATTGTACCTATTTAAAAAAATAAATAAATAAATCATGTTGCATTCTATCAATAGGAAGGAAAATGATAGGAAATTTCTTTTAGAGATACCTATTAGAAATTAAGGTTAACCGCGTATGAACACGAAATTGGAATGCTGATGTTAATTTTATATACGTATGTAGTTAATAAGAATGGAAACCATAATTATTTCATTTTATTTCATTTTATTAGAGTTAAAATGCAGTTTACTTAACCTTAAAAAGCCATACCTTTCGTGACGAGTAATTGATAAATTTAGACCAACCCGGTCTAACAGACTATGGTCTACACTGGTCAGATTTTGTAAAATAATTGTGATGTCTATGTATACGCGTCTTCCAATAAATCGCTTTATTTATTTCTTTTTAGTATTTTTTGATGCAGTAGAATCATTTGAACTATTCCTCCTTACTCTTCTGCTTCAGTTACCTATTTTCATTTCTTTTTTCAGCCTCTTTCAGAAGGTCCAACGAGTGATAGTGACAGTGAAAGTGGGAAAGGTAAATTATTTCATCGGTCAGTGTCCATGGGTACTAATGGAGCTCCATGGGCTAAGAAAGAGTTGGATTTCCGCGCGCTGTCTTCGAGGAAGAGAAATAACAGCACGTGCGATGTTGGAAATGGTAAAGCATTCTATTGGTTTGAACTTGAATATGTTACTCATTCATTGTTGGGTTCAGGCTAAGCCTAATACAATTAATTTATTTACAGCAGAAACAGGATCTTCTCTCCTCTGCTACCCTTCAGCTGCGCTCCAGAAATTAGTTCCCACCATGAGTCAGTCAGCAATTGTTTCGTCAACGACAGAAGTCGCCTCTATCGACCTTCTGTCGAGGCCGGTTCTGGTTTTCCTTCTTCAGCAACATAATTTGCCGAGCCTCCATCTTGCCATGAAACAGGCTTTGAGGAAGTCGACTTGTCGAGTTTACGGCATGCAGGTTCGTTTCCTCCTTTCAGTGTGGGAGAGCAAATCTATTATCTCCGCAGAGGCAGAAGTAGATTGGTGTCCAAAGTAATGAAAGTTATCAGGGAGCTCTGATGATCTGTATAAATCATGGCTTACTTGGCTGTGTTGAAGAAAGCCAATAAATTGCCTTACTTGTCTAGTACAAAAAAATCTGAGCGTTAGGGGCAATCATTCAACTACCTCCAACATACACTCCATCTAAAGTTCACTTATTCCACCAGGCTTTAGATTGGCTGTTGCACACCGTTACTCAGCCCACGTGTCTTCACGATCTGTTGTGGTGGTTTGTTGCTGCTCTCACACCAACTCCATCGCCAGTGGAACAAGAAACAGACCCTTCCCAGGTTCAACTCCAAGTTAAAGATGGAGAAGCTGATCGAGCCGAAAGGAAAGATGAACACGTGAGTTTTCTACCATGATAAGACTATCGTGAAATGGCTAAGATTGTCCTGTACAACTTTTACTTACTAAATGCAATAAGATCCAAATGCAAATGTAATGCCGCCTCTAAAATCCTAAAAACTTGACTCCCTATATAAAGGTGCTGGTCTGTTTTGTAGACTTTGTTCATAATGGTTTCTGATCCAGGAGCTGCGTGGAATTTGCGAGCATCCTCTGAACGACATGGGAATTGCTGGAGAAGCTGTGCATCCATTGCCATCTACATTCCACAACCTCCTCCAATCGATTGCCGACCTGATGCTCCTCCTTCCAATGGGCTCTGCCCTGCAGCAGATGGCTGTCAGGTGCTGGGGCATAAACTTCACCCAGTCGGATCACATGTTCTTACACAGGTAAGGTAGCCTTCACGTTGTACCCTACTTCCCTAAAGGTAGGTTTTCCTAGGCACGTCTCCAGCGTTCATCACTGAGCGATCATCGCTTCGCGACTTTTGCTCACTGTCTGCGCTATGGCGTTGTTTTCCTAGAAGTATTTTTTCCCCAATTGCGTGTTCAGCCATTTTGTGTTCTGTTCAAACATAAGTATTTCACCTAAAAAATTGGTAATTGTGAATTGCTTGTTGAATGTTTGACTGTTTTATTATTGATGTGATACAATTAGGACCTTAAGGTCCTCTCTTACATTATATCACAAAGATTTATATACAGAATTAATTATTATTATTTTTTTTTTAACTATGCCGGGTCGGTGAGGCAACTTCGGCCATCCGAATTAATTATAGTCATCAGACTTCAAGCATAATTTGTAGCTACCAAATTGAGTGAGGAAGAGGAGGATGCAGTCGCTGTATACGAGTATTTGTTCAATAGGATTGCGGAAAATCGCAATTAAAGGAATCAGGCGCAAGAAGGGTGCTTCAATCAGCTTATCAGAAACGTTTGTGAGCTGATGTCGAAAAGTTTAGACAATGTTTTTGGTTGAACCCAATGCAATTTGACTGCGTTTTGAAGTTGGTGAGTGAAAACTTGAAGAAGATTCGCTACAACAGTATTCTCCACCCTGATGGAGAGCAGGGTGCTCACGAACTTTTTATTATAAGTTTTTCACCTTCCTCCAAGGAAAAATGAAATTTTTGAGACATTTTGGGACTCAACAGAACACGACTGACAACAAACATGACAACAGCCCCGTTGAAAATCACAGAGAGAGGCTAAGCGAAAACCTACGTTCGAGCTAACATCTTTTCTTGGGACACTGCATTGTAGCTTGGTAAAGACAACTCTTGAATTCTCGGTTAACTATTAAACATTTATTACAGGAGCCACGTGTTCAGTAATATAAGCAAAATCCTCTCCCGTTCTGAAGAAGAACAAGAGGACAACTCCAGCATGCATGAAAGCCACGCTAGCTGCCCTTCTCAAGTAAATTTGTCCTTCGAATTTTATGGTTCAATTAAATTCCTTCTTCTGTTCATAAATTATGTTGGTCTTATTTTCCTAATCAACTGAAATTTTAATTTTGTTCTGACTCCAGCTTTTAACGAGCTATGTTGAAGGCTTAGTGGATCTGACAGGAACCGTTGAAATCAAAGCTTCCTCCCGACAAGCTATGGTGGGCAGTCTCACAGACAATTCTACAGAGACCTTCTGGGAGTCTGGAGATGAAGACAGAAATAAAACCAAAACCCTGACAATCACGTGCACTTCTAAAACTGAGCCGATGGTTGTATACATACACATCGACAACTGCCGTGATCTTGGAGTAAGTACAGCTTCGTTCTTGGTCTTGTTGTTCAATTTTTTATGTAAAAACATACAAAACCTCAATATTGTCAGCCTTTTTATGTAAAAACATGCAAAACCCTAATATTTTCAGCTTCAAGTCTTTACTTCTCACATGTCAATATTTTGTTTTCTTCAGAGAAGGAAGCTGATAGTTCAGAGGCCTTTCATATCCATCCATTTTTTTCCCGAGGTATTTTTCTTTCATCATTTAAAAAAGTTCCCTTTCTCTTTTCCAGAACAAAGTATCCAGCGTAACATTCCAATCTGGACCAAATATCGACGAACTTTTTAAACTTCGGACAGTCGAGGTCGAGAGCCGTGCTACGGGTTGGATCAGTTGCAACATAATTGGTGCGTAGTATAGGTATTTAATTTAATAAAACTATTGAAGTCATTTTGTTTTCTCGTTTTGTTACCAAAGCTCACGTATAATTAAGAGTATAATCTGAAAATCAATTTGAATAAATCAATTCGGTTTTGCAGAGAAATCCCATAATGTGATAAGATTGGAACTGAAAGGTGGGGACAATTCTATGAGAATCCGTCAAGTTCGGGTACTTGGTAAGTCAGATGGCGAGAGTCTCAAAGTCAGCCCACAGCACTCTGCTCAGTCTATACAACAAAGGAATACGGAGACTGAAACTTTGAGAGTTTTCCGACTCATCACTAGTCAGGTATGTTTGAGAATGAAATGTTTCCGTTGGGTTCCTGAATGCCAAAGGGGGTGTTCATCCGGCGTTATCTTCAGTAACAGATGAATTTTATATTCATTCCATTTGTCTAGGTGTTTGGAAAGTTGATAACGGGCGAGCAGGAAGAAGCTGAAGGGGCTGACGGCAGCAACGACCTCAAGGAGCACATGGTCAGCATCTTGTTCAGTCGCAGCAAGCTCACTCACCTTCAGAAACAGGTGGGTTATCAAATTCCCCTACCATTTTGTTGATGCAGCTTTGCAATATTGCATCATCAAATCACGTTGTTGTCATTCTTTGTTTCAAGGTGTGCGTGCACATCGTCCAAGCAATCAGGAAAGAAGCTCAAGTAATGAGAGAAGAGTGGGAGACTCGACTCTGTTCGGCAACAAGCACCGCTGGAAGTGAAGCTCCAGATACTTACTGTTTCGAAATGCTTTCCATGGTGTTGGCGTTGAGCGGTTCGGCTGTTGGGCGGAGCTACCTAGCACACCAGCATGCTCTCTTGGCTGATCTTCTAACTTTGCTTCACACTGGCTCAGCTAGGGTTCAGAGACAGGTGAGCTCATCTAATGCTCAATATCTTGTAATTCTTGCAGGTTTCACCATTCGGTCAATCAGAAGTTCTCAGCATCGGTTACAGTACGTATTAACAGAGGTTGTTTGAATTTGGCTGGTACGCGAGTGGGCATCCAGAGTTAAAGAACTCATTTTTCCCAGCTCTTACCGTCTGCTGTTGTAGGTGACTGCTCTTCTCAGAAGAATGCTCGCAGAAGTTCCTCCCATCACTTTGGCTCACATCATGGGCGTCCGGGAGCTACCTCCCACAGACTTCAGCATTGCTGCTACTGTTAGCCGATCTTCCGATGGCAGTGGCTTCGAAAGCAACAAGTAAGTTTATGACAACTTGAGCCCATGAACATTAAGTTTTCTCCGACTACCAGTTAAATTAAGATGCAGCTATGCAAGTATGCAACTGTGCAAGATGCAGCTGTTAATGCTTAAATCTTCACGCTTATCGTTGCTCAAGCAGGAGTCATTTATGCTTTTCATACTACTTGTAAATTATGATTTTTCAGGATGGGAATACTTGATGTGTTTTTGAGCTGCATAGCAAAAGCGCTGACGGTGCAAGTTAAGACAAAAGGGAACAAGGAGGGTAAAGCCGTGTGTTCCATATCTCTTGCAACTTGCATCCACCCCAGAGACAACGTCGGATCCCGTTGGTGGTTAAGAGGTTGTATCTCTCGAAAACTTGCTGAAGATACTATTGCCCTCATCAGGGATATGGCTGCTGTAAGTATACGTGGACTATGCATGCTTGTGGACAAATTATATTTTAAAGAGTTATATTTTAAATAAATTATATTTTAAATTATATTATACTATAAATTATATTTTAAACAGTTATATTTTAAAGAAGATACTATCGCTGTAAAAGGGTTTGACAAACAGTTGCAGAGTTGCCAATAATGCAGAGGCGTTCAACTTTATGAGGAATTTCCACTCCTTTGCGGTTTGATAAACTTGTTGAAGCAGTGTGAATGAATGAATAAATAGTATTTTGAACTCTTTTTCATTACATGGAGAGTGTTATTATTACAAATCATCACAATAATAACTACACATTGCCACATTAAATTTCTCACACATAGTCCAGTTCATGAGAATTAATTCCAGTTTGGAACTTTTTTCCAAACCAATCAGTCATCCATCCTAATAAATTCATCTATTTAATATAAGTTCCAGTCGATTCGAAAATACTATTAATTCCATATCATTGAAATGTTCATAATTTAAACAACAACAAGCAAAAATAGCAATGGTAAAACTGGACAGTGTTATCCACAGTGCGGCCAAGCGCCAAAAATCGACTGTTTGGTATCAACTAATTCTTCTCGACAATCACTTTCAGAATTTTTCGATGAGAGGCCTATAAAGTTTTGTGTGATACAGAGTTTTTAGAAAGTTTGTGCGAAACTGTCTACAGAACTAGTGCAAACTGCACTAACCGGCCAAACGACGCCACTTCTTGTGCTTGGTGAAACTCGGCAGTGTCAGTTCCAACTATCATTCCTTCCATGAACGCAATCGCACCAGATTACGAATAAAGTCTAATATAAGAGTCACCAGGAGGTGGTACCGTGGCACCAATAATGGTACAGTGACACGCTAATAACAGCTAAATTCCTTGGAAATAATCGCTGGGATAATAAGATATTATAATCAACTCGTATTAATTTTCGTATCACTTTTAGTTCCAGTGGCGTCAGTGTGACGCACCGTGACGTCATAGCGCCAGGTTAAAAATAATTTGGGTCGGTATCTTTGCTCATGGATTTTATACACACTAGCTATACCCAGCCTCTGTTGCAGTGCCACCCAAAGAAAAAAAAACTATTGGTGTTTTAATTTGGTTCATTGATGTACTTTTGGGTAGCTTCACAATATTTTTTCCATCTGGTTCAAGTTTTAATTTAATGCAAGATGATAAATTTTATTTTTCTGGATCATGTTTGTTTCTTTGTGTGTGCATATTGCCAATAAATGCCTCAAGTTTCGAGTCAGTGTTAATTCTGCGAATTTCGTTATCCATTCCAGGGCAAACTGTCTGAAGCCTGGGCAAACGTCACCAAAGGCGCCATTGCCGAAAATATTCTCAACTTGACTAGACTCAGTGAGGCGCAAAGGAGTTCAAACGAGTGTCTCAGAAGCCCAGCCCTGTGGTTGGCGCTCTCGTCTCTTTGCGTACTCGATCGCGACCACGTTGAAAGGCTGTCTTCCGGACAGTGGAGAAACACAGCTGACGGGAAACCTCCACCACCTCGGGTTCGTTTCCATACATTGAATAATTCTTAGTTAAATAATAAATTTTAGCAAATGACAAAATTACTCCACATTTTCTCAGACGCTTTGTTAGAGGTTTGTTACATTAAATCCTCTGTTGAATTCCAGCCAACTTGCAGCAACCATGACGATGGGGAGACCAACGCCATCATACAGTGTAACGTTTGCGGTAACCTTTGCGCTGAATGTGATCGCTATCTCCATCTCCACCGCCGCACACGGATGCATCAAAGACAGGCAAGTCCCATTTCGCTTCCGAGTCTGTAGACTCCGTAGTGGAAGCATTGTTTTAAAAATTGTCTCTAAAATCTAAATTTCCCCTAAATTTGGTTTGCACGCACAACTTCCTCATTTCAAACCAGATTTTGCTGACATGTTCAGAGATCATGCAGGTTGGCCCCTGTGAATTTCAGAACGATCGGGTCGCTGCTATGGCCACTGCACATGTGAAACGCGAAATCTGAGGTACCTACACCATCTCTCACAAACCAATGGCCCGGGTAGCTGGGGTGTAGCTCCAAGATGGTCTCCCCAAACGAACCAGAGACGCCATTTCTCTTAAATTTGGTTGGTAGTTGGGGGTTTGTCAGAAGAATGAATGAATTTCTTAGCAGTCGCATTACTCATATCCACTGCACATGCACAAACCTTAATACCCAGCTATCTGTACAGCTCCTTCTTTTCACTCTTATTTTCCCGTGGTGGAAGGGTTTGTGCGTGCTAGTGATGTAATATAATAATTATGATCATGTTATTGATCATGCTATGAGCCATTGGCATTGGTTTCATCGTTCAATCACTCATTCATTTTCACTGCCAATGGCGAACTACGGGCTCGTGTCAGAGTTGTAACCTTAAAATCTGATCGTGTTCTTGTAAATATCCTGTTACCAATTTCAGCTAGAAATTCCACCTATTTCTTTACCTATTGTTATGGATGATCAAATAAACACACAATGGGTTGATCACAATCACTCATAATGTGCAATTTCGGTAAGTAGGAATTTTTTATTTTTGATCTCAGACATCGGATTTAGCATCCTTGAAAACCCCCCAATGCCAATTTTCATCTCAAAACTGTGTTGTTTGGGAGCAAACGGATGGAAAGAAAACGAAATGACGTCATTTCATCGTTTTTTATTTAGCATCCTTGAAAACCCCCCAATGCCAATTTTCATCTCAAAACTGTGTTGTTTGGGAGCAAACGGATGGAAAGAAAACGAAATGACGTCATAAGTGGACGGGGAAACCTCATGGTTCCCCCAGGCAGACGGGGGGTGAGGGACCTTCAACTATGTCGTCATTTCGCTTTCTTTGCACTGGTCTATCGCCCACTTTCGATCATCGGATACCCCTCATATAGCACCTTTTCGGAAAGCACTCGCCGAGATCTTTTACGTAAAAAAATGAAACAGGTGAAATATCCCATGTACCCAAGTATATTTATTATCTGATTCGTAGATGTTATATCTCTCTGACTCGTAGATGTTATATCTCTCTGACTCGTAGATGTTATATATTCCGTTCCATGAGGGTGACCTCTTACAACACCTATGGTACCCAATGCTTCTTGTAAATCTATTTGTTTTTTATGTATGTTTGTACATTTTGAGGTAGGTACCTACTAATCGAGGGCTATTCTGCCTAATGTACAATGATCGTTTTTATTTACTCGTGTGTTCGATTAGGCACATTATACAAAAAAATTGTTGATGAATGTCAACAAGGAGGTTTCAAAAAGGTCGAATCCTCTGGGTGACATTACCACCTTTAGGGGTACGACACGATTGGATGAAAGCCTAAACATTTTTTTTCTGGGAACTTTAGGTGTGCAAAGAGGAAGAGGAAGCAATCAAAGTTGATCTCCACGAAGGCTGTGGCCGAACCAAACTGTTTTGGGCTCTGCTGCTAGCTGATTGCAGCACGCTGAAAGCCCTTGTAGAGTTCAGAGAAGGCACTCGATCCCAGTCGTCATCTCTCGGTGTCTGCCGGTTCTGCGGTGCTTCCGGCTCATCAGGATTGCTCTCCATCGGCAACGTTTGCGTGTCCCCAGAGTGTCAGGTAATTTGAAATAAACGCTAAGACGATGAGAACAGTTCTGTCAACGATGTGTCAACATGTTCTACCATGCATAACTTACTATCGTTGTTCTAACATTTCGTACGTCTTGCACGCAGGAGCACGCAAGAAATGCTTGCAGCAAGGTTCACTCGTGCGGACATCTTTGCGGAGGCATTGTCAACGAAACTGAGTGCCTGCCTTGCTTGCACGGCTGTGCTGGCACTTCTTCACTCAAACAGGACGCAGACGACATGTGCATGATTTGCTTTACTGAAGCTCTTTCCTCTGCTCCTGCCCTTCAGGTAATGCAGGATTATTGTTTGGATTGACGTAGGTTGAGATAATACAACACAGGGCCCGGATTTATATGTGATAAGAACTGTAGTTATATACAGGGTGGAACCCCTCGGGTTTTCTCCAAATTAAGACGTATTTCGAAAATAAAAAAATACGCGTCTAATGCTTTTTTTTAAATCAGAATTCCAAAAATCATGCTCGGGCTTTTTGCTCACCTGCGCAGTCCGCACCAACTTCCTTATTTCAAATTAAAACCTCAATTTTTTTACTTCAGATTCATATTCTACGTAAAATTTCATGTAAAAATAACCCGATGCTCGAATTTTTTAATGCGCAAATACGCAGTAAAGGGCGCAAAATCTGAAAATTGCGCGGTTTTGGCTCATGTGACACATCATTTTCATCTGCTTTTAAACGCTGAATAACGTAGTCATATTCATTTTTAGATACGGTCCCACCCTTCCATGATTTTGACCAAATAAAAGTTAAAATTTTCATTAAATTTCGGAACTTCATGGACAATTTTAAAAACAAACATCATTTTTCGGAATTACAGCGGTTTCCCAATACGAAATCTAAAATGCAAATCAAATTACATTTTCGCTCCCAAATCAGGTAATTACAAAATCAAAATAAAATACACTTAAATTATTGATTTATTACAAAATAAAATACATTCTCGTTTCCAAATCAATTAATTAGTTGTTTTCCCTCCTCCTTTCTAAACACGGGCACGGGACTGGCTATGACATAGTTAAAAACAAATTAAATTATTCTATTGGACATACCTACAGAAATGTGGGCTGTTCATTTATTGTTTCTTTCATGTGCAATAACTGAAACACCTATTTTTGATGGTGTTCACCAATTGTTGCCCCCAAAAACACGAATTAGGCTCGGATTTAAAAAAAAGATTATCTTTGATGTTTGGTAGTACCTTTTAATTGTCTTGATTCACCTGCTAATACTACTTCTAGTGTTATTATAGAAATTTATGGCGATTTCAGACTATTTCCTAGATTTTTGGCTCATAAAAATTAATATCATCATTGCGCCTTCGTTACAACCTCAGTTCTTCACTCTTCGGTCAAAATCGACTTCATATTCAGTCTTCTCGCCCTAAAAAACATGGAAAAACATACCTCAAAAGCTCATGTTCACTAAAACCTAAAAAATCCCTCGAAACCGCCTATTCCCCCCCCCCCCCCCCCCCCCCCGACACCCCTGGTTCGGGCTGCCGAAATGCAGAGCACAACTAGGACCCAAACTGTGTGCCGAAGAACCATGATTTTAGACCAAAATTTAACGTAAATTTAAGGCTGAGACTTCATTAGAACCTCAATTTTCCACTGTTTGGTCAAAATCATCTTCATATTCGGTCATCTCCCCCTAAAAAACATGGAAAAAGATAGGTACCTGAAAGACTGATGTTACTAAAACGCAAAAAATACCTATTTTTGTACCAATTTTTCAATCATAACACTCCGGGTATATTCCGATCGGGCTGCAAAGTTTCGGGCTGCAATTTTTTAGACCGAAAATGAAGTAGTTGTGCGTGATACGGCGGACGGACATTACATTTTCTGAATCTACGCACCTTGAAACGTACTAGAAAAAAATTTGATGGGGTGTCATAAAAATTGTTTGCTGAGCGAATACATAGGTGTATTATTCACGGAATAATAAATCAAAACGGGTTCAGAATTTCCTAAAATGTATTTTAAACTTGTGTACATTATGGTGTCTAACCCCAGGAAAAGTATGTAAATACATACGATCCGGGCCTTATTTCGCTACTGAGGTAGTTCACAAGATGCTCCTTCATGAACTTGGTCTTTAATTTCTTGTTTTCTATTTCAGCTTAAATGTGGTCACGTTTTCCATCTTCATTGCTGCCGTAATGTCCTCATCAAGCGATGGGTTGGGCCCAGGATATCGTTCTCGTTTTCTCAGTGTGCCATCTGCAAGGTATCATCATATGCGTTTTCAGCAAGTTCGCCATAAATTTGATCACCGGACTCTAATTCGAGTGCCTTTGTGTTGCAGAGCCCAGTTGAGCATACGACCTTGAACAAACTCCTTGAACCTGTGAAAGAGCTTATGGAAGATGTCAGACGCAAAGCGTTGATGCGTTTGGAGTACGAAGGCCTGGACAAAGGCCGCCCTGACCCAGCTGCGTATGCCATGGAAAGATACGCCTATTACGTCTGCTTCAAGTGCAAAAAAGTGAGGGGATTTCACAATCCTGTATCTTTGTGTTTGTGTACTAAAAGGAAGCCCACAATACTCGTCTTGTTCATTTCTGTGTACCAGGCATATTACGGCGGGGAAGCTCGGTGTGACCTGGAACTGGGCAGTGCAGAATTCGACCCCGCCGAACTGGTTTGCGGTGCTTGCTCTGATGTCTCCAGGGCCCAGATGTGCCCTAAACATGCGGCAGATTTCCTGGAGTACAAGTGCCGCTACTGCTGCTCTGTTGCCGTCTTCTTCTGCTTTGGATCAACTCACTTCTGTAACGCCTGCCACGATGATTTCCAGCGAGTGACCAACATTCCCAAATCAGAACTACCCGCTTGCCCTGCGGGTAAGTCGAGTTTTCAATAGCAATCTGTTCTACACACCTGTGACTGAGTGTGACAGTGGGGGTGGACCCTCGAGAGACCCCCTCCTAGACCCGCCAGATTATCACCAGTTAAGAAGTGATATCGATTAGGCTTCCCCAAGCGACCCCTTCTCCACAGGAAGAAAAAAATAGCTCTGGAACAGCCATACTGTTACACTCCTCCCCACATGACGTACTTCTGGGTAGCAGAAGTATGAGAGGGAAAAGGGGGAATGAAAAGTAGTATGAAGTTATGGTTCAGGAAACGACATCTGAACAACTTCAAGGTGACTAACCTCCATCGAGTAATGGAGGATAATGTTGTCCAGTGAATTGTGCTCATCTGGGCAACCTCTAGGTGACCAACCTCCATCGCTGGGAAGGAAGAACTATTGGGTCTTGTCAACTGGGACACGGCATCAATCACCTTCTAATGAGCTCAGTATATTTCAATTATACAGACACTCTAAACGGGGTGGGGAAGCCAATAGATGTATCTATTATCAAAGAGACAGGTTGTTAGTAAAGGAATCCTTCTGGGAAACCTTTGGGCTTATCCTTCTGGTAAGCCCACAAAAAGTGGATGGAGTATGGTGAAGTGCTCAGCGCATACTACCGAACCACGCTCTGCTACCATGTGACATTGGGGGTGGACCCTCGAGAGTCCCCCTCCTACATCCGCGACATTATCACTGGTTAAAGGCTGATTCACGCTAGACTGTGGGGGGGGGGGGGGGGACGCGGTGAAATAATCACGGGAGCATTTTCAATGAACTCGTTCAGGCTACACAGAGTGGAGCACGTGCCGAGTCCGCGTTTGAACTGTGTCCCGGCCGTGCCTCCGTGAGAAAGGGGGCTAGACATTCTTTTCCCGGACCCAGACTGGCTCTGTTCCTCCGTTTTGTTGCATCTGTACTCAAAGATGGATGACGAAGAGCTGATAGATGCTGCTAGAGCTGATACATTCGAAAATAACCAAAGAATTTAGTTTCATCGTCCAACAGTTCTTTACATAGTGTGGCGAATTCTCCCTCCAACTTCCGCTTTCGCAAAGTTGGATGCCTTCTTGAAGAATTCTGAAGTCCAGCAACTTGTTTATCCCTTCCCTCTTCATCAAGTGCAACTTTAATTGCTGCTAAATCTTCTTCGGAAAAGTTCATTTTCAAAGCACAAATTTTGACAAGACACACTCGGCCACGGCCCGGACGGAATAGCATGCATGGAGGCCCGGCCACGGCCCGGTCTCCACTCGGTTCCTATGGCCCGGACACGGTGCAGCGTGAATAATCCTTAAGAAGGGATATCGATTAGGCGTTTCCCAAGCGACGAAAAAATAGCTCAAGAACAGCCTTACTGTTACACACCTAGGTTAGGTGACATTACCGAAATCAGCGTTGTATGTAGATGTCCTGAACTGTCACCCACGCTGTGATGCTTGATGTGGAGGATTGTTGACTTCATCCCGTTTAATCGGTGTGACTAGCTATATTTATACGCCACGACCTCCAAGGATCTAGCAGAGCTTTTCAGGATTCTGAACAACCCCACAATTTTCGATCACTTCCCGTAAATATGAATTTCTACTTTTCTTTTTTCAGGACCAAAAGCCAAACAGCTTGAAGGTGAAGAGTGTCCCCTCCATGTCAAGCACCCTCCGACAGGTGAGGAGTTCGCTTTAGGTTGCG
The DNA here is from genome assembly GCA_954871275.1 of Leptopterna dolabrata. Lineage (NCBI taxonomy): Eukaryota > Metazoa > Arthropoda > Insecta > Hemiptera > Miridae > Leptopterna > Leptopterna dolabrata. The sequence continues at coordinate 7,211,106 of OX940985.1, forward strand.
GTGTCTGTCGCAACGCTCACACATTCTAGTCAGCCTCAGCAACTCACTACATAATATATAAGGATTCTTTCCTAAGCTTCTAGCAATGCAGGAAAATCCTGCTTTCCCCACTCGCTTGCTAATTTTAAATGAATAGGCTTATCAATACTCATCGTATCAATACTCATTATCATACCACCCATATATTTCTGCTGAAGTGCTGTTCTATAACGGATATTTTATTTTTCATTATTACTAGCTTCCAGTGATATGTAAGAGTTTATGAAATAAATCAGTGTTTATTAGTGAATAATTTGTGATAAAAATACATTATGGTCTATAACTTTGCTCGTACTATTACCTATTGTCTCTCAAGTATTCATAAATTTACTAGAGGAATAACCTCGATTTTTACTGTTCCCTCAGTTCACTATCCATGTAATATTCCGTAATGATATGTAATAAATCATGAAACGGTTTTATTTAAATATATTTACTACCTAGTACCATGTGACCAGTCACCACAATTAGGATGATCAGAAGCGAGAGGCACCAACCCAATTTGGATCAGTATAAACTAATAAGCCACACAGTGTTCTTATCTATCGCACTCCTGTTTAATAACAATATAACCAAAAAAATGTAAAGCAGTTCTAGGTAACAGCTATTGATAATTTCTAATAAATACAATTAGCGGGATATGGCTAAAAGTTCGTTACATCATGTTCATCACACCAGGCCGAGGAGGTGGGCGGTTGCCACTGCCACTTTTGCGGAAGTCTCGGTTGAACGCCTGACCATCGCGTCGCCCATCTCGAGGCGCTTGGATGGCTTCGATTTCCGAACAAAGCTGTGAATCCAGCGTGGTGCCGATGACGAGTTTCAAGGATTTCAAGGTCTTCATTACTGACTCGTATTCGGCCGAGAGCTCCGGGTTGTTGGCTTTTTGAACGGAAGCGTCCATTTTGGAAATGGCCTCCCTGTAGAAAGTGTGAGCTTGACCTTCCATTGGGGCATCCCTGTGGAATTAGTGGATGTTATGCTTGGTGATTCAAGTAAACAACCTGGAATAAGTATGGTACAATAACATGGAGCCAATATTCATTTGTTTTGTCATTCTTGGCAAATCTATATGGCATGGATACTGGAGACGTATCCATGCCACGTAGATTTGCCAAGTATCCACGATGCCTCTAGCAGTTTATTCTGCCTTGTTTGTGCTCACTGATATTTGAACAGCTTTTTTGAATAATTTTGTATTCCATGGAAGCAAAATGATTTGAGGAAAAAAGCTAATTTAGCACACAAAAAGTGGTTTATTCATCGTTACAAGGAGCCATGACTGTGTTAACTTGGAATGATTTATGATAAGAATAACCCCCTACACGGAAAAACATTGACATTTTTTGGTTCGTGTACATCTTTTGTATCATGAATCTATACCAGAGGCACTTATTAATGAAATGAACACACGACTCAATAAAATTTGGCAAATTGGTGAAATTAAGAGAACAAGAGAACAAAAATGCTGTAGGCATCATACTTGTAACAGCATCAAGACGAACACTTAGGCCCAGTTTCACCAAAACTTCCTAAGCATGGTTAAAATATAGCATTTCCGAGTCGAATTCAAGGTTTTCCTAATCAAATTCAAGGTTTTGCATAACAAATTCAGGTTTCTCGAAACAAATAAAAGGTTTTCCATTTCAAATAAAAGGTTTTCCATTTCAAATAAAAGGTTTTCCATTTCAAATTAAAGGTTTTCTCATTCAAATTAAAGATTTTCCATTTCAAGTTCAAGGTATTCCATTTCATATTCGAGGTTTTCCAAAAACTTGATCTGCTAGTGTTTTGTACGTTAAAACCTATTGGAAAAGTTCAAAATCGCGCAAACGTTTGGAAAATGCAATGCAAATGAATTCTGCGTATTTCTGACAGAATTAGTCCCAAAGCTCTTTGATGCAAACAGTTCCTGCTTGATAATGGTTGATGCGCGAATCCATCATGCTGGCGCAGTGGAAAGTTGGATAGAAGAACTCAGTGTTAATATGAAGTACCTTCCACCTTATTCACCACAACTGAATCCAGCAGAGAAGGTATTTTCAAAAGCGAACCTTCACGCAAGAAACCTTCTCAGTGAACCGCGTAAGGCGCACACTTTGTGTGACGTCATAGCTCAGTGTATCAACAGTCACCCACACAGATTGTGCTAATAACGTCATGGGCATGATGTTACAACATCCAGACGCGCAGCTGGCACTGACTTGCACTGAAATGTTTAAACTGCTCGTATCCATGTCTTCTCAATCGGCCTGTCACTTTGTTTGTTCTGATTTGATTTTTGTAAATGAAATCCTTTAGTTCTTAATTAAAACACATTGATTTGGAATACCTTGAACTTGAAATGGAAAATCTTTAATTTGAATTAGAAAACCGTTAATCTGAAATGGAAAACCTTGAATTTGTTTAGGGAAACCTTGAATTTGTTTCGGAATACCATGAATTTGTTTAGGAAAACCTTGAATTTGACTCGGAAATGCTATAGATCATTGTTTTATCGAATCGAAGATTAGAAGCGTTGGTTAAGGACAAGTGGGTTTAACGAGTGTAATCAAAGATTACAATGTTTTCATACAACGTCGACCTAACTTTTAAACGTCGACTTAACCGTATCAAGGAGGCACTGGCCCACCAAAATGGAGGCATTACGGATGATTATGATTGATAACGCAGTAGCTGACGTGCATTGTGAGGTTAAGTACCTACTTGTGCTTTTTTTTGGCGTTTGGTTTGTTGTTTATATTGTTGGTGTAGTTTGTTGACTGTCGAAATCGTGGAAACCACGTGATTTAACGAAAACGCAGGCTGAAGTTTGAGGACAGTGAAAAACAGATTTTGGTTGACATTGTTTGCAAGTATTTCAACATTATTGAGTGTAAGAAAACCGACGGTGCTTTATCTGTCGTTCCTGTTATAAAATAAGTATATTTTTTATGCTGTACATCATATTAACATCCCGCCAAGGTAGGTAGGTTATGTAACTACACAATTTCTCACTCAAATGGTCCGATTTCACTCAAATTTGATAGGCAAATAGTTTATTGTCCTCTATGGATTTGATTGTGATTGGAATTGTATAGTTTTGTTGCTACGTTTAAATTTTATAGCTCAACTATACTTGCGGAAATGCGAAACACCAATCTCTCGAACTGAAAATGGTTAGAAAACAATCGCAGTATTATTTATACGAAGAACTGAATGATCGACTAGAACATTTTTGTTGATAAGAGGTAAAGTTGTTTCTCTCTCCCACCAGTTCAAAGAAACGAGAAAGACTTTTCAGTTGATTATATTGTAGGTACCTCGTCACATCAGAATCTATATAATAAGCTCAAAATAATCTGTTCTATCCCACCCACCGAAGACGGTGAACTGTGAAACCTTCGTCCTCTAATACCAATAGAAATGCCCTAATCAGTCCCCTACTAATTTTTGTGGCTGTAGAATAATAATAATATCAAGAATAATAACAACAGAAGAATGGGTCGCATGAGAACAAGAATGGGTCGCATGAGAACTGTCGCACTAGCAAGATGACGAAGTGGTAGAACGTTGATTTAGAACGGTTACCACCCAAAATCGGCTGGTTATGTTTGACCGTCCATTAAATGGACAAATTTTGTCGGACCTTTTCCGTTATCGTTCAGCCAGGCCCCTCGGCCTCATCTCGTGCCGTTATCGTTCGGCCAGTTCTACAAGTGATAGGTACTCTTTCCTTCATTGACGATATCAGATCTTGCGATATGTCTTCATGGGACTTCTGAATAGATTAGTGGAATGCATTGTCAAGCGATCTGGATGCTCGCTAGCGCTCGCATCTCACAAAAGATAAACAATCCCAGAAACTATCCCGTGAATGAGCAGGTTGTTTGGGACTTCTGAATAGATTAGTGGAATGTAATGTCATATTTTGCTACAGAACATGCTTGTCATATTTTGCTACAGAACATACCTACATCTGTATTACGCTTCACTAGTGGGTTATTTGCCCTCTGTCATAACTTGGCATAAACTTGTCATAAACATGACCTCTGATATCGTCAATGAAGGAAAGAGTATCACTTGTAGAACTGGCCGAACGATAACGGCACGAGATGAGGCCGAGGGGCCTGGCTGAACGATAACGGAAAAGGTCCTATTTTGTCTTTTATGATCATCGATCTATCTTAAACGAGGTTGGTGAAACCGGACACCGTTGTTTAACACCTGATATCCTCGGTTTAATGAGTAAACGGTGATTAAAAACTTTGGTGAATGAACGTATTGATTTTATTTTTGCGCGCACAAAAGGACAGTGACGTCAATCAATATTCAATGCTTGTCCGTGAAAGTTTGGGATTGAAGAAAGGTTCCCTCAGCTGATTATGGAGGATCCCCACCTCGTCACTGTTACTCAACAGTCCTACGGAGGCTCCGTTTCGAATTTCAGCCTCGTAGGTCAAACAGGAAACAAATTAGCTTTTGGCAAAAATACCGTTACAATTTTTGGTATTAGAAATTTCGGACTGTCCCCAAGCCCAAAAACATCCATATTATTATAAATATTATACAACTCTTACTGAAGTTCTGAATAGGTGGACGGGAATGAGGCTCCACAGCATGGATACTAAACCATGCCACTTGAAATCGCCAGATGACGACAGCGGTACATAATATGTTGTAGCTTTATTTATCTTATAAAGCTGCAGACTTGAAGTAATAGCGATACAACTCCACGTCACCATCTCTACTATACTCAAGGGTAGTGTAGATCAGAGCTGTGTATGATGTGCTCACAATAAATAAGACTACGATGAAATAAAACTAACGCGTATCTACTCATATGGGAATGACACTTACCTGAACTCCAAGACGTTTCTCAGTATGGGGAGAGCATCATCAGGCCGCCCTAGATCTGCCAGAGCACAGACCTTCAAGTTCCTGGAGGAAAAAAAGATTGAATCAAAGTCGATCTTCCTTCTGGACTATGCTATGAAAATATAATATTTCGAACAAAGCATACCTAACATGTAAAGAATTGGAGTAAATACCTAACTGAATAACCTGGAGTAAAAAAGAAACACCTACTTCGTCTACATAATATTTCCAACGAAGCATACCTAACATGTAAAGGGTTGGAGTAAATACCTAACTGAATAACCTGGAGTAAAAAAGAAACACCTACTTCGTCTACATAATAGGAGTATTCATGGTTTGGCTAATTCGACGTCGAATCGTCGAATTACGTCGAATATCGAATTGAGCAATTCGAAAAGAGTCAGTGCGCATGCGCCCCTGCCATTCTCCACGATTCGAAATACCACGGGCCGGGAGCTTCGAATTGCGAGTTCGACGTCGAATTGCAGCAGCGATCGTAGCGGCAGCTCCATTAAACACATCCCGCTGATAAGCGATAAACAAGTCTTGTGCCGTTCAGACGTTTTATCACGTTTTTATCGCTGACGACCGCAAGGAGCACTAGGAGCATTTCGATTTTCGACGATTCGACACGGCCAACTCGAAGGGGTCCTCATGAAATCCACGCTTGAGGACGAATTCGATTTTCGACGATTCGACATTCGAAATGGACCATGAATACCCCTAATATTTCCAACGAAGCATACCTAACATGTAAAGGGTTGGAGTAAATACCTAACTGAATAACCTGGAGTAAAAAAGAAACACGTCTACTTCGTCTACAAATATTAAGGAAAATGTTTAGGGTAAGTTATTCCAGCACTGGGAGCGCCACAGACGTTACTAGCTATTTTTTTAATTAGGATCAGAATTAATGAAAGGCGCAAGGCTGAGGCTTCGCCATAGGGAGTGTCGGCTTCTACAGGCGGGAAGGAAGCTCGGAGGCCCGACAAGAGCGAATGTAGGTAGAAAATGTTTGGCTTTATCGCAACAGCATGTTTTCTCCGAAACTTCGCTAAGGGGAGAAACAAATTAATTTGGCAATCACTAACTCAGCTATGAATGTAAGATCGCAGTGAAAGAACCTGGAAGTACCTGACAGTAACGTATGTCTGTCGTTTGACGGTGGTCAGAATCTCCAAAGCTACTCCCGGGTCGTTCTGGTTGATCGCCAAAGCTGCAGCGAACGTGGCTGCCCTCCTCATCGGATAATGTCCCACTTCGTTCAAGTCCGACCACAACTGCTTGGCGAATTGCAGGGAATCTGGCGAGTTTATTTTGTAACATGCGGCAAACACAAGGACGACGGCATTCTTCGGATATTTGGCTCCCTGCAGCTGCTTGCTCTTGACGATGTCAAACACCTCTAGTACCTAACAGAACAAACGGAATGCTTAGCTACGACTTTCGAAAATCATTTTAAAAATATCAAAATATTGAGAAAATGTTGCTGCTTTGGGGTGACTCTTTCATTTGGATTCAATGGTTGCGTATGGAGCATGGCATTAAGTAGCTTTGGTCGTGCTGCCCCCTTGGGGCTAGCTCCAAGCAAGTTCAGTTTTCGCTTCAACCGAACTGGCTTGGTGTAGGGTGAGCTCTGAACACGCTCGCTCGGAGCAGGGTGAGCATGGAGCTTGTTCGGAGCACGGGCAGCTCGAACGGGTCGAGGGTGCATGCGCGGAAGAGCAGTACTCAGCTGCCCTTGGTCTTCTGGTGGGGCACGGGAGGACTTGCTCAGAGCAGCTCAGAGGAAGCCCCGTGGCCAGCACGAACACCGAATCACCTGCCCCCGGACAGCACTTGGCTCGGAGCTCGCCCTGGGTCTGCACGAACAGCGAATCTTTGCCTCACCCTTACTGCGCATGCCTGTGTTGCTCTGAACAACCTCTGAGGGATGTCACGATCACGGTACACTTATCAGTAGATCCGCCTGAACCTGCGGACCCCCCTCCCATAGGACACAACGATAAGTTGAATCCAACACGTGGAAGAGTCAGTCGATGTTGCAACCTGGCTGGAGTTTTATATCTGGTGCTCCCGTAATATTTTTCCAAGCTGTGCGTGTTGGCAATTTAACGTATCTTTTTCAAGTGAATTTTATTTTCAAAACCTTTATCGTTTTCGGATACGACCTCCCCGTCGAACTGGTGAGAGTATTTACCCTTATTATTTATAAGCCTTGCGTCCTGGGACAGTCGCCTTGCCTTTTCATTTTCAATTAATTTATGCACTGGCGTGCAAGAACTTTTAATTTAAATTGCCGGGGCTGAGGTCACCCCATCAGATTCAATTTTCTCCCACCCCGTTTTGAGTAGGTAGGCCAAAACTCTCATAATAAATAAGTTTATATCTTTCACACCCCTTTCTTTCATTCATATTATCCCCCTACCGGTGATCATTCACGGTAGGGCACGATAAATTGGTAGCAGAGCAAACCCTTGTGGACCTTTTGGGGCCAAATACACCTTTGCGCCTACCCGCCGACTTCTGCTTGATCTCTGCAACTTTTAACGGTCCACAACCGCCACCATGGAATGTGGCAAATGCGGATTAGAAAACGCCGATGCCGTTTTATGTTCGGCTTGTAACAAACATTTTCACGCCGCTTGCACGCGGTTGGAACACATCGGAAAGTGGACTAAGCAAAATCAGGAACGACGACTTGCATGGAAATGCGATTCCTGTATCGGAGGTGCTTTTGGGGGGGACGTTGACGACTACGAACAGTTATCCGCCGAAATCGTTGTGATTAAGGAAACTCTCGAGCGTCTACAACAAGAAAATTCGGAACTAAAAGCACGAATTATTGTTTTAGAAACGAGTTCGCGAAGAAAACTAGACCTTTCGGACCAAGCGGCAACAGTAGGGGCCGCGGGTCGCGATAAAATCCCGCAGTATATTGAGACCGAAATAGCCAAGGTACCTAAACTTTGTACGGATAACCCTTGGACGCTTATTAAATTTTTGGACAAACTCCACCTCCTTAACGGCATGAATGAGCACCTTTTCAAGCCGATTTTTCAGCGGCTCGCGACATACCAGCAAAATTCGGTATTACTACGTCTCGCTACTACCGATGAACCCCTCACTTTCAAGTACATCGCGAGCGAGTTATTAGACGAGCTCACAACCCCACATACCAAACTAAAACTCGTACAGGAACGTATCCTCCGACCTCAATATGACTCGGAAAACTTTAGAACGTATGTTGAACAGGTAATCAAATTCAACACTATCTTGTCACAGTATAACGAGGCAGACCTCGTCAAATGTATATTACAGGGGGCGAACAACGCGACCCGAGCGAAATTCAACTTTAGCTCGAAGCCGAAAATATACGCAGAGTTACACACACTTGTCGCCGATGTCGAGAAACTCGAATTAACAGAGTCTATGCAAAAATCTTGGACAACACGAAAGCCACAATCGAATTTCACAACTAACGAGGTACGCCGAGATTCGACACAATCCCCACAGAAACCTTATAACAATCCAACGGGGTGGAACTCGGACAAACCTACCTACTCCAAACAGCAGTATAACAAGCCAACATCAGGAGCACATCAACAATACCAACAACCGAGAGGCCAAAACAGTAACAACAACTCCAGCACTTCATATTCACCTAAGGGCTATAAACAAAACTCTTCCCAATCCTCCGCGGGACACCAGAACACCTTCCGTCAACATAATCCGAATTACAACAAAACCTTCAAGCAGCAACATCATTTACAGCCCTTCATGGCAAATGCTTATCCTCCTTACTACTACCATCCAATGGTTTCCCCTTATATGCCCTTTTCGCCTCCACGACCATCATCGCCACGACTGCAACTAATGGATCGCCGCCACAGCCTTTCATCGGCGAGCTCCCGGCACAGTTCGTCGAGGTCTTCGCATAGCCCTCATCAGATGAAGGGAAACAACCAAAGCGCAGCGAAATCTGCATCAAACCAAAAAACCAAAAAAAAAAACCCAAAAGGGACGCTCAGATCACCAGTCAAAAAACTACTAGTGGGGGTTCCGGTGGATAGGGGGTGCGCGGGTACAGGGAATTTCATTAAAATAAATACGAATAACGGGGCAACAAACAACTTGACGAAAATATTAGTCAACAAATGCATTGGGGCGACCGCAATGATCGATACGGGAGCGACCTTCTCCTGTATTAGTCAACAATTCCTTGATAACATTACACAACAACAACGTCTCAGAACTTTTCCAACACGCTTATCAGTGACGTTGGGCGATTCGTCCCAACTCCTCATCCGGAGTAAAACACACCTACAGGTCAAGATCGGTAACTACAGTTGGAGGCGCGCCTTTTATATTGTACCTACTTTACCGCAAGAAATGGTATTAGGGCTGGATTTCGTGAAATCTACGGCTCTCTTATTAGACCCGTCAACTAATACATTTTCGTTCAAATTCGAGAAAGAAACGAAATTCAAACTTCACGATGCCGCCACCATACAACATAAATTTTGTGAACTCAGAGAAATGGCCGAGAACACATTGCTTCAATATTTCAAACAAAAATATCCTTCGGTGTTGACCGAACATTTAGGCACCACGAACGTCATCCAATGCGACCTACGATTACAGCCCGGGACGGCGCTGAAACGTTCAAAGGTTGTTTACACGCAAGGACCGATACGACAACAAGCAATGCGAGGTATCCTAGACAAACTCATTGAGGCCGACGTGATCGAACCTATCGACACGCACACCGCTTCCCCATGCTTCCTAGTCCCGAAGAAACAAGGGGAAACCGCGGATGCTTGGAGGTTAGTTGTCGACTATCGTCAGGTCAACAAGTATATCGAGTACCTACAATACCCTATTCCGCCTATCGAGAGTGCGTTCCTGAACCTTAAGGGTGCCAAATATTTCACTCTGATCGACCTCAATTCAGCCTATCATCAAATCCCTTTAACTTCTCGATCAAAAATGTTGACTGCCTTCCAATGCGAATTCGGCACATACTGCTACCGGAAGGTCCCCTTTGGTATTAGCGTTGGAGGTCAAATACTGTCCAAACTTATGGATAAAATATTGGGCGATCTACGGTACCAATCCTGCCTCTACTATTTCGACGATGTATTTGTGTATAGTGCCACTTATGAGCAACATATCCGGCATCTACACGAAATTTTCGGTCGCCTGAAAGCAGCAGGTCTCACAGTGAACCCTACAAAACTCCAACTGGCCCGCACTACCATCGACTTTTTGGGACACCGGATATCGCAGAATCAAATTAGCATAAACCCCGACCGCATCATCGCCCTGTTAAAGATACCCCGGCCGAGAACCCCGAAGGAAATAGCCTCCTTTGTAGGTAGCATTAATTTTTTCGCCAAATTTTTACCCGATGTTCATATCATTGCGAAACCGTTGAACGATCTACGGAAAAAAGATAGCGGGATGGTGTGGGATTCGAAGGCCGAAAACGCCTGGCAACATTTACGTACGCTAATCACGACCCCGCCGGTACTAGCAACTCCGGACTTCACCAAACGATTTCGCGTTTTTACAGATGGCTCCAAGAAAGGAGTTTCAGCTATCCTTGCACAGGACTATGACAATGGGCCCCGGCCCATAGCGTATGCGAGCCGGAAACTATCAAAATCGGAAGAGAATTATTCGGCTTACGAATTAGAAGCGCTTGCCGTAACATTTGCCCTCAATAAATATCGAATATATTTAGAACATAGTGAATTCGACTTACACACAGATCACAAAGCCCTGACGGCTATTTCAAGCCTGGCAAAAAATGGGGGTCGCATGGCACGTTGGATAACCCAATTCATGCCTTTCCGATACGTCGTCCACCACATTAAAGGGACCGACAACGTTTTTTCGGATTATCTGAGTAGGTACCCGGTCGGCACTCCGAGCCCGACCAAACAAACCGAGGACGACCTCACTATTATGACCAGGGGACAACTTCAAATAATGAATGATTTCCCCGATATTTTCGTCGATTTTGACGCCGCTCAGCGCGATGACCCCAATCTCCGCGCCATTATAACTTCTATCAACGATGGGACGAACACACACCCCAGATATCACCTCCGACGTGACCGCTTGGTCTACGAGGTTGCCGACGGACGTTTTCGAGCCGTAGTACCTACCTCATTGATCGATACAATCATTAGGTATTATCATCATTCCAATTTTGGATCTCATTGGGGAACGAAACGGACGGTACATCATTTAAAAAAATTCTTTTACTGGCGTCATATGTACAAGTCCGTAAAGGAACGTATCAATTCCTGTATGACGTGCCTGACGACTAAAGTGGAGCGAGCTAAACCAAAGGGGAAACTATCGTCTTCGCCGGATAAGGGGGTTAATCAAACCTTATATTTGGACACCGCGGGACCTCTTCCGCAATCCTCGGGATACCGTCACCTACTTATTGCCGTTGATGGGTTTTCAAGGTATACGATATTAGTTCCCTTACACTCCGTGACGTCAACAACACTCATAACTGCTCTCAACACGCATGTTTTTAAACATTACGGTTACTGGGAAAGGGTCGTCACCGATAATGCAAGCTCCTTTACCTCTCACAAATTCACCAAATTCGTCCATTCATCGGGAATGAGACACACGTTGCTCACGCCATACTACCCGAACCCTAACATGGCAGAACGCCAAATTCAGAGTTTGAAATCTGCGCTGCGCGCAAAATACCACGATGACCACTCGAAATGGGCCGCGGACCTCCACATCACCCAACTTTCGTTGAACTCCGCGATGTGCGAATCAACAAAGTTCAGCCCTACGGAGCTTTTCCTCGGACGGACCGTCAATACACCTATTAACCTCGTGTGGGACATACCGCCTGAGAAACTGGACCTGCAGTCGACGTGGGAGGCGGCCATCTCTAACATCGACATGGCCCACAAACGACATGCCAAGTTCCACAACAAAAAACATGTCCCAACTATGTACTCGCTCAATGATTGGGTCCTCTTGCGAACATACATCATTTCCGATAAACAAAAATCAATCACAAGCAAACTGTCCCCCAAATATTGGGGCCCTTTCACGGTAATCAAGGTGATTTCAGATGTGACCTATCTCCTCCAAAAATCCGATAACCCTACTGTTAAGAGAACAGCCCATGTTTCACAATTGAAGCTCATAAGGCCGCTTCGGTAACCTCTCATTTTAGTTCATCACACCAGTAGAGGAACCATAACATTACTTTACGTGTTAGGTACATTTTTTTTTCATTTTTTCCGAATTATTTTCTCGTTATTTTCACTCATCCACCGATTAACCTCACATTCCGTGATAGAAAGGATAGCGTTAATTTTGGAAACCATGGCAGCATCTACCACACCGCACCAATCCCCCCAATACCCAACATGTTCGTGCATACCACAAGGCAACTGTACCCCACGGACACGCAGGGTTTTGCACCCCTGCCCCATTCCGTGTGAAGTGTAGTGTTCACCGGCACGTTAGTGACCTCGCGGACAGTGAAACAGCTTGAAACAGGAATAACCTATGTGTACCTATGTAACCTATGTATAAAACCTTCTTCGGTCGTCTAGCGTAGGCGTGCCTGCCGAACTTGTAAGCCGGTCGACCTAGGACACACTGTACCGCGGCTAGCCACCTACAGGGTCATACTTTCTTGCACTTTTGCGCCATCTGCTAGGTTACTCGCTCCGTTCCTTCTGCGAAGGTCCCCTACGGAGTTTAAGGCCCCCCTGCAGTTTTTGCGCAGGGAGGTTTGCTTGCACGGGTGGATGTGGCACTAAGGTTGGTGACCGTGACATAACGCTTTGCAGTACAGCCTGATACCCAACTCACCATCCGTGCGCTGGCCAACCTCTCTGTTTTTCTGCCACTGCGCCATTTTTTTCCTCCATAAACAGCCAGAGGTTTTATGGCAGCAGTCATTGAACCCCACTCCTGACCTCACACATTAGGGCGCCTCCAAGGCACGGCGACCTCCTTCCCGGGACACTAGGGGGTTGTGCTGCCGCTTACCCCCTTGGTTTTCTCAAGCGGAGGGGTGATGTCACGATCACGGTACACTTATCAGTAGATCCGCCTGAACCTGCGGACCCCCCTCCCATAGGACACAACGATAAGTTGAATCCAACACGTGGAAGAGTCAGTCGATGTTGCAACCTGGCTGGAGTTTTATATCTGGTGCTCCCGTAATATTTTTCCAAGCTGTGCGTGTTGGCAATTTAACGTATCTTTTTCAAGTGAATTTTATTTTCAAAACCTTTATCGTTTTCGGATACGACCTCCCCGTCGAACTGGTGAGAGTATTTACCCTTATTATTTATAAGCCTTGCGTCCTGGGACAGTCGCCTTGCCTTTTCATTTTCAATTAATTTATGCACTGGCGTGCAAGAACTTTTAATTTAAATTGCCGGGGCTGAGGTCACCCCATCAGATTCAATTTTCTCCCACCCCGTTTTGAGTAGGTAGGCCAAAACTCTCATAATAAATAAGTTTATATCTTTCACACCCCTTTCTTTCATTCATATTATCCCCCTACCGGTGATCATTCACGGTAGGGCACGATAGGGACTGCACGAACAAAGCTAGTGGTGGCAGTGTTCACTAGCTTACGATAGAGAGATGTGGCTGTTGAGAATAGAACGTTGGAGACCTTTACATAGATCGAAAGCATGTCACACAGATTAAAATGGAACTAGTCAACTAACAGCAGCAAGCTAATGCCAGTGTAGTTCTGGTAGCTTCTGGCTGATAGGTTGCTCTGCCTCAATAGCCACATCAGATACCTAGTAACTCAACATAGGAAATAATTCCAGGAAATCCCTTCCTTTACTGCTGATTGTTACACATAATAAGTCTTTCGACGGACCACGATGCTGGGAACTCGTGGGCCGTGAGTTAGTATATTTAATCTACGATGGGCCGTGAGGGTTGGACATCTAAATGGAACGGATCATCTGAGACAACCCTCCTCATGTAAGAAGTTTTCTAACGCCTTAAGTACGTACTCTGCTAGGCTATAGAAATTAAAACCTTTCCAATTACAGTGATCTATAAGGATATAATTATACTCAGTCGGTACCTGGTCGTATTTTTCGTTCTTCAACAGCAAATCCATGAGTATTTGGATGGTTATAAGCTGATCGAAGAACCCGTCCAATTTTGGATCTTTGAAAGCTTCCAAAGCTTCCTGAGGCTGGTTCAAAAAGTAATACATCCTCATCACTACCGGCCCGAAAATGTAAGAACCAAACCGCATTTCTTTGTTTTGAGATGCAAATTTCGTCATCATTTGTCTCACAAGTCCCAAATCTGATTCCTCGGCGAGGTGAACCATGTGCTTCAAGTCTTCTGTGAATATCGTTGAGGAACCGGACGCAGGGTCGGCGAATTCCTTCATTTTGTCTTTGAACTTTTCTTCCAGGCTTTGGAACTGCTGTTTGATCCTGCCTCTGGATAATTCAAATCCGTTTACCCCAAGGGCTGCAGGGCTGTACAGATTTTGAGCGCTGGACAGGACTAGTTGTTGCCGGCAGAGGAGTTTTGATGAAATGCGACTGCAGGCGAGTGCGCTTCGTCCCCACATCTTGAATTTAGCTTGATAACTAATGGCAAAAATTTAGTAAGCAAGAAGCAGGAAAATTTTATCTAGCGCCCGTCTTTGGACGAGTTGCCGAACGCTCGAGTTCACAAGTCCGGGTATGAACACAACGAAAATTCCCAGTTAAGCTGTGTACAAGGAAAACACTCATTAGCGGCTTGCGGAATTTATTATCACAGATAAAACCCTATTACTTAACTTCACTCACAATGAAGAACGAACAAATTTTCGGAAAAATTAGAACCCGAAACGTGAAAAAATCGGCAAGGACCCACTGAAAAAGGACTTCATGGTCTATAATCTCTGTTATCATAGGGTAATAAATTATGCAAGGTTCCCAAATCGCGGCTACTTAGAACCGGTATCCTTAAAATTTCGGGATCTTTTAATCAATAACATTTACATAGAATATCTGATTTTGGTGTAAAAAATTATTTCCATGATGGAAAAAAGCTTTATATTGCAAATTTTCACAAGAACTTCAAATTAATGTATAAAAATATAATATATCCAAATATCTACTTACATGGTGTAGGAATTCACCAGCATCCACAATCCATGCTTTCAAGTGTACCAACTAATTACTAGCTAATTTTAGTCGAAATTGAATAATTTTTAAATGAGTAATTTAATATTATATTACTAAATTAAATTGTAGTGGTATTTTCCTCCTTTTAGGGGAAAAATGCGGAAAATCTTTTTTGAGGTTGAAGTTACAAGTAAAGTGCGCATGTGGTGTGCGCACTGCGCAGCTCGGTAGCGCATACTCCGTCTGCCATCTTGTAATCCCTTTTCCTCTCTGTCTGGCTTGGGTGCGTCTCGTATTTCGGGAACCCAATTTCATTAATTTGTCCCCCGGATTTCGTTGAATTTTGAGATAAAAATCGGTACATGTGCGTTGTGCGAAGTTCTTCCGTAAAAAAACCACGATCTGAGCGGGTCTACGGCAGCGCAGCGTAGTTCGTCTCAACTTCTAGACTGCAGCGCCTCTACACGAGAGATCGCATTGCTTTTAATGCCCCCTGTATTCTGAAATCGTAAGTAGAATTACTGTTTATATCACCGACAGATTGCGTATTACGGGAACAAACTTTGTAAATATCGCCGATGGGTCGGGTCCGTCGAGAATTGAAATTTCGGAGACAGATTCGCCAAATCGCGCGGAAAACAATATTGAGAAATGGACAGGGGAAATAACGGCGCTGGCGCCAGGCCCTTATTGAACCCCGGGCGGACGTAATGGTGGAAGCAGAGGCCCCACAGTTACAGCCGTCGTCACGTCCCATTTTCCGTGGGGGTTAACTGGGGAAAATCAACCCACATTTGGCTGATCATTTTATAGGTACCAACGATGGTAATCAGCAGGCTTTCTTATGATTTCATTATTGAGCACGACCCATACTTCCGAGACTATTATACTAGAACTCCAATTTCCAAAAGCCAAAACCAATGGATGGTTTTCGAATCCATCTGATCTCAACTCCTTGACCTTTCGATTCCTATTCTGTCGTTCCTTCCCATTTTCGAGCTTTTCTGATGAAGAGTGTTCTAGTATTTATGGTCCTATAGATAGGTAGGTACCTACATAGTACATACTTATCCGGCTATACTAATAACATGATACCTGATGCTGCCTCACTGTAATAGGTACATGCAAACGTGTAGGTACAGTGCGAGTTATATCCCTCTTCGATGTGGCGGTAGAACTGTATCAAAACTTATCATTTGGTGCTAACTTATAAACATAATACCTAGTACATAATATTCACAGTTGGATGCGTAGGTACTCAACAATAGAGATTTAATTTAATGAAAGAAATTTATGCAGTCTAATGGAGAACAGAACGTATCACACATAGGTCCTACTTACTTAGCTGTTACCTTCTTGTACTTAGCTGTATCATTATACCAACCTACTACTAGAACTAATTATACATTAATTTACCTTCCCCTTTATTTCTTTTTCAGACAGCCTCCCTAGACATTGCGATCGACCAACAACCTCTTATGTGTACTTTTTAAACGATTCATTCAATTTCTCAATTGATTGAACTGGACATCATGAGCGGCGCCACAAAGAAAGTTTTATGTAAGAGTGAATATTCGTCTTTACTTCCAAGTTCCAGTCATGTAGCATGCAATTTTGAGCGAACTACCTACCTGAACCATGGAACATTATTGTTAACCGTAAACATCCAAATTTGTACACTTTTTTGCCTACAAACGTTTTACAAATGATTGTCCATCGTATGTAATAGTTACAACAGGTTGAAGTTCTTAAGGGTTGGTCAGTAATTACGGATGCTCTCTAGGCCGACGTTTCGATGAATTTATTCTTCTTTTTCACGGCTGCACAGGAGAAGGTACAATTTGGACTTACAAATATAGGTATGGAAAGTACAATAAGTATCTAACATAATAGTATTCAGCAACCTTGGCAGGCATCTAACAAGAAAATTGCACCTACATCCCAACAACATCTCGAGATGTTGTACTTTCCATATTCGTAAGTCTATATAATTCTTCTTCTGTAAAGCCTTGAAAAAGACGAATAAATTCGTCGAAACGTCGGCCTTGAGAGCATTTGTAATTCATTGACCGACCCTCAAGACTTCAACCTGTCATAAATCGAAAGTCGTCGGGGAAAAACTCGAATCTGATTTTATTTAGTAGTTTTTTTTAGTAGTAGTAGTAATTTAGTTAATTATATTTAGTTTATTCCAGTTTGGGTAGTTTTGAAATTTAATTCAATTTCGACATCTTCATTTGAGAGAAAAACAATTTTTTTTTTGGCTATTGGAATATTCCTTCTATTTGTCTCTCAGAGATGGGCATATTCATATTCGTAAGTACGAATATGAATATATTCATATTCACACAAATTTCGTGTGAATATGGTAGATAAATGAAGGTATTCACTCGAATTTCATGTGAATATGGTAGGGATATGTTCATATTCACACGAATTTCGTGTAAATATGGTAGAAATATAATGGTATTCACTGGAATTTCATGTGAGAATATGTTTATATTCATACGAATTTCGCGTAAATATGGTAGAAATATAATCGTATTCCCTCGAATTTCATGTGAATATGGTAGGGATATGTTCATATTCACACGAATTTCGTGTAAATATGAGAATATGTTCATATTCACACGAATTTCGCGTAAATATGGTAGAAATATAATCGTATTCCCTCGAATTTCATGTGAATATGGTAGGAACATGTTCATATTCACACGAATTTCGAGTAAACACAGTACAATAAATTCAGTAGAAATAATGTGTTCATGTTTTGGAGAAAAACACAAAGAATGTGATCACAAAGCTTCCGCTGCTTTAGTAGACTTGCAAGGAAAATGAGTAGGTAGTTGCTACGGTGTTTTCAGTCCAAATACAAAAGAGAAACTATTTAAATCCCACGTACATAGGGGCCAAGCGATGAATTCAGTAAACTCTTAATATTCAGTTCAACTTTACTTCAGTAAATACGTGTATTTGTGCATTATATTGAATACACATGAAATACGAGTGAATACGATTATATTATATCTACCATATTTACACGACATTCGTGTAAGTATGAACGTATTCCTACAATATTTACATGAAATTCGAGGGAATAAGAATATGAACATGATCCTACATATTCACATGAAATTCGAGGGACTGCCATTATATTTCTACCATATTTACACGAAATTCGTGAAAATATATGAACATAGTCCTACATTTACATGAAATTCGAGGGAATACGAATATATTTCTACCATATTTACACAAAATTCATGTTAATATGAACATATTCCTATCAAATTCTCATGAAATTCAAGTGAATACCGTTATATTTCTACCATATTTACACGAAATTCGTGTGAATATGAACATATTCCTATCATGTCCACTTGAAATTCGACTAAAAATACCATCGTATGTCTACCATATTCACATGAAATTCGAGTTAATACCATCATATATCTACCATATTCACACGAAATTCGTGTGAATATGAATATATTCGTATTCACATGGAATTTGTGTGAATACGAATATATTCATATTTACACGTGTAAATATGAATATTTTCGTATTCGTACCTATTCATAGAAAATACGCCGTGTGAATAATATATTCATATATTCGTATTTACGAATATGAATCCCCCATCCCATCTCTGTTGTCTCCTGTCACTATCCTAGGTAGGTTTTGGTAAGTTTATTGTAGTTTCAGTTACTTTTAGCTGTTCGTGAGTATTTTTGACCTACAAAACACAAATTTTTCCCACTTTGTTTTCCAAAAATGTATATCTTCGAACTCGTCCTGTCGTTTCTGATGACGAACATTTGGCAAAATTTGAATTTTTTCATCTCGTAGTCAAGGTCTGTGGGTATAGTCACTAAATTTGATACTACCTACTTGTAATTTTTAACGTTGCAGTTGCACCTTTCCTTTGAAAACTCGCTAATTAGAAATTTGATACTCCTATGTCAGGTAGTTCATGTAGGTATTTTATCAATTTTTGTTTTCCTAATTGAGATCTTAGTTCCCTTATCCTCATCAGTGTTTTGGTTTTTGTGGTGTGCAGTGAAGAGCAGCCAAGGGTTGCGAGTCGTGAAGGTACCTGACACTTCAGGAGGAGGCTCAGGTGGGGGAGAAACTATCAATGAAATACAAAACTACTTAGCAACGTTCAACAAGGAAATCGGCGAAGGCGATTCGTCCAACCCTCCTACTTCGGTGACGACTGTCAAATTCGAAGAGGGTGGTAAGTGGTCGTCGACTCTGTACATGTGTACATAGGTTCTGTTGTATTAGTCGATTGTATCATCCTGGAAGTGCTACTGTGCATTTGCAGTGCTCGGCTGTAGAGTTTGGTCAGTGCGTTCATACAGTGCACCACCTTGATTTACATAATATACCTATCTGTGTGTGCATATGTATCATACTCGTTGTTGTGGCGGCATCATACCTCCCGCGGACTGCCCAGTGCTACGTGAGGTTATAGGTATCTCATCGACAACGCTAGTTCGTTCATTTTAAAATGCTGTTACCGTTCCACTCACAGCCGAGCAACCCGTGGCGGAAAGTGCTGCTGAAACGGCTGACACTGGTGGCGCTTACTACGTAGACCAGGCGACAGGCCAGTACTACTACGAGTCGAGAGGGGAGGATGGACAAAGAGTGATGACCATTGTGCAAGGTAGGCAAATAATTCATTTCATTGTCAACCTTTCCTGCTTGATGGATCTTATACTGTACACTAGTACCAGTTATGCATAGAACTTGGGCCGTACAATTAGTGTTATTTCTTCACTTACATTACCATGTTTCTTTCAGGAATACCGGAATCAGCTGGAGTTGAAGAACAGTTCGTATCGATCACATCTGGCGAAAACGCATCCGATGGTGAACAGCAACCTGCAGAAGATGTAAGCTCTCGTTTTCTTCTTTGAAAAACTTTTTTTTAAACTGCCTGGTGAACAGCAAAATATTGAATAGGTGGGATTCAGTGGTAATGTTTTGGGTCGACTGCATGTCATTTTATCCGGTGTCTAACCATTGGCATTTGAAAAAAAATCTACATATATTATCCTTATGAAACACGCTATTTCATATTCTAAACCATCAATAGATGATGTAAAATAGATCTCGCGTGGGAAATTATGCAACTTTTATTGCAATTCGGATTCTACGTGAAATTTCGTGGAGTGACGAAATGATCCATCACTCAAATTGAGTGCGTGAAATGTGCGAAAACGTGGAAAAATCCTGTTTTTTTGGTATATGTATTCCATTACGGCATGTTGTTACATGGTTCTGGGGTAATTTTTCGCACTCTGATTGAGAGTCCCCCTTAACTTTATAGCTTCATTCCCTCGGAGAACATTCGTTTCTTTGGGGTGGCTCATGATTGGCCCTGAGGAAAATTTAAGAAAAAGAAAAAAGAAAGTAAAATAAGCTCTGAATCAGAAAAAGCAAGAATATACAAACACTTGAGTAGAGCATGGAAAATAAATCTCTTTGTGGTTCCCACGCTCAACAGCCAGGTACCGGCTCATACAAGTAATAAACCTGCCTAGGTACACAATTTCTTTGGTAATGCTCGTAATTTAATAGTAAATATCAGTTACGAGTGTAATTCTTCTTCTTCTCTAATATTTCTTTCAGAACTTTTCCTTTTCCCTCTTCTCACGGCTGGAATCGAATTTTAGCAAAAAAAAAAAAAAGGAAAAGGAAGGAAATCTGTTAGCGATGAGAATTTAATTAGGACGTTTTCTGAAGTGAAAATGTTAGTTAGGCCTAACTAAAAGATAGGGCTAAACGAAGTATTTCGGGAGTCATTGTTAGAGGATAAATATTTATTTTTCAGTTAGAACTTCAACTGCAGTTTATTTCTCACTGTTAGTGATGTGACTATCACTTTAAACTAATGGGTCCGCTGGCCTATTAACTAATGGTTCCGCTTGAGACTTATCTCCTGTAAAACTAATACAACGTGTACCTACCCCTAAAAAGCTGTTTTTGGATTTTGCGGGGTCGTTTCACCACAGACTTGCACCGTCAGTGCCAAAACCTGTTCAGCAATTTGTGACGATACCCTGAACATTTGAACTCGTAAGGCCCTTTATTACCAGTACTTTGGCTCATGTATCTGAATGCTGTGCAACGAGGCATGATTCTATTGCTTCATTTATGCACACACGCTAAATAATGCCATTGATAAATAACGTGAACCGGAAATACAACCGGTTTAATTAAAACAATTGAGGAATTTCCCAGCAATGCTGAACACGGGATTGCTTAGTTGAAACATTACCAGTACTTGCTGCAAGAAGGGGTCTAGAAGCGTCCTGGGGTCTCCCTTGGGGGTATTGAAGTGGGGAGAGGGTTCAGTGGTCTGCACTACCACCCTCCCTTTGCCTGCTGCTTCTGTGTTCTGTCACTGAACCCAAATGAGCAAAGGATGTTTGTTGTACACAGTGAACGGGTTAAACGTCTTATGTGTGCATTGTACTTCAACTGAGGTTTGGTTTTTTCCCCCGTAGCAACAAGTACAAATGGTGGATAACAGCGGTCAGATGGTTTTGGGCTCCGGCGACTCTTATCAGACCGTCACGATCGTCCCCTCTGAGACGCCCAACGGCGAGGTCAGCTACGTGCTCATCGTTCAGCAGAACAAGGATGACAAGGAAATGAAAGATGAAGATCAGGACCTGACAGTCTATGATTTCGACGACCAAGAAGAGCCCAGTGCTGTTAGCGGAGCGGTAAGTTTGTCTTGCATAATTGTCACACTGGCTCTGTGTGCTGCTAGCCAAAAGCAATGCAGCAAATTCATCTCCCATTCGTCGACTTCAGACCTTGTTGGGTAGTACCGCAGTTCGGAGCCCCTTGCGTTCCTCCACTCACCATTTCGCCAGTGAATTGTAGTTCCTGGTGTGTGACCCACCAAAGATTCTTTTACGGTCCATAGGGTTGAGCGTCAGTAGCAAACCATCGATGTTCACTATTGAAAAACATGCTATACTAAAGAAAAAGCTCAAAAATAACTTATCACTTGCAGCTGTTTAAAAATGGTAGAGAGCTGGGTGGATTACCACAAACAGTAATAAGTTAATTAATTGCAAACCAGTTTGGGGCTTACAAAAAGTGTTGTAATTCGAATTTTTTGGTTTTGAAGAGCTGGGAAAAAAGAAAACAAAATGCTCGTAAACAAAATGGTTGGGTGGTGACCTTCAAAAATTCGCTCATTAGGTCATTACATCACTGGAAATTTTCATTCTTTGTAATATACAGTTTGCGAACTAATATTTATGAAATGAGGATAAATGAACATGAATTTAGGGACAAACAAATTTATTAAATTGAGAATAATTGAAATTAAAAATTGACAATTTGAAAGTGAATTGAAAAAAAATTCCAACGCCTGAAAATGAAAAATACCTCATATTATGTTCGGGAACAGAATCAAATTTTATCAGTTCTGTCTTTGAATAGGTCGGACAAACGAGTAATTGAGTATGAGTATGAATAACTGAGAGTTGTCACAAGACAATGCAAATGGAATCGCAGTATCCAATTCTGTGTTGTGAGCCCTGTGTGATGAACAGCGGAGCAACTTAACTAAATGTCCTTCTAACACAGAGAATCTTAGACTAACGTAGAGAATATTAGTTTTACGTCCTGGACGTTTTTGTAATTTTCATGGATGATATTCGTGCGTCAACTGCATGGACTTCCCACAATCCTCTACCGCATGAACTTCCTGCAGTCATAAGACGTTTTTCTGAATTCTGACTTTGAAATATCCATGCTCAACACTGAGGAAATGGGGACTGATGAAGCTCTACTTCAGTAAGTGCTAAATAATGCTTATCGTTCCAGGAATCTGAGGTTGAGGAAGACATGACCAAGGTATTTAGAGCAGCGCCTAAGAAATCCCAAACTGTTACGCAAGCTCACATGTGTAATTATTGCAACTACACCAGCCCTAAAAGGTGAGTACATTTTTGTAAATCTTTCGAGAACTCTACTCCATGCATACGGAAGTATATTCTAGTACATGTAACTCTGCTTTTTTTCCTTCTCAGATACCTCTTGTCTCGTCACATGAAATCACACTCGGAAGAGCGTCCTCACAAATGCAGCGTGTGTGAACGAGGTTTCAAAACCTTGGCATCACTTCAGAACCACGTCAACACCCACACAGGCACCAAGCCCCACCGGTGTAAATTCTGCCAATCCGCATTTACCACGTCAGGTGAGTCCATTAAACGAAGTTATAATTTAACCTTTACATTGTTTTGAATCAATTACTGAAATTGACGGTTCAGATTAGGGATGGGCGTTATTGCTACTTTCTCGTAACGTTACATTTTGTTCGTTACAAAAATGTAGCTGTTATTTTAATCTGCTACAAGTAGCAACTCGGAAAGATTAGCAGAAATAAATCCCCGTTTTTCCCATTGTTCATTTTTGTCACCTATGCGAAACGCACGTTATTTTTAATGTTGAAACAGTACACTTTTCCGATGTTTCACGTTTTCCCCCGTCCTTTGTTTCAATACACCATTCTTTCACTTGACGATGGAATTATACTTACTTACCTTTATTCACCATAGTGATTATTTCTACCTATCATTCTTCTGTCAATTTTATTTCAAATATTATCTGCCTTTTACCCTACTTTTTCTCAACTACCTACTAAGTATTACGTAGGTAATGTACCTGTGTTACACAAGGAGAGGCAAATTGTGCCATACTACCCATTATGAAAATAAAATTTTATTAAGTACCTATTTATTTATTCTGACTCGAATATGCTAATGCTGGTTCTCTCTCTCTCTATCTCTCCATCTCTCTCCAAATAGGTAAATTGACGAAATACCTTACTTTGAAATACAAGTTTAATAACGGAGTAACAGATCTAACACGTGTCGAAAGTCGAAATGAAGCGTAACCAAAACCTTGGAATAACATAAATGTAACAGAATAGCGGAATAGAAACAGATAACGAAGTACAGAAAATAGTAGATAAAGTCAGTGATGCCATGCCTGAACAAATAAAATGATGGTACACCGGCGGATCATGACAAAAAAATAAAAGAAAAAACTCGGCGATCCGCGCCTCGCCAGGGGGCAAGCCCCCTGGACCCCCGGATGCTTACTGCTTAGAGCCTACGGCTACAATTCAAGAAACATGGAACATGCTTTAGCCACGCTTATACACATCGAAACAACCAAGTGACAACCAAACAAGCGTCATTGTTTACTATCGATTTATAACATCCATTTATATAGTTATATTATGAAACTTGGAAATAAATACCAAGAACAAATACGAAATAAATGCGTGATAAATCAAGAGCTTTCCAACGAATGGAAATCGATTTTTGTCCGATGAAAATGAAAGAAGTTTCATTTCCCTAGCAACTACTCGGTTGTACGTGAAAATAATAAGAAAATTTCGTCACCCATCCGCGTCACCCATTCCGCGTAACGTTTTTTGGCTAGTTAGTCCAAGACTAAAGCATGTTCCAAGCTAAAAAACACTGGATTTGTATGAATAACATGTTGTATTCGTACCACATTTAAACCCTGAAGGTCTATGGAAAAAAACTGTCGACCTAGCAACCTTGGTAACAGATGGTAGTGTTTTACTTCGATATCAATCACTCAGGAATTTAAATGGACAGCAAAATCAAATACTAAAGACACGTTATTCGGTTCATGGATATTTTACTATGTACTAGAAATATCCATGTTCGATCATTCGTTTTTTTTTAATACTGCTGTTTTGTGGATTGAGTAACGACGATTTCGTTATTTTCGAATAGCAAGCTATTTGTAACTGTTACTCGTTATGCGACCCATCCCTAGTTCAGATTATATTTGGTTGGCAGTGGTTCTTCCTGATTTTATTATTGAACTCAGACCTTTTATTATTGAACTTGGACAAAGTAGGTGACTGTGCCTGTCTGGTTTTTATTTTTTAAACTTCGAGTGGGCACGTGGGTGGCAAATTGGCCACATTTTTATCAGTTACCATCTTGCACAGTCATAAGCAATCACAGCGAAACCAAGACCCACAGGTATTGTCAAATGACAACGCAAATGCAGATGACAGGCGATAGCTGTCTCAGAGTCGTAAATCAGTGTGAATGTTCTAGTGATCGTGACGAAACCGAAGGTCAGCCAAGTTGCCACTCTTGCATCTTACTGTGAACCGGAATTTTTCGGCTCCCAAAGTAAAATGTATGCGTGCATTTGTTCCGTGTGATTTGTTAGTTTCACTGTAGTTCCAAATATGTAAGTATTTTTCGATCTTCTTATTCATTAAAAAAAAGTAGGTATTCACAAAATATAATTCAAAAGTAATTCATTTCCGTCTGTAGGTAGGTACCCACTTTTTTCTTTCTCTATTTTTTATGGTAACGTTAACAGTAATTCACTTGTTTGACCCTTCTGTTTTCAATGTTCAATGTGCTGCCACAAATGCAAGAACCATTCAGCTGAGAAAGTCACATGCAATTCATGAACAGAACACGAATTTGTATTGGAATACAGATTTTGTTTGTATTCATCTTACGATGATGATCCTTTCTTTGCTTTACAAAAATACTTACTCGTAGATTTCAAAAAATATGATGTTGAAGGAGGAAAAGGAAAAAATTTGAAAGGCTGATATTGTCGAAATTATATTGTTCAAAACGTTTTTAATAATTCAGTTCGTTTGAATCTAATGTGTGTTTTGATAATGTACTTTTTGAAAAAACCCATCATCAGTGGTGTAAACGTGCACTCATGTGCTAGAAAAGTGATCGTTATTATTTGAAGATGGTCAAAATGCTGCCGTGCGCCTTTGATGAGAGCCCAAATGCCGCGCTCACCCTAAGGTTAAGTAGACCTCTGGAGTCCCTCACCAACCATACGAAAAATATAAAATGTACGTAACCTAAGCTTCTGCTGTGTCTCAGGTGAATTGGTGCGGCATGTGAGATATAAGCATACGCACGAAAAACCTCACAAGTGTACCATATGTGACTACGCTTCTGTCGAGCTGAGCAAAATGCGGAATCATATGAGATGCCACACGGGAGAGCGACCTTACCAAGTATGTTCTATAATTCTTCGAAATTTATAATAGTGTTTACAAACCCAAAAATTAAGCTCGTTGATCATCGTTAACTACATAACATTTAACAGTAATTATTGTTAATTGAGGAATGTTAGGTTTTCTGTTGGCAAGGCCCTGCCCAGTTGACTTACGCAGGAGGAACACTTGTAGTACTTCTTGTTATAGGCAGGCAGTGTCGTTGCGGTCGTTGTAATGGCAACCACGACCATTGGTTTAACAGCCACGTATTTTCCTACTGCAATATTTCATTTCATTGTTAGTGTGTGCTTGCGCTAGAGTTTGTTCCGATTATTATTATTATATGGTCGTGGCTGCCTATTGCCTCTGCCACGATTTGGGACGAGGAGCTTTGGGATTCCAACAGACAGACAGCAGCCCCTGTCACAATCCCAACCTCCAAGTGTGTTGCAATTCCATGCAAACTGTAATTATTGTTTATCAGTTAAACGTCCACCTGTCTTGTCAGAATTCCAACAACATATAAGGTCACAGGTGCAGTCCAGCACAGTGATTCCCAGTATTCTTCTATGTCAAATCTGTGATTTTTATTAGTTTTGAAGGAAATTTTTCAATTATGTACATTTCTAAGTAGGCAACAATGCATTATTGATATTTCTAATTTGTTGTATTTTTATGTTTTAATTTCTTAGTGTCCTCACTGTACATACGCAAGTCCAGACACGTTCAAACTCAAGCGTCACCTCCGCATTCACACTGGAGAGAAACCGTATGAGTGCGACATCTGCTACCACCGCTTCACTCAGTCTAACTCTCTGAAAGCCCACAAACTCATCCATAGCGGTAAGTTATTAGTTAGGCAGTCGTGTTCAGTCAACATTATCCTCTTGTATAGTGATGCACATTTTTGACTAGGTATTGAAACTATCGATAGTACTATCAATAAGATTGAAGCCCAGCTTAGCTTGGCGAAAGACCTGTTTATGGTCTCACCATGGTAAAACAAGTATAACTAAGTGACGAAAAATTAACAATAACAAAAATTTCATATTTTTTCTTCAGTCTCACCTTTCTTTGACTAGCTGTTACCTAAGCAAAAGCCTGGCGTAAAAGCAGAAAATATCGCACCAAAATAGGAATGGCAAGCGCAAAATATAAATTAAAAAATAAATAAACAAGATGCTGACCGGAAAGATGAATTGCAACGTCAAGGGAGTAACCTGAATTTCATTAGATCTCGATTAAAACCGAGCCATTGAAAAAATAACGATCAGTATTAGAAGAAATTTCAACGCTTAGAATGAACGAAAAACATTTTGAACATAATGGGAAGCAAGAAGGTGAGTGAGTAGATGGGTATCCCATGAAATGGGGGAAAAAATGAGTGAGTAGAGAATTCAGAGGAACTGAATAAATTGAATAATGAATTATTTTACAAAGGGGGAAGGATTTCTCCAGTTCTCAGTGCACCTTCCGCCTCAGGGTTCATTCATAGTCGTCGACACTCTTGAAGTTCAGCTGCACTCTGTAGGTTATTTTTAGGGGGGCGAGTTCCCATAGGGAAGTTTCATGAGTATACCTGATACCAAGAAACACAAAAATAGCGTCATTTTCTCGAAAAATCCGTAGAACTATCTATAGTCTGATAGTATCAATAGAGCCGGTAGGAAAAGCAGTAAGTTCGTGGGGCTCAACCACTACATGTCACAATTTACCACCAGCCACGGTGATTTTGCATCCAAGCTTCATGGTATGCGACTGAAGGACTCACCATTGTGTGAGTGTGGTCAGGAGGAGACAGTATACCATGTTTTCTCGGATTGCCCCAAGTATGACATGCGGCGTTGGTTGGAGATCCTGGCAGTGCCAACAGGAGTCAGTATGTGGCAGCGAGCTGTTGAAGATAGTGACAAATATCGGGCGACATTAAAATTTGCGCATGCGACAATGGAGCAAAAACGATGGCCAGCAGCCAAAGAGGCCCTGAATACCCGCCCTAGTCCCGCCCACGCAGCCTCCGCGAGGCCCATCCTGGACGCTACTTCTTGAAGTGGTGACGAATAGCGTGGTAGGGTGAGGTTAGCGACCGTCAGGCAGAGAGCAGCAAACAACAGTTGTTAAAACCCCTAGTGGAGCCGCAAGGCTAAGGAATAGGGCAGGACGAAAAGACCTGATAAATAGTATCAATAGGTTTTGGGCCGATAATATCGATACTATAGATACCTATGTTTTGCATCACTGCTCCTCTGTTACTATTCTATTTGTGTTCTGTATTGAGCCTTGAACTTTACTGATAACCTGTTTTTACAGTTGGTGACAAACCGGTTTATCAATGTGAGCTCTGTCCTGCCACCTGTGGAAGAAAAACGGATCTGAGAATTCACGTTCAAAAACTACACACGTCCGACAAACCTCTCAAATGCAAACGGTGTGGGAAACAGTTCCCAGACAGATACAGCTTCAAGGTTAGTTTGCTTTATTTATGCTTCAATCGCCATATGTACGTATGTCACTTCCAGATCTATTAGTACTTACACCTTATTGATCCAATTCCTGCGCCTCCATTCTCTAAATATCACGCCTGGCTCAGTGTTGTGAAGACCCTGTTTTCTCACCTTATTCAGCATTTCAGTAAATCGAACGTTGATGATCATTTCACAAGCTAGGAGCCTAATTTGTCAACTCTAAACCTAATGATATAAGTTACCTAGTGAAAAACTGTTTGGCAAGCTCTGAAATGAAACATTGAGAGACGAGGATGCGACTTTTAAGGCTCAGAATTGATCAGTTGGTTCAACAAAAGAAATCTATTTTGAAAATCTTCAATTTTAGATGAATATAAATTGTGAGTCACCATAAAATCTCATCACATGCTGGAGGTCAATTGGTTTAACCTAAATTGGAATACGGGAGTAAAGTCAATTCCTTACATCCAATAAAATTCGTATATGTACTTACTGAGTACCTTGGTAAAATTTAAATGAGATATACTTGAACAAATGTTGAAATTGAATTACCCATCAGTTGTCAAAAAAACCGAGAAATCAAGTCATCAGTTGATATTGGAAGACTAAAAATGATACCTTTATATTATACCCAATTGAAAATCGATTCGCGTTCCTGGGAGTATGGCACCATTCATCTGTGCATCAAGAAATCTCATTTCCCTGGTTGAACAATATTATGCTGAAAAGTGGATTCAGGTTCAAACATGGACTCTATAATTTTAAAAATATGAAATTCAAGTGAGGCCAAGATTGAAATAAACAACTGGAACGACTTGAATGAGGAATTTCTGTCAAAAATTGTTTTTGGAACAAAATATTCAGAACTCTCGGAAAAACGGTAGTTTGAAGCCCATTTTCAAAAATAAGTGTTATTTTTTAAATGAGCGTGATAAAAAGTAAAAATGTGGCAAAAAATGACGTATCAGGTCCATCGACGTTTGATTGGCTGTTGGCCCGAGGAGGCGGAGCGAAGCCTGGGTGGCGAAGGTTCTCAGTGCTGCCAAAAACCCAACATAAGAAATGGCAAACCTTCTAGAACATTTTTTGCGACCTTTCCCACCTTTTCCTTGGTTTGATTTTGAGGACATGGTTTTTACATTTATTTAAAATTTGCGGTTCCATCCGTTGAGGCTCTGTACATTGGTTGAAGTGATGCAGTAGCACTCTAAGCGGGATTTGGGTTGAGCTACTTTGCAGTTTACCTGATACGTCATTTCTAGCACGAACTCAGAAATTCAGAGTTCACTCTCGTCGTTTTCTTCCTAGACTTTCCGATATAAACACATTATGTAGTCAATAAGTGTTCATTTCCGTTATTGAACAGAATTTTGTCAAAAAAAGAGAATTTGTAACCCACAGTAATTGCTTGTTACAGGTCCATAATAAATCACATGAAGGCGAAAAATGTTGGAAGTGCGATCTTTGTCCGTACGCCTCTGTGTCCCAGAGACATCTGGAATCTCACATGCTAATTCATACAGACGAAAAACCTTATCAGTGCAAACAGTGTGATCAAGTAAGGCTTTTTACCTACGAAATCGGTTTTGCAATGAGCTTCATTACCACCAAGTAGAGCAAAGTTGCTGTTGGTGACAACTTTTTCTGTATCTACAAAGTAGCTTTCCTGTTTCACAGGCTTTTAGGCAGAAACAGTTGTTGAAGAGGCACCAGAACCTTTACCACAATCCTAATTATGTTCCTCCACCACCGAGAGAGAAGACTCACGAGTGTCCAGAATGTTCTCGAGCATTCAGGTAAACCACTTGGAGCACTACAAAATTACGAACTTACATGAAATAATAGTTTGAATAAAGCTCTAAAAACGCTGTTAAATTTTTCAGGCATAAAGGCAATCTCATTCGTCACATGTCGGCTCACGACCCTGAAAGTTCTGCACAGGAGAAGGCGTTGGCTTTGAAACTCGGCCGCCAGAAGAAGATCCAAATTATCGACGGACAGCAGGTGCAATATCCATTGTTTCGTGCATGTGTACATTTCCTCCCTACTACTCCGTCTGTATCAGTTTTCTTGATGCTGAGATGAATCTTTGGAAGTGGAAATCCGACAAATTTTGGGAAGAAACTTCCTCTGTCTTTTGATTCTGGTTGATCACATATCACTTCTGAAACTATTAAGCGACAGTAAACGAGCAACAGCCTTGCTGTATTGCCGTGAATATGGCTCAGCAAGGTGTGGCCGCATATACAGGGGCCCGTAAACGACCAACAACATTGGGGCCATGTGGCTCGGCATCTATCTCAGCAATAGGTCCTGCTGGAAATGTGTTGCCGAGCAATATCACCCAGCAGTGTGTGGTCACATATACAGGGGCAAGTAAATGAGCAACAGAATTGCCGTAGGGGGGGTTCTGTGCAACTTCCTAGCAATAGGTACTGCAGGAAATATGTTGTCCAGGAGTTTGTGGCTGCAAATTGTCAATAAACTTTCTAGCATCATATAACTATATATGTATTTATTTATTTAAATGATCTCTACTCCGGGGTGAGGGCGATTCGCCTCATTGCATCAATAGATGCCAAAATTACACTTAAGAACATGTAGAGAAATGTGACTTAAAAAGAGAAAGCCTTGGATTAGGCCCTCTTCACATTAGGCAATTCCGAAGGGACGCGAAGGATACTGAAGTACGTTGATAATATCTTGGGAATCACTCCCAATGTTAAGCAGTGGGGAACCACAAACTGCGCTGCCTGCAAGAGACGGGTATCCTGCTTGTATCCAACCAGTCGCACGATACCTTCCTGGCAGGTCACAGTCAATGGGATCTGTTGCGTTGCGGAGGTTGTTCAGTTAAATGGTACATTCACGCAGCTGAGTGTTCCTCTGTTTTATGGACGGGGAAGCAACTTCTGTCAAGTGATGTATACCTCTTTAGAAATGCGGTAGAATGCTACGAACTTTGAATCAGTCTCTTCCAGCTCCTTTGCAGCAACAAATAATCGGGTCATTTTCTTTCTCCTGTGAAAGCAGTAGGCAATAGTAGGGACAACCATCTCTATGTCGCTTGAAGACTCTCCGACATGACTCCACCTAACTTCACAGGTGTACTGAGGATGCAAACGAGGTACGTCGCTTCCCAGCCTGAGTTGCGTATAATACCTGTACACAACTTCCTAACTTCTTCCTTCACATCCTTGAAATGTTAGTACAATTCCGTGTATCCCGAGGTGAAGGGTTGACTCGCGAAAATGCCGAAAACGCGGGTTCAACTTCCTTATAAGTCAGAGCTTGGGGCGCCGTTTGAATGGCAAAACCATTTGAAAAGACGAGCGTCGAAGAAGGCAGAATAGTTTGTTGTTATGCGGTTCGGACGTAACAAAAGAAGGAATGAATAATAGTGGGAGAAGGGAGTAGAGAGCCTGCCACTGCTACCACTTTGAATTTAAAAATTTACCTAAGTATCTAGGTATCTAATGATTAACCAGTTCTTATCAATGCAGCAACTTTTCCTTTTCAGGTTGAAGTGATGCCTGGCATCGACGACGATGAGGACGAAGATGAGGAGTCTGAAGGTGAAATCGATAGCTCTGTGATGGCTGTGGAAGGCTCCGATGGACAACAATATGTTGTACTTGAAGTCATTCAGCTTCCTGTGAGTTACATCATCACATTTCTACATTTTTTTGTGATGTATAAACAATGTTAACTCCCTGTAAACTGCTTGTCACTGATGTATAACCACTTCAGAGTGCCTAAAAAATGTTCAGGAGATACTTCCTTGCGTCAGAAAAGTAGCTAACATTGAGATTTGGATAGCTGCTAGGAGATAGCGCTTTTCCTGAACATGTTAGAATGTTACATAATACTGTGAGGTTAAAACACTGTTCAGTTGGTTTAGGTTTGAGTTACGGGATTTGGCTCCGAATTCGAGGGGTTGTACTCATATGTGGGACAACAGAGTGGTATCACAAACTGGTCGAATCCACATTTTTCGCGTTGATCTGCTTTTGTGGTACAGTTATACATTACAGTATTATCAAACTATATTCCTAATAATCTCATAATTTGCTCAAGGACGGAGAAGGCCAGCAAGTCGCCATGATACGAGGTGAACACGCGATAGACCGTGCAGTGGCAGCCTTGAATTCGGCCACCAACCCTTCTGTCAATGGTGAAGAAATCCTTCCAGACGTCAAACCGGATTTGTGTAAGTCGAATGCGTTTCTTGTTTTCAAGAACTTTCCCACTGATGTGCTCCATAGGTCAAGATTCTGGTGCATTCTTCAAGATTTTTGTTTGTAATCTCATCAAGTTTTAGCCATTGAGAAGTAATTATAAAGTAATTGGGCTTTGTCATAAAACATCTGAACTCTCCCTGCAATGCTTACTCGTGATTAGTGTTTCCATGGATGATGATTGTATTCATACGTTATGGAAATCTCGCCCTAAGCTGTGCTCATAGCTGAGATCAAGCCTTCTAACTGTTTAGAAAAAAAACCTTAGTACATGTCCATTATGCTACAAATTATTAGGTATGCCTTGCATCAAAAGAAAATGTTATAAGTAAATAGAAATTGGGAGTTTGAAAAAACGGCGGGCCGGGACAGAGGAGTCACTGCCTCCTCGAGCTTTACAAAAACACACGGAGTATCAGGAATCTGAACGAAATAAACTAGGCCGAGATGGAAATAATAGCTGAAGTTTCTCTAACGTAACTTAACCACTTTTGAACGATAAAGTAACGTTAGACTGGATGACCGGAAACCTTCATCACCG
This sequence comes from Leptopterna dolabrata, assembly GCA_954871275.1. NCBI lineage: Eukaryota > Metazoa > Arthropoda > Insecta > Hemiptera > Miridae > Leptopterna > Leptopterna dolabrata. The sequence continues at coordinate 7,244,480 of OX940985.1, forward strand.
AGATCCCTATAGATCCTGTTAATGCCTTACCGCTTTTACGCACACACACGCAAACAAACACAGCCCGGCCAACACGTGGACGTAGGGCCCGTGCTTTTTCAACATCCAATATCTTTATTCCGCATTTCGTTCCTTATATTACACAATTATCATCTTCTCACCTTCTCGCACTCTACATCCTTTTCACAGTTACTTGAACTGAAACATTCCAAAAATCATCTCATTTTTAGACTCACTGGAATACCCCATTTACATAATCTGGTACATATATTTATTTATGTGAAGTATTTACGATGCCTTTCAACTGTATTTATCCGTTTGCAATAGCTGAAAAGAAGAGTGCAGAAATCCGAGAAGACATGCAGAACTGCTTTGGTTTTGACGATGAAGAAGAAGATAAGGATGATGACGCCGGAGGGGAGGACGCCGTCAAATCTGACCTCAGAGTCATTTCGTCTCTTCGGTAAAAGTGAGTTATTTCATCGTTTATTTTGGTTGGTACTGAGTTATTTCTTGCAGCATTTTTGTCATTCAGAGCAGATTATTCCATCAGTCTTGGAAGTGTAGGAATACCACAAAATCTATGTAACTCATTTATATCCTAAATTAGCGCAATTATAGTTTACTATTATAGTCTGGTGTCTCTATTATGAAGTGAATGTTGGTGAATGTCAACCAGCTGGAGCGTCACCGTAAATGCTTACGATACGTGGGTCTCAAAATGGGTATCCCCTTCGATGGAATCGACTGCCATTCCCTGCTGAGAAGCTGTAACCTGGGGCCCATTCCTAAAGACTTTTCACTTTGCAAGTCTTCATTAGTACTGTTCACTTTGCGAATTACGAAATCATCCGTTTAAATTGATGGTTCTACGCTATGGACGAAACCGGTTGTACTGGGACAAAGGGGAACATAAGATACCTTGTACACAAGAACTTGCTGACTAGGTTGGTGTCCAAAAATTTTTCAAATGTAACTTATTAAACTAGGTACGTACCTACGAGAATATTGAAGTTAAACTCAGTGTAAGGGCTTGAGAATTTGGAAGACAATGCCACAACTTGAGAATCTTACGGTGTGAATGCTTGACCATGTAATGTGTGTTTATCCTTAGTTTATGAGGTAGGGAGGTTTCATGTCAGTATCACTTGGTTTGTTTGGACAGATAGTCCTGGACCAGTCCAGGATGGAACTGCGTTCTGAAAGTGAGGGGAAAGAACCGTCCAGGATTGAGTTCAGTACTGAGTCCATACAAACATGCTGATGATTTCAAACGGATAACCTGAAGCATTGTAACCTTCCACATAAGCTGAAGGTAGAAGCATTAAGTGCGCATGTGTAGGATCAGCAGCCCTAGAAAAAATCCAGGACTGTTAGAACTAGTCCCGAATGGTCCTGGGCTGTCTGTCCGAACAGCTAACTCTCGATACAGGACCACATTCCTAAAGACTCTTCAACTTTTCACTCTGCAAGTCTTCATTTGTACTTTCACTTTGCAAATTACGAAAAGTAGGAGAACTTTCTGTTCTTAAAGACTTCGCGCTCCCACTCCGCAGTTCTACTCGAAACGAAGAGTGTTCTGAAGAGTAACCTTCGTTTTGTGGAGTAACCTCCAATAACTGTTACAGTTTATCGTTGAGTGTCCCGATCGTTTTATTCCGAATCCGATTTTGTCAGGTCTTCCGTCTTTCTATAAATTGACTTACTTGGGATTTGTTTGGTTACTCCTAGAAAATTGTGTCCCTGATGACGAAATTAATCGCGCTCGATGAATGCGGCGGACGGAGGGTCGAGCACGTTCAACATCCTCATCATCATCCTCTGATGAGAAGTATCTGAAAATGTCCATTAAAAACAATAATTAGTTAGGTTCTCACTTTTTATCCACTAAAAAAAACAACCTGTCGCTTTCCTAACCTTTCCTTCCTCCCAAAAATGTAGAGTATTTTGATGGCCTCAGTGGAGCTAACGTCGATGCTATTACGAGTATGCTTGCCCTCACACTAATTGGACCACCTTTAGACCTAATCGAAAGATTGAATTCTCTTCTTTTTATTGGCACTGTCACTCCACTGGATGTCACTCCAGACGATATCTGTCCTTGGGTTCATGATAAAAATTCCAAATTGCCAAAACGTTGGTATTGTCAAACAAAAGGATGAGTTAGAAGATGAGCTCTTTTCAGAAACTCTAAGGGGCCAAATTATGGGGGGGGGGGGGGGATTTGGAGTTTTCAGGGGTAAAAAATCAGTAAAAACGGCTAAAATTGCGAACAATCGATATACAAAAATCACTGAAAATGGTATGGAAGGGTGAGTAAATACGAAAAAATACCATTTCAGTTGTTTTTCGTGCAGACTAGGGGTCAAATTTGGATTTTTACAAGTCACAATTTTGGTATCAAGGGCTGAAATCAATATTAATTCACGTGGCGTTGTGTAGGGTGGTGATTCACGATGGAGGGACTATATCAATGATGAAAATATTTTTCTAAAAAAAGTGTGGGTCAAATTTGACTTTAAAATGGTCAAAAATTGGTACGATAAGTGGTATGGTGTCCACTGTATCATCTTTTTACGCAGTAGCACGAATATTTCTTTGAAAATTCGCTCTTACAGCCATGCTGCATGACTGGAACTTGTTTATTTATTTATATGCCCAGATGTGCATATAAATAAATAATATGTAATAAAGATGTAATAAATAATAAATAATAAAGATAAATAATAAATAATAAATAATAAAGATGTAATAAATAATAAAGAATATTTCTTTGAAAATTCGCTCTTACAGCCATGCTGCATGACTGGAACTTGTTTACTTGTTTATTTATTTATATGCCCAGATGTGCATATAAATAAATAATATGTAAGTTATTTTATTAATTTTTTGTTTGTTAGTGGTTGGGATTATATATATAACGTTAGTTTATTATTTTCAAAATGGGGGGGGGGGGGGGGGGGGTAGCAATTTTTTCTGTGTTTGATTCCAGAAGTTAGTTACCTATTGAAAATAATTAACCAAACTGGTGATTTCTCTGTTTTCAGGAGGCAGTGATCTTGGTGCACGTCGAGCTCTGGAGGTACCACCAAACTGGTATCGAGGACTGGTTCGTCGACGCCATTTTGGATCCCACCTTACTCTCTAGTCGCACGTTATACTCATGATGTTGCCCCCCCCCCCCCCCCCCCCCCTCGCTATCACAAACTGCACCTCAATCGGCCATCGCGTTCCTCCTTTCCTGAGGCACATGTACCGAATACTGCAAAGTATCCAGTTGTTTTCGAATGATGAGAGTAGTAACAATATCGACCCTTTCAGTACCTACAGCCGACGACGGAGCAGAAATATGTCACATGCCCATATGTATCATTTCTCAAATCACCGAACAGCCACGACGTGGTTTCTCGATCAAAACCAGACATTTCTTAAACGATTCCAAATTCAAATTTTTACCCACTTTTTCATCTGGTGTGTTTTTCGGGTTATTTTACATTTTTACTGGTGCATCTCCCTTTTATAATTATAAATTATTACTGAAATAGTCTTGCGTTTTATTCTTCTGGTCAATGACGAGTTTTCCGTCTGATCGCTCTACTTAGAGAATACTTGTATAAACAAATCCAGCTTTAGGCATCCGAACAACGACCGAAGATTTCAGTAGCTGCAGCTATCTACGGTTTTTTCGTTATTTAAACTGTGTATCAATTCACTGAACAACGGTGAAATCTATACAAATTGTACAGCTTGAATCAATGTATCGTGTAAGAGTTACATTCTGAATGTACCTACTGTAATTGTTATCATATTGGGAATATAGTGTTTAGGTATAATTTATTGGACTAGAAAAAGTGTATCCCAAATGAACGCAAGTTGCTACGCTGTTGATTTTTGTTATTACCTATCGAAAATATTGTAATACCTATGTACCTACTTATTCACGTTTCGTTCTACGTTGATAATTTCTTTTGATACTTGTTATTTTTAAATTAGCACTCAGAGGTGGCACAAGTGCTGTTGGATATCTGGAGTGTGTCAGCAGCTGTTGATTGTTAATACGGATGTTGCATAAATATTATTTCCATTGCAATTTCATACGAACTGGGAAAAATAGGTATTGTTCCAGTGGATATTGCTGTTTTGAACATTAAATTGAGGATTCCTCACAATATTTCATTTCGTTTCCGTGAAGATGTTACTATACGGGCTTAACGTACCTTATTTTATGTACATAATTGAAATATATCCAATTTAATTGTACATTGGTCGCTTGGAAGATAAATTTTTTCTGTCTACTACCTAATTCTTACGTTATGTAGGTATTTTCTTTTTATTGCTTGTAAATTATTTTAATATTAATAGGTACCTACCGTTTATGATGTCGATTAATGAAGAATTGTGTGAATAACTGTTGTTTTCGTTTGTCCCTGGATTTCCCCCATAACTGATAGGCCTACCACATCCGATACGGCGCGGTTGGACCCAGAAACTTTCAGAAAAACTTAAAATGATTTTTTTCCCATTTTCTGTACGTGGGAGATGTTGGAGTGTGTTCATTTGAGTAAAATAGTGTTACAATCCACACACAGGTAGTTCCTGATTAATGCGCACCTTGAGTCTTCTGGCTTATCATTCTGGGAATAATACTCCTATGTATTCGCTCAGCAAAAAGTGCGTAGGTTGGTCAAAACCCTGGGAAATTGTCTGAAATCACCATAAATGTGTATATTAAACACTAGAAAAACGTGTCAACAGGTGAATCAAGACAATTAAAAGCACTATCAGGGATAATGGAAAAAAGCGTAATTGTGTTATTGGGGACTAAAATTAGTGGAAACCATCAGAAATGGCTATTTCATTTATTGCACGTTAAATGAACAGCCAACATTTCTGTAGGTAAGTACGGCGGATAGACAGCAATTTTTTAAATAGCATTTTCGGATTCTACATACCTTGAAACGGAAACCATCAAATTTTGAGGGGGCTTAAATATTTTTTTCGTGCTCGATTCCAAAGGTTCATTATTGAAAATCATAAACCAAAAATCTGAATTCAATCCAGTATCGGTTGAAACAAGAACTTGAGATGGAAGTTTCTGGCTAGGGTACCTTATCGTTATCGCGTACCTACATTTATTTTAAAATTGCGCGGGAATAGACCGGTCGGGTCGGTCCTGATATGATAAGACAGTTATGATTTGATAAGAATGTGACGGGTTTTCGAAGTCGTTGTTTGTAGAGTTTAGAGCACAGAAAAGAAAAACGTCGTTTCTAGAGTTTGAAAATGCACGTTTGTGGGTTCAATTCATTTGGGCAGCTTGAAAGGCTGATTTGTAGTGAAGAAACTCAAACTCCAAGCTCAATCCGCTGTTTCCAGCGTTCCCTGAAGATAGACGTGACCCATCTAGCGTTCGCTTGGAACCATGTAGTGTGGGTTGAAAGTAAGCGAATTTCTTCCTCAGTTTTAAGGTCTATGTGGGATAGTTCTCACGCCAGTTCTACACGAAAATAACATGATTGGTTGGTGCTGGTTTAACGGAATGGAACCACTAGTTTCAAGTCTCCAAGGCACCAAATCTCTCCGCCCTGGGTTGGAGTGGACCAGGGACATAGCTATAATATAGGGACATACCTATATTTATAGGAGTTCCAGGGAGCATGGCTACTACAAGGTGAGCCAGCAGAACCGTATGTAGAGTCTTACAGCCTTCCGAACTGTGTAGATTCATCATCTGCTTAAATAGTGAAAAAGCCGAGAAAGACGAACGTGGAAGGGGAGGTGGGAAACGCTGTAGCTAAATGGTGGAAAGCCGGCCTGCTATCCTGGGCCTTGCTCCCAGGTTAGAGGGCTATCTTTGGCATGTAACTCCACCTAAAGGAGAAAGGAGAATATTGGATATAAAAATATGGGCTGGGGACAACCAACCATCTTCAACTGTTCGCCCTTTTCAGGGTGTGTACTGTCCAGCCACGATAATTTGGTGGAGTGGCCCTGAGAAAACTTTGGTTTGTTCAGGTAGACAGTCCTGGACCAGTCCAGGATGGAACTGCATTCTGAAAGTGAGGGGTAGAACCGTCCAGGATTGAGTCAGGAACTGTGTGTCCAAATACTGCTGATGATTCCGAATGGGTAACCTGAAGCATTGCAACCTTCCACATAAGCTGAAAGTAGAAGCATCGGGTGTGCATGTGCAGGATCAACAGTCCTCGAAAAAATCCATGACTGTTCGAACTAGTCCCGAACAATTTTGGACTGTCCGAACAGCCAACCCTCGATCCAGGACCAGTTCTGTCGCTATCCAAACGCACAAAAAAGGGCGGGCGGCTTGGATAGAACGGCCCGGTACGGTCCAGGACTTTCCGAACGAACCTCTTATTACCTACTTACTCTTCACTTGAGTAGGAGGGAGCTAGAGTTTGGTTCACATCAGCTGGGTAGTGGCGGTGCCCCACACAAGCACTGCAGGTGAGGGACAGGTTTGCTTGGCAGTGTTATTGCAGCTCGACAGTTGACGACAGTTGAAGGCGATTCCTCAGGCAAATCCTCCCCCACATTATCCACTGCTTCATCTTCCCATGGCCAGAAGCCCATGGAGGTCCTCGGTTGTTTCTCACTGCCTCCGACATGCCTTTATTTTATACTCCACTTACAGGCCTACCGAATTACAAATCGAACAGACCTTCTAAAAATTCCTATCAGGACCCACGGATCAGAAAACCTATGGAGTCGTATGAAATAATTTTCAGTGGTCCTTATGAGAACCGTTCATAGAAAAATGCCCCGCACATGTCGGTCCTCTAGTCAAACACTCTCCTTGAGTCTTCTATTAGAGGACCGTTCTCTGTCTTTGGGTACCAATGCGTCTTCGACGTTCGTGTATTCCTTCCAGTCTTGATAGTTGGGTACACACCTTGGTCCTCAAAAATGGAGTCGGTTTTGGTCGAGCCTGAGTAGTAGGTATACATTGCGGTTTGGTGTGGTCTGTAGCTAATATTTTACATATGTAAGTATCTATATAGCCATCTAACTGGAAAAGTATGAAATATATATATGTATATTATCATTGAAACTACAAACGAATCCGGCACTGTTTCGCTGTTTTTCAGAAGGAGGGTCAATATTCATCAGTGGATATGTGGGGGACCGTCCTCAAACGATGTACCGTCTGGAAAAAGTACCCTTCTCTTGTACTGATATACGTCAGGTGGGTTACTAATCTCTTTCAATTATATAATATGTAATGTTGCTGTTGTTGTAATGTAATATGCAGTGTTGGGCATCAGTGACATCAATATAGGTAAATTTTTCTCAGATTAGTAATATTAGGTATATATTGTCAAATTAACCTTTTTCACAATCACAAGTCAAATTAGGTAGGTACGCTTTTTGTAAACCCAGAAAAATTCAGAGACATTAGATTTCTGTATGAAACAGCGATACATATAGATGTATGTATGTATCAAGTTAGGTATTCCTTTTTTGTGAATAGTATTCCTTCTCCACGGGCAATATGGTATTGCTTTTTTGTGAGTTGTAGTATAAGGCATAGGAATGTTTTGTGGCATAGTCTTTGAGTAATGAGTAAACTGTGAGTGAACCTAGTTTCTCATGGGACAGAAATTTGTTACGGCAATCTGGTACGGTAAATCGTTCTGCAGCGCTGGTGGCCAACGCAGGATGGATTATGGCAACGCAACACATGGATACTATATCAAAATCTCCATATATTTTCTGCTGCCCAAACCTTGGGGGGCCTGCGCAGAGGTTACTGCGCACACCTTTCCCGTTTAGTTGTTCGCATCATAATGGAATGAATTCGATATTATTCCTCTCACAGATTCCAGCTCCGTACTGCCATGTGTACGTCTGCAGAAAAAATTCTGGCAAACGCGTTGCCGTTCTGGATTGCCGTACCTCATTTCCGCTCCATGAGAACCTCGCTTGAGTCTCGAACATACGAGAGGCCTGTTGATGATGATTACCGCCTTCTACGTCCACGGGAAGGAGAGTGCAGCATAAGCGTCATAGGCGCGATGTAGTAAGCAAAGCCCAGAAAGTGTTGTTATTTGCCTGTGTAGGAGATGCCTCACCAGTATATAAGATGCGACTCTCAAGTCCAACATAAACTTCGGCACAAGGGAGAGTATCTATCTCTTGCACTGATATAAATCAGGTGGATTAGGTACCTACTAATTTCAAATTCATTATATTTTCGGCAATATAAGAGTAATAATGTACATATTATATAGGTATCTCTATACATAAAGAAAATATTTCTCCTAAAGATTTCTTTCAATTATACATCATGTGCTTAGCCATCAGAGCCATTTATTACAGACAGCATTTGGTTTTGTTGGTCAAATACCTACGTCAAGCTTCGCGGTTTGTAGATTTCTCTACCGTTTCAGGTTACTTCTTCCCGAGAAAAGATGTTTTGTGTGACAACAGATGGCCAAGCATGGGAGTATAATTACGCTACAAGGGATTGGAGAAATCTGAAGCCTCTCCTCCCCTTGTCAGATGGTGAGTTACGTATAGCTCCTGTGTTCCGGCCTTAAATTAACAACTTGATAATTAGAGTTGATTAGAATTGTATTGATTATTCTTCAAAAGCCCTTATTTGTCACAGGTAATGCCTCTCGTATACCTATTAGTTCAAAACACTTCAGTTCCTACATTTTAAATGACCACGTTTAAAAACGCTGCAAATCCCTGCACAACAGTTTATTATTTTGTACAGAATACCCTTCTGTTACAGATCACAGCTCTCTGTGTAGATCACCCGTCTATATAATATGATATGTACTATTCTATACATATTATGTAGATCGCAGACCCTCCGTAGGTTATTCAGTGCCCACCACTACTAGTTGAGTTGCGACGCCATTTTCGCCTACAACCGTAGGTTTTACGCATAGGTACGTCAGGTATGTTGTGGATGAATTTACTCAGCCTTCCCAAGACAACTTAAAAGTCGATCTCAATAAATGGCTTATAAATACTGTCAATAGCTAAAGCCGTTGAATCTTGAAAACCCACCATTTTTAAAAAATAAAAAACTACATTCCTGCTCTTAACTTGATGTTATTAATAAATAACACTTGAAGTCTAACGAAACAATCAGAAATCCCCACAAATCCCCACACACAGGCCTAGCCTTAGTGGGATTTGTGAAAAATCTTGCTTATTACGTAGTATTTAATTTTTATTTTACTTCCATGTTCCTATCATAAACATAGGAATGGAAATGTGGTGATACCTTTAAAAATAGTTGTTGGAGAAAACCATGGAATCTTGTTCGGAAGTGCTCAAAACGCGTTTCTAGACGGTTTTCCACTTGATGTCGCTCTGTACATATGTTGGAACTTCAGATGGTCATAACTAACTCAAAATACGGTCTTTTTCGTATTTCGAACTTTTGGGTTTCGTTCAGCTCGTCTGAAATAAGGGGGTTACGACAAAATTTTCAATTTTCAACTCCTGTAAAAATGGACCAAAATTGGTGCGGTTAATGCCAAACTGTCCGTTAGTATGTCTAGATCATGCCTATTGATTTTGAACTCGATCGCATTTGATTTGGCTAAGTAATTGTCAGCAAAAGAATGTCAGTGGATCCAACATTTTCTAAGTTTACTTGCTACATGACGTTGGTGTGGTCAGAAATTGGTTGGATGTAAGTATATTATTGGGTATATTGGTTGGTATATTATTGTTGGTTTATTATTGGTTGGTATTATTATTGGTTGGATGCAAGTATATTATATTTCCATGCTCATTATGATAATATTCTCATGGTCAGGCCGAAATGGGCAGTCCTGCCGCTAAGCATGTATCCATACTATTATGTATTGAGTGTATCCATACAATAAGTATTGTGTGGCAATCTCCATACCGAAACTTTATTTTCGATCTCACTTGAAGACTTGTATATTTCTGTATTTGGATATAATATGATTTACCATTTTTTACTTATGTAACATGTTATCTACCTACATTTTACAAATACATATTTTTCATGTAGGTGTACCCCTTTCATATATGTACTTTTTTTTAACAAATAAAGAATTTGGAACGTTTAATGGACGAGTCTAAAGTTCATGTTTTGTCTAAAGTGGAAGGCCTGGAACTTAAAGTGGTCAAGTTCTCCGTTGGTGTTACGATGGTGGCAGTGCTGATGGATGATGGCCGAGTGTACACCCTTCCGAGTGAGTTACTCCCTGTACCCACTGAATGCGGCTCTGTCGTGGATTTGGACTGTGGTCATGAGCATGGCATCCTCCTCACGTCGACTGGTCAGGTCATGACATGGGGAACAGCTTTGTGAGTAACTGTGACGACGCTTGGATTACATAAATTTGGTTTACGCGGGCAGTCATCCCTGTTCATGAATGCATAATGGTCTTTTATAGTTCACTGTCCAAATGGATTATCAAAAGTATCTTTAAAAATCAGAGGATTTCGCATTTTTTGGCTTTTAAAATTTAAAGAAGGCAGGACTAAGAGGATAGGTACAATTTGTGAGACCTAACCTTGGACTAAAATAATCGGTACCTACTGTCTGTTAGCAATATGGGATATGGAGAAGGGGAACTTGTGGAGTATTTAGGTGCAGACTGGTTTGGCCGATAGTCTTGTCACAAACAGAAATATCATGTGCAGCGATTTACTTCTCTTGTCTGCTCCTGGAGCAATTTGACAGTTTCTGGCGCTGTGGACCTAGAATAAGGTAAGACACAGCTAGAGAAAGTAATATCAGCAGTTGGGTGCCTGTACCGTAGTATGATTATCAGTCGGAGCTCCATCAGTAAAGCCGGGTCAACATTGGTCGAGTTGAAGGTAGAGTGCATTCTGCTCTACCGACCTCTCTACTAATCCGACTCACACGTCATTCGAGTGTTGTTTCCAGAAAGGTATAGTAGAGAATTCTCTCTGCTGAGTTTCTGTTTTGCTTTCTACTCTAATCAGTTTATTCTTCTGTGCCTATTATGAAGAAAGAATTGAGAAATACTTAGGGGAGAGTGGGGTAATGCCGTGCACCTAACTTTGGCATGCTACAGCAGAAAGACGGAACGTAATAAAAATTATTATTTTACATGAGTGGCTTTGAAATTTATTCCACATTGAGTGTGCAAAAGCTTTTCCGTCTCGAAACATTATTAATAGAATAGCAGCCCAAAATGTGAAAAAAGTGCTTCGCACGGCATTACCCCCACTGTCGGGTAATGGCGTGCATAGAGCTCCCTCCTCTTCTGTCATTCTGCCATGTTTTTCTCACTGATTTTGGAGGTATATGTTTTTATATGTTTAATACACATACAAAAAATCAAACTTTATTATAAATGAGCATTGGTTAGAAAAATTATTAAACTACCTACTTAAAAAAGCGTTTGAAAAACGCTGCAAATCCCTGCACAACGGTTTATTATTTTGTATAGAATACCCTTCTGTTACAGATCACAGCTCTATGTATAGATAACCCGTCTATATAATATAATATGTACTATTCTATGCATAATTATGTAGATCGCAGACCCTCCGTAGGTTAGAACCTAACCCCGTACTCGTTACTGGGTACCTACCTAAATCACGAGTTAAATGTTGCTAAAATAATTCTGCCGATGACAAACAGTACCTAACAAAAAGAAACACACATAATGAAGTTCTGAAAAGAAATTGTTGATGAGGAGTGAAAAAAGTTGCAAAAGTACCTACCAACAAACTCCAGCCCCTTCTACGTAGATGGTGAACCTTTGTGTAATAATTTACCGTTGAGTAATGATTTACCGTAGTAATAATTTACCCATCAATAATACTTCAACGTTTGTTCAAGTTTCACTACCTACCAACAAACTCCAAAAGAGCCATCATTTTTCAAATGAAATAATATCACAGAACAACCAACTCGACTTCATACTCCGCCAATATAATCAGGTGATCCCTACCAATGATTGGCCGTATTCACAAATTCCTATTGTGGGCGCGTCTCTGGTTACGAGATTTGGTTTGAATTGTATACAATTTCATTCACACTGGAGTCGAAAATGCCTGTCGGTGCAAACTTCGGGGCCTTACTGTGAACGAACGGCTGGACGTACGATGCTCCGGATGGTCTTAAAAAACTCGCAAGTTCAAGAACTATTTAAAACCGTAAAAATATTTACGTAAAAAAATGGTATAGGCGTTTTGAAAATTTCAACCCCTATTTTGAACCCCTTAGAGATGACTCACAGTAACGTCGAGCTTCGAGGACCAACTAGACGCCGAACGGAACCTATAACCCGAATTTCATCAATTTTTTTTCATGGTAACTAAGAAAAGTGGCCCGTACGGCGTACGGCGGACAGACAGAAATATTTTTATTGCAGTTTTGGATTCTATATGCCTTGAAACGTAAACCATCAAATTTTGAGGGGGGGTAAGAATTTTTTTTTTCATGCTCGATTCCAATGGTTCATTATTGAAAATAATAAACCAAAACCGACTTTTTATCACATGAAATTTCAGTCTTGAGTTTCTTAAATCAGGAGTTAGACATAATTAGAATTAGGTATTTTATGAAACTCTAAATGAAACTTAGTTATATTTTATGAGATTTTTTGAGAAAAAGTGGTGGAAACAACTGAAAAATTGGAACTCGGGGTAATGACGTGCATTCCGAAAGTGCACGCCATTACCCCAACTCAGTGCACGCCATTACCCCGGTGTTCACATTTTTGATTACTTGTTGACGCTGACCGCAATTTCGCACAAATCGAAATTTTGATTATCCCATCAGAAAGCCAATGAAATTCTTTATTGAATGACGTTGAGAAATCAAAGAAATTATTGAAAATGGTGCTTACAGCGCTTAATTCCCGAGACTCAAAATATAGATGAAAAATGGTTGAATCACATTCACAGCAGTAGCGTCAAATGGGATTACCTTAGCAACGCGTGAATGCTACAAGTTCGTTCCCACGTCTTCCACCAGGATTTAAGTACCTTTCCGCCTCAATAGAGTGAGCCACATTCTTAGAAAGGTCGTGCACGGCATTACCCGATGCACGGCATTACCTCACTCTCCCCTACTTCGTTTGTCCAGTGTTTTGTTAAAGGGAATGGAAGAGGTGTTGAATGAGGAAGATAGAAGGGAATGTGTCAGGAGTTTGAAGGTCCTGATGAGTTTAAACTTGTGATGAAAATGTGTCCTGAGGCATTTGAATATTGATTTGGCATGGTGTCGCCATTGCTCGAACACAGTGATATTGTATGAGGGATGCCATAACTCCTAGAGTAATGTTGGTCTCTCCTTATCAAGAATTGTGTCTCTTCCTTTCTTCCTCTCCTTCCAACTCTACTCTACAGTTTACATTGGTAGAGTAGGAGTTAGAGTGAACAGTAGAGTTCAAATTTTGGTAGTGGGGGAGTCAGTAGAGTCAGTCTACCACCGTGCTGTCGCTCCAACTCAACGACTTACTAGTCAGTAGAGTCAACTCAACTCTACTGAAATTGTTTACACGAATAGGGTAGAATGATTCTACTCTCTACTCTACCTTCAACTCTACCAATGTAAACCCGGCTTAAGAGAGAGGTCAGCGAAGCCTCAAAAATGTTCAGTCATGTACCGACACTGATTTACAGCTCAGAATTGTGGGCACTAATAAACATATTAGTCGACTGCAAGCTGCAGAAATCTGCAAAGAGTGAATTGAATGACCATGATGTGCTCATTGCTGAAGCAACGTGAATGCAAGGCCTCTATTAACAAAGATACGGTAGGGCCCAGCTGTAGTGGTTTGGCCATGTAGTCGTGTGCCTGCAATGAGGTACTATCGCAGGGCATGGGAGGCCAGGTACACAGGCAACAGACCCTGAATGAGACCTGAGAGTGTAGAAGAACGTGGATTACTCTGCCAACATGGCCGTACCCTGTGGTGAGCAATCAGTGCCACAACGATGGAGGGCTCTGCAAAACTATGATGATAACCCTTAGATACAAAACGAGGTAATCATTCTATCATGGATGAAAGAAAAATTGACGCTCACTCAGCGTTGAAGCACATGCTGTTTACAGGTTGTGTCAACCCAGACAGCCTAGCAGTGCTATTTTAGATGCCAAGAACTAGCTGGGGCAGAAAAATTCAGTACAACTGTCACTGCACCACTGGCGCTAGTATCGCTCCCTTGAATGTTCTCAAAGAGGTTTCAATCAACAGGTTAGGTATCAAAATTTTGTTTTGTAGGGCGCCCTTCTTAGATTTTCACTGCTTTGTGTCTTAAAACCGTCGAAATCACAAAAACCAGCTTAAATATTGGCTGCTTGTTTTATGTTGCTTGCCACAGAGAAACCTACAAGTTTGCGTCCTCTCCAGTAGTTCGTTGCGATGATTTTACCTTGTTTTCAATTACTTACCAACATTTGTCTTTCAGACGCGGACAGCTTGGTAATGACCATGTAGACACAAGCCCAGTACCTACCGAAGTTCACGCTCTTGCAGGCATCAAATGTCTTTCCATTGCTGCAGGTCAGTACTTCCCTTACAGATTCGACTGAAGTAGTAATTGTGCATTAACTTCACTACCAGGCAGCGGCTAATTGTACATTTGTCTACTAGCTGTTCAAGTTTCTTATATTTTCGTACCAACTTGTGGTTTTTTGTAGGCGGTTGGCACAGTTGCGCCGTTTCTTGTGATGGTGATCTCTACACGTGGGGTTGGAACAAATTTGGGCAACTTGGCCACCCCAGACCTCAAGGTGGGTTGATGAAAACAGTCTAAAAGTACGAATAATAATTCATAGTATCGTAACAGAATGTTACCTACTTAAATTTATGAATTCAGTTTCAAGACTACGCCCCTTGTGGTTCTGTTGGTGTAAAATTGGAGTATGTGAAAAAACTAGAGTGGTGTTTAAAACAAATTATATTTTTACGATACAATTTAAACGCATTGCTCGGCATAAATTCTGTTTTTCAATCTTTTAGACAATTTAGATACGGGTATTTCTGTGGCTTACCTCCCAGTAATTGTGGACTTCCCACTTGAGGCCTCTGTGGTTAAAGTGTTCTGCGGTACTGGTCACACCGTCGTGCTTCTAAGTAAGTCTGGACATTTTCATTCTGTGTACTAAGTCAATACTACGTAATTTTCATGTTTGATGATTATTGATTATCATGCATCAGGTTTCACATTACCGATGTGCGTGAAGAAGATTTTGTCGGTTTAGTGTCCAAATTGAATTCAGCATCCCCAAAAATCGTCGACTAGGTACCTTCCGATCAGCAGAGTGTGAAGTTACTTGTAATAAATAAAAGTTTTCTTTTATTAATAAAAAGTTTATATTTTGACTTGAAAGTTTTATTATTATTAAAAGGAGAATGTGAGGGCAGGTTCCACAGATATAATTTATTGTTTCGTAAAATTTTGACGGAATTTGAAAATGCGAGGGAGTTGTTGTTTAACTGTCTCAAACAGCAGATTCCTCCACGCCGCATACCAAGTTTCTGTCCACACGAATAGCCGCTGTTACATGGCATGCCCACGTGGTTTGTCTTATCGCTTCTTATCAGTGTGTTTTGCCATGGTTTTGCGAATGATGGTTTATCCGTGATTTTGAGTAGAAAATGTCAATCAAAATCGAGTAAATTATTGAAAAATGTGTTGAATGAGGATTAGGTATGTTACCCCTATTCAAATTTTGGTCGTTGCGCTCGTTTTGAATACATCTTTGGTGGCACATCGTGTGGTTGACTTCTGTGCGTAAAAAACCAGCGGGTTAGTTTCGGGTTTTGTGTTTTGTTTCGAGTGTATCGTAGCAAAATGAAGTTTAACTTCAAGTTCTCGAACCTGTTCGGTGCCGTCTACAAGAAGGGCGACCTTGTGTTTACCGGAGACGGCAACACGCTCATCAGCCCCGTCGGCAATAGGATCACGTTGTTCGATCTGAAGAACAACAAATCCTGCGCTTTACCCGTCGAGAGTCGGTTCAATTTCACAACTCTCGCTTTATCACCGGATTCAACGATCCTGATAGCCGTCAACGACCAAGGGGACGCACATTTGATCAGTTTGATCAGCCGCTCGTTGATTTTCCGCTACCATTTCAAATACCCCATCGGCTGCGTTAAATTTAGCCCTGACGGGAAGTACGTGGCGTTCGCCAAAGGGCGGACCGTCAACGTTTTCAGAGCCCCCGGCAAGTTTTTGGGAGAATACAATCCGTTCGTGCTTGAAAAGGTTTTCCACGGGGCGTTCGACGACGTGACGTGCATGGACTGGACGTCCGACTCCGCTCATCTGATCGTCGGTTCCAAAGACACGACGGCCCGCGTGTACTCGATGGTGAAATCGAAAAAGTTCCGCATGTGCAAGTTCAGCGGTCACGGCGACGTCGTTGTCGGCGTTTACTTCGAAGAGAATTCACTGAACGCTTGGTCGGTAAGTGCGAACGGAAGGATCGACCAGTGGGAGGCGAATATGGAGCTTAGCGAAATCGTTAACATTCGCGACGAGCCTTCGGAAGCTAAGAAGAAATGTCCAGACGATGAAGAGGATGATGAGATCGACTTGCTGAGAGGCGAACTTAGGAACTCCAAACTTGAAGAAGAAAAAGAAGAAGATAGTGATGAAGAGGAGACCAAAATCAAACGTTTAAGGTATACTCTAAACGTTAAAAAAACCTTGAATGCCGATTCAGCAAAAGTAACGACCGTCTCTTTCCATAAAAAGTCTAAAATTTTGGTCTATGGACGTTCAGACGGCGCCTTTATGTTATACGAACTTCCAGAAGTCAATCCTATACATTCTCTAAGCATAGCTGATACTTCCATTAGTCATATATCGTTCAACGGCACTGGTGACTGGATTGGGTTAGGTTGTGAAAACCACGGGCAGCTGTTGGTTTGGGAGTGGCAGAGCGAGTCGTACATATTGAAACAGCAGGGCCATTCTGCTGCTATATCATGTTTGGAGTATTCCGCAGACGGACAGTTCATCGCCACCGGTGGGGAAGACGGGAAAGTCAAATTGTGGAACACGGCAACAGGTTTTTGTTTTGTTACCTTTAAAGACCACTCGACCGGCGTTACAGCTGTGAAGTTTGCGCGCAACAAAAAATTCGTTGTGTCGGCTTCTGTGGATGGAACTGTTCGAGCTTTTGATTTGATGCGGTATCGGAACTTCAGAACTCTAACGACCCCACGACCTGTGCAGTTCGCCAGCCTTGCCATAGATTCCAGCTGCGAGTTTGTCGCAGCTGGTGGCCAGGATGTATTTGAAGTGTACCTGTGGTCCATGAAAGTTGGGCGACTCCTGGAAGTCCTGGCCGGGCACGAGGCCCCTGTGGTGTCCCTTGATTTCAATCCTGGATTAACTTCCACCGAATTAGTGTCAGCGAGTTGGGACAAAACTGTGAGGATATGGAACGCTATCGACTCCTCCTTGTCTAACGAAGTCGTCCGGCTGGGGTCCGATTGCCTGGCTGTGACATATCGTCCTGATGGCAAGGAATTCGCTGTGGCGACTTTGGACTGCCAAATATCGTTTTTCGATCCGTCCACGGCCCGACAGACGGGCTTCATTGAAGGGAAAAACGATTTGACGTCAGGTCGCTCGGACACCGATCTGATCACCGCCAAGAAGTCCCAACAAGGCAAAGCCTTCACTTCGCTCTGCTACTCCGCCGATGGTGGCTTCATAATCGCCGGTGGTCATTCCAAATACGTGTGTATTTACAGCCGAAATGAAGAGATCATCATCAAAAGATACGAAGTGACCCAAAATAGATCTCTGGATGCCGTTGATGACTTCATAAACAGACGAAAGATGACTGAATTTGGAAATTTGGACTTGGTTGAAATGCGCGATGACACCAAGAACAAAATCAGTCTGCCTGGAGCAAAAAAGACTGATATGGCTGCTCGGTCGTTCAAACCGGAAATCAAAGTGTTTTCCCTTAGGTTTTCGCCTACCAACCACGCGTGGGCTGTTGCGTCTACCGAGGGGCTTCTGATATACTCCCTGGACTCGGGCACCTTGTTCGACCCGTATATGCTGGACGAGAGCATAACCCCGGCGACCATCAGGAGAGCGAAGAAGGAAAAACGTCATAGCGACGCCATCATGATGTCACTAAGGCTGAACGAGAAGCCTCTCGTCAAGGAAATCATCGAGAGCGTGCCCACCACTGATATAGAGATCTGCGCCTCGAACTTACCTGACGTCTACGTCGAAAAACTCCTCGAATATATCGCTGGCGCCGTGGAATCCTCGAAATTCATTGAGTTCTACTTGATTTGGGTGAAGCATTTGATTGTGAGAACGAAGTCCGTGCCGCTGAACGTTCTGTTGTCGCTACAGAAAGGGATACAAAAGAAATACCATGATCTCTCCAAACTGGCGTATTTCAACAAATACTCGATCATGTTGATAAAGAAAATGGGTGCGACCACAACTGAAGACCTGTCCGAGGATGAAGAGAACTTGGAAATGTCCATGTGAAAAAGAAAATACCCAAAACGGCATCGTGTTGTAACATGAATGTAAATCTGTTATATAGTATCATTATTACCTGCATCTCTGTTTAATAAATTTTATTACAAAAATATTTGGATATCGATACAGTTTGTTATTATTTATTCTATTTTATCTACCTACCAAGTCAACTTTTTTTAGCTCTTCATTAAGTTTATCAACTTCATTAGGTTTAAGTAAACCTGAATAAATCATTAAAATGGCCTACCTTTGAATATCCTTGAATTAATTGAATTTTGAAATTAATTGAATATCCTTGAATATTTGATACTAAATTGGCACCATTGAAAATCGTCAACTCAGGCTCTGCTCAACCGCATTTTATATATCCTATTATTATTAGTTGAATAATATAAATTCTTCAGATCTTTAATCTTGAAAATCATCAAGTGCAATTATTGTGAAACTGTATAAATTGTAGGATACTTCGCTGCGCACTATTGAACCTTTAGCACTAGCGATTTTACGTCGGTTTGTGTCTTGTTTGCTCCGCCATATTCTAAATTAAGCTGTTCATGTTCTTGCGTTTCGAGAGACAACAAAATCATAGCAAAGTGGCCTATAAATGTCATAATTTATTGAGAAATTATTGATGTAGGAACCCTCGTGGCTGATTGGCTGAATTCATAGTTTAGGGGTAGGTGGTAGGTAGTGCCTTCAAGGAAACGTTTCGATCCCACTGTGTGTGGTCTCTTACTCACTTGAAAGCAATCTGTTGTATTAGAAG
Source organism: Leptopterna dolabrata (assembly GCA_954871275.1). Classification (NCBI taxonomy): domain Eukaryota; kingdom Metazoa; phylum Arthropoda; class Insecta; order Hemiptera; family Miridae; genus Leptopterna; species Leptopterna dolabrata. The sequence continues at coordinate 7,263,717 of OX940985.1, forward strand.
TCGAAGTTAATTGAAAATTGTAACACGATAAAATTTAAAACATAGTTCTCCACAAACCCATGTAGGTGGCTTGTATGTACCTATGATATGTTACTACATTAAATCGATTTTATGCAGTTATTTTTAGGATCCACGCAGTGGGATCGAAACGTCACCACAATTTTTTAAAAATGGCTGCTATAAGGTGGTTTTCCTTGAAGACACTACCCAAAAACTAATAATGAGGGTTATGCATGGTTCTGGAATTGCTGATTTTTCATTCATTATTTGACTTTGTGTTGTTCGCTGGTGAGAAAAACAAGCGGTATCAATACAAACGGGGGAGTTGCATCATCAAAACTCTCTCATTAAATTAAAAATGAACTAACCACTGACCAACTAGTTACTGTTTGTCACGTCCAAATGAGACCATCTCAATCTCATCTCAGTGTTTGCCTTTAAATAGGAAAAAAAGAGTTCTCCATTCCAGCAGAGGGAGCAGAAAACCGTGTTACCTTGATGTGGGTCCCAGAGCACACAGGAGTGGAAGGTAACGAACAGATGAGCTTGCAATACAAATTTTGTGGGGGCCGGAACCAGTCTTGGGTTTGCTAAATGTTAGGTCAGAATATCCTTGGGAATGAGTGAGGAAAGAACACAGTATTAGGAGAACATCCCGGAGCAGAGATTCGGGAAGTTGACAATGCGCTGCAGGAGGAGAGGGCTCAGCAGCATTGGAACTACCAAAGAGGAAAATACGACCCCTCGTGAGGACGCTGACTGGGCATGGGAGCTTGCTTACGCAAGCAGGCAAATCAGGTGTGAACATCCGAGCGGAATCTGGGCTTAGACTGTGTGGGGAAGAGGACGAAACAGCATCTCATCTTTGGGTACTCAAAGCTTGACACTGGAAGCTCGACGATTCAGGGTCTTTGGGTCCGTGGTACCCGAGGAAATTGTGTCGGTGAACAATGTGGCAGGGGTGGGGGATCATAAGTCTAGAAGAAGGAGTAGGCGCTTGTCCCTGAGTCTTAGACTGGCTCGCAGGGCAATGCTCTGCACATTAAGCATATGTTTTGGTGAGGTAGAGGGGGTATGGTCCTCTCCCAAGTCCTTGATATCAGCCTAATCTAATAATTGAAACATTTAAACTGTTCTTAAGAAGATTGTAGGTATTACATCATTTTCTAAATTCTAAACGTTGTGTGCTTGCCATATTTTATAATCGTTGTTCCAGCTATTTAATTTTTTCTGTAGTCTCAAATTTTGGACTCATCACTACCTAGTTATCACCTACCTACATCTAAAGTTGTTATGATTTCCCAGAGAATGGAGAGTTGTGGGGCTGTGGCTGGAATAAATATGGACAGCTCGGGCTCGGCGAAGAGGAATTTGTGAGTACAATGAAGAAACTTACCTTTCCGCTAGACGTCAGAATCAAAACTGTAATTTGTGCCTCGTGGAACTCTGCTGTGATCTGCGAAGACTGAACGACCTTACACGCATAATTAGCGCTAAACTTTCCGGTATAGTGTCCAGGGTTTAGCCCTGGCGTGGTGGTTGATTGCTGCCTGTGTGCTATCTGTCGCGCAGTTAGCCTCTGATGGCTGCTAGAGCCGAAGTAAATACAGGAGATGAACTGATATAAGACTGAACTTGAGTTTTTAAACAAGTAGTTATGAACCACTTTGCAAGTTCGGTTCCGAATCAAAATCGCCTAGGTAGGAGGCCCTAGAAATTGGAAACTATACTCGGCGTTGACATCATTGTAGTAGTAGGTACCTGCCTGCATTGTATTACTACCTAATTGCATTGTTCTGCAACTAGTATGCACTTGCCTACCTTCTCCTTTGTAATGCTCAACCAGTATATTTTATTTGACATTATTATGTATTCATTCAGTCCTTTGGAATATGACGTGTGTTGTGTGTTCTTGCAGTAGTATGACTCTTTGAGAATTCAAGAATTCATTATCAGCAAGCACCTGGAAATATTGGAGAACTAGTTGTGCATACAGCCGTCAGGAGCAGAAAAGTCGTATCTGACAAAACTGACTTGGAAAAATGGACCTTTGGGTTTCGAAGTAGAAATTTGACAATATGAGCGTTAGTTTTCGGAATTTTCTTGAACTTGATCCTCATTTTCAAGGAAATTCCCCGTTGAATCGATCGGTGAAGTAGAAAAACGAGTTGTTTTGATTTGAAGATAACAAAAACGGCATACGAATTTTACTCTCGTATTTTGAATACAAACGGGAGCTATTTCGCTCAGAGTCCTCCACTCAGAGTCCCCCAAGGCTCTGCACTGTTAGAGTAATACAAGCAAAATGCGCAAAATTCAGACTTTATCTATGAGTGGCGGGAGGGAAACTGTGCAACTCCCTTCCATTGGGGATTCTTGTGTTGCCCTCCTTGGGGTCCTTCACGGCTCGTGCAAGGAATCATCTTGACAGTGTTTTCCTGTCGTTTCTTTCTTCTTCCAATTTTTTCTCAATTTTCCTTTCTCTCCTTTTCATTTTCCTCCTCTTTTCAGCCAATAACACATACCTCCCTATATACTTACCTACTTATTATTGCTATTCATACTTGCTTCAGATTTGTTATACATTTTTGATTTCTAAGTTTCAGCTGTCCATTTGAATTTTTGAACCTTTTTTTCTGTGATTTAAGTTTGTATAGGTACAAAATTTATAGTTATTCTATATAATTATATCCATGTACGCAATTGGGGAACAAAAGTTCCTATGTACATTGTCAGAAATATTAATATAAATAAATAAATATGTATTTAGAGTTATTCGAGTCAGCACTTCTGGACGAACTTGTCTAAAGCTCAATAAATGGATTCGTTATTTAGCGAAGTTTTAAACCCAAATATCTGCATTTTACTAACCCTTGTGTGCAAAATACTTGGCAAAAAAAATTGTATCTGCTATCAGATACATCTGCCTATTATCCTCTGAAAAATATATCTACAGGTTTTCGCTTGTCAAATGCACCCGAAAGTACATTGCCTCATTATTCGGAAGCCCGTTTTGAGGCATTTCTCGTACAGATACCGCTCTGAGACTCTAAAATTCGGTAGAAACCACCCCTCAAAGCGGGGGGAACTATTAACTCATTTTGGCCAAAAATCCAGATATGGCTTTCCTGCTTCTGACGGCATAAACTAGCAAATGGCTGTCACGCATTTAGAGCTCTGTTATCTCCTGATGAGTACCTGTGTAAATTACACCACTGTATTACCTGAGTCTAATTTTAAAAATCAACTTCTTTTAGCGATGCATGGGACATTTAGGTATTGGTTTCCCTTTATGTAAGGAGTTTTTCTCTACAGCTTGTACGCCTGATGAAATGTTGGGGGCCTGGGCCTTATCTGATAGCCGGCGATAAAAGAACTGCTATTATCATTCCTGCTGTGTTGAATGCTGAAGAGGTGGCTGTTCTGCATTCAACACTTCCCTTTGTTCCATCTCCTGCTCTCATTCCCACTGTTTGTGATTGGTCATATAGGAACTGCGAGAGAGCACTTCTTCCCCGACGAATCAGATTGAGAACTTCTCAAGTCACGTGTGAACTGAGAAGTGCAGTTCTCAACACCCGATTCTGATTGGTCTGAGAAGAAGTGCTCCATTCATTGTTCAGTAGTTACATGGGTATTGAATAACAGCGACCAGTGCACAATTTGGCTTGGCAGATGGAACCCTTAGTTTGGTACCCTATCCTAATTGGCCCATTCCAAGTTCCTGCGTGGATATTTTACTAGGAAAATATCCATGGTTCCCGTCTGTACAACAACAACAACACGTTCTTGCCTCAGTTCCTAGCATGGGCAGGTACCAGTCTCCATCGTGATTTGAGTGTCAGGTCATGTGTTGTGAATATGTCAAATGCATAATACGTCTATAAAATAATACACCTATGTATTCGGTGAGCAAGAAGTTTTTATATAACACCCCCTCAAAATTTTTCTTTTATATTTTGAGGCGCGTAGATTCCAAAAATTGAATGTCCGTTAACAGTGTCATGCGTATCTACTTTATTTTCGTTCTTTCGCACACAGGCTCCATTTGGGCCCTAGTCGTGTCCCGAAATTGTGCAGCCCGACTGGAATATACCCAAGGGGTGTTAAGGGTGTAAAAATAAATTTTTGTTCTAGTAACATGAGCTTGTGAGGTATCGTTTTCCATGTTTGTCAGGACGAGGAGACAGAATATGAAGTCGATTTTGACCAATGGGTGGAAAATTGAGGCCCTAACAAAGTTTCAGCCTTAAATTTATGTTAGGTTTTGGTACAAAATCGTCGTTCTTCCGCACAAAGTTTGGGCCCCTTTTGGGAACACATTTGGATCCTAATTGTGCTCCAAAGCTCGGCAGCCCGATCGGAATACACCCAGGGATGTTATTGGGGGGGGGGGGGGGGGAAATAGTGTAAAAATAGCGATTTTCGAGGTTTATTGAGGTTTTAGTGAGCTAGAGCTTGTGAGGTATCGTTTTCATGTTTTTTAGGGCGAGAAGACCGAATGTGAAGTTGATTTTGACCGAAGAGTGAAGAGTTGAGGTTGTAAGCAAGGTTCAGCTCCCAAAATTCATTTTTTATGAGTCAAAAACCTGGGAAATTGTCTGAAATCGTCATACACTTGTATAATAACATTAGAAGTAGTATCAACAGGTGAATCAAGACAGTTAAATGGCATTATGAATGATCAGAGATAATTTGTAAAAAAAAAAAAAATAGGAGCCTAATTCGTGTTTATGGGGTCCAAAATTGGTGGAATCCATGAAAAATAGCTGTTTCAATTATTGCACATGAAAGAAACAATAAATGAACTGCCAACATTTCTGTAATTATGTCTATTAGAATAATAAACCGATCTGACAAGGACTTTGCATAGTTTTTATATTGGAATCAATGAAGTGAAGTTTTTTTCGTTTTCCCCCGAACCATTCACGATGTCGATAACACTTGCAAGTACACCTACTTCTTATTGCTACTGCCATAGGTATATATGAACCCTGATGTGAATCAGTATACAAACCCCTTACCCTTACACTAACTTCGACTCTCTAGATTTTGTTTTGAAATACAAAGCAGCAGGTACACAAAACAGATAGTGGTTTGCTAAAATCCGTTGCGTAAAACCCACAGCGAACACACCTAATATGTCGGTAGCGCTTGTGTTAGTTCTTTAGTAGTGGTGGGTAAAGTTCATTTGTGGGACTCAAGTTCAGTTAGTTCACTCCTTGAAAGGAGTAGTTCTTTTGAGTCAGTTAAGTAGTTCATTCCAGTTCCTTTTCGTTTGTGTCACAGGACAAAAACACTGAACCAGAAGGAAGATATAAGATATCAAGTTAGTTCCAAGTTATTCCTTTGAACTGTGATTCCGTGATACTATAAATTCCTTATGTAGTATCCACCCCATCTGAACTAACTCATAAATATCTAGATAACTCCTAATGAACTAAGGAACTGTCGTTCAGTGGATGCTATCAACTCCTCGTGTGTATAGTAAAGGAACTATCGTTCTGTGGATACTATAAACTTCTCAACTGAATGACTCCTAATAAACTAAAGGAACTGTCGTTCAGTGGATAGTACCAACTCCTCATGTAGTACTAGTAACCAATGTTCCTATGAACTAGAGAACTAACTCAATCGCCTTGTGAGTGAGTGAATAGTTCTTTAGTTCTTAGTTCAAAATGCACAGAACAGTAATTCTTCAGTTCCCCATTCCTACATCCAATATCCATCATTAGACACTGGGCCCTTGGTTCTTCTACTCTGCAGTCCTATGAACTACCATTCAGTGAAATGAACTAAGTCGAGAATTAGTTCAGTTGGCGGTGTTAGTTCTTTGAGAGTAGTTCAATCAGGAACTATCCACCTCTATTCCTTATTTGTCCTATCTACGAGTATGTCTTATGCCTACTACTATTTTGGCCTCGGTATTTCGCCATTGGCGACACCTTGAATCTAGACAGTCAGAATCCAGGGCCACAGACAAAATGGGAGGAGCGGTAGGAGTTCTCTAGCTCTTCATTCAAGTTTATACTAAGTATGCCATCTATGTTCTATACACTACCTATACACCATGTAATGTATCTATGTATACACTGTGATATAATATGTGCCATCTATAGGATTGCAATAAAAACTTCAGATCCTATAAAAATGTAATCTATTTTTAAATTAAAAACTGTACAAGGTCATAATACACCACTCCTTTCTTTCCTCAACATGGGCAAATAGTTAACTGTACAAAATGACATTAAGGTACTGAAGTAGGTAATTTGTTGGTCTTTGACTTGAGCGTTTGGTTGTTTCAGTCCCAGCCGTGGTGCTCCTCCTCATGGTGTATGGGGACCCACACTTTTTCCCACACCGGCTTCCACACTTTCTTCCATTCCGGTACTTGTATCGATTTCCACTCGGGCACTTGAATCTGTTTCCACTCGTCTTTCCACACTTGCTTCTTCTCCACGGCCCAATCCTGTTTCTTTTCCGTTTTCCAAATTTGAATCCATTTCTCATGCCATTCGAGCTTCTTCTTTTGTATCCATATCTGTTGTTTCTCTGTTCTCCAAATCTGCACTTTTTCAGTCTTCCAGGCTTGGACCTTCTCAGTTTTCCACGCTTGTTTCTTTTCCGTCCTCCAGATCTGCTTCTTTTCCGTCCTCCAAATCTGTTTCTTCTCAGTCCTCCAAATCTGTTTCTTCTCCGTTCTCCAGATCTGTTTTTTCTCTGTCCTCCAAATCTGTTTTTTCTCAGTCCTCCAAACCTGTTTCTTCTCAGTCCTCCAAATCTGTTTTTTCTCAGTCCTCCAAATCTGCTTCCATTCAGTCTTCCATTCCAGCTTCTTCTCAGGTATCCAGATCTGTTTTTTCTCAGTTCTCCATACCTTCTTCCACTCAGGTTTCCAAATCAGTTTCTTCTTCCAAACGTCGTGGGCAGTGTATTCCCAACCGTGTTCGTCCTTACCCACTTGCTTCTCTCCAGGAACCCACTCTTTGACCCATTCGGGAACCCAGATTTTCTTCCAGTCTGGAACTTGAATCTCCTTCCATGACGGGACTTGGATTTCTTTCCATACTGGAATTTGTATTTTCTTCCAATCAGGTACTTGGATTTCCTTCCAGTCCGGGACTTGGATCTCCTTCCAGTCGGGCACTTGGATCTCCTTCCAGTCTGGAACTTGTATTTCCTTCCAGTCGGGGACTTGAATCTCCTTCCAGTCTGGCACTTGGATCTCCTTCCAGTCTGGAACTTGTATCTCCTTCCAGTCCGGCACTTGAATCTCCTTCCATATTGGCACTTGTATCTCCTTCCAAATCGGCACCTTCACCTCCTTCCAGTCTGGCACTTGTACCTCTTTCCACGCCGGGACTTTGATCTCCTTCCAAACAGGTACTTGGATCTTCTTCCAATCGGGGACTTTCACTTCCTTCCAGATGGGCACTTTGTTTTCCACCCAGACGGGAACTTGGACTTTCTTGTCGACAGTTTTCCACACCTGCTTTTCAACTGTTTTCCACACTTGCTTCCATTCTTCTTTCCAGGTCAGTTTCTTCTTCCAAACCCCTTTAGGTTCGGGTGGTCCCCAGCCGTGGTCACCTCGGTCGATGAGATCAAAGTCGATACTGAAACAAGTACACAAAGATCACTATAATATTCGCCACAGGGTTGAAATGGTGGGGGGAGGGGGGGGGGACATAAATTCAGCATAAAATGGGGTTTGCGCACGATTTATTTAATTTAAAAAAAATGAAAGTCGATTCCATCCTGAGAATTTTGAAACCAACCGCATGATGAGTTGTTCTTTTGTGACCTATGCACATTCCTACCCCTTTGATCTGTTTTGACGACCTGACTATATTCTAATAACAGTATAGGTAAACTATGTGAAGGATAGGTAAACCTACGTATAGATATACGTGTCATAGGAGTGTGAAATTTGAATTTCTGAGTTCCTGCTAGAAATGACGTATCAGGTAAATTGCCGAGTAGTTCAACTAGAATCCTGCTTAGGGCGCTAGTGCATCACTTCAAACGATATACAGAAGCGCATTGGATGGATGGATGGAACTGGAAATGTATAAATAAGTTTAAAAAATACGTCCTCAAAATCAAGCCAAGGGACGACAAAGGTTCTTGAAGGTTGCCAGGAAGGTTTGCCATTTCTGATGTTGGATTGGCAGCATTGAGAACCTTTGCCTCCGAGGCTTCGCTCCGCCTCTTTGGGTCAACAGCCAAGTCACTAAAAGAGATAGTGAAAATAGATTATCTATTTTGAAAATCTCCTGGGAGAGATAGTCTGCCTCGGGAGACAGTCTCTTCCAGTGTCTCCCAGGTTGTATATTTTACTGAATAGCTCTCAAACCGTACCTACTTAGACATTTCTACTCATGAATCAATAATATGTATATATTTTTAATAAACAATCGACTTAGGTACCTTTAAGAGATGAAAAACCATACATCAAAATGACCGATGTGGTAGCCACTGAACGAAAGATGACCACTACCAAACGCGACACCACTATCAAACAAACGAGAAGTGAGAAAGGGACTCTCTATTTCGAGAAAAGATACCTAATTAGGTGTATCTCTGAAAGAGACCTATTAGCTGTCTTTTCTCGAAAGAGTCATTTCTCGTTTGTTTGCTAGTGATATCGTATATCATTCTTCGTTCATCCGCCACCAAATCGGTCGTTTTGTTATATGTTTTTTCATCTCTTGAAGTTGAGTCGATTGTTCATTTAAAAAAATATAAATATTATCGATTCAAGAGTAAAAACGTCTTAGTACCACGGGTTGAGAGCTATTCAATAAAATATACGAACCCAGGAGACACTGGAGGTTTTCAAAATAGATATCTATTTTCACACTATCTCTTTTAGTGGATAGGCCCCTGATGTCATTTTTGCCGCATTTTTACTTTTAATGACCCTCATTTAAAAAATAATGCTTATTTTTGAGCACGGGCCATTTTTCCGAGCGTTCTGTTTTTTTCAAAAAATAATTTTTTGACGAAAATTCCCGTTAGGTAGAAAACTGCGTATAGGTACCTACTACCCTATCATGTTATTCCAAGTCATAACATCAATATATGGGTAGGTACGTTATGTAAAGGATAGGTAAAACAACGTAGGTATAGATAGGTAGGTAGGTGCCTATCATGTTGTGAATCTCACATAGGCAAGCAGGTAGTATTTGTGTAAATATTATTTGTGGATCCTCGAGTTTTCAGGGAGTATCTCCCCGATCATCGTGCGGTGCGTTTCAGGTGGGAGTTCACGACGCGGAAGTCTTGACGTGACCGCAGTCACGACCCCTTCGAAACTCAACGAGTTTGTTCTTCCTCGCAGGTTCAGTTTCAATATTATGGCATCACAACCTCGGATGCATTCTAATCGGGGGTTCTACAGGCTCCAACACTGCACCTATCGCTTATTCGGTTCGTATTTCCCTTCTTACATAAAAGCGCCCCTCTATAAATACAGACATGCCACGTCAGTATTATAAGAGCTGAGTGGTATTGTGGCGTAGAAATCGGTCGTAAGATGCTGTTCATCGTTGATGGACGGGCAGAAGGGCGTTTGTTTTGAGGAAGCCCTTTTATCAGGGCACCCTGCGTGAATGTCTACCGGAAAACACCTCTGCGCTTGCGTATTTCGACACGTAAAAATTTAGTTTATTATTGAAAAATAAGATTTTAATCCGTACCAAAACGTATATATATGCATACGTCCCACATTCTCACATGTAACATTTTATAGAATTTGGAACAAGGCAAAAGGGCTCATGTCCAAACTCCAAAAATGAGTTGGTTCGCGGAGTGGACATTTGCACAGCTTCAAGCTTGTTCAAAAACATAGGCTGTACAACCGAAGAACCAGTAAGCTACGATCTTCTACGATAAAGAGTAGTACACTTCCAAGGAAGCTGGACGACGCCGAAGCCTTCTATATACGACTTGTGGTGACTGCCGGTTATTACTCAATGGTTCATTATTTTCCTGTATAGATGCCCCTTCTGCGCAGATCACGGTTTTCTGTGGTCAATACCTCCGCTCGTGCTTCTCCAAGAGTATGTACCTACCCCTTTATCTGTGGTAACTACCATAGAACCTGTGGAACCCCTGTTTACTGCCGTACCTCTTTACCGATAACTCAACTAGCGCATAATGCTTAGCATTTTCTGTGGGGATTACATCACCTGCACCAGGCCTTTCGGAGCTTGCGAACAATGAGATGAACTGTCGAGTGGTTCACCTACTTGGAGATAATGACGGAAACTCCACTCTGTCAAATACTCGGGCACAGCGATAGATCGCCCGCTCTCACGAAGGCGAATGAAACAGTAATTGGGGAATCTCTTGGAAGGGTTGTGCTCATTTGGAAGCCCAATCACGAATGATCGCTCATTCATACTGAAACCTGTATTTACACTAAAACCTCGATCAATCGCAAGGGAACGCCACTTTTTGCACACTTACAGATGTTCTTCCAGATTTCGAGTTTTCACGTAAATATACTCAGAGGTAAAAATTTGGCACTTGAGGGTCTTTTCAAAAAATTACTTTAAATTCAACAAGCACAATAATTAAACAATTTATTTTTGTGTTAATTTAAACATTGTATTGTGATATGCGGACAAGTCTCCAAAACAACACTGAATGATCTCGAGTATAAACGAATTAAAGATTGGGTAGGAATAAATTGGCATGAGATCGAAAATCAAAGCTGAATGTTGAAAATTCTTTCATAGTTCTTCTGTAGTTCCATAGAGCTTTCTTTTATAGTTTTGATCAATGAGGGATTGAACGAGAGGGATTTGTGCACTTGTCGAGGTAATCCTCAGAATTTCAGAGTGCACTTACCATTTGAAATGCACTTGTAGAGGTGAAATTCAATTTAAACTGCGCTGGAGGTGAAGCAGAGTGCACTTCATTTGCACCTTTTTGCACTTGAAGGTTTCACTGGAGCCCAATACAAAATTGTGTTGGTCGTGGAAAAGGAAGATAAGTCTCTTAATAACCAGGCTCCTAGTAAAATACCATCAATCGAGGAGGTTGCTGCAAAAGAGGCGGAACATCTCATCCGCCCTTTTTGCGGCGACTGCTGCTTCAATCTCTCAAATTTTCATTCCATTCTGCTGAGCCATTTTGTTGGTACAATCGATTTTAATAGCTGCTCTACCTGGCCTTTCTTGCGACTAGGAAAGTCACGCTGAGTCTTTTGGTTTGGTATGCGAACGCCCAGTGAGATCATTAAATTAATTTATTTTCGTGACGAATATTATTTAGACACCTGTAGTATTATTGTGTAGACAGAGAAGATGAAGATATTGAAGAAAGTGAAATTGAACCAGACGAAGAGTACCCCCTTCATCCTAACCATTGCGATGCGCTTTAAGTTTTTTATAACTGCTTATGTGATTTGACGTTCATAGAACGAATACTATATCATTTAGAAGAAATGACTAAGTACCTGTAACCACCAATCTAGCCGCTTTGATGTTTTCCTTCAAAAAACGGTCCAAATAAAGTATCAAAAAGTTGTTCTCGTTCAGTGAGCCTTTTTTTTTCTTCTTCAAAAATCCAAAAATACTTCAGTTTATAGGTGCCCGCTATTATTAGATACAAGAGTAAGATAGAAATTACAACAAGACCATTTTTGGCCTTGGTTTCTTTGGTAGAAGGAGGAGTATGTACTCGTGACTTCTGTTTATATTATTATATACTTCCCCATTTTTAAGTGAAAGTCCAAGAGTTCCATTCCAAGAGTTTGAGACCGACCGCACTCTCTGAATAGTTATTTTTTCTATGAGCTTTCAACGTTTCGAAAACAAGTGACTTCATTGCAACCCTACGGAGAGTGCGGTTGGTCTCAAAACTCTTTGAATAGAATCTAATTCCATTCAAAAATATAAACAGAAGTCACGGGTCTCTTGCCGCTCAAACATCCTAGACCTACTATCAGGAAAAACGACTTTGACAACGGTGGACTCTGCAAAAAAGACCTGGTGTTGTTTCATGCTAAATATCCATTTATTAGCATGGTACAGTTGTTATTTCAACGTAATCTCCTCATAGATACTGTTCGAATCAATTTGAAAACTTTTTCAGACCTTTATGGTGATGCTGGGTACCAGACGAAAAGTTGGAGGGCTCTATCTCAAAACCCACTTCTGGCATTTCCGCCTTTTTTGCAGCTAGAACCTCCTCGATCTATAAGTTATTGTGTTGATACGGAAACTTTATTAAAAGTTTATGCAAAACTTGCAGTTGATATCAAGAAGCGACAGTAAGCTGTTATGAGCTTTCACGATGTTGGAAAATAACGTTGCTAATTTTGTTAGTCATATTATTGTTCTTAGAATTACAGTTACTGCACACTTCAAAACTTTTTTGTGTGTAATTTTGTCTTTTTGGAGCCTGTCGAATGCTATTTGGGAAATATAGAATTCTATCTCGAAAATTTTGAACTCTGTTTAGAAATGATATATAGTTACTTATCAGATATTACATGAGCTGAATAGGAGTACTGCGTATGCCCAGAAAAAAAGATACCTGCTAAACAAAAAACTTGACTCATTGTTATCAAACTTAGCGAAATAACTGAGATCTCAAAATCCAGAAAATACAATACAATACCTACCCATTGTATTTTTCCCGCAAGAGTATAACTGGCACCACTGGGGCAAGTAGAGCAGTCGAACATTGTCAAATATATGAACCCTCCAAAATTAAAATGTTGGCAGATTTTGGTGTTTTAAGGCGCCGTGTTGCCCCAAAACCTTATTCATCAAATTTTGACCCAGTAAGCGTAAACGAAATGAAAATGCTGATTCGCCGTTAAGTTCCGGGCTTCAGTTATATGGATTAGGAAGTTTATTCTCCAGTAGCCTCGTACGTGGTCATTTCACCGGTCAACGAGTACGACGAGCGGCCGCCTCTGAAATGTTGATGATTCTGCCCACCTAATAGGAGCGCGTCTAACAAATGGTTAGCGGTCCGGAAGTTCAGTTAAAAGTGTAACGAGTTTATATTTTGATGCTTCCGAATCGGGAACTGCTGAGAAAGGCGAGATACTCATCAGGTGGCCGAGATCATCAAGAGAACCAGAGCGGGTCGCAAGGCCAACGTCAGGATCAGGACCAAACGTCGTCAAGCTTTGAGGTTCACGGACTTGTTTTCGAGGTGTCGACTGTAATAAATACCGAATTCCAGTTCTGTCAAAACAAATTAACGCGCAATTCTACTTTTCAAAGTACGACGAATGGTAGATACGGTTTTAGGAGGAAGGCACCTGTATATTCCTATTTATTTAATTTCTTATGTTAACTCAGCGCTCTCAATCCCAGTCAGCTGAAGGCAGCCCTACGCAGTAGGCACCTAAATACTACACAAAAATTCACGACACTATTAAGAAGCATCTATAATTGTATAAATTTAACAACTCCACGCACTATATATGCTGTCTCTTTACAATACAGGAATGAAGGCACGTCCGGGTGGCCATTCAAAAAGGAGAAAACATATTGATATTGAAGAATATTTTATCAAAGGCTTGATAACTGAAAAGAAAATAAGTTTTATACTAATACTGGTGGAAATGGTGCAGATATGTTCGCCAGATCATTGTTAAAAGATGAATTTATCAAGAGCCGTAATGGCGCCAGTTTAGTCGCACAATTGTATGTCTGGAATTTATTGTTCTTTTCTAATTCAATTAAATAGGTATTGATTTTTCTATTCCATTACTTTAAATTATTCTTAGCGTGCGAATGATATTCTGGCACTTGCTTTAAGAGAGAGACTAGATACTAGCAAATTATGCTTACAGCATCAATTTTTGCAAGAGGTTACCAGATTGAATATTGACCATATGAAAGAACGATTCAATTCATCTTGAAATCCTTGTATTTCTACTCTTTCGAATGATTTTATCCCGTTATTACATAATATCAGTTTAGGTTTCTATCCCTGCCAAGGTTTTTCCCGGCCAATAGTTTTTGTAATCAGTTTATTATTCGTTGCGCATCAGTTGAAATACGTTTTGCTAACAGCAGTAAAGAACGTTAACCTCCACATATTATATTTATGCTCGTTTGAGGCGTTAAATTGATGGTCCACGGGTTTGCACCAGTTGGCAAAATACCTTAGGGGCCCATTCGTGAACTTGGTTTTCTTATATTTCTGTACTTATAGTCTTCATTGTGTACTAAATGTGATATTGAATAAAGAATTGAATTCAAAATGACTGATCGTACTTAATTGAATTTATTGATGTTGGACAGATCGATTCCACACATTTCTTGAAATGTTTGGCAACTTTTTCAAAGACTATCTTTTTCAAAACCACCGGGACTAGCTGTCTAGAGGAAGCAAGCCTTTGCAATGGTAGGCACCTACGTCTACTAACTGGGAGCGACTGTGCGGTGTTACAATCCTATGCTGTCATCCACTTGTTCGCCAGTATCACAGGTAAGAACGACCTACCCAAGCACATGAACGGTGCTAGTTGATGTGAGGTAAGTACCAGCTTGAATTAAGAAATAATTTGATTTTTCTCGAAAAAGAGAAGAGAATTTTCGCGAACGAACCGAAATATAAACGTTTTCTTATATTCCCTTGCAAGAACCAAATTTTGATATCCGACCGTCCTAGCTTTATTGAAAAAATACGTAGAAATGTACACCCTGTTCTTCATGACCTCAAATTTGACGGTTTTTAAACCCTTGGTGGAAATGAATATGGGTTAGCCATTGGAAAGCTGGTGGAACAAAAATATGTTTCGTTTCCGCCATTAGATACGATGGGACGTAAATAGGAAATTTTACTTCAAGACAGAAATTGTTCAAAAAAGGTGGCGAGTGATACATTTTCAACTGTGGCTCAAGGACAGGGACAGGGGGGGGTCTTTTCAAGATTGGTAAGACTCACCTCCTTGGGGATTTCACATTTTGTCCAAACGTACTATTATTGTTTGCTATTTATCGAGATAAGAGTAGGGTAGTGTGATCTCGAAGGCCGGTAGGGTTTTGTGATGCAAGTTTTGATGCACAAAACAAGTAGGTAGGTACCTACCTACTCAACTCCAGAGATGAAGGAGCTTCCATAGTTTTTTCAAAAACTTTTGAACGGAAAAATTCTGGTAGGTACCAGTGAATGCTGAAGTAACATTCCGGGACTCGTGTGCATCATCATAGGTATCTGAAGTGATGGGTTGGTAGGTGCAGACGGATAATGAGTCTCTGACGCAACGAAACATTATTTTGTGGGAAAAGGCGGTTTTGATGCGAACCATTAATTCTGTTGGGCCGAAGGTCCACGAAAGTAGCCGGCGAAAGCATCGAGTTTGAACGAGGTTACAGAGGGTTATGGAGAGTGCGTTACATTAGGGTTACGTGAAACCAAATCGAGCTGGGAAGCAGGTGCCCGTCGAGTGCAGGAGGTCCCAGCAGAGGTCTGTGGAGAAAGTGGGAGACGTCTGGGCTTCCTCAGGAAGTACCTACAGATCACAATGATCCGGTGGGATTGTTCTGATGGATTTCCGAACGTGCCGATAGCAGATTTGAATGGGCAGATGCAGAGTACCTATGCCAGTAATATACAATTTTGTATAAAGTAAATCAGGTACCTAAGTACCAAATACCCATAGTTTTACTTATTTTAAAGTTAGGTTATTTTTCAACGCGATACCTACCCTCGTTTCCATGAGCCTATTAATTTATTATCTACCTATGATTTCCACAACTGATTTTTAACTCACTCATTCTCCTTGATTTGACGCAAAATCGACGGCAAAAGTACATATTTCTGACGAAAATGTTTCCCAAACCTTCGAATAGTGAAATCCAGACACTTAGTGTAATTAATTTAAGCCTGATGCAATCATATTCAGATAAAATTATAGAAACATGAATAAGAATAACCTCAGCCAGTGAGCAAGGTAGGTAGGTAGGTACTTTACACAGGTACACCTAGCACAGGCAATATTTTAAATACCTTATGCTAAGTTATGCATGCTAACGTGTACCCCACCTAGTTCCTTTAGAAAAGGTTTCAAATCCTTCAATTTATTGTGTAGTATATTAATTTTTGATTAAGGTTTTTTTCAGATTTGGTTTCTAATCAAAATTTCATGGAGTCCACCATCGTGTGAAATTTTGGTAGTTGCAAAATAAATGGGGTTTCCAACATATCGTGGGTAAATACATTATTTTTGCATAATTTTTCGAAGCTGAATCAGTGGTAACGTCACTTTCTGTTTTGTACTCCATTCAGGTGTAGCTTTGTTTATTTGATTGGTTACAGGTTTGATGGCAACATTATTTAGTTGTAGGTTTACTTCCTGATTAATCTCTCAGTATCTCAGTATTCTCAGTATCTGATGATAATAATTAAGATCAGGTTGCAGCCAAATTTCACTTTTTTTCTGGAAGTTTTTCTGGAAACCTCATAACACTGTCTACCTTACGACACCTAATTGCTCTCACACAATAAAACACATTCAATCAACTGGTGGAATACAGCCGTTCGTCCGACTTCATAGGAACTGTGAAAAATTAGTTAGTTATGGGATCGATTGAAAATGATCCGGGATATGCAAAACCTGCATTACCAATCGGTCTGCCGGAGTGAAATTAATACGCTAGGTACCATGGATACATCCACGAACTGAGAGATTCTGATAGCATAGGTAACATCGTGTTCCATTACAGTAGCCAAGAATAGATGAAAGAACGGTGATAATAACTGGTGATCCATGTCGTTTAAATCTTCCTATTCATGAATATAGGAAAAAGTATTTATACACCTTGAGTATAAATGACAAGGTAATAAATGAGTATTGCAATTAGTGGTAACTGAAATGGCATGAAAAATGGCATGAATTTAGGTGATCAAATCTCTGGATCTGGATTTATGTGTCATGGATGATAAGAACCTAAGCAAACCACAAGCCGCGGGATGGGTTCATGGGGTAGAGATAGGGATGCTATAAAATGCCAACCAACCATGAGGAAGACATGTAATAATATATTCGTTTGGCTATGCGGCTTTGATGAGTCGAAGAAAAATTATTTTTTACGCCCAATGCCTTTATAATTGCTGATAACTATATCCACTCATATTTTCGCCGCAAGTTACGAGATTAGGAATTTAAAACGAAAGAAAACCACTAACCGGACATTAAGAAGACAATCATTAGGAATGAAATGACTTTGCAATGGAGTTGCTGTGAGAAAATTGGGCGTATAGTAGGGGTTTCTCCGGTTTTTATTACCTTACTTTATTGTAAATTAATTTGTGTCGTATTCATGAGTATAGTCTGGTCTCCAAATAGATGTACCTACAAAAACCTGCAAGTAAGCACCGGCCGAGCGGTTCTCGTTAGATACCTACCTGTTCGAAAATGGTTTTAACGAAAGAAAAGCCCTTGGTGTACGTTGTTAACGACATCCACTGCACTGCAGCAAATCTTTGAACAAACTTTCTAAGTTTCACGTAGATCTGAGTTTTACCGTCTCACGTTTTCCTTTTCTCCATACTTTCAGTATAAAGTGCACAGCATCATAAAATCAGGTCAGGGCCTCGATTCATTGCCCTCATTTCTGACTAACCACGTAACCCCCCATGGCGAATCTAATCTGACGAAGTGAACATTGTTTCTCGACTATTTGAAGCCCCTCCCATTATGTTCCATCAACTCGGAGGAAGGTGTTACTCAACGACTCGTTTCTCACACACAACTCTTGTAGAATAATCAACTCCTCTCCAACCTCCATTCATTCTGTTTTTTTTGAAATACCCACTTAACGTAGCCATCCAACTAGAGAGCCAACAGACAAATGCGTGCTCACCAATCTCCGTTCAGCAGATGAGTTTCTTGTTATCTTGCCGACCAAACCAACTTACCTTTGCAAAGACCGGAGCCTGGGTTTACGCCTGGGCGCTAACCAAAATTGTTTTACTGTTAATTTGACCAGTGTGTAATCTTGATAAGTATATAAATTTTGGTCTTTTTTGCACTGATAATTGATTATTGGATGTGTAGAATTAGGAACAATATCATATCTGCCCCTTTATTTACACCTGTCACGGGAATCCTCACTTGCTCTCTCTTCGTAGGTACGTTTTATTCTTTTCATTTTTATATGGTCAAAATTTACAAGCTAGTCTTGCAAATAAGTGCGTCCTAAAGGGTTTGAGGGAGGAGGACAACTTGAAACGGAGAGAAAAACATATAGCTTCCTCGTATCGATAACACAATCGTGTGGATCAAAACGTGAGGATAATTAAATAATAACACGTAGGATTCTTAATATATAATAATGAATAAAAATTGTAATTGTAGCAATGGCTGTAAGAAATTGAGTTCCGCGTTTGCGCACGCGCAGTGGTCATACTAATGACATCATTCTGAAATTCGTTTGGGGACTATGTGGGATCTTCACCCTGACTACCCACCGAATTTGTGCAAAATCGGGCCATTATCTTGAGAAATTAGGTGCTTGGGATTTCGCGTTTGCGCATGCCCAGTGGCCACACCAATAATGCGATCGTTCTGTAATCCACTGAGGACCATCTGGGGCCGAGCCCTCATGATCCCAAAAAATCAGCTAAATCGGATTTGAATTGAGGAAGTAATGCGTGTGGCAAGGATTTGCGGACACAAAGACGGAAACCGAACCAAATTTGTTCAAAAAGCCCTAACATTTAGAACGCGAGTGGAAGTTTCGATTTTGGGGAAAAAAATCCTTTTTTGCTCTCAAAATTTAAAATAGCTACCGCTACCTTATTGGTAGACTCAGAAGCAATACAAATCCGTTTTAGACAAATCTAAAACCAAATCCAAATCCGTTATATACCAGTATAAATAACAATAAAACCAACCAACAAACCATAGGCATGCATCTGTGTGTTTGGGTTCAATATCAAGCTTCGGTAAAGAAACATAATTGGACAAGCAGAGAAGTTTAGAACGGTCTGTGGGTGATTCATGCTGAACGGCTATTGGAAGTGAAAGACCACTTTACACCGGAGGCCACCTCACGAAAAACTAATAGGGTTTCGCAAGTCAGCCGAACTCATACGCGGACGCGAGATTGAGATATCGGTTGTCAAATTCGTAAATATGATGAGAGCTTCTGATGGACGTTGAACCTGACTCGATGCCTTTTGAGAGTCACTCGTGTAAACGTTCGAGGTTCTGGTATGTATTTAGTTGTAAAACGAGATTTATTACGAAAAAGTTGCGTTTACCTACAATGAGATGGTTCCAGTTGGTGAAGATTTCCTTGATGTAGGACAGTATAATTTAACTATCATTATGATCCCGAATAACAACTTAACGTATATTGGTATAGCTCAAATATGTAAATATGCAGCATGAATTTCAGCAGTCAATGCTCATGTCAGTTTTATCATATACTTTTCTAGATTTCATTATTAGATCTTCGGGTTAAAAATGAGCTTTTCGTCTCATCTGCCATCAATCTCAAATCCAATTGAATCAGGGTTGTTGGCATCTTCGGACTTGGAAACCTCGCTACGTGTACTTTGAGTACCTATAACCAGTGTGTTTTCTATCCTAACGTCAGCTCACATATTCGCATATTCCACACTTACATTTATGAAATCGATATTAAGTCTCACAGTTTCTTCACAGCTTCTTGTAATTTTGTTAGGAGATCGACTGCAACCATTTTTAACCAACTTCAAAAGTTCCAATCATGCACCACGGCTATAAGAGCGAATTTTCAAAGAAATATTCGTGCTATTGTGTAAAAAGATGGTACCACTTTTCGTAAAATTATATAATTTTTTCGCCATTAAGTATATGATTTTAGCAATTTTTACCGATTATTGACCCTCAAAAATCAATTTTGATTTTTTTTTTAGAAAATTATTTTTATTTTCGAGATACCTAGTCCCTCTTTCTGTCATGGATCACCATCCCGCACAACGTCAGGTGAACTAGTAATGATTTTAGCCCCCAAAAATCAAAATGTGATCCCTAGTCTGTATGAAAAACAACTGAAATGCGAAATATTTACTCATCCTTCCAAACTACTTTCAGTGATTTTATATCAACTGTTCGCAATTTTAGTTGTTTTTACCGATTTTTGACCCCTAAAAACTCAAATTTTACCCCCTTAGAGTTTTTGAAGATTGCTCATCTTCGAATTCATCCTTTTGTTTGACAATACGAACATTTTGGCGAAATTTGGAATTTTTAATCATGTACTTAGGGTCAAATGTCGTCTGGAGTGACACAAACATCTTTAAATTTTTTGATTGCCTATAAAATAATTTCAAAAATTCATGTTCTGAAAATTTTGGACCCATTGCAATAGCTTCATTTTCTTTGAAGATTTGCTAAAAGAAGGCGACGTCTTTGTTCTTTTTTATACGTTTGTCCAGCGATTATTCAGAAACCACTGGACCGATTTCGATTAATCTTTTTTTCAAATAAAATTGGATCATCCCCCGGTGGTATTATTTCAGTCTTGTAAAGCAGAAAGTTAGTACTGGGCCTGTAGTAGGCCAGTGTTATACTCCTCGAGTTCTGGTGCTTTGGCAGACTGCACGATTCGTCGACAGAAAACAGCCTGCAAAAGACTACCCATGTATTGGTGGTATCAGTACTTGGTAGCGTGAGGTATATTACTACTGGGTCAGTGCCTGCTAGAGAAATAAGTACCCATATTACTACTGGGCTAGTATCAAGTCTTTATTGGACCGACTGCGTTGGCATAGAAAAATGGAGTTAATAAAAACTATTTGAAAAAAACCTAATTCGGAAAACGCACTAAAAAGAATAAAATACCTAATTCATAAACATCTTTTTGAAACTAAAGTAAAAAAAAATCAATTGATCGCACTGAAAAGCAAAAAATAATAAAACATTTTAACCCCTTTAGTCTTTTTGTACAGTATACTGTACATGACTTGTAACTCCTTCCTCCACGACCACGGCCTCATTTTTGCGATAAACTGTGTATACAACAACAACTACAAGCCCTAACTTCCACGTTAGCGTGACTAAAAGTTCCAACCATGTAAACAAACCTCGTTTTTGCCGGTTGTTTATTCGTCGTCCCCCAGCGTCATGGAATCCACCGGTAAGTAGGTAAGTACCGCTTTTTTTGTTTATTCATGCAGTATAAATATTATGTTCATAGATTTTATTTCTCATGGAGTTGATTATTTATATCGTAATGTTACTCTAGGAACAAAAACCGAGTTGATTACTTGCAAAACGAAGCGGTGCCAGGCTTCAAAATCAATGTACAGTATAATGTACAATAGGACCAAGGCGACGTGAATAATCACAATGGTTTGAAGCAAGAATGTAAATAGGCCGTCGAAATATTGGTGGGGAAAACTTCAATTTTTACGGACAGAAATTATTGGAAATACTTTTGAATGAAAATTTTGTCATCAGCACCCATGTAGAAACTACTACATAGGTACTTATAAGAAATAGGCGGTTCAGCATAATCAATTCATTACGTGTTTATAGGGTTTTCAACTTCAAATTTGGTACGTAGTCCTTACACCTCCAGAAGGTGCTGTATAGTTGGTCCTATGTGCCACCTGACGTGGGTATGGTCGACAACATCATAGAATGAGTTATTTATGTCTGACTCCATGCCAGGAAGCCAAGTAGTTGATACCCAACTTCTACTATACCCTATATACCCTAATACCCTCTATACCCAACCTAACTGCTGGGTAATTATTTAGGTACTTACTGAAAAAATTATAAAACCAAGTTTTACAAATTCGTTCTACCTAGTCGGTTATGTGAATTTAGGCAATAATTTGTACAACAAAAAATGTTGGGTGAATTTAAAACTGTATTTTTATTCCAATCCAGGCTGAATTTATAGCGCCGCTAGAGTCTTCTTGTACAGCATACTGTACATTCCAAATGTTCGAAGAACACCGTTTGAATCTCATTGTACAGTATACTGTACATTCCATAACTCCAGAACTAATGGTACTAGAATGATGAAATTTTGCCCAGAACCCATTTAGACCAATAGTATAACGTGTGCGAAATTTGAGATTTTTCTGTTCAGTAGAAATAATTCTGGACTGGAGGGGTTAAGCTGTATAAAACTAAGAGTAAAAAAGAAAACAAATTATTCTGAACAAACGTAAGTAGGTAATTTATTCAACGCCAATACCTACAACAAAATTTTTGAAGTCTGCGCCAAATTTTAACTAAAAACCCCCACACACAGCCTTTATATTTTATCCTTTGGTACACGCCCAGGGGTATCCAAACTCGAAGTTGACTTAGTATGCAACGCAGTCGGTCTTTGCGGTAGTTCCATCATCGGACCAGTTATCTCTGTCTTCACACAGCTCAGGTTCGTGGACATCATACTTGCATCGCAAAAAAATCTGAGGCGGAAAAAATAAAAACGTCCCTTACGCAATGACTGGGATCTCTAGGTACAGGAACTTCCCGGAGTAGATTCATTTTGAGAACCTCTCTAGAAGAGGGATCATTGTTCCTCAAGGGAGATCGAAGAAGGAAAGGTCAGATGTGGATGCATAAAGCGAAAAGATTGAATAGATCAGTTACAGTCACTTGATCCTGAGGGCTACGCCCACTTACCTCTTAGTGTTTTAACTGCGCTTTCTCCCCGACTGTTCGAATATGCCAAAAGTTGCCTATGAGCAGGAAGTGAAATATTAAAATTGCATGGAAGTTACGGATTTAAATCGCTCTGTAATTTGACGCGTTAGGTCACAAGACATCGACCTCGATTGTGTGGCAAATGTATAATTACGGTACATTAATTATTATTTATTCACCTTCGTCCAGCGTAGGTGCGACATAGATGCATGCATGGACTCAAGCTCTAAAAATGTCCGAAAGGTAAAAACTTCTGGTAAATGGACAAACACCTATTTGAGTTTAAGGGATATGTATTTTTATGGCTTGTTGATAGCAAATTTTCGGTTGTACGAGTAGGTAGGTACATAATTATGTTGTAATATTATTCATTAAAATTTTGTTTAAATCTTCCATATTATACTGTTTTTTCCCCATCTGAAGGAGTCCTTACGTCAAGGCTTCTAGACACATAAAACACAAGAAATAATCCCATTTCACATCGGCATTCTCTACTAGTTGTCTACGTCTTCGACTGTAGGCAACTAGGTTAGATGTTTGAGAATATCGAGTGAAATCTCAAAAAGGTTAGATGTGAAAAACTTAGAGGAGAAAACTGGAGTGTTAACGTATAAATGAAATCTAAAAAGGCCCGTATCCAAAACATATTTAAATAATTGAATATTTATTTATTTGTCATTATGTACCTATAAAAGATGCAGGTATGTGATTGAATATTTTATAATAATGTAACTGTGCAATTTTACAGATTTATGCAATTTATCACCAAAGGTCGGTCCCGGGGAAATCTGAGAATGATTTACTGTAGATATGTGTACAGTATCCTTTACTGTGGTATAGTATGGGGAGTGGCTTATTCTGCAATTTCAATTGTCGTGATGTGCTTTTCATTGTCGTGATCAATGCGGTTTTGCGAATAGCAACGAAATCTCGTAGACATACGCCTGTGAGCTACATATGCACTAATTTTGATGTAATGACCCCTAAAAAAGCATACCGACGTATATTGACGTATATCGATAATATGTTTCAAAAATATGAAAAATACTAGGAATACGAGGGCTAATCAATCAGCTATATTGGTAAAACCGTGGTCATCCAATGAGTTCTACACGAGGCAATTGCCCTGGCTGGTGCCATTTGAGTAACTACCTTACGCAGTTATAACTGCTACAAACACTTGCAATATTTAAAAAAGAAACAAGAAAGTTTCTGAAAAAAAATTAACATTACATAGGTACATTATTGTGATGTAATAAATAAATTAAAAATTAAAAAAACAATAAAATGGCACTGACGAAAAATTCTATAAATTATTACCTACGCTATAACGTTTCTAGGCTATCTTGTACTTGATCAAAACCTGAGAGAGAAAGGCCTGGACAGGTCAGTGTGACCTGTAGGCCAAATCGTAAATAACTGGGAATCTAGAAGTACAGCAAGTACAATCTACAAGAACAATTTGTAAACTGCTTAGAAATGTATGTACAAAACTGAATTTTTTGTGTGAATAAATAATAATAATAATAATAAATAAATAAAGTGTTACGCTGAGTGTAGCCCGTATAACCCCCCCCCCCTCCACCGTATACGGGCCTGGATAGCTCGTTCGTTCAAAAGCCGAATGGACTTCCATGACTGATGATGGACTGAAAATGTACGAAGAGGATTCGACCATAAAGGCAGCCTATCAACGGACTTCAGGGAACCGTCAGAGAGGCTAGTGTTTGGCCTAGTGCGACCTCGACCTACCTCAAGAGAGTTCATTCATCCGAAGGATCTCGCTAACATCTAAAACTGACAGGACAGGCGATGACTGATGAGCGATTTGTAAACGGTATTTCCAACTGCAGTCGTGCTTGGCGCACCGCCACGACCGAGGCCGTTTGCGTCTCGTTTACAACTCGGATCAAGTCATCAATCACTCTTGACCAAGTGGAAGTACCGCTCAGCAGGTACGTTAGCAGGTGCCTACCTGTTTCCCGCCTTCTGTTTCTTCCTGAGGAGTTTTGAAAAAAACAGTAAAAAAAACGAAAGTGAAAGTCTTAACCAAATGTGCGACAGGAGGACCTGTCCGGCCCAAAAATCCCAACGAGGCTGTGACGTCAACGGTAGTTTTCGGAAACCACGAGAGAAGTAATACATGCACATTCCTTTTCAGTGACACAGAACTGTCAATTTCACTGATGAAATATCCTCATGGACGTGACAAGTGCCAAGGATGCCCTGCAGGCGTTTGTCCTGCATGCCGTGCGGAAATTCGAGTTGCCAGCTGCTGTGTACCTGTGTGTCGCCTTTACCTGGCTCGCTTGCGCACTTCAAAGACTCAGAGGAATAATTTGACGTTTTTTGGGTACCAAATTGCACAATAGTCTACCGGAAAAGCTGAAGAATTCATCACCAGCTTAAGAGGGTTCTTGGCAGGAAGCTGAAAGATTTCTCCTACGCACTCAATAGATGAGTTTTCCGGCACAAATTTTGAATAGCGTCTGTACATAAGATATAATATTTTAGTTTGTAAATTTAATATACTTATTTGTTTTAAATGCTTGAATAAGCGATTTTGACAATGTAGCTATTATCCTGCATAGATTGTCATACAATAAAGTAATTATTATAATAAATTAACATGGATATATATTTAGGCTATCATTAATATCGCTACATACTATTATAATATTGTACTAAACCATAATACTAGTAAATAGTACTGACAGTACTATTATTATGATGATGATGATTATTATTATTATTACTACTACTAGGTATTATTATTATAGGTACTAAATTTTAGCATTAATTACCATTTTACGAAAATTTTAAGCTATGTTGAGGTGTGAGGGAGGGGGGGGGGGTCATCTGTGAGACAACTTCGTTATGATAAGTTAAGGACATAAATTCCTTGCGTGCCGTAGAATAGATAGATCATTGAAATTACACAGTAAAGTTTTTCGTGAGCATGCCCGGAGAACTGAATTGACGCTTGAATAAGAGGTAAGTCCCCGACCGTGGAATCGACCGCCAGGAACGTTATTTACAATGAGATTTGGATCATCAAAGCCTTTTGGTTTATTATTCTGTGAATAATACACCTATGTAATCGCTCAGCAAAAAATTTTTGTAACATCCCCTCAAAATTTTTACTTTACCGATTCAAGGTGCATAAATTCCAAAAATGCAATGTCCGTCCGCCGTACGCCGTACTTCGCCCGCCGTATCACGTGTACCGGCTTCATTTTCGGTCTAAAAAATTCGTTCTTTCGCGCACATGCTCCATTTGGGCCCTAGTTGTGTCCCGAAACTTTGCAGCCCGATCGGAATATACCCAGGGGTGTTATGAGTGAAAATGTGCATAAAAATAGGTACTTTTTGTGTTTTAGTAACATGTTAGTAACATGAGCTTTTGAGGTATATTTTTTTCCATGTTTTTGGGACGAGAAGACCGAATATGAAGTCGATTTTGACCAAAGAGTGGAAAATTGAGGTTCTAACGAAGTTTTAGCCTTAAATTTACGTTAAATTTTGGTCTAAAATCGTCGTTTTTCCGCACACAGTTCGGGTCCCCATTTGGGAGCACATTTGGGTCCTAGTTGTGCTCCGAAGCACGGCAGCCCGATCGGCATACACCCAGGGGTGATATGGGAGAAAAACGAGTGTAAAAGTAGGGGTTTTTCGTGGATTTTTGAGGTTTTAGTGAACATGAGCTTGTGAGGTATCGTTTTCCATGTTTTTTAGGGCGAGAAGGCCGAATATTTGGTTGATTTTGACCGAAGAGTGAAGAATTGAGGTTGTAACGAAGGTTAAGCTCCCGAAATTCATTTTTTATGAGTCAAAAACATGGGAAATTGTCTGAAATCACCATCAATTTGTATAATAACACTAGAAGCAGTATCAACAGGTGAACCAAGACAAATAAATGGTACTATCAATGATCAAAAATAATCTGTTGAATGGAAAAGCCGAGCCTAATTCGTGTTTTTGGGGGCCAAAACTGGTGGAAACCATCAAAAATAGCCATTTCAATAATTGCACATGAAAGAAACAATAAATGAACAGCCAAAACTTCTGTACGTATGTCCAGTAGACTAATAAACCCATCTGACAAGGACTTGCAGCGTTTTTCCCTCGGCTACACTGACGTAATGCAATTGTGCGTGTTTGTTTACGCTTCCAAACTTGACCGTCAGAGCTGCGGAAGAACAGCGCCTCCGTCCATGAGAATTAAGGTGCCTAACAAAAAAAGCCGCCCTACTGGAAGTGACCCTAATAACTTTGTGTCTTACAGCCTGGGAAACCGAAACTCGCGTAAAAGTAAAAGTGAAATCTTCAGGGAACATCCGCGAGGTGTAAGGACCAAGGTGTCGATTTAGGACAGCTGTCACAGAAATAACTTCCCAGCGGTCACCATCAGTCTCAGTGCGTACTAATACATTTTGAATGCACGCTTAAGTTACGAGTATTTTTATGAATACTATATTGTTCCTAACAGCGATGCGCAGGCATAGTTCAAGTAATGCAGAGGAAGGAGGAGGAGTAGTACATGCGACCTGTCTGATATGTACGCGTACGACTGGAAATTTCTTTTCCTTAAATCCATATTATTAGTCAACATTGGTCAATTTCTAGAGAAGCTGAGCACGTGGTTGATTGGAGCACTAGCGGCCGGTCCGATGTGGAGTCACCGCACTGAATCTGGCCTGTGAGCTGAGTAGTACTCTACTGTAGTTCTATGGTCTCTGGAGTACATAGAGGACATTACTGTGATCTGGAAGGGCATTTTGTAGAAACACAACCAAATCCCAGAAATGGAGAAATGTTGAGCCAGGGGAGGCAACGAAGGGCGGTCTGCTCTGGGTACAAGAAAACATTTGCCAAATCGTTGTACCTAATCTGGGAAATGAGCTACGAAGGTTAAAACGACCACCCAATACTCGACATATTTTCTCGTGTACCTTCACCAGGATACGAGAAACTACCAGAACTCTCTCGCTCTTGGTATCAATAAAAATCAGAGCTGATGGATGATCGTCGCGCTTTTCCTCGCTTTATCTTTCGCAAAATTCTGTCAAGGTACTGTAATCCAGGTAGTCAACATCAATTTGATACGATCAATTCGCAAAGGTTGTAGAACGAAAAATCAAGTGATCAAGCTGAAACCAAATCGAGGATGCGAAAAATAAGGCTGACCAACGAGTTTTTTTGTGAATAAAACCATACTGTTTTTGGAACAGCGATTTCCAATTAAGTACCTATCTACTTGTTCCCAACATCTTTCATATTCCTAAACCTGTTTTACACTGGATTTACACGATACTCCGGTTGAGAACGATATAATTACATTTTGATAATCTGAAAACACAAGAAGATGCTTACTGTTTCTTCTGTCGATTGCCTTCAGGCTCTGGGGCCGCTGCTGGGTCCGCTTTGGCCTCTGGCGCTGGTACCGGCACTGACAGAACTTGAGCCGCCAGCAGCCATATCACCGCCTGGAAGAATAAAGTTATGTAAGCAATTTCAGGATTCAAGAAACCTTGGATGATTTACCTACTTTCCAACTTTCGAGAATCCAGTGCCAAAAGTAGTGCCAGTACTTGAGTAGCTACCAACAAAATACAGTGTGAGTCATTACCCAAGAAGTAGGTCAAATTTAAGTTTTTGTCGTGGAATGGTCAGCAACTGAAGGTTCATCAAAAGTTTGTTTCATTGCTATCTACCGAAAGAAAGTGTTTAATTTCTGTGTGTGTAATCTAAGTTGAGGAGATGAAATTCTCACAGCAGATTCAATCATCTCCCATTGATTAAAAGCGTAACGCTGAAAATTAATTGCGATCTTATCAACAATCTTCCCGTTTTCATTTCATTATAAACGTCTTTTTGGGTATCGCATCTCATCCCAGTACAGAAGGTTATCTATGGATTGCGACGGCTGGACTTCGGTGGTTGTCCCGCATGATTTTCTTTCCGAAGTTCCTGATTTCGTTCGTTAATTGAACAAAAATTATATTAAGTTTATCCTATGATAATATATAGCCCGGGATCCGAACAGTTTTGATGGGTATATTGCCAGGGCCTAACTTAAGTTTCCGGTACTTGAGTGAAAATGGCAGGAAAATAAAAATAATAATAATTTTAGGAAAAATGGGTTTCAAACGTGTTCATGACATAGATAATTTGATTGAAAAATCTTTTCGAACTAGTTAAAAATATATATTTTTTGAATTACCTAGTACCTATTGTTATTGAACATTAGTATTCAGTATTCAGTATTAGTATTAAATTATTAATATACTAATTAGTGTTCAGCTGGTTGTCTCCTTACTAATTAATGCGAATTTGAAAGGTGTGAATTGAGCTGTCTGTATATAAGTAATATATTATTGGATAAAATTACACATACGTAATGTTGTACTTTTTGATAAATGTCGGTGTTAATGTTTATATTAATTAGGTATGTGATGATCATGACTCCCCCTCCTCCCCCCCTAACTTTTTTTTTTTAATAGGTAGGTATTATTGAAATTCAAGGCTTACCTCCATAATCCTTCATCCTTTACAATAATGCATAGTGAATTGCGTATTTAATACCTACCCTTTTCATTTATTACATACCTACTTTTTATACCAAATCGATAAATATTATACATGTTACCGCCAACTATCTTCGAAATAAATGGAAAGGTAGGTACTCGTATTTATCTAAACGTCTGCAGTTAGTGATACAGATTTTTCTTTTTACTTCATACGATCTGTCAGTCTATTCAGTTTGATTTTTCCATATTTTTTTAAAGGAAAGATAACTTTGCTTGTACTAAATATATTTTATTTTTTGTATTAAATAACATTTTATAAGCAAACATTTCTCTTTTCAATTGATGGCTTTTATAACAATCCATTTTCTAGTCCGTCTGATTTGACCGAAATTAAATTGCAAAGGTCCTCATATTTTTGCGCCAATTGACTAAGTAGGTATATAGTAGGTAGTCAAGTTTTTTTGAAGCCGTATTAAATCAATTAAATATCAAATTACCACATAGAATTTGGAATGTTAGAACTATTTTTGAGGAATTATAAATTGAAGGAGGAATAATATAAAAGTAGGTCTATTTGAAGAGGTCAGTTTGTAGGAGTTAGCTGTCGGTACTAATCAGCAGCTCTGAGGGTACTGATCAGCTGTGATCCATTTGTCGGAAATTATAGCGTGTAATCCATAGGGCGTCTGGAGCGCTGTAGTAGATGTATGTCGATGTTACACTTGTAGTCCGTTCGTTGTAGGTAAACACAGCACTTTTGTTTCGGATTCGAACAGCAATTTTAAATGTTCGCAAAAATTTTAAACGCGGTGTTTAATAATAATAATAATTTGTTTTTTAAATATCAATCACTGCACACTAACCAGAGCGAAAGGTGCTCTCGCCATACTCGTGGACTTGTGTTGGGAAGATGCGGAGCAAGTGTCTTATATCTCTTTTTCACAGGAGGATTCCCCTCACCATGGCAACGGCCGCCGAAGGTGGTGGCAGCTGGATCGCTCCAAGAAGTGGAGGATCGTCTCTGGTGAAGGAAAGTGAGTGGGGTTCGGAAAGAAAGAAAGAAGAAGCGGACAAGAGAAAGAAGGCAAAGGCAGTCGCGACCTTCGCAAGGCCGTTCGAACGGGGTTTGCTTTCATTCGCTGCAGTCCATCAGTCTCATCATGACAGGTCCTGTTTAGCCTCGCGGAATTCGGTGGAGGTGGTGACGAACCTACGTACGATATTCTCATTCTAACTTCCCATATTTACCTAATTTTGCTTCCGAGTCTGCAAGGCAGCGGAAGCTTTGTTTTCACTTTCGAAATGAAAAATTTGTTTGTGCTCCAAAATCAAAATTTCGACTTGCATTTTGCGTTTCAGGGCCTCCTGAACACATTCGGTTTCGTGTCCGTCTGTCTGTCCACATTTTCTTGCCACAGCCATGACTTCCAAAATTTTGATCCGATTTCAATCAAATTTTTCAGGAATTGTGTGGGTTTAGCGCTAGATG
The DNA here is from genome assembly GCA_954871275.1 of Leptopterna dolabrata. Classification (NCBI taxonomy): domain Eukaryota; kingdom Metazoa; phylum Arthropoda; class Insecta; order Hemiptera; family Miridae; genus Leptopterna; species Leptopterna dolabrata. Next base: position 7,294,375 of record OX940985.1, read on the forward strand.
GTCCCCTGTCAGTTTCATCGTGATCGAATCAACGGTAGCCTCTGCGCAGGCGCTAACGAGATTTTCTTGTTACGGTCATAACTCCATCAATTTTGAACGGATTTTGGTCACATTTTCAGGGATGATGCGGGTAAGGTCGCTTGAGGTCCCGTACGACATTCATCATGATTGAATCAGCGGTGGCAGTGGCACGTGGCACTGGCACCGCGTACATTCCAAACGTCGAGCATTCCAGACCATAGAACTTTAAACCTGGAAGGGCCTCTGCGTTGACGAATGAAATGACGGGCTCCGCACCCTGCTCAGCTGATGTGCTAAATTCTCTCCTGTTCACCCTAGGAAGTTGAAATTTGATAGGGACTCTTTGCGTTCTCAGTTCTATACGTGGACTAATTACTTTATCTTAAAGCATGAATACTAACTTCGAATTAGGTACCCTTATTATTAAATAACAGATAAATAATTCCGTTAATTAAACTGAATCTTATATTAATTAATCCGTTAATTAATCTGAATCGTATATTAATTAATCCGTTAATTAATCTGAATCTTTATGTATGAATATTTAATGGTCACATACTGTGTAGGCCACGAGGAAGCTTCTGTGCCTTGTCCTTGGCAGTGTATACGGACTTAATCCGTATCAACATGATCAAGTATTTGGTAATCAATAGATTACCTAATTTCTTGGCTCATCCAGGTACCTCTCTGCATCAACATAGGTGGTATGGTTCATTTGACATTGAATGCTCGGTTTCAAAAGATTTCTGCTGAGTATTCTGCCAAAATTCAGAATGTAGGCATCAGGTGGCTGAATATTATAATACTTGTAGCAGAACCCCATTGAGAAGATCCAAACAGTGTACAACGAGGCCCAGTTTCAACGATTTTCAAGGACTGGAACATCAACCTGGTCGTAGGATCTCATGAGTTTTACCAACAAACACTCTATTTCCAGTGACTTGTTACTGTCAGAGAAGCACTGACTTGCTCTTTCATTTCTCCGATTTTTTTTCGTTGTCGGAGGGGTTTTGTAAGTTGAAAACGTAGGTATTCTCCGCGTACCTAAGACACCAAGTCGTAGGTGTGCTGTGGCAGTGTGTAACAATAATTTCTTTGGGGCGAGAAAAGCCGAAACGTAGCTGTCATTCTTCACAATTCCAGACCCAGGTTTGTAACAAGTTTACTTTTTCGTCCTGATAGTTTGTTTTCGTGTTGTCCTTTGTGTGTAGTAGAGTGTTTTATGTGACCCTACACATATTGGCGTGATTCATTGAAATACAGCGATGCTTTGTATTTGTTGCAGATTCTCCACAGAAAAACGCTGTTTCAGATACATTACTAATCAATCTGCCTATCTACTAAAGAATAATTACCTAGTAATCTTCTCCAAAGCTCCCTAGGAGTTCTTTTTAACACGCTGTTGGACACTGTTCGCAGTGTGTAACAATAATTTCTTTGGGGCGAGAAAAGCCGAAACGTAGCTGTCATTCTTCACACTTCCAGACTCAGGTTTGTAACAAGTTTACTTTTTCGTCCTGATAGTTTGTTTTCGTATTGTCCTTTGTGTGTAGTAGAGTGTTCTGTGTCCCTACACATATTGGCGTGATTCATTGAAATCCATCGATGCTTTGTATTATTGTTGCAGATTCTTATAAGAAAAACGCTGTTTCACAGACACTACTAATCAATCTACCTATGCACTACAGAATAATTACCTAGTAATCTTCTCCAAGGCTCGCTAGGAGTTCTGTTTAACACGCTGTTGGACGCTGTTCGCAGTGTGTAACAATAATTTCTTTGGGGTGAGAAAAGCCGAAACGTAGCTGTCATTCTTCACAATTTCAGACCCAGGTTTGTAACAAGTTTACTTTTTCGTCCTGATAGCTTGTTTTCGTATTGTCCTTTGTGTGTAGTAGAGTGTTTTATGTGTCCCTACACATATTGGCATGACTGATTGAAATGCAGCGATGCTTTGTATTTGTTGCAGATTCTTGTCAGAAAAACGCTGTTTCAGAGACATTACTAATCAATCTATCTGTGTACTACAGAATAATTACCAAGTAATCTTCTCCAAAGCCAGGAGTTCTGTTTAAGATGCTCGGCGATTGTTTCATCCTCTGCTACAACACTCTGACTTTCAACAACCGCTTTTCCACGGTGTTTTTTAAAATCATGATCGAGAAATTGTTTAGTCACTAACTAATGAATCGATCGCACTGCAATTCGCCAACGCGTGAAAGGAATAGAAGAGGAGGACTAGAAGACACCGAGTCGTCAGTGAATATAATAATATAATATAGATATAAAATAGAATATGAAAATCTTCCGTGTTTACCCGTGAATACAACCACAGGAAAACCAATGACCTCATTGTCCGTTCCCATAGGCTCGTCGAACGTCTACCCCGAAGAGAAAGTTCTTACATTCGATCGGTCAAGTTACGATCTCAAATGTCGCCAAGCTACACGAATGGGAGCCATCTGCAATGCGATCCCTCAAAACGAAATATTATAACCGCACAACACATGTTCGAAAGTACCTTTTCCAACGGGGCATGTCCACTAAAACCTCAAACAAAACCTCGAAAAACCATATTTTACGGCCTACGGCGGACCGTGGACGGACATTGCATTTTTGGAATCTGCTCACCTTCTTGGATTGTAAAAGAAAACATGTTGAGGTGTTCGAAAATTTTTGATTTATTATTTTCAATAATGATCCATCGGAATCGAGCAAGAAAAAAAATTCTTACCCCCCTCAAAATTTGATGGTTTTTTGCTTAGGAATGCATAAGTGTATTATTTACAGAGTAATAAACCAAAAGGAGGCCATAATCGAGGAATTCAATTCAAGGTGTAATTAAAGGAACGTAAAATAGTCACAACAGACCCATCTGGAGGTCTCAGTGATCACCCACCCTCTGTTTCCCGACAGGAACGCAAATAATACAACTTGGATTAGGAAAAAAGCAAAATTGCTGTTTGAACAATCATCATGAACTATTTAAGAAAGCCTAACTCAAGACAAAACAAAATGATTAATGATGATTTGTATCAATCTTAAATTGATTGCAAATACCTGCAGTTTTGAGAACTATCCAGAGTTGTTTACGTGGCATTTTAGACACAAGGACAGCATTGAGCCACTTGTAGGTTGCAGAAAAAATTGTCTATGAATAAGGTAATGAAATAATCGTAAACTTTACTTCTAACCGTTGATGAGAAAGTGCACAATCGGGAATTAAATCTTTCAGATAGGTACTCTAAAGCTAAAAATAAGTTATAGGATCCATCACCTGCGGCGATGAAAGTTGGATTACGCCATGGGACTTACAGAGTCAATATAAGTATAACTCATATATTATAGGGGATGCCTTGTCATGCTGAATAACTACGAGTATAAACATACCATTCGTCATAGCTCGTATACTTAGGTACCTACGTATTCATGTAAATTATACAGGCAATGGAAAATATTGTGTCGAGTGCCAATACCTTTTTATTAATCAACAGGACTAAATCAGTAATATTTATAATGTGACGTATCAATGAAGAAAAAACGCTGCAAATCCCTGCACAACGGTTTATTATTTTGTACAGAATACCCTTCTGTTCAGATCACAGCTCTCTGTATAGATAACCCGTCTATGTAATATAATATGTACTACTCTATACATATTATGTGAATCGCAGACCCCCCGTAGGTTAGTACCAAACCCAGTACTCGTTACTAGGTACCTATCTAAATCACGAGTTGCTAAAATGACAAACAGTAACTAAAACGGCAAAAAGAAACGCAAATAATGAAGTTCTAAAGGAAAATTATTGTTGATGTGGAGTGAAATACGAGTAGATGCCCCTTCTGCGTAGATCACTGTTTTCTGTGGTCAATACCTATAATGAACCGTTGTGTAATAACTTGCCCATCAATAATACTTCAATGGTTGTTCAAGTTGCAAAAGTACCGATCAACAAAATCCAGCCCCTTCTTGGTAGATGAACCGTTGTGTAATAATTTACCGTTGTGTAATAATTTACCGTTAAGTAATAATTTACCGTTGTGTAATAATTTGCTGTTGTGTAATAATTTACCATTGTGTAATAATTTACCCATCAATAATACTTCAACGTTTGTTCAAGTTTCACAAGTACCTACCAACAAAATCCAATAGTCCATCACTTATCAAATGAAATAATATCGTAGAACAACCAACTCGACTTCTTACAGCCATCCTTGATTATAATCAGGTGCTCCCTAGTGATGATATCCGGGCCGGATTTACACCGTTTGATTCACGATCGTGTTGACGAAGCTTTTTGGCGCACACGAACGGCTGGACGTACAATGCTCCGGGTGGTCTCAAAAAATTGTTTAGCTCAAGACAAATTTAATAGCGTAAAAAAAACAATACCCTTCAATCGAAAGTTTTCGAGCTACGGCGTTCTGAAAATTTCAACCCCGTATTTTGAACCCCTTAAAGATGACTGACAGTAACGCCGAGCTTCGAGGACCAACTAGACCCCGAACGGAACCTATAACCCGAATTTCATCAATTTTTTTCATGGTAACTAAGAAAAGTGGCCCGTACGGCGTACGGCGGACAGACAGAAATATTTTTATTGCATTTTCGGATTCTACATACCTTGAAACGTAAACCATCAAATTTTGAGGGGGGTTTAGCATTTTTTTTTCAAAATAATAAACCAAAACACAACTTTGATCATCTCTCTTTTCAGTTAGAGGTAACTGCTGGATCGAGGGGAAGAACTACAAAACATATTATACACACCCCAATGATTTCATAATATTAGAATTAGAGATCCGTATTCGGACTGTTTGAACGTAGAAAATAAGAAGCGAACAGTGGATTAAAGTATATTAAATTTACTGAAGAACGCAGAGGAGCAGGAATTGAAACTTCGTTTCTTTTACCCTAGCAAGTAAGGGCAACGCAACCCAAGTTTAGACTATGGCATAAACGCATCGAGAGTTATCAGTGAAAATGTAGTTGGGTACTATTTTACAGGTTAATGATTAGAGGAAATGAATGTTTATGAATACGATAGCAGTTGTATCAAAGCTTATAAAAGGGCCATTAATCTAATAAGATGTAGTAGTTTACTAGGCCGGGCGTACGGATGAGTCTAGCCGAAGAGAACGGTTGAGAAATAATTAATCACGAGGCGAAGGAATATAAAACATGTTTTCTCAATGCGGCAGGCGGTCACAGTTGTTATACTCCGTTGAGATGAGTTACGAAAGGATTAGAATATCTGACCAAACAAACTCGGTGGCGCTGGGTACTGATTTATAGGTACGCACCTGTACCTACCGGGGATGGGCCCGGAACAGATGGCAGCGATAGCCTGTTACGTCGTGATAGATTAATAGGTGTGGAAACAAGTCATGTTTCAACGAACTGTTAACTCCCAGTACTACGCGAAGCGCTTGGAACGTGTTCGGAGTTTCGGCGATTCCAACGAGGCGAGCGATCCCGGAGCAAAGCTGACAAATGGCACAAATGACCATTTGTGTGGTTTCCTAGGTACATACGCGCTATCGCGAATCGTCGTAACGCACACGCCACACGCTGCTTGAATGGGCTATTTGCACGTATTTATTTTGGTTTATTATTCTGTGAATAATACGCCTATGTATTCGCTCAGCAAAAAAAAATGTATAACACCACCTCAAAATTGTTTCTTTTACATTCCAAGGTGCGTAGATTCAAAAAACGCTGCAAAGTCCTTGTCACATGGGTTTATTATTCTATTATTTTATTGGTCTACAGAAATGTTGGCTGTTCATTTATTGTTTCTCTCATGTAAAATAATTGAAATAGCTATTTCTGATGGTTTCCACCAATTTTGGCCCCCAGAACACAAATTAGGTAGGTACCTACGCTCCTTTTTTTTCTTTTTCAAATTATCTTTGATCATTGGTATGGTTGACACTTTTCTAGTGTTATTGTACAAATTGATGGTGATTTCAGACGATTTCCCAGGTTTTTGACTCATAAAAAATCAATTTTGGGAGCTGAACATCTGGTACAACCTCAATTTTCCACTCCTTGGTCAAAATCGACTTCATATTCGGTCTTCTCGTCCCCAAAAACATGGAAAACGATACCTCAAAAGGTCATTTTACTAATATGTTACTAAAACACAAAAAGTACCTATTTGTATACACATTTTCACTCATAACTCCCCTGGATATATTCCGATCGGGCTGAAAAGTTTCGGGACACAACTAGGGCCCAAATGGAGCATGTGTGCGAAAGAACGATTTTTTTAGCCCGAAAATGAAGCCTGTACACGTGATACGGCGTACGGCGGACGGCGGACGGACATTGCATTTTTGGAATCTACGCACCTTGAAACGGAAAAGAAAAAATTTTGAGGGTGTGTTATAAAAATTTTTTGCTGAGCGAATACATAGGTGTATTATTCACAGAATAATAAACCAAAATGCAATGTCCGTCCGATTACGCATGAAAGAAACAATAAATGAACAGCCAACATTTCTGTAGGTATGTCCAATAGAATAATAAACCCATGTGACAAGGACTTTGCAGCGTTTTTATTTTTTGAATGAAAGTAGATTCCATACTGAGAGTTTTGAGACCAACCGCACGGCCCTACGCTACGTAGTTATTTTTCTATGATTTTTCAAAGTTTCCAGAGGTTCCTACGTCACAGTAGGCAGGGGGGTGCAATGACGTAGGAACCTCTGGAAACTTCGAAAATCATAGAAAAAGAGCTACTTATCTAAGAGCCTGCGGTTGGTCTCAAAATTCTCAGGATGGAATATATTTTCATTTAAAAAATACTATATAAACCGCTTTTGTGACCCATGCAAATAGCCCATTCAAACCAGTTTGGTTTTTCTCGCTCCTCGCTCGAGAATCGTGACTGTGTTTTGCTCATCAAGGATGGCTTTATTTGGAGTTTTGATTAATGAAGTGAGGAAACGTCCGTTAGGCCGTTCGTTTTGTGGGATAAGAAAAATCGGCTGTATAAGAATAGGATGAAGCTTCGAAGTACCTGAGAAATAAGCAGGGTGGTGAAATGTCCTACTAAGCAGAAGCCAAATTTTGGTTTATTATTTTCAATAATTAGCCTCTGAAATCGAGCATGGGGAAAAAAATTAACCCCCCCAAATTAATGGTTTTCGTTTCAAGGTATGTAGGATCCGAAAATAGAATACTAAAATTTCTTTCATCTTAGGGATGAAAAATATGCCGTCTGCCTTGCTTTGCACTTTTCTTAGTTACCATGAACGAAAATTAATGAAATTTGGTTTGTTTGTTCCTTCTGGGGTTAGTTGGTCTGCGAAGTTCGGCGTTACTGTGAGTCATCTCTAAGAGGTGAAAAATAGGGGGATGAAATTTTCGGAACGCCGTAGCTCGAAAACTTTCAATAGAAGGGTATGGTTTTTTTAAAACGTTTTTAAATTGATCTCAAACTATAAAGGATTTGTTGAGACATCCCGGAGCATTGTACGACCAGCCGTTCGTTTGCACCGAAAAACTTCGTCAACGTGATCATGAATGAAATTGTATAGCTAGGGAACACCTGATTATAATCACAGATGGCTGTATGACGCTGTATGAAGGTTGTTCTGTGATATTATTTCATTAGAAGAATGATTGATACTCTGGATTTTGTTGATAGGCACTTTTGTAACTTGAACAACCGTTATGCTTCATGAATAACAACAAATAATTATTAATTATTGAATTATTGAATTTTTTGCGTTTTTATGAAACTGTAATTCCCGTGCCAATTCCGGTACGCGATTTACGGCTTTCTTGAGGGGAGCACGAGGGTAGGTATAGACCACAGAAAACAGTGTTCTTCGCAGAAGGGGCATCTATACAGTATACAGACCGTTGTGTAACAATTTGAGCGTTTTAAAAATTGTATTTGTCAAGCTGGGTAAAGGGCATGCAACAGGTAGGTACTGCCTAAATGGCGAAACGCTATCCCATTTAATCGGAGTAGTAAAATCGCGCACGTAGGACGCTAGAAGCGATTTCCTCTGTAAACGCCCATCGCTCGCAGAAACCGTCGAAACGCTAACATAGTACTGATATACAGCGATTCCTTTTGCTCGTTATTTACCAAAACTGCCGATCCTCAGAATAACAAAGCTAAGTAAGTAGGCTGTAAATAGGTCGGTTGGTTGTAACTCACTCAGCCACCTATTCGTTTAGAAAACCCATTCATGTGGTGATTCAGTGGCCGAGCTTGTTTGATAATTACACTATACAGTTTACACGGTTTGACATTGGGTTGCCCTCTAATTTCAGAATCAATAGCTGTAAATATGGAATATTTTTATATAAACTTGGAAGAATTAATATAATTAAAGTATTAGAAGAATTAGTATCAACGTGGAGGTATTTGTTGACAAATTGTCGACTATAATTATATTAATTTGATGTTATGTATTCGGGTGGGTTGTCCACTAGGTCGATCACACCTTGAAGAAAAAAAGATCCCCGAAACGTTGCAATTGTACTCCACTGTTAATGAGCATAATACATTAAACCAAAATTGAAAATCGGATATCACTCGCAAAGTATGTAGCTCAAGAATATTTCCTTCATTCCGATTTGCTTCCATATAGAATTATAGATTGTCTGATTCAATCACAGAATTTGATTAGGCATTGTTGAAATTGGGTTGAAAGGTCCAAATTTTGATGATAGCTTGTTTTGCATGCGTTGATGTGGCATATCCAATGGCTGGGGCCAGACAATTATGGTGGTTCTGTCCAAAAAGAGTGCTATGTCACGTGATACTGGCAGACGAAACGGGTTGTTGAACACCTAGCAACTCGTAAATACCCACTGATACGTACAAGGAACACTTTCTTGACAAAGAATCCTTAATACATGATTTGCCTCTGTAGATATAGTTCTAATATAAGTCACCATATCCTATTCATGATACCTTTTCCTCGGGAGAAGAGGGAATCAGTTCAATGATATGGTAGGTGTATACCTTTAGTGACAGTCACAGGCGTCATTATAGTAGTGTAGTGCTGTAGGTACTATACTACAGTCACTATAGTAGGTACCTAACCAATTTATTAAATATCTAGGTCTGGAGTACCTATGTGAAATAGGTTGAAGATAACTTCATTCCTGTTGTGCGTAGGAAAAATGATTTATGCTACTACATATTATTATTCTTCATTTCAGAGTGCACCGGCCATCTTCGGAATGCAGTTTGGAAAATTCTGGACTGCGCCAGTTTGGATAAGTGATGGACTATTGGATTTTGTTGGTAGGTACTTCTGAAACTTGAACAAACGTTGAAGTATTGCTGATGGGTAAATTATTACACAATGGTAAAGTATTACACAACGGAAAATTATTACACAACGGTAAATTATTACACAACGGTTCATCTACCAAGAAGGGGCTGGATTTTGTTGATCGGTACTTTTGCAACTTGAGCAACCGTTGAAGTATTATTGATGGGCAAGTTATTAGGTACACAAAGGTTCATTATACTTGACCACGAAGGTAGGTATTGACCACAGAAAACAGTGATCTACGCAGAAGGGGCATCTATTTCACTCCACATCAACAATAAATTTTCCTTCAGAACTTTATTATTTGCGTTTCTTTTTGCCGTTTTAGTTACTGCTCGTCATCGACAGAATTGTTTTAGCAACATTTAACTCGTGATTTAGGTAGGTACCTAGTAACGAGTAAGGGGTTAGACGTACTAACCTACGGAGGGTCTGCGATCTGCATAATGCGTATAGAATAGTACATATTATATTATATAGACGGTTTATCTATACAGAGAGCTGTGATCTGTAACAGAAGGGTATTCTGTACAAAATAATAAACAGTTGTGCAGGGATTTGCAGCGTTTTTATTAGTTATATTCAAATTTGAATTGACTATGCACATTCTAAAACTGAACATATCATTCGTATTTACGATTATGATTGTTCCTGTATACCCCATACCGACATACTCGTATTTGTAGATGTGAGATGGCATTAAGGTTATCTGCATACTGCATAATGTGCAGTGGCTCTAATTTCAAGGTAGTTACCTGCATGTTACTCTTTGTTTTTCTTCCTTCATGAAAACACCAGAATTACCGACATGATGATTATGATGATGCTGAAAGTATAATTTACCAAGGAACAAACATTGCTGCCTGTACTTTTATTGAGTGTTATGGCGATCTTATGTAATTCGCTCAACCGTTCGGAACTGAAACATCATCATCTGGTCGACCCAGTGCAGTTTATTTGCATAGCTGTATTTTATCATGCTGGCGGTTTCTCAATGGGCCGTACCTAGAAGGATCGGCATGCACCGTTACACAACCGGTCAACTCATACGGCACCTCTCGACCTCTCATACCCCGGGTGCAGCCAATTCACGGGCCATGCGGATTTCAAACAAGCGTCAATAATTTGAAACGTTTACTAAGTTTTCGTTCAAGCATGTAGTGGCATTTGTAGTATTATGTGCTGCTGTCATTGCGAGCGGGATGTTTTATGAAATTTGAAGTTATGTGACAGCCTTATGTAGAACACTGTAGAAACAAAGTGGGGATCAACTGAGACGTGTGGTAGTGAGGACGGCCGAATCCAAAGAAATTATGCCAAAGGGGGAACCTCTTTGTGCGGTTATCTCCATACCATCTCTGCTCTATGTAACTAGATTGCAAGAAAAAGGATGCTGCAACGGGCATTTGAAGCAAAACAAGGTTGATAAAAGGAACAATCACATAACCTAACTTCATACCCCTCATACTAATGATGCTCGGCCGGTCCCTTTCATTCCCCGTATTGTCGTTCTGGAGACGTAGGCACTGCCAGAGGAGTTCAGACGTTGAGGAACCTTTTCAAGGATTCAATTTCAGCGTGGCTTCACGGCTAGCTTCGTCTGACGGGGACTTCGAGGAACGAATTTGGCTTGCCTGTCAGTCCAAGGCACTCATTGTATTATTACGTATTGTACTATTATCTACTAATATAATTACGTCATTTTGACCTTATCGGCCCCTATTAACAGCTAATTTTATCTGTTAGTCCTTTAGGAACCACCTGTAGTTTCCGAACATGAGAGTGCGGATCATCTGGTTATGCTGCACTTTGTCCTAGAGGCACTTCAAGCGAGGAAAATTATTTTTCTTGAAATAAGAACGTTATTATCTACCAATTTCTGGATTTACTCCACAATGATTTTTATTAAAAATTAGGTAAGTTCGAGTGCCTACTCGCTATAAAGCCTTCTAATTGCCCAACGTCACTGAGGCTTCTTAGAGTCGAGTGACATTTGCGGGTATCTACCTGCCTATATGTGTGTATCGGTACCGCGCTAAAAGCAACAATTTGGGTATGTTGACTTGAAATTTTGATAGTAATACTCCTTAGGCCTCCAGAAGTGCTGTATGGTTTTTGTGCCACCATGGTGCCAGGGAATGGCGCCGCGCTGGCACCAGTGGTGCCATCTGTCAGAAAAAACTGTGTGCGGTATATTATTTCATGTTTTCCTCCAAGCTGAATCGAATGGAATAACTCGTTCGTGCCAGACATTTGTAGTGTTTTTACTGAAGATTCTATATCACGGGGGAGCCACTGGTGGACTCTCGGTGGCTGAGTTACCAAATTGTTATGTACGGGTACATCCAAGATGTTGTTTCACATTTATTATCAAAGATAATCATTTTTGGAGCGTTGTAACAAGATCGATATCAATTAAAAATTAAATGAACATGAAGTTGTTGAGACCCAGCTGAAAGTTATGTTTCGGGCAACATCCAAACTGCGGCGTGGAGGAAGAACTGCCCTGCAGTGTGGCGACACGGCAGGCGAAAGTAATGCAGTAATGCAGTGTGACGAAAGTAATTTTGGAAACCAAGTAAATATACTTATTTCTCCTGAGCAATCGTGAAAAACTATTCGAGGGAAAGATCAGCCAATTTCAAACCAACCTTATTGCGAACTTACTGAGGGATCGTACAGTGACTCGCGATCAAATCATCTGATACATGTAATTAAAACTCAGGGATTGATAAGACGTTGACAGTATGCGCGGGAAAACACACAACACAAGTCGGTAACAGTTCCTGCTATCGTGTCGGTATCTGTAGTCATTTACAAAGAAATTAAAATTTGTATATATGTTGTGGCGTTTCTGGTCGGCTTTTATTAATGAGTTCCCTTACAAATTGAAGATCCTCTTCGCCGCCACCAGTTTCGTGACCTCTCACCACGACACCGTATAGGTACTTACATTAGGTAATTCCGTCTATAGAACCAGTTTTTAGCTTCAAAAAGTGGCCCGCTCCATTATTCCTCAGAGATAACGACGAGGCATTAACTATACACTCTTTTTGGAGAAAAAAAAATACAAGTAGTTACTTATAAACCGACCCATCAATTTTCATTTGCACCGAGAGAAAAAACGCAATGTTTTACCACCTCGTGGTGCTCGCAGGCCGGTGAAAACTTTGAAAAAAACCCGCTAGGGACTAGGCGTACCCGATAGGAATGGAAAAAAGACCCGTTAAGAAACATTTCTATCGGGTACCCACAAGATCATCCCTGCAAACGGGTTTTTAGTGCAGCTCCTATCGGGTAATTTGTGCAGGAAATGCCCGATAGGAATCTACTGATAAGACCCTATCGGGTAATCACAGCACGTACGTGCTGGGATACCCGATAGCAGCCGAACGTGCTGTAAAGAAACACCCGTTTGGTTTCCAATCGGGCAAAAAATTGAAAACAATCGGGTAATCCTTGCACGTCCATGCTGTTCCTAGCGGGTCTACCACCTAACACCCGTTTGATTGCAATCGGGTCTACCACCTAACACCCGTCTGATTGCTATCGGGTCTACCACCTAACACCCGTTTGATTGCAATCGGGTCTACCACCTAACACCCGTTTGATTGCAATCGGGTCTACCACCTAACACCCGTTTGATTGCAATCGGGTCTACCACCTAACACCCGTTTGATTGCCATCGGGTCTACCACCTAACACCCGTTTGATTGCTATCGGGTCTACCACCTAACACCCGTTTGATTGCTATCGGGTCTACCACCTAACACCCGTTCGATTGCTATCGGGTCTACCACCTAACACCCGTTTGATTGCTATCGGGTCTACCACCTAACACCCGTTTGATTGCTATCGGGTCTACCACCTAACACCCGTTTGATTGCTATCGGGTCTACCACCTAACACCCGTTTGATTGCTATCGGGTCTACCACCTAACACCCGCTTGGGATCTATCGGGTTCTACGAATGGACGCCCGATAGAATCCTAGCGGGTTCTACGAGTAGACGCCCGATAGTATTCTATCGAGCGTCCACTCGTAGAACCCGATAGGATTCTATCGAGCGTCCACTCGTAGAACCCGATAGGATTCTATCGAGCGTCCACTCGTAGAACCCGATAGGATTCTATCGAGCGTCCACTCGTAGAACCCGATAGGATTCTATCGAGCGTCCACTCGTAGAACCCGATAGGATTCTATCGAGCATCCACTCGTAGAACCCGATAGGATTCTATCGAGCGTCCACTCGTAGAACCCGATAGGATTCTATCGAGCGTCCACTCGTAGAACCCGATAGGATTCTATCGAGCGTCCACTCGTAGAACCCGATAGGATTCTATCGAGCCTACTTCTCACTACCCGATTGGATTCCTAATGAGCCCGTTTCCACCCTAACCGTTTGCATTCTCCAATGGCTCTACCAATCAGGTAATTATTAGTAGAGCGTATGGAGATGCAAAAGGGTAGCGATGGATTGGGATTAGGAGGAATCCTACGGAGTAGGGAGAATGAGGATTTCGAAGCCTGGTGAGGAACCTGCGTGAAACATATACTCATGAAATTGAAATACTCATTGAAATCAAAGTGTTGAACAAACAGTTGAACAAAGAAATGAAAGTTATAAATGTATAGAAATGTGAATAAGTAATTCTTATTTCTAAAGGTGAACACAGCTTGGGCAAAGAAGAGTTAACACAAGTGTTTAGGTCATCAATTTATTCATAAAAGTCATAAAGTTCAAATTCACAATAAAAAACGGCAATAAATAATTTGTTTTCGTACGCAGATTGTTTAGCAATTTGTTTCTTAACTAAGTACAACAACAAAATAAACAGTTTAACAGTTGTCTATGTTCATGTTTAATTACAGGCTGTTCCGCATTAATACGTAGTGATTGTAGTCTAGAGCCTTAACTAACGTATTTGGGAAAGTATATCGGCGGTTTGACAGTTTGTAAAATGAATGAAAACCAAGGGATTCGACTTCATAAGCTTGGAAATGAGTTGAAAACATGTGAGTCACATAGTTGAGCCCTTTTACGTAGGTCTCGTATGTTCTAAGGTCTAAGTACATGGTTAAGATCTGGTAAAATTGTGGAAGCCCTCTATCGTCTAAATCGAAGCATACCATATAGTCTGGATTGAATTTAACACCATCGTAAGTGGTAACGAATTTGATACATCGAATTTCAGCAGGGTCAATTTGGAGGGATGTGCTAACCTCCAACAGTTCTGATTGATCAGTAATGATAGATAATTTCCCAGGCTCGTCTAGTCGATTGGGAAGGGAGTTGTGGAAGAAAAGATAGTTAAGGTGGTACTGTTCTTTCTTAGCGGCTGAAAATGGAGTATTAATATTGTTAAAAGAATTCCTCAATCCAGTTTTCAATTGTTTGTTTTTTGATTCGAACCTGAAGCTGGAGAGAGCTGACAAGGGTCCATGCTTCATCATCATTGATGGGTAATGGGTTAGAAAATGGAATTTTGGCTGCAACGCCGGCGGAACTTTAGGCTCACCGCCTTCAGATTGAGGGAGATGAGAGAGTTTGAATGACAAATGTACGAAAGTTTTAAGAAACAGTTCGATCACATCGGCAAGGTACAGTGATTTCATGTTACTAACAGAATCTTGGCTAATCAATTTGATCACTTCGTTCATTAGCAAGTACAATTTGTAATACTCTTCAGCATCTGAGGCAACTCGTGCCCCTCTCCCTCCATGCTCACGCCTTTTTTTAGGAGGGTTCCTCGCGCTCCTCTTACCACGAGTGGTGGTTGCTTTTTTTTTAGTGGAAACTCTACTCCTTCTAGAACGTTTATTAGGGACCTCATCTCTCTCCCCACCATCATTATCCTCCTCCTCCTCCTCCTCCTCCTCCTCCTCCTCCTCCTCCTCCTCGTCGTCGTCGTCGTCAGCAAATTCATCGTCAGTGAAATGAGGGTCGTAATCACCTACTTCTACCCAGTGACCCACCATGAGACCAAAGTAAGCGAGGAATGTTCGCATTTCTGAGGCAGACATCCTCATGGTGAAATTGTTGCTGGGGGCGGGAGAGATGGGCATGGGTCTAGAGGAATAATCTGGACCGTACGACAAGTTTCTGATACGATCGTTGAGCTGAGGAAGAGTGAAGCATTTGTTTTTGTAGATGAGACCCTTGAGGACGACTAACATGACATAGCGTGCTACGCCTTCGAACATGTCATGCATAAAGTCGACTGAACAGTTGTTTTCGATCCTAAAGTAACCCAGCTCTTCCCAGACACAAGGCTCTACAACACCGGTTAGCGAAGGAGTATTAGCAGAGTAATCGGCTTTGAAATTGTCACTAGTCCGCAACAGGTCGGGGTCTTCCCTCAAAGTTGTGTTGTAATCCTCTTTACGGATGCGACATATCCTACAACACCTACTTGCATTGAAGCTACTAGTGAACCCCAGCATAGAATTCAGCCCCAGGTTATCACCGACCAGGCACCCAACAGCAAACTTGACAATTACAGATCCCCTGCTCCCGACAGACACGTTGATGCCCTGTTCGTACAGGAACTTGAGTTCATCTATGACAGGAGTGAAGACTGCTTTGTTCCCATGAACAGAACGTAGCCGAGATTTGAAAACAGCTGCCAACATGATGAACCGGAGCTTGGACGCCAAACGTGGAGGGGCGAACGGAAGGGAGTAGTAAACACCACCTAACTTATGAATGCCTGAGTGGCTACCAAGTGCATTACCAGCTTCAAAATCGTCGTAATAAAGGTGGAGAGGGAAAAAATAAGAGCCGTCTGCAGCGTGCTGACGTTGACGAGCATGTGACAACCACACCCTACTTTCTGAAAAACACGTCACCTCCATTGTCTCAGAGCAAGCCTGCCCCCATTCCACCACCTCCTGAAAAAAACCTGGGATTTCAAAGAGCTTTTTAAGAACCACCCTCATCGGAATGAACTGAACGAATTGATCTGAGTCGCCGTAACCCAAGTGAATGTCTCTGTCAGTAAGTGCAGCTACTTCTCCTGCTCCACTAAGTTCTTTACTCACAAATACTGACACAGGTTTGATGAACGTCCCTAGCTGAGAGAAGTAGTTCAAGCGAGAGTGGATCGTGCGCATGGGTTTCACAGAGCTGTCCATAATGGATTTGATGTCGTCGACAAACGACGTCAACGTCGTTTCACAACAGGTCGGCATGGTCGTGCTAGCGTAGCGATTGTATACATTTCTGAGACCCAAAGAGTGAAAAACCTTATGATAATGATTGAAGCGGTGCATGAAAAACTGTACAATCTTCTCTGTCGTACCAGTATCCTCTAAGGCGTCAGCAGTAATTTCAGCTAACTCCCTAGAAAGCAGTGCGGCAATATCATTGTTTGACCTGACGACGAGAGGCGGCCGCCGCTGCCCCTCGTCGACCCTCATTAACTCACCATCATCATCGCAGGAGGAGGAGGAGGAGGAACGAGACATAGCTGCTTGACACAAAACATCACAACCATCGTCATGCATATGCGACTGAGGACGTGGAGGGTGAACCCTAACAAGATGTTCCTTCAGTCTCCAGGGGAGGGAGGTATTGTACCCACACATACCGCAGTGCAAAACTCTCTTTTCTTTGTGTTTCTCTCCACTACTAAGACATTGGTTCATAACATGCTCAATCAAACGGTTGACTTCTCTGAATGTTAAGGGACAGTAGTGACATTTGTAATGTTCTGTACCACTCATGTTGGAACAGTGATGTATATACCCAATGAAATATGGTACACTTCAACACAATTTTATTTAGAGTATATATTATTATAGAATGTTATTTAGATATTATTCAGAACGGTCATCAAGCAACTGTTGATGCACAAATTAATGGTAACTAAGTAGCACCACCTCAGTGTAGACACGTTGTAAAGCAATCAGTGATGAGGACGTGGTGGGTACGTCAGCTGTTTTTTACTCTTACTGCTACGTACTGCAACTTTCTAGCGTTCGACCAAATCCTGTAAGGACCGTGGAGTACTGCCCAGTTCGCTGGATGAGGCAGGGGAGCTGCTGGAATGGGGGGGAGGGGAAACGGGCAGAGTGCTGGTATCAGACTCTGGAGTGGCTGTAGCAGTGGTTAGCTTAGATGGGGTCACTCTTGTCGGGGTCCTACTGTCTTTGTGGAATCCAACTTCCTTAACGGGAGTTGTTGGCCATGTAGGAGACAGAAGGGGAGGTGGTTCAGATACACCTGAAAGAGCAGGGCTTGCCTCAGGAGGAACTGCTGTTGCTGATGGTAGATGTACCTCCTCAGATGGGTCAAAAATTGATTTTGAACTTGAAGTGAATAGCAAATGTGACTCAATACCCCCTGAAGTTGATGGCAAATGTGAATCAATACCCCCTGAAGTTGATGGCAAATGTGACTCAATACCCCCTGAAGTTGATGGCAAATGTGAATCAATACCCCCTGAAGTTGATGGCAAATGTGACTCAATACCCCCTGAAGTTGATGGCAAATGTGAATCAATACCCCCTGAAGTTGATGTGAAAGGTAATATTACTGAAGCAGGAGCATTTGTTATTTGAAGGTCACCAAGTATTTCGATATTGGTGGGATGTATATTGTAAGAATCTAATCCGTGTTCTTCTGCAAAGGCTTTTGTACAAGTACCATAAGTTAACAGTTCCGAATCACCAAGAATGTTACCGTGTATAATGTTTTCCCCAGTTAAGTTTAAGAAAGTTATCAATCTACCTGTTTTGCCACTCACAACAAAGCATACACATTCGCCCTCTACAATGGCGTATTTTTGTATCAACACTTGTACAAATGAATTTTCATCACTGGAGCCACCATCAGCAGGAGGAGCAGCAGCAGGGGGGGGTTTGATGTGAGACTCTAGAAACTGGGAACAGGTGGAAACGAGAGTCACGGCAGAGAGGAGGAAGTCTGTCGAAACCTTTAACTCATAGCATACCAGTTCTAGAGTTTGCCAGATGTGTGTACACTGAGGTGGGTACTCACAGTTCAGCACGAATATTAATTTAAAACAAAGATCGACTGCCTGGAGTATGGTGTCAGCTCTAAGGCTCAAATCTAAATATTTGACTAGACAATGGCTGACGGAACCTAATTTTCCTATTGCTATGACATACGGTTGCAACGTTCCTTGTTCGGCTTCCAGGCGTTGGGCGTGGAGGTTGTCCACCTCAGACTCCGTTTCCAGGAATGTGACGAAGTGATCCGCTGATTCCTTCTTTGAGATCTGAATCGTAGCTTTACTTGCTTTGGTCTTCCTTAATCTTCGTGTCCCAATAGCGTACGGGAGGGCGACGAGAGCTGCAGTCGTTCTCTTGTCCTCCTCTGAAATATCACGGAGCACATTATCAACACGTTCGTACAGTACAATTCAGTCATTACAACCACCTCATGGTCAAATAAAGCAATTTCAACAAATCATTTGTTTACAAATGCGTGAAGAAGAAAAATCCCTGGTCACAACAAAATATTAAAATTGAAAAAATGTTTCCTAGTCAATTTGAACACAGAGTAGGCCAATCACAATTATTTCTCACCGGTATTGTTGTCGTAGTACTTCAGTATTGCCTCGACGAACGTCTCCCTCCCTTTCACTCTTCTGGAAGACCTAGCCTCCGATACTATGGCCGGGTGGAGTTCTCTAAGCTTTTGGTACAGCTTCCCCTCCGGGATGTTATATATCTCCTTGAAATCAGATTCTATCTGTACAACAGAAAACAACAACTATTATTACTGATTACTCAAAAAACATTCCTCGCTTTAAACAACTGCAGGCACAAGTATATAAACAGAGCACATGAAATACATTCAAATTAAGAACTCACCACTTTCGCTGCGTGGGCGGACGACTTGAAGAACGGGAAGTAGTCGATGTAGTGGAATAGGTTGTTGTTTTCACAGCATAGGTAGTCGTGCCGCAGCTTCGCTGTCCTCCGTAACGCCTCTTGTATCTCTTTGGAGATCGACGCCCGGCTCAACCAATCACTTCCCCTGATGGTTTGGATGGAGGGATGATTCTCGAGTTCCTCTTCCCACTCTAGGAAAATAACATTAACGGTTAGGACTCCTCACAATAAATAACACAGAAACGGCAGAGAAGGAGGGTGGTAGGAGGAAAAGAGATGAATAGAGAGTAGACTCACCTGTCAGGGTTTTCCGTACGGGCGGAGGGGAGGTGGTTGGCTGCTTCGGCTTCTTCGTGTAGGCCCTCTTCTGTTTGCCTCCCTTCCGTTTCCTTGCTTCGCTTGTCCTCTTGGAGTTTGCCTCCTTTATTTTATCGTACTTTTCTTTATTGGCCTTCCTCCAGGAGTCCTTGAGGTTGTTCACTTTGCTCCACAAGTGCCCGTAGGGGTACTTCCTTGGTTTTTTCGTCGGCGTGCTGTCACTGCTGTGTGACGAGCCCCCCCGCGTCGATGCTGATAAAGTAAACCACAGCGAGGAGGGATCCCGGAAATATCTCGCCAACTGAGCAGCTATGAAACTGAAACGTACACAGCAATTCAAACACGTGATTATTATGTCTTTATGCAGAGGAATGTTAAGATACGAGTACTCCACATGTAATACTAATGTACTAACAAACAATGCGTAATCACAAATTTCAAGGTGTCACTCACTTCAATTCTTTATAAGAGAAATGGGGGATGACGTTCGCACCCACGGGGGTGGCTTGTCGGTGAAGGTGGTTTATAACAATATCCGCTACCACCTTCCTGTCAGATGAGCTGATTGCCCTGGTCCTCTTCGACCCTGCTAGCTCAGCGCAGCTCTTCCCTTTCTCAGTCTTTTGTAGTATTTTTGTGACCTGTTAGGGAGAGAGGAATAGATGTACATTTAATATAAAAACCCTATAAGTTTGACTATGAGTACATGATACAATTTCACACGGATGGTGTCATGCACATTACCTTATCTAAAGTGTTAATGAAAGCAGCCTTATCGACTCGCTTGTATCTGGCGACGTGGGGGTCGTCGTCGGCGGCTTCGTCGTCGTCGTCGTCGTCAGAAGATGGATCGCTGAGCCGTAGTTCACTCGGCAACGACTCTCTACGGCGCGGGATCGAGGAGTAAGACTGCAACAAAAACACCGTTCACCTCGTAACAATACATACTTATATGGTGGAAGTTATTGTCAAACATGAACACTGTTTCCGTCTGCCTGTCGTCTGTAATTGTAAGTGACAACACTCACCGGCGAAGGAAGTGTTGGGGTGGAGTCGTCACTTGATATGGGTCTAGCAAGAGATGTCGAAGAACGTCTGGGAGAGGAGAGTGGACCGAATTTCGCCTTCCACCCTGTTGCGTATCGCACCTTCTGTGGCGGAGTCCACAGTCCTGTTGCTACTGCTTCCCAGAGGACCCTGTCTGGTTCTAGGTCGCGTAAATCGTCAGTTTCAAATCCGGCAGCTGTGGCAGGGGAAAAAAATGTCAGCCATGAGACCAAGTGAACACCCGATACGACGAGCAAGGCAAGGCAAGGCAAGGCAAAACAGTTTGTTGAAAATATTTTAAAGTACAACACTACCCGATTGGATTACTAACGGGTACCCATACCCTCAAACACCCGTTACGAATGTTTACGACTATTTGGCAAAGTCCAGATGAACCCGTTTGGAACGAAGTGAACACCCGATACGACTACAAGCGGCAAGGCAAAACAGTTTGTTGAAAATATTTTAAAGTACAACACTACCCGATTGGATTACTAACGGGTGGTATACCCTCAAACACCCGTTACGAATATTTCCGACTATTTGGCAAAGTCCGGATGAACCCGTTTGGAACGAAGTGAACACCCGATACGACTACAAGCGGCAAGGCAAAACAGTTTG
Organism: Leptopterna dolabrata; assembly: GCA_954871275.1. NCBI lineage: Eukaryota > Metazoa > Arthropoda > Insecta > Hemiptera > Miridae > Leptopterna > Leptopterna dolabrata. The sequence continues at coordinate 7,315,549 of OX940985.1, forward strand.
TTGAAAATATTTTAAAGTACAACACTACCCGATTGGATTACTAACGGGTACCCATACCCTCAAACACCCGTTACGAATGTTTACGACTATTTGGCAAAGTCCAGATGAACCCGTTTGGAACGAAGTGAACACCCGATACGACTACAAGCGGCAAGGCAAAACAGTTTGTTGAAAATATTTTAAAGTACAACACTACCCGATTGGATTACTAACGGGTACCCATACCCTCAAACACCCGTTACGAATGTTTACGACTATTTGGCAAAGTCCGGATGAACCCGTTTGGAACGAAGTGAACACCCGATACGACTACAAGCGGCAAGGCAAAACAGTTTGTTGAAAATATTTTAAAGTACAACACTACCCGATTGGATTACTAACGGGTACCCATACCCTCAAACACCCGTTACGAATGTTTACGACTATTTGGCAAAGTCCAGATGAACCCGTTTGGAACGAAGTGAACACCCGATACGACTACAAGCGGCAAGGCAAAACAGTTTGTTGAACATATTTTAAAGTACAACACTACCCGATTGGATTACTAACGGGTACCCATACCCTCAAACACCCGTTACGAATGTTTACGACTATTTGGCAAAGTCCAGATGAACCCGTTTGGAACGAAGTGAACACCCGATACGACTACAAGCGGCAAGGCAAAACAGTTTGTTGAAAATATTTTAAAGTACAACACTACCCGACTGTATTACTAACGGGTACCCATACCCTCAAACACCCGTTACGAATGTTTACGACTATTTGGCAAAGTCCGGATGAACCCGTTTGGAACGAAGTGAACACCCGATACGACTACAAGCGGCAAGGGAAACAGTTTGTTGAACATATTTTAAAGTACAACACTACCCGATTGGATTACTAACGGGTACTCATCCCCCCCCCCCCCCCCCCCCTCCAAACACCCGTTATGTATACAAGGGACAACGAAAAACAAGTTGGTGCAAGTATTTAACGTCCAATACTACCCGATTGAATTACCAACGGGCACTAACACACGTAGCAATTTCCCGATATCGTAACAATGAAATTTAAACCAAGATCATCATGAAATCCGAATATTATAGAAAAACCGTTTACATTTGGTAAATTGGTTGGAAACAAATTCAAATTGTCAGTGTGGGTGTGCAAGTCATTTCTACGTGTAGGTACATAATGAAATCGGAATATTATACAACAAAAATTAGCGTTTGGTCATTACGTTGGCAAAAGGAAATAGTAATACTCAACAAAACAAAACTAAATTCAAATTGAAATGTCACTTTGGATGTAGAAGTCACAGGTATGTGAGTATATCTTGAAATCGGAATATCATACAACAACTGTTTCATTTGGTAAATACGTTGGCAACAGGAAATAGTAATACTCAACAAAACGAAATTAAATTCAAATTGAAATGTCACTTTGGATTTGGAAGTTACAGGTATGTGATTATATCTTGAAACCGGAATATCATTCAACAAAAAGTTTCGTTTGGTAGGTAAATACGTTTGCAAAAGAAAATAATAATACTCAACAAAACAAATTCAATTGCCAGTGTGGGTGTGTAAGTCATAGCTACGTGTACATCATGAAATCGGAATATTATACAACAAAAATTAGCGTTTGGTCATTACGTTGGCAAAAGGAAATAGTAATACTCAACAAAACAAAACTAAATTCTAATTGAAATGTCACTTGGGATTTAGAAGTCACAGGTATGTGAGTATATCTTGAAATCGGAATATCATACAACAAAAGTTTCATTTGGTAAATACGTTGGCAACAGGAAATAGTAATACTCAACAAAACGAAATTAAATTCAGATTGAAATGTCACTTTCGATTTGGAAGTTAAAGGTATATTAAATATACCTTTAACATAAATTTTATGCGATTATCATGAAATCGGAATATTATAGAAAAAGATTCAAAAAGAATTTTGCTAACCTTGAAATGCAGCAACAATTCTTGCATCCAATTTCCAAGACTCTAGAATATCAGTCAACTGTTGGTCCGCCATTGAAATAAAAATGAATTCTGTAGTACAACGTACCAGGGTCCGAATGTCTGTTTGGTGACGGGTGAACGTTGATAATTGAAGCACAACAAACAAGAAACACAACTAATTTGAAACAACTGATTTGAAACACAACTGATTTCAAACAACTGATTTGAAACACACGCGCAACACACAGAATGAAGAAGCACAGGGAAGTAAGCAGAACACGTGAGTGACGCGAGTGATCGGGAAGAAGTGGTTGTCGCCATAAGGGGACGTTGGGGTTATATAGAGGTCTCCCCACCATGCCCCACCTGGTAACGGGTTTCCCTGCTCCAAGCGGGCAGGCATGTGCTCCTATCGGGTGTCCGAATGTTTCTAGCGGGTTTTTCAAATCCCCTATCGGGTGCTAAGATTCCTAACGGGTATCCGATTTCAGACACTTTCCCATTCCCCATCGGGTGTTTTTTACATCCTATCGGGTGTCTGAATGTTTCTAGCGACTTTATCAAATCCCTATCGGGTGTTGAGGTCCCTATCGGGTATCCGATTTCACACGCTTCTCTGATTCCTATCGGTTGTTTTCTGCCTCCTATCGGGTGTTTGAATGTCGTGTAACGTCTTTTTACCTCCCAAACGGGTTTTCATTTCTATCGTGTCAGGTTTCCCGATTTCAAACGGTTTTCCGATTCCTATCGAGTTTCTGTTACTCCTATCGGGTTTTTCACAACTTCCTACCGGGTACTTCGAAACTCGTAACGGCTTTTTCAATTGAGATCGGGTGTTTCATAACGTCCTATCGGGTGTTTCGAATCCCTTAACGGGTTTTTCAATTCCTGCTTCTAACGGGTTACTGTAATGTGTAACGGGTTTTTAAATTCGTATCGGGTTTTCACTCACTTGCTAACACGTGTACGGTTTTTCTAACATTTCTGCCAGAAACTCCTACGTGCCTACCATTAGTATAGGTACCTGTGCCTACTAGGAAAAAATATTTTAAAAACCCCATCACAAATACCACGAGTGATTAACGACTCATTCCATTGATAATTCAATTTAATTGATAATGTACGCATGCACATGCACAACATAACAACTTACAACATGTAGTGGACTTGTAGAAATAAATGACATATAGGTAAGGTAAAGGGTGGTAAAGTGGACACCACCCCAATAGTGGACACTTGTTCATAGAAACGCACATAATAAGAGCTGGCGGAGGCGCTCTCTGTTGACATTCGTAGGTGTTAACGCTAACGCTACCTGGACAACAACAGTACATTAACTATTCAACTCGCAGTGCATCATGGGGAAGGTTGACGACGAAGTCAACGATGGCGTAGTCAACGATCTGCCTTTGAACGCGTGTTAGTTGCCACCAGTCGTTAGGACACAGGTATGTTTGAACTTCTTTTTTTGTATTTCTAGCTAATTGATTGGCATAATCTTGTATTTTTCCCTTCAAGTTGAATGTGTAGATTGTATTTGAGCAGCTGGTAGAAACTAAATGTAATACAATCGTGCTTCTACAGAGTGTCCACTTAACAAACACAAAATTCTCAATTTTTATAAGGTGGACACTCACTGTCCACTTTTGATACAACATGTTTTATTCTATCTCGTCCAGTTAGCATCTTCAGTTGTTCTCTATCATTTGAAATGAGTGCTGTGTTAATTTGGTTTTATTATATCAACGGGAACCAATGGTGGACAGGGGGTGTCATCTATTGGTACATACACTGTCCACTTTTGGAACAATCAATTTCAATGTAAATAAATGTAGGGTTTTGTGAGTACTTCTTAGTTAGTTCCACTGCTTAAAATGAAATAGAATTACATCGTCTTCCTCAAAACACTTTAGTAGATATTATCATAATGAAGGTACTATCATAAATAGGTACCTATATTAATTTTAACTACGTATTGGTATACAAATACAAAACAATAGAATCATTATTAAACTACTTTGTCCTGAATGTTTAATTTAAGAAACATTACTTAACTATTTTACTGCGTTGATTTTGTTTCAACTCTTTTTTATTTTCTAGGGTACCATGAGCAAGAATAGTTTCTGGAATTACGATGAGGAAGGGATGGAAAGAGCTGCCCAAGAAGTTTCTTCAGGCACTCCTTTGGCAACAGCCGCTCGAAACAATCATGTTCCTAGGACAACATTGAGGAAGTTTATAGAAAAGGGCCGAGCACATTTCAAGAAAATGGGGCGCAAACCTGTGTCTTGTGGGATCGGAAATGGATGGAATGTTTGAAGAAAACAAAAACCAAGAAGGGAACCGATTGACTTTACCTTCAAACTCTGAAATCAATCTCATTGACGAAAGACAGGAAGAACTAATCACAAATCTAGTTCCCACTGAAAACCAGTTCTTCATTGGAGATTTCGCTGTGGTTTCATTTGAGGGCAAAAAGAAATCAAGTCGAAGGGTTTGCACAATTAAAGAGGTTCAAGGCGAATATTCACTGTTGTCAATCCAAATGTTAACTCCGTGCAACCGCATGAAAAATGTTTTTGCTATTTCAGATCGTGAAGTATGTTCAGTTCCGAAGTCCGACGTACTGTATAAACTCAACAAACCCTTGGTTTCTGGAAGTAAGGGAAACGAACGGTATCAATTCCCATTTTCAATTGAACTGTGATAACCGCTGTCCTAGTAACCATTTGTTTTCTGTTTGAAGTTCAGTTTTAAGATTTGTAAGGCTTACCTATTTTATGTATAAGGAACTGATATTGAAACATTGTGATATTACTTAATAAGAAGTGATGTGGTACTGACTTACCTTGTTTGTTTACTTTCAATTCCTTTTCAACAATTAAATTTATTGTGTTTTAATGTTTAACAATCCTTATTGTACCCTCATACAACCTCCTTAAATAGAATAATACGTTTACATATATTCAAACTAGTGTATCAGACGGATGTCCACTATTGGACGAAATTGTGTCCACTTTGAAAACATCAAGGATTTTTGGTGTCCACTTTAGACTCATTTTAGAACATTGGGAAAAAAATAATTAAAATAAATTAACATGCTCGAATTGAGATTAGTCACATACGATTCCAATAAGGAAGAGTTGGGAAATGATAAAATGAAGGACTTAACATTTTAGGAGCAACTGAAAAAAAATTGTTGAGGATTTATTGTAAAAAATTGCTTACTGTGTCCACTATTGGTGCGTTTACCTTACTTACTGCCCTCAGATTCCTTCCGGCATTGAATGACGCCATGAAATGTTGCAAAAGCGATGCACATCACTTTGTAAACGCTGTCGTTTTTATCAAAACTTTATTCAATACAATATAATATTATATTACACTTCATTCACAGAGATGTTCATAATGAGTATAGCTCGGGTGAAAATGACCGGCCAAACTACTCAATTTGGCTCATGCCAAATTACTTCTCGCCCTAGAATATATTATTATAATATCATAGGTCATCATGCGCTCAACAACCGTTTTCCTACACTGTTTAATTGTTCCAAGTTCAAATTGTGGCTGGAACTAATTAATACCCGATAGACTTGTTGCCTACTCGATAGGGAATCATTGGACAACCCGATTGATTACTAAGCGGGAGCTGTTAACAATTATATCACCCGATAGGCAGCCAACGGGTATTTTTTGAATATTTTCCTGCTCGATTGGTTTTCCAAAACCCGATAGGGACTCGTATGTGCAACCGGATAGATGTTCAATCGGGTGTTGTTATCAATTACATCCACCCGATAGAGCTACTAACGGGTATTTCAACGAGGTCGAGCACCCCCCGCACCAGAGAGAAATACTCGTTGGGAGGGGAGGTAAAAATTCAATGAAAACCAAGTCTAACTGACTCTCGACTATACTGAGGACTCATCAGTACAAAAAAAAAATACGGAGTCATAATTCTCTCAGGTGGGGGTGCTCAGCATAAATCTGTTGATAATATATATAAAACTCGAAAACTGGTGAAGGACGACAACATGTCAATTGGATTATGCTTGTGGACAGCCACCCTGCGGGTAAATGGGCGGGTGGGTTGGGCAATGATCAAAGATAATTTGAAATAAAAAAGAAAAAAAAGCGTAGGTATACCTAATTCAAGTTTTGGGGGCCAAAATTTGTGGGAACCACCGGAAATAACTATTTCAATAATTATTTTACATGAAAGCAACAATAAATGAACAGCCACCATTTCTGCATATAGAATAATAATAAACCCATGCGTGACAAGGACTTTGCAGCGTTTTTAATTTTCAGGTCCAGTATCATGTCCTTCACAATTCCCTCAACTTTACCATATTTCTTCGCGTGAACCCTCCCATGGTAACAAGTACATGTCCTCCAAACGTCCATATTTACGGGAGGTGAAGGGAAAGAGTTGTTATTCTCAAATTCTCACCACTCCCCAAAAACAGTTATCCTTTAGAAATGGTGAATGCAGGCTTCGCTTCCTATACCTCCTCACAGGGATTCGGGCTACCTGGGCTATCATTAAACCACAAATATTTTCCCAACTCTTCATTAACTGTTGCAGGCTTTTGTGTGAGGATTCTACGTATCTCGTCTTGTACTAAATCCTCACATAAAACCTTTCAACGGTCACTCGGAACCTGGGAAAATATTTGTGAATCCGTCTCCAGAGCCAATGCCCCTTTGACCAAGTTCAAATTGTAAAACCCTTCAACGCTCACTCGGAACCTGGGAAAAAATTTGTGAATCCATCTCCGGAGCCAATGCCCCTTCGACCAAGTTCAAATTGTGGCGGGACCTACTTGACACCCGATAGAAATGTTGCCTACTCGATAGGGAATCATTGGACAACCCGATTGATTACTAAGCGGGAGCTGTTAACAATTATATCACCCGATAGGCAGCCAACGGGTATTTTTTCAATATTTTCCTGCTCCATTGGTTTTCCAAAACCCGATAGAGACTCGTCTGTGCAACCCGATAGATGTTCACTCGGGTGTTGTTATCAATTACATCCACCCGATAGAGCTACTAACGGGTATTTTGTTCGGCATTTCCCTGCTCGATTGCATTGTTCAACCCGATAGACGTTGGTCGATGCAACCCGGATGATTATCAATCGGGAGCTATGAGACGACCCGTTACGATGCTAACGGGTATGTTTTGAATGAGATAACCCGATACAAAAGTAAAACAGAGCTGTTCACACTGGCAGAACCCGATAGGCAGCCAACGGGTATTTTTTGAATATTTTCCTGCTCGATTGGTTTTCCAAAACCCGATAGGGACTCGTATGTGCAACCGGATAGATGTTCAATCGGGTGTTGTTATCTATTACATCCACCCGATAGAGCTACTAACGGGTATTTCAACGAGGTCGAGCACCCCCCGCACCAGAGAGAAATACTCGTTGGGAGGGGAGGTAAAAATTCAATGAAAACCAAGTCTAACTGACTCTCGACTATACTGAGGACTCATCAGTACAAAAAAAATACGGAGTCATAATTCTCTCAGGTGGGGGTGCTCAGCATAAATCTGTTGATAATATATATAAAACTCGAAAACTGGTGAAGGACGACAACATGTCAATTGGATTATGCTTGTGGACAGCCACCCTGCGGGTAAATGGGCGGGTGGGTTGGGCAATGATCAAAGATAATTTGAAATAAAAAAGAAAAAAAAGCGTAGGTATACCTAATTCAAGTTTTGGGGGCCAAAATTTGTGGGAACCACCGGAAATAACTATTTCAATAATTATTTTACATGAAAGCAACAATAAATGAACAGCCACCATTTCTGCATATAGAATAATAATAAACCCATGCGTGACAAGGACTTTGCAGCGTTTTTAATTTTCAGGTCCAGTATCATGTCCTTCACAATTCCCTCAACTTTACCATATTTCTTCGCGTGAACCCTCCCATGGTAACAAGTACATGTCCTCCAAACGTCCATATTTACGGGAGGTGAAGGGAAAGAGTTGTTATTCTCAAATTCTCACCACTCCCCAAAAACAGTTATCCTTTAGAAATGGTGACTGCAGGCTTCGCTTCCTATACCTCCTCACAGGGATTCGGGCTACCTGAGCTATCATTAAACCACAAATATTTTCCCAACTCTTCATTCACCGTTGCAGGCTTTTGTGTGAGAATTGTACGCATCTAAATCCTCACATAAAACCTTTCAACGGTCACTCGGAACCTGGGAAAATATTTGTGAATCCGTCTCCAGAGCCAATGCCCCTTTGACCAAGTTCAAATTGTAAAACCCTTCAACGCTCACTCGGAACCTGGGAAAAAATTTGTGAATCCATCTCCGGAGCCAATGCCCCTTCGACCAAGTTCAAATTGTGGCGGGACCTAATTGACACCCGATAGAAATGTTGCCTACTCGATAGGGAATCATTGGACAACCCGATTGATTACTAAGCGGGAGCTGTTAACAATTATATCACCCGATAGGCAGCCAACGGGTATTTTTTCAATATTTTCCTGCTCCATTGATTTTCCAAAACCCGATAGAGACTCGTCTGTGCAACCCGATAGATGTTCACTCGGGTGTTGTTATCAATTACATCCACCCGATAGAGCTACTAACGGGTATTTTGTTCGGCATTTCCCTGCTCGATTGCATTGTTCAACCCGATAGATGTTGGTCGATGCAACCCGGTTGATTATTAAGCGGGAGCTGTTAACAATTATATCACCCGATTGGTGGCTAACGGGTATTTTATGAATATTTCTCTGCTCGATCGATTTTTCTCTACCCGATAGGGATCACTCAATGGAAATGGTAGATCTTCAATCGGGTGTTGTTAGCAACAAACATCACCCGATAGGAAGACTAACGGGTATTTTTGTTCACTATTTCCCTGCTCGATTGGCTTTCATAGGCCCGATAGCGATGTGTGATGTAACCCGATAGATTATTAAGGGGGAGCTCTTGACAATTATTTCACCCGATAGGCGCTAACGGGTATTTTATGCATATTTCCCAGCTCGATTAATTTTATTTCTACCCGATAGGAATTTTGTATAAACCCGATAGATTATCAATCGGGAGATCTTAATGCTCAGATGACCCGACAGTCAGCTAACAGGTATTTTTTTGAACATTTCCATGCTCGATTGTTTTTCGTACACCCGATAGGAGGTTTGCATAAAACCCGATAGGTTATCAAACGGGAGACGTAAATGCTCAGATGACCGGATAGTGTGCTAACGGGTATTTTTTTTCAACATTTGCTAGCTAGATCGTTTTTCATACACCCGATAGGAATTTTGCATAAACCCGATAGGTTATCAAACGGGAGACGTAAATGCTCAGATGACCCGATAGTGTGCTAACGGGTATTTTTTTCAACATTTGCTAGCTAGATCGTTTTTCATACACCCGCTAGGAATTTTGAAAAAAACCCGATAGATCATCAAACGGGAGACGTAAATGTTCAGATGACCCGATAGTGCGCTAACGGGTATTTTTTTGGAATATTTGCATGCTCGCTTGGGTTTCATGGACCCGATAGGAATTTGTTATGAAACCCGATAGACAACCAACAGACCCGATTGATTTCTTAACGGGTGTAGTTCCCATTTATAAAAGCCCGTTAGGGTTAAGTCGCCACCCGATACGATTTTGACGAATACCCGTTAGGAATTACCAAAACCCGCTTGTTTTTACGAATGCCCGATACAAAAATATCCGAACCATACCCGATAGGAGGGGCTAATCTAACAGCCCGATAGATTTTTATGGCAGCCCGATAGAAATTTATGTCGTACCCGATTGGAGTTACGTCTTCCCGATAGATTTTTAACATCACCCGATACGATTTTCACCCTACCCGCTTGGGATTAGGCACACCCGCTAGGTTCCCTATCGGGAAATCAATTCCGAGTGTTCCTAGCGGGCATGGTGCGCCACATTTTTCTCTCGGTGTGGGAACGTCAAAAATATTTTAATTTCAACATTACGATTTAGTTAATACAACATTAAAAGTAGAAATATTATTGCGTTAAAATGTTACTGAGTAGACAAAAATGCGAACGAGAGCAGTTTCGTTTGGAACTGTCTGTTTGGTGTCAGTATTATTCACTGGAAACTTTGCCTAACCAACTTTACAACGCAAATTCATGTGGCGCCATTTCCTTTTTTGTCTTCTCCCTAGGTCATCAACGTTGTGGAGACGGACGGCCTCTTCACGGACAAGTCCTTGTAGCCTCTGTTGATGGGCTGTAGCGAATCTGTGAACTTCGGCTTGAACCAGCTCCACTCCAAGATCACGGTGGATGTTTTGATTGCGAACTTACCAGAGAGCATTGATGAAGTTTCTGAGCGCTTTCTTTTGAGCTTTCTGGATGAATTCAATATTAATTCTGGCTGCACAGCCCCAAAGCTGACACCCTAAGTCCACACGGGCTTGAAGACTTGAGCATGAGTCTGCTCTCAATAAGTAGGCAAAACTGAGTGTCTTCCCATGGTCCAGTATAATTTCCTGCATTTGAGACGTAGCTCCTCGTTATTTTTCATGACATGTGCCTTCCAGCGCAATGTGGCATCGAGCGTCATTGCCAAGTACTTAGCCTCAATGGCATACGGAATGCCTTTAACACGACAAAATAGCATTAATATATTAGCATATCTTCACCGCACAATAATATTACAGTCGAACCTGGCTTAGTGATAATCGCAAGGGAACCCGTTTTTTTTCTCACTGCCCCAGGTTTCTCAGTACCCCAGTTTTCTCAACACCTACCCCAGGTGACTGATAAGTAATTCTCACTATTCCAGGTAGATGAAAAAATCGAAAAACTGTGCAAAATAATGTATTTCTGTACTACATGCATACGTACTTATTGCATACATTCGTCTCTTAGCAAATATGTACATGGTGAGATTAATCAATTTGCTGAGAAAAAAAATCAGTCATCTGGGTACGATTCGGTACACATTAGAGATTGGCACGTTAGCGGCTTTGCTCACGACTGCCACCGTTTTGCCACTTTCCACGCCGCAGATTAATTTAAATTTATCACTTGCTCAACTGTTAATTTTAATTTATCACTTGCTCAACTTTTGTTTTAGACATGACTGCTGCGCATACAACGCCAGATTGTGTACTGATTGGATAAAGAAAGATTAACAGACTACACGAATTATTGAATTACTATTGAATATTGAACCCTTGTTTCTCAGTAGCAGAGGTACACCATTCAATACTGTCTCACTAGCTCAGAGGTAACGAGCAGAAAATCGCTTCTAACTACCAGAGGTAAAATTATCCTCACTAACCCAGGTTTTTGGGCTGAAAACGAAGGGACCGCATTTTTTCTCTCTCACTAGCAGAGGATTCTCAGTACCAGGGTCTCAATAAGCCAGATTCGACTGTACTGTGTAGCTCTCAGATCTCTTCCAAATATTTAAAATATGTGTACATGTGTCTCCACAAGGATTGATGAGCGGATGTCTCAGTAAATGGAATACTATCATACAAGATACTGAGTAGTATCAGACAAGGATAATGAGTAGTACGAGAACTCACCTCTCTGCTGTTATTTTAGTATCTTTCGTTCTATTGGTGATTTGGTTAAATGTGGGCCTCTAAAAGTACATCAGAAAGTGGCTGGTTATTTCATTAAACTCTTCTTTTTTTTAGTTTGGAATTCTTCATACTGTAATATACATACACTACATTAAGCAAGATTTCGCTGAATAAAATTGAAATAGGGTGTATTCTTTATATTATGGAAAATCTTCGGGTATCAGAAATCTCAACTGTAACGGTTGTTTTCACACATGAAGCGGCATTTTGAACCGTTCACACTTCTTCTCTCCTCATATTCTCGTACGCCTCGTGGATTTGAGGAGGCCTAAATTTCTTATGTTTGAAGCGGTCTGCCAGCTCCATGGGTAAAACGAGAAGTACAGCGACGAGATTCAGTAGTATAATCGATAATACTGCCATCCCGGGGTAGTGCCAGTTCACGAACGAGTACAAATAGTCGTTCTTGTCAGATTGGTCCAAACCTCCCGCGGCAAAATAAGAAAGTGACGCTATGATGTAGAAAAATCCGATCGGCAGTAACAGCACTCCGTGGAATGTCATCGCAGGGAACGCCACAAGACATCTGTCTACGGTAATCCATATTAAATTAAACAAGTGCTCCGCCATGCCGTTTATTAAATTTAATGTTGCTGGCTCGGAGTAATTGTATAGCAGTGACCAGTATACAATGGTGATTATCAATGCTAAAACTGAGCTGACCGAGTTGAGAGCCCAGTAAAGTCCAGTGAGTGTATTCAAATTGTGTTCTTTCTTAGTTTTGAGAAATTGTGGAACGCTATTCTGTCGTTGGCTGGTCTTCAAGCTGCGGCACGCCCTTACTGTCAAAGCAAGACCGATAGTGCTTTGACTGAAATTCAGAATCAACCCCCAGCTGGTAAAATAGAAGGGCCACGCTATGCTAAGGCTGCTGCTACCTGTGATGCAGTGGATCCTAATGTTCGGTGGACATGGAGAGAATAGGTTGAGTACAGATATAACTAGACAGGTCCCGTGAGCGACGGTGATCGCCAACCGATAATATACGTAAGTCCAATGAATCTCGAGATTCTTTTGAAAAATGTACCGGAACGTATCACCAGGAATATACGTTCTGTCGCAAAACGCCTTAAAACTTTGCAAGGGTATACTCTTCTTTTTCGTCTTCTCGCCTTCTCTGCCTTCTGGCAAAGTCTCATTTTTTTGTGAACTTGAAGCTCCAACTTCACCATCTTTGTCTTCTGGCAATACTTCCGTTCTTTGAGTCTGTTGCCTTTCCCCAGCCTTCTCCATAGCTTGCCACGACTGCCAGGATCACAGCACAACCGCAACAACAACAACTTCTTGATTTTTCGCTCTATACACGTAGTTTTTGACGTATTTAGATTTAAAAAAATGCAATATCAATACCCAGTAAACATCGTAACGTACGGATAAACAAAACAAAACCGCACCTAACGATGCATTGTGGAGTCTCAGAATAATAATATTTGTGACGCACCTAACAAGTATATTTTCTGGCTTATTACGTGTAAAGGTGAAGTAGTAACAAGTAAGTGCTCTTGCGCATCCCTTCTCTATCGTAATGAATTTCCGTACAGCTTTTTTTTTAGATTCCATGCTATAACAAGTGTTATTGCATGTCTGCACAGAAAACCCCTTTGAAGTAGTATACTAACTCTGGCTTGATTATCAAGACCTTATTGCGGTAGGTAATAGGTAAGTACATAGGTACTTAGAATTTATTCGCGTATTTGATTAGATTTCTGTACACATTTTTGTACGACGAACCTCAATTTCACCAGCAATCATCGTTCACGACTAAATTCTCACAATCAGCCCTTGTTGAATGATCGTAGAAAAGTCTCGGCTTATTTTGGTATTATACAACCGGCACTAAGGAGGCAAAAGATTTACTGCTACCCACTCCCGCCGAATCCTCCGGATGAGAATTCCTGGCTTTGTAAATATTATTATGCGAACCTTGCAAAATTTGAAAGATCCGTCAAACGGTCTTATCAATTCGTGGGCGGCAACAGAACGGCTGATCATTCAGGAGGGACGGTCTCGCCCGAAATGAATCACAGGGAAGGTTATTTTTCTCTCTTTGCCAAACAGCTCTCTAGGGGTCATCAAAGGTCGGTCAAGTTACGTGTTCGAAGAGCCGTCTTCCTCACGCAGAAGGTGCCTACACAAATTGCAGGAAAGCGAGGAGAATAGGAAGTGTAGTCTGTCGATGGTTCATCTCCTCTCTTTGGTTGCGACCTCAATTCATATTCTGGTATTATCCCTTCACGCCGTAATCGTTTTCCAGAAACAAAACAAGCAACGTTCCATACTGAATAACGTTGAATTTTCAGAAATCACAAGAAGTTGGGTGGCCCGAATCCGCGAAAATTGAAAAACTCAAAAACGCTGCAAATTATTACACAGCGGTTTATTATTTACATGTATAGATGCCCCTTCTGCGTAGACCACTGTTTTCTGCGGTCAATACCTACCCTCGTGCTCCCGCCAGGACAGCCCTAAATCGAGTACTGCAGCCGGTCCGGGAATTACAGTATCATAAAAATGCGCAGAATTCAATAGTTCAATCATTAATTATTTCTTGTTATTCATGAAGCATAAGTTTGTGCAAGATACAAAAGTACCCGTCAAAAAAATCCAAAAGGGACCTACAGGCAAAATTTCATAATTTTGGTTGGGGCCAAGAAAAGTGCGAAGTAAGGCATACGGCGGCGGACGGACAGAATTTTTTTAAAATTCCATTTTCGGATTCTACATACCTTGAAACAGAAATCATCCAAATTATTATTATTTATTATTATTTTTCCCCCATGCTCGATTCCAAAGGTTCATTATTGATAATAATAAACCAAAATCCACATGAGAATGTTTAACTTCAACGAAAATTGGAGAGTCTAACAGAATTCCTGTTATCATCCCCAATATCCCGATAAAATTATTATTATTATTTTGTTGTTGTTGGTATAGCTCATACATAACCCTTTTGTTACCTCCCAAAACAAAACATTCTCGGCCGGAAGATAAGCTAGAAGAAGAGGATGGCGTTGGGAAATACTGTTTAGGAGTTGAATAATCGGATTCTCGGCCGCATCTACGTTGCATCACCAGCGGGTGCTAACGTGGTACGATCCGCTGCAAGCAGCTTGTTATTAGCAGCGCGAGCGCTTACTGGGAAGCGTTAATTTGATTCCACGCTCTATATTCGTGAGTGATTTCCGGTTTCCCAGAGGACCCAATGGTGGGACCGGTCAAATTTTCTGTGCAAACTTCCTTGGTAACCTAAAAACGCTGCAAAGTCCTTGTCACATGGGTTTATTATTCTACTGGACATACCTACAGAGATACGAATAATGGTATACGTTTTGTTTTTAATTTTTTTAAATAAATTATCTCTGATCATTGATAGTACCATTTAATCGTCTTGATCCACCTGTTGACACTTTTTCCAGTGTTATTCTTCAAATTGATGGTGATTTCAGACGATTTCCCAGGTTTTTGACTCATAAAAAATCAATTCGGGAGCTGAACATCTGGTAGAACCTCAATTTTCTATTCTTAGGTCAAAATCGACTTCATATTCGGTCTTCTCGTCCCCAAAAAAATGAAAAACGATACCTTAAAAGCTCATGTTACCAACATGTTGCTAAAACGCAAAAAGTACCTATTTTTACACACATTTTCACTCATAACACCCCTGGGTATATTCCGATCGGGCTGAAAAGTTTCGGGACACAACTAGAGCCCAAATGGAGCATGTGTGCGAAAGAACGATTTTTTTTAGACCGAAAATGAAGCCTGTACACGTGATACGGCGTACGGCGGACGGCGGACGGACATTGCATTTTGGTTTATTATTCTGTGAATAATACACCTATGTAATCGCTCAGCAAAAAATTTTTATAACACCCCCTCAAAATTTTTTCTTTTCCGTTTCAAGGTACGTAGATTCCAAAAATGCAATGTCCGTCCGCCGTCCGCCGTCCACCGTACGCCGTCCGCCGTACGCCGTCCGCCGTATCACGTGTACAGGCTTCATTTTCGGTCTAAAAAATTCGTTCTTTCGCACACATGCTCCATTTGGGCCCTAGTTGTGTCCCGAAACTTTTCAGCCCGATCGGAATATACCCAGGGGTGTTATGAGTGAAAATGTGTATAAAAATAGGTACTTTTTGCGTTTTAGCAACATGTTGGTAACATGAGCTTTTAAGGTATCGTTTTTCATGTTTTTGGGGACGAGAAGACCGAATATGAATACGATTTTGACCAAAGAATAGAAAATTGAGGTTCTACCAGATGTTCAGCTCCCGAAATTGATTTTTTATGAGTCAAAAACCTGGGAAATCGTTTGAAATCACCATCAATTTGTATAATAACACTGGAAAAAGTGTCAACAGGTGGATCAAGACGATTAAATGGTACTACCAATGATCAGAGATAATTTATTTTTAAAAAACGCTGCAAAGTCCTTGTCACATGGGTTTATTATTCTACTGGACATGCCTACAGAAATATTGGCTGTTCATTTATTGTTTATTTCTGGTGAAATAATTTAAATAGCTATTTCTGATAGTTTCCACCATTTTTGGCCTCTAAAACACGAATTAGGTACGCTCCTTTTTTTTCAATTTATCTTTGATAATTGCTTGTGCCATTTAATCGTCTTGATCCACGTGTTGATACTACTTCCAGTGTTATTCTACAAATTGATGGTGATTTCAGACGATTTCCCTGGTTTTTGACTCATAAAAAATCAATTTTGGGAGCTGAACATCTGGTAGAACCTCGATTTTCCACTCTTTGGTCAAAATCGACTTCATATTCGGTCTTCTCGTCCCCAAAAACATGAAAAACGATACCTCAAAAGCTCATTTTACTAACATGTTGCTAAAACACAAAAAGTACCTATTTTTACACACATTTTCACTCATAACACCCCTGGGTATATTCCGATCGGGCTGAAAAGTTTCGGGACACAACTAGGGCCCAAATGGAGCATGTGTGCGAAAGAACGAATTGTTTAGGCCAAAAATGAAGCCTGTACACGTGATACGGCGGACGGCGTACGGCGGACGGCGTACGGCGGACGGACATTGCATTTTTTGAATCTACGCACCTTGAAACGGAAAAGAAAAAATTTTGAGGGGGTGTTATAAAAATTTTTTGCTGAGCGATTACATAGGTGTATTATTCACAGAATAATAAACCAAAAAGGAGCGTAGTTTATTCGAGTTTTGGGGGCCAAAATTGGTGGAAACCACCAGAGATAGCTATTTCAATTATTTTATATGAAACAAACAATAAATAAACAGCCAACATCTCTGTAGGTAGGTATGTCCAATGGAATAATAAACCCATGTGACAAGGACTTTGCAGCGTTTTTTGAATCTACGCACCTTGAAACGGAAAAGAAAAAAGTTTGAGGAGGGGGTTATAAAAATTTTTATTCAGAGAATAATAAACCAAAACAGTTGCCTATAGACAACAACTGTCTAGAAACAACTGTCGGTATGAAATTTAATGGAACCCCCCCCCCCCCCCCCCTCTTCCAAAACAACCCTGTTGTAAAACGCTGCAAATCCCTGCACAACGGTTTATTATTTTGTACAGAATACCCTTCTGTTACAGATCACAGCTCTGTACAGATAACACGTCTATATCATATAATATGTACTATTCTATACATATTATGTAGATCGCAGACCCTCCGTAGGTTAGCACCTAACCCCGTACTCGTTACTAGGTACCTACCTAAATCACGAGTTAAATGTTGCTAAAATAATACAGCCGACGACAAGCAGTAACTAAAACGGCAAAAAGAAACGCAAATATTGAAGTTCTGAAGGAAAATTGTTGATGTGGAGTGAAATAGATGCCCCTCCTGCGTAGATCACTGTTTTCTGTGGTCAGTACCTACCCTCGTGGTCAAGTATAATGAGCCGTTGTGTAATAACTTGCCCATCAATAATACTTCAACGGTTGTTCAAGTTGCAAAAGTAGGTACCAATCAACAAAATCCAATAGTCCATCACTTCTTATCAAATGAAATAATAATATCGCAGAACAGCAACTTGACTTCATACAGCCATCCTTGATTATAATCAGGTGCTCCCTAGTGATGATATTCCGGCCGGATTTATACCGTTTGATTCACGATCGTGTTGATGAAGGTTTTCGTGCACACGAACGGCTGGACGTACAATGCTCCGGGTGGTCTCAAAAAATTGTTTAGCTCAAGACAAATTTAATAACATAAAAAAACCATACCCTTCAATCGAAAGTTTTCGAGCTACGGCGTTCTGAAAACTTCAAACCCTGTTTTGAACCCCTTAGAGATGACTGACAGTAACGCCGAGCTTCAAGGACCAACTAGACCACGAACGGAACCTATAACCCGAATTTCATTAATTTTTATTCATGGTAACTAAGAAAAGTGGCCCGTACGGCGTACGGCGGACAGACAGAAATATTTTTATTGCAGTTTTGGATTCTACATACCTTGAAACGTAAACCATCAAATTTTGAGGGGGCTATAATTTTTTTTTCATGCTCGATTCCAATGGTTGATTATTGAAAATAATAAACCAAAAGTTAGGATCAGAAATAAGATGGATATGAACCCACAGAATTGGGGGTGACACTGGCCAAAGAAAGTAGAAAAGAAAAGGAATGAGAAGGAGAAAAGGAAGAAAAAGAAGAAGAAGAAGAAGAAGAAGAAGAAGGTACTTGTTTTTGAAGAAACCGAGCGCAGCCTCACTAATGGAATCCACCGAGCTTAGGCACGGAAGGACGCAGCAAGGGAATTCCACATTCTTGCCCTTTGGACCTTCATAGGGTTGATGCAGAATCTGTTAGAAGTGAAATACTGTCTGAAAGTGAAATACAGCCTTTCTGGAAACAACATATTATTCCTTGTGAATTAATTTGAAGATGAATTTGAGTTGTTGTACGCTGAGATAAATCAGTAGTAGAAGTTCCCTATACATCGCGAATTTCTCATATATGGTGGATCACCGCGCAGTTTCTGATGCCTTCCTCCCTTCATTCGCGTATTGGAAACGACCCACGCGTTGCATCATCGCAGAAATCCCCGGATAAAAATGAGGTGCGCTAAACGCTCGGTCATCACAAGTTTGGGTTGCATCACGTGGAATCTTTTGTGCGCTATTTGGAGGCTTTGCCACACGTCCCCATAAACGCGGATCAGAGCGGTTTTTAATGTCTTCAGTTACAACCGAGAAAACCGTAGGTCGGTGCTGTAGGTTAGCTGCAACTTCCTACATCATCGGCGTACTCGTTTGGTAATATTTGAAACAGTTAGGCCCTCACGCCACACGCATTGAAAAACAAGTGTGTGAGGGAGGAAAGTGTGAAGGTAATAACGCTGTAGCATTCCAAATACAGTAATAATTATGTATGTTGTTCGTTAAAAACCCTACAACGTGGCTTGATTATTATGTATATAGTAATTTACTGTCATTTATAGACAGCCCTCTATTAGGTATGGTTGTCCGTATGTCACTTTTGACTGCTGAAGTTCATTATTATTACCTATGTGCTATATCATAATTATTATATGAAGCTTAAAAGGTTCAAGTGCCCAAAACAGAAAAAATGAAGTTTTCGCAGATTCTTGTGTACTTAGTCCCGAAGGCACCTCCGGTTTCGCATAATTCCATGTGGTTTCCCTCGAAAGACCTTGATTAATGAAATATTGACAGTATAACAGACATTTACTTCATCATGCATCAGCACGTTTTGACACTGGTCCGGAGACTCTGTATTGTAGTTACTGGCTTTACAAAATATCTCTAAAACCTGAATAATAGCATATGTTTCGGGGCATTTATGAGTTCTACCGTTTCGAAATTTGAATGACTAGCGGCCCAAGTATACATTCATGGAGATTTTCCTTTTGAGCACATGAATGCCAGGACGGTCGGAAGCTTGTTTGCTGCGGTTTAAATGGTCAGTTAAACGCTGCGATTTAAAAATGGCCAATAATAATTATCGTTTATCCAAAACAACCACTTTTGGTACTGAATTTCTGTTAACGTTTCTCCACACATTAGAATAAACGACTTTGATAGTCTCTGACTTTTAAAACACGCTGGTGAAGCGATGTCAGAATCCACGGACCAGTATAGCCTCAAGGCTAATGCAAATGGCTGCGCCCAAATTGGTACGTATATACATAGCACCCATTCATCAGTGCTATAAAAACAATGTCAACACTGTCTCCGCCCACTTTTCCTTCGCTTTTTGGTTTATTATTTTCAATAATCAACCACTGGAATCGAGCATGAAAAAAAAAAAAAAAAAAATTCTAACCCCCCTCAAAATTTGATGGTTTACGTTTCTAGGTACCTAGTATGTAGAATCCGAAAATGCAATAAAAAAAACGCTGCAAATCCCTGCACAACGGTTTATTATTTTGTATAGAATACCCTCCTGTTACAGATCACAGCTCTATGTATAGATAACCCTTCTATATAATATGATATGTACTATTCTATTATATACATATTATGTAGATCGCAGACCCTCCGTAGGTTAGTACCTAACCCCGTACTCGTTACTAGGTACCTACCTAAATCACGAGTTAAATGTTGCTAAAATAATTCTGCCGATGACAAACAGTACCTAACAAAAAGAAACACACATAATGAAGTTCTGAAAAGAAATTGTTGATGAGGAGTGAAAAAAGTTGCAAAAGTACCTACCAACAAACTCCAGCCCCTTCTACGTAGATGGTATAATGAACCGTTGTGTAATAATTTACCGTTGAGTAATGATTTACCGTAGTAATAATTTACCCATCAATAATACTTCAACGTTTGTTCAAGTTTCACTACCTACCAACAAACTCCAAAAGAGCCATCATTTTTCAAGCGAAATAATATCACAGAACAACCAACTCGACTTCATACTCCGCCAATATAATCAGGTGATCCCTACCAATGATTGGCCGTATTCACAAATTCCTATTGTGGGCGCGTCTCTGGTTACGAGATTTGGTTTGAATTGTATACAATTTCATTCACACTGGAGTCGAAAATGCCTGTCGGTGCAAACTTTGGGGCCTTACTGTGAACGAACGGCTGGACGTACGATGCTCCGGATGGTCTTAAAAAACTCGCAAGTTCAAGAACTATTTAAAACCGTAAAAATATTTACGTAAAAAAATGGTATAGGCGTTTTGAAAATTTCAACCCCTATTTTGAACCCCTTAGAGATGACTCACAGTAACGTCGAGCTTCGAGGACCAACTAGACGCCGAACGGAACCTATAACCCGAATTTCATCAATTTTTTTTCATGGTAACTAAGAAAAGTGGCCCGTACGGCGTACGGCGTACGGTGTACGGCGTACGGCGTACGGCGTACGGCGGACAGACAGAAATATTTTTATTGCAGTTTTGGATTCTACATACCTTGAAACGCAAACCATCAAATTTTGAGGGGGGGTAAGAATTTTTTTTTTCATGCTCGATTCCAATGGTTCATTATTGAAAATAATAAACCAAAATTCTGTCTGTCCGCCGTACGCCGTACCGGCCACTTTTTCTTAGTTACCGTGAAAAAAAATTGATGAAATTCGGGTTATAGGTTCCGTTCGGGGTCTAGTTGGTCCTTGAAGCTCGGCGTTACTGTCAGTCACCTCTAAGGGGTTCAAAATAGGGGTTGACATTTTCAGAACGCCGTAGCTCGAAAACTTCCGATAGAAGGGTACGGTTTTTTTTTTACGTTGTTAAATTTGTCTTGAGCAAAACGATTTTTTGAGACCACCCGGAGCATTGTACGTCCAGCCGTTCGTGTGCACCAAAAAGCTTCGTCAACACGATCGTGAATCAAACAGTATAAATCAGGCCCGGATATCATCGCTAGGGAGCACCTGATTATAATCAAGGATGCAGCCAGCCTTGATATCCGGGCCGGGTATGAAGACGAGTTGGTTGTGCTGTGATATTATTATTTCATTTGATAAGTGATGGACTATTGGATTTTGATGGTAGGTACTTGTGAAACTTGAACAAACGTTGAAGTATCATTGATGGGTAAATTCTTACACAATGGTAAATTATTACACAACGGTAAATTATTACATAACGGTAAATTATTACACAACGGTAAATTATTACAGAACGGTAAATTATTACACAACGGTTCATCTACCAAGATGGGGCTTGATTTTGTTGGTCGGTACTCTTGCTACTTGAACAACCATTGAAGTATTATTGATGGGCAAGTTATTACACAACGGTTCATCATACTTTACCACTAGGGTAGGTACTGACCACAGAAAACAGTGATCTACGCAGAAGGGGCATTTATTTCACTCCACATCAACAATTTTCCTTCAAAACTTCATTATTTGCGTTTCTTTTTGCCGTTTTAGTTACTGTTTGTCATCGACAGAATTATTTTAGCAACATTTAACTCGTGATTTAGGTAGGTACTTATAGTAACGAGTGCGGGGTTAGGTACTAACCTACGGACTCATTACTACCTACCTACTACCTACTACCTAAGGATGTATAGGTACTACTCTATACATATTATATTATATAGACGGGTTATTTATACAGAGAGCTGTGATCTGTAACAGAAGGGTATTCTGTACAAAATAATAAACCGTTTTGCAGGGATTTGCAGCGTTTTTAAATTTTAATTTATGAAATCTTGATTTTCAAAACCTCCTTCAAAAAATGAAGAGAGAAGTTTTCCCTGATTCAACTCTACTTTCGTTTTCACTTACCAATCAATATCTTTCATAGAAAAATATACCTAATACACCCTATTGTACCCGCTCTGAGCTACAATTCTGAACTTGAATGTTGGCCAAATGACTTGAGATTCGCCAACAGTTGTCAAATTTGCCAAATGGCCTTATTCAGGGAGGCCTGCCTCTCTGTGGCTCAGATGGCGATATTTTCAAAAAGTCGGTCCATGGCTGTGCCCCATCTATGAAGTTCCTCAAGAAACTTATCATTGTATTCAATACGGTAACCGCCCGTTGAGGGGGCGATTCATAGTTGCATAACTGGATAACAAAGGCGTGGATCAGCGGGGAAGGAAGACAGTGGGTAAGCCAGAGCTTAATTTGGACTTCCCTGAACTCAAGTGAAGGGAACTTGGGTGTCGTATTACTCTCGCTTCTCCTCCTCACGTTTATCGAATTTACTATCTAACCGCTAGTTAACCGCCATCGCTCAGAGCGCTTTATCGATTATGCCCACTTCGGCAAATAAAATCTAATGGCTGAGATTTATATTACCCACTCAAACTCATAATAATTATAATCATTCTCGGTTTCGAAAGACGGTGAAATTAGTTGGATAAAAAGTGAAATCTACTCAAATGGTTTGGTAGGTATTCGCTGGGCTTTCATGGGAATTTTGAAGAACCTCTGGAAAAATATTCATACCTAGTTAACGCGTATAATGCTCCATTACGTGAGCAGGTGTAAGATGTTACAAATATTGAGAAAAGCATCCAGTATTCAACCTCAGATTCCAAAACGTTTACTGGTGTTTATGTAACACGTGTTTGATTTTTTCATTACGCGAATCTGTTTCATGAAGCCGTTGACTGGATAACTTGTTTTTTCTT
Source organism: Leptopterna dolabrata (assembly GCA_954871275.1). Taxonomy (NCBI): domain Eukaryota; kingdom Metazoa; phylum Arthropoda; class Insecta; order Hemiptera; family Miridae; genus Leptopterna; species Leptopterna dolabrata. Next base: position 7,338,696 of record OX940985.1, read on the forward strand.
CTTCAGAACAGTTATTAATAATAATTACTCTTCTATCCTAGCCCAACGTCGACCACGTGGGGTCCATGCACACTGTTTTCCCCCTCCCTCATAGCCACCTTGCCCCTCACTGCCTGCTCCTTGAATACCCTTGATTCTTTGTTGTTGAAAAACGTTGTTGGGGTCTGAGCGGACCCCACGTGGGATTCCGTGAAAAAAAAAAATTTCGGCACATTCGTACATTTTGTGTCTTAGGTTTTCGATAGTTTGAGCTTATATCATCATGAATCATGGATAATCACGGTCAATATTTCAATATTAATGTATGATGTTCAATATTAATATTAAAATATGTCAATATTAATCAAATGGATTGTCTCGACAAGATATTTTGAAAAATCTTGCAACAAGCTGTATGCAATCAGCCAAGCTGGCTGAGGTTCATATGAGAAGGAGGCAGGCTAATGTGAGGATTATGAAATCTCTACGTCAGGAAATCGGGATGACCCCCCAAGAAAATGAGATGCCAAATGTGCGACAGATCGAAGGATAGGAAATCCAACAACACATGCGCCAAATGTTACCGTCCAATTTCCAAAGAGCATGAAAAACTGAGCCGATCATGTTTGACGTGTGATGAAGAAGATTCACAAAGTGAATCTGAAGAAGGCTGATTCTGTGATGGAAGTTTTCATTATGTATTTTTATGGTTTCTTTCTATTTTCGAAGTTAATCTGTGCCACTCAGGTTCTCTTGTCTGATTTTTCCAAGTGCGATTTCAGTGTGTAAATTCAAGTTTTACTTTGGTATAGTAAGTAGTGTTAGTTGTTTTTTGTTCCTCTGAAAAAGCAATTATTTTCGAAAAAGTTCGAGATTCGTTCCGTGTGAGCTGAAATTCGTTTATTCAAATAAAGTGGGCCTACTTTGAGTTTATATGCCTAAAACGTTTACTGGAGTTTATATTCCCTTATGGTGTCAATAAAATACTTACCAGTTTTTTTTCAGTTTGGTATTCAACATTGTACACCTCCAAATTGATTGGATGATGTTTTGACGCTAGTCCCATGCACTAATAAGGCACCAGTGCCAAAAATGTGAGTGGGCGACTGTGTTTCTCGCTCCCAGGTGGTCGACGATGGGCTAGGGATTACTTATACGACAAATTTGTTGGGTAATCTTAGCTAATCGCTCAAAAACAAATTACATAGACGGTGTAAAAAGTTCATCCTATACAATGAGGGCCAAATGGCATACTTATATACAAAAATAAATGTTTCTTTCTTTTTTATTTCTTTCCTTCTTCTTTATCCATGTTGTTTAGGATTCGGGAAAAGGGTAAAGAAAAACAAACATCACAGCAATGACTCAAATTGTGTTCTTAATAGGCATCGCTTCTGGCTGCTACTTAGCCCACCCTTATGGGAAGGCATTATCGGATTAGCAGCCCGAAACACCCAATAAAAGCAACCTTTATTAAGTTCTTGAACAAAGTACTAACTAACCGTTATAGGCGCAGCACGACGGGGTGTCCCTTGGCCCCCCTCACTGCTCTATAATTACAGAATACTACCACGTGGTACAATTGAGAAAACGGTGAAGAATCGTTAAAAATTATGTTTAGGTCGTACATTGGCCTGTTTCAGAGGTTTGAAAAGCGACAGTAATATAATGGGCTATAATCATAATATCATAATGCTATAACGATGTTTCCTCCAAACTTCATTCCTCGTCGTGAAACATGCTCAGCGTTACCGCCCCAAAACAAGGCTATGAGTGTAAGAGATGATACTTTTTCTCTTTACATTGCGACATATCCCATGTTTATGGGCTACAACATTTACCTGCACCTCGGGGCTGCACCTGATAATAATAATGCAATCTTGGTTAACCAATCATCAATAAACACCTTGAAGTGCGCTGACGTACATAGGAGCACATAGGCATCCTCCTAAGTACATCTTCTGACACTAAGCACGTAAGCACCCATCAACTGCCGAGCTCACAAAAAGCCCGTTGCGCCACATGAGGATTTCGCGCTAAAACGAAGGGTTGAGGCTTATGTGATGGGGCCGCGCCTTTTGGAAGCACTTGACGCTTGCGGTCGGGCTCTAGTTGCGACATGGCGTGCTCTTACGTCCTGAATGGGTTCCTTCATACTTCCAGTGACTTGCAAATGTCTTCGTTTAACGGAATGCAAGTGGGAAACGACTTGAAGAACGACTGCTAATTCAAACACCACAGACTCGAACAAAAACAACTGCTATCAAGTTATTTTTGGATTACCTACACTGGAGCAAAACGCCAGTGGAGGATTCCACGACTAATTTCCCAAAATGTCTCTACTATATAGTTTTCAATTTTAAAAACATTTTGCGTCCACCAGTTTTGATCATGTACATGTAGGAAACTTGCAATCTCCACATAGATAAGCCCTTAACCTCGTTGGTTGTACGGATGGCCGATGGTAGAGAACAAAAAGAATTCATGGTTCAACAAGGCAGATTGTTCCAGTTCCACACAGCATCCCTCTACAAACGTAACTAAATATACAAAGAGGGAAGATGTCGAGATACCTGTCCGCCTCAATCCACTCGTGTTATTATTGAATTCAATACCAGATACCTAGTAACGTACAAGTACCATCAGCTACACAAGCTGGTCGTGTATATTATTATTCAAAGAATTAATTTTATTCTGTAGGATCAGTACGTACATAACAAAAAAGTTGTAAAAAGTCGTTTCTGAAGATTTAAGCACGCGTAAAAAGGGTGAACGGGATAGATAAATAAGTTTTATTAATATATTTATCTATCTATTACTTATTAACTTTCCGTTTCATCGTTAGGTCATGTCAAGGTAATCAACGTGTCGAAAACACTCAATTTCCACATAAAAATCACATTTTCGCATTCAAACGTCATTTTCTAAAACCCAATTGCCTAAATCGATGGAGAGGGAGGGAAAAGTAACAAATTATTACACAGCGGTTTATTATTTACCACGCGGACCAACTACACCCCCAAGTGGGAATTACAAACCAAATTTCATCAATTTCGGTACAGGTTAACTAAAAACAAATTACGGCGTACTGCGGATTTTTGGTTTATTGTTTTCAATAATGAATCTTTGGAATCGAGCACAAAGAAAGTTTTAACCCCCCCCCCCCCCCCACCACAAAATTTTATGGTTCCCGTTTCAAGGTACCTACGTAGAATCCGAAAATGGAATAAAAATATTTCTGTCCGTCCGCCGTAGGTACTTTTTTCTTAGTTACCATGAACAAAAATTAATGATATTTAGTTTTAGTACTCGATTTAGGGCTTTCCTGTTAAAGGACAACGGTAGGTACTGGCCACAGAAAACAGGGATCTACGTAGAAGGGGCAATACAAGTAAATAATAAACCGTTGTGTAATAATCTGCAGCGTCTTATTCCATTTTCGGATTCTACCTAGGTACCTTGAAACGGGAACCATCAAATTTTGAGGGTGTTAAAATTTGTTTCCACTCTCGATTCTATAGGTTCACTACTGAAAATAATAAACCAAAATTGACCCCACCGTTGGAAAGCTGAGAATCCGAAGAAGTTTTCACTGCCGAGAAATCAGTAGGTTGAAGCTAGTTTTTTGGACAAAAAATTTGAACAAATTTACTTGCAAAGCTGGTTCTGAATGTACTCAAAAATTTATGTGTGAGCCATATATTATTGTGAGAGGATATTTAATCTGCTTTCGAGGTATCCTGCATTTTTGTTTTAGTTAGTAAACAAATGGAGATCACCATTTTAGTTGTATACAGTCGAAAACATGAAAAAAAAATCGTAATTCTTCGAAAACTCAGAAAATGAAAGGAGTTATGAGAAAATTGCTATGAAACACTTTGTCGTAAATAAGGTACTTGTAGAATCGATCCTTGAAGTGTGGGCCTGTATGTTTTTCCTAACACCCTGTGTAAGGGTGGCGGGCGTGGAGACAATTTTTACCTATTTATGTAGAGGTAAACATAATGGGTTTGTATCTGGTTTCAACTGTTCTGCAAATCTCTGGTAGCTGATGAGACGTGGGGAATGGCCAAACGTACTGAGCTTATTCGAATACCAAAATTGCTTTTATGTATAAGGTGTATTGGCTAACGATTATCGTCTCCCCAATGAAATATCGCCCACGTAACACGACATCCAACAAAATAGGGTCACCCAGATACCTCCACCCCCCACGACCCAGTTAACAGGTGAAGTTGAAGGGCGAGCTTTCGTCCAGAAGACTCTGAACTTTATTCATTCTTAATGAGCTGTTTCCCGCGATACGTTCCCACATGACCCCAGACCGCAGTTTGCTCGAGTTCAGCCGCCATGTTCCGCCCCAGACATGATTGGTTATGAATACGAAAAACCCATTGGACAATAGCAGGCTACCATAAAATTCATAATTTCACAAGTCTTGATCCTGTGACAGAAAGCGGTTTTGTCCCCGAATGAGTTTGGAGAGGAAAATGAAAACTGCTCTTGCGACAACCAATGTCGACGGGGCTGTTCCTTGTCCAGTTTGCGCTGCTGCTGATTTGGCTGTGGGATTTCACAACAGAAGCTGCCAATAACTATCAAATTGACAAGCGAGCAAACGACACACTTCGTAAGTAATTTTCATGTCAAACAAAATATCGTCGGCACAAAGCCAAAACCCACGATTCTGAATTTTTGGTAATTTTAACTTTAATGCGTCATGGGACTCGTCATAGGCGTCCCTCTATTCACTGCTTGTACGCCAAACATCTTATCTACTGCCTAGCAGCCTGAAACCATCGATGTGCCATGGCAGGACTCACCAAAATGTTGTATGTCCAAATCTTCCAACGCCAGAACCACGAATGTGTAGGTACTTCCGCGATTTCGGCATTGTGTAGCAACGCAGCATTTTCGTTTCGTGAAAATGTAATGACAACCCAGCTGTACCAATTACAGTACAGTTTGTTAAACATTGCCTCTTTAAACCTCTCGGCCATTTTCCCCGCCCCGGGTCATCGTTTTGAGGGCCCATTCAACCCGATTTACCCGCAATTTTTGTTTATATTCTGTGAGTAATTCTATATTCATTTTCAATTCATTTTAAAACCACGAATCTGCTCCATATCTTGAGCACAGAGTTAGCCCCATATTTTGAGCACAGATCTGAATAAGCCCCATACTTTGAGTACAGATCTGAATTAAGCCCCAAATGTTGAGTATAGAGCAGAAAAAAAACGTTAGGATACCTTAGGAAGTCATTAGAGAGTCACTGAAGCATTTTGTTGATTGTAATGGTAAAAGTCTATTTTTTGCTGACCTTCAAAACTCTGGTCAGATTTCTCGAAACTAAAGTTTTGCAGATTCGTGGTTTTGGCTTAGTGCCGACGATATGTTTAGTAGGTAACTCAAACAATGCAATTTCACCGAATCTATACCTCTGAGAGTTATCGTCCAGAAACCCAATGTACTACTACCTACTGCTTGGTGCAGTTTTTGGCATTTGCTATGACAGCCGACTGCCATGTTTAAAATGGCGCAAAGCTTCCTCGTATCAATAACACGATCGTGTAGACAATTTAAACGTATGATAAATACTAATCAATTCCGAACAGATTAGGGTGGATTCAAGAGTTCTATCTGCAATTTGATTCGTTCCTCTTCGTAGTTTGAAGGAAGTTCCTGAAAATGTCATAAAAATCGGGCTATCGGTTCGTGAGAAATTGCGTACCTCAGATTTCGCGTATGCGCATGCGCAGTGGGTATACCAATGAATCGATCGCTGTGAAATTCACGTGGGACCATTTAGGAGCTACAGTCCAACTACCGACCGAATTTGAGCAAAATCAGGCAACTGATTCATGAGAAATAGAGTAGGTACCTCGGATTCGCGTTTGCGCAAACCCAGAGGCGTACCAATGATTCGATCGTTCTGTAAAGGGGTATGTGCGCGTATGTATTTCATTATTTTTAAAATAAAAGTAGATCCATCCTGAGAATTTTGTCACCAACCGCACAGTATAAGTAGTTCTTTTTCTACGATTTTTCAAAGTTCCACCCAATTCTGAAGTCATTGCGCACTTCTTGCCTAGGCGGGAGAATGGGATCTAGTTTCATTAAAAAATAATTCAAACGGCTTTCGTGACCCATGCACATGTCCCATTAATAGGGGGCTATTTGGGGCCCAACTGATATATGATTCCAGAAAATTACACCAAAATCGGATTCAAAATGCGTGTGGCAAGGATTTGGGAAACAAACAGACCAGACACCGAACCAAATTTGTTCAGAAAGGTATTTAAAACGTAAAATGCGAGCGAAAATTTGATTCTGGAAAGATAAAAAACGCTGCAAAGTCCTTGTCACATGGGTTTATTATTCTACTGGTCATACCTACAGAGATACGAATAAGGTACCTATACCTTTTTTTTTTTTTAAATAAATTATCTCTGATCATTGACCCATTGTACCATTTAATCGTCTTGATCCACCTGTTGACACTTTTTCCAGTGTTATTCCACAAATTGATGGTGATTTCAGACGATTTCCCAGGTTTTTGACTCATAAAAAATCAATTTCGGGAGCTGAACATCTGGTAGAACCTCAATTTTCTACTTATTCTTTGGTCAAAATCGACTTCATATTCGGTCTTCTCGTCCCCAAAAACATGAAAAACTATACTTTAAAAGCTCATGTTACCAACATGTTGCTAAAACGCAAAAAGTACCTATTTTTACACACATTTTCACTCATAACTCCCCTGGGTATATTCCGATCGGGCTGAAAAGTTTCGGGACACAACTAGGGCCCAAATGGAGCATGTGTGCGAAAGAACGAATTTTTTAGAGCGAAAATGAAGCCGGTACACGTGATACGGCGGACGGACATCGCATTTTTGGAATCTACGCACCTTGAAACGGAAAAGAAAAAATTTTGAGGGGGTGTTATAAAAATTTTTTGCTGAGCGAATACATAGGTGTATTATTCACAGAATAATAAACCAAAAAGGTTCCCTCTCAAAAGTGAAAGCAAAGCTTCCGCTATCTGTGTAGAATCAGAAGCAATAACGCGCAGTACGTAGTGCTTACCCAGGGGTTGACTAATGATCAAAAACTTGATATTGTACCAACTCCAACCAATCCGACGATGCTTTGGCCTTTGGAAATACATTTACAGCTTCTATTTTTCTTTTGAATCCAAGTGGCGGATATATATTTATGTATTTCCTATCCTCCTTTCTATTATTTCCTCCAATACTGGGTTTTTGAAATTTACTATGCAAACCTGGAAAGCAGTCATAAACAATTTTCAAGCCTGTCGACCAGTTATATTGTAGACCACTGACCGTGTGTTGCAGTTGTGATAGTTGATGATTCGTTTGTTGGTTCCTTCGACGCCCGCATTGGGCTTCAAGTCAAACAAATTGTGTCGGAAATATCATCGCGGATTCTCAAGAAAGGAGCCGTTGACATCTTCTACCATTCGAATACGAACGTTCGCTTGGAACCAGGCAAGTAGGAGTTTTAAATTACGAGATAACTTTACAGTGCCCATAAAAATGTACTCTGAAGCCAGCAATGAATGAAAAACGGATGTAAACTCAGTGAAATTTGGTTAACGCCCAATGGCCTGACTGACTATATTGACGAGTATCCAGGTATATTAATGAGATTTTATCTATGAAGCCTTGACATTGGTTTTTATTGTCAAAGTTTGTGGGTTGATTAGGACTTGTTTCTCGCTCACTTCAAGGGTCAACAGTGATTTCGATTTAGGTAACGATACTAATACTACTAACTTTGCAGATGTGACTGCTGTTTTCAGTATGACTTACTGTTCTGATCTATGGACGTTGTATAATCGTGGAAGAAAGTATGATATCCTCTTCATGGCGATAACAGGTAGGTTAAAATAAACAATTGCATTCAAACATAAATAAACATAAACAAGTACATACTTATGATCAACTTATTCGGGACAGCCATCAATAAATTTTGATGTAGGTTATCGCGAGCTACACTTCCAGCTACAAAAATTGTGAGGACAGTTGGAACGAACTATCTCTCATCCATAATTTAAATAACTCCTGGTATAAATGCATGGAAAACCCGAGATATTGAGAGAGAAAAAAGGTCAAAACCAACATATACCTTATTTGTATTGTAACCTTATTTACTTTCTTTGAAATTAACTGGAATCTTTGATAATTATCAAGATGCAGAGCATTTTTATAAGAGCAGGACTGTACAGGTTTCTGACATGGGATCTAGAATTGAGTTGAAGGAAAATTCGTAATATATTAGGAGCCCTCTGGGTAATAGGAATATTACTGTATTTCAACAAACTTTTCTAATTGGAAGACCTCGAGGACAAATAGCGCAGAACAAGATGGCTGACCCTCTCTCACGTCTGGTATAGGTGGTGGGTGTCTGAGTGGTGTATGGCTGGTGGTGGGTATATCTGAATTTGAATCTTAAAGAATTTAGAATTGGTTCTGAACGGTGTTGTAGAATCAAATTGCCCCAGGCTACCCACAGACTCTGGAATCACAGTCCCTATGTACAGAAGGGGTTGGGAGGTTCCCCAAATCGTTCTGGATCTCAGAGAACAGGGTTCGCTGACTTGGGAAACCGTAGCCGTCATATTCGACGATACCCTCGGTAAGGCCTATTATATAGCACAATAACGAGAAATATATTTTTTAAACAGAACAGATTTGAAAAGATAAAGTCCTGAAGATTATTTGCGTTTTGTTTCGTTCAGAACACGACGTACTTGGATATATCGTGGATGTGCTCAACCAACCCAAGAAATCAACTGGGATATCTTGCTCAGTCATTCTGTATAAACTCAGTTCCCCGAAAGAAAACCACCACAGGAAGTGAGTCCCAACCAGGCATTAAGATTAGTAACAATTGAGGAAATTATCAACAGCGCATCAGTAGCATCTTGCGTTATTTCACCACGTTTGTTTTAATTAGTTACGAAATACTAATTTCATTCATGTTGATGAAATGGTCATTCGTACAAACATTGATTCCCCTGTCTTTAGAAGAAAACACCTTGAGGACCTACTTGTGAATCTCCCGCCGATTGACATTGCCAAGAACTTTCTCGTTCTAGTCGACCAAAGGAAAATTTATAAGATACTTGAAGTGGTGAGCATTTCAGGTTTATATTCGTATTTGAAATGCACTTCTGTTATCTAGGTAAATAATATTATGTTTTGAATAGTTTATTTTATCGTGCCTTCTAGTCTGTAAGAAATTCGTATAGAACGACCAAACAACCAAGCAGAACAGCACAAATCTTCACCGTAGTGGCTTTCGTGGCGAGCTTGGAGTTTTGGATAGGATGGCTGCTAACAAATATTTAATACTTAGTCGTTTGAAGTTTGATTGTGGTTTGTGGTATGGCGTTTTATGACGTTTTCTGGTATGATGACAAGGCACTAGCGTAGTCCCCTCAATTGCAGGTCGGCCAACAACCTGTGGCCGAAATTAAAATGCGTATTTGAGTCATTGGTCTAGAGCCGCTTGAGGCGTTGGTGAAACTTTTCTCTTGGACTGTAATTTTTAATCGGTAGGGTAAGGTAACAACCAAATTTAATTTTCGCTGCAAGCTTATTATTATTTAAAAAAATATCAAATTATTTTTCTTGAGTGAGTCCTTAGTTATGCATGTAGCAATCCTATCCCCGTGATTTTCTGCTTTTTGTTGCCGATAAAGGTAGGTACGCAAGAATGTTGGTGAACTGTCATGTACTGTGACCCGGCTGTGTCAAAGTTGACGTTAGAAATATTTTTAACGTCATCTGGCAAAGCTCAAATCGAACATAAAAGTGATTTCACGTTCTATTCTTGATGACCAAGGTGAAGAAAATGGGACTGGTAGACCCTACAACTCAGTGGATGTTCGTGGTTCGCAATCAAGGTTCGACGAGGAGGAGCCCTGAGAAGAGATACGCAGATCTGATCGAAGAAGGTGAAAATGTGGCATTTTTAATCAACTCCACGCGTGCAGATAAACGGTGCGATGTACGTATCTGACCTGAAAATACATTTTTTAGTTTCTGCTTCACATAATTCGTCTAAGAATTTGCAGATAGTTTATGTAACTAGGTAGGCAAGGACTTCAGGAATGAGTCGTTTCGACAGGAATCGTTTCGTGGAACACATTCTAAGGGCGAAATTGATCGGAACAGCGATAACTTGTTGGAAAATGCGTTCCAACGATTTTAGACTGCTCCCGGAACTTTTTTCGGTTTTGAACTGCTACCAGGTCCATTATGAAATTGTAATTCGAAATGAATGAGACGGAAAGCTCATCGTTGAAAATCTCTCACTTTATCGAAAAATCTCACGCTGCCAAAATCTAGCCTCAATCTTTTTCCGTGAAGTGGGGTAGCCTCAATCCGAAACAGTGGTACCTACCTACGGTTATTTGGAACTGTTCCACTCATGGAACAGGAGCCGTCGCAACGGGTCCGGATTTGTACTGGAACTGCTCACCCGTACTGTGATTGATATTTACTGATATAAGGGATTTCTTCATAGAGATATCATAACAACACTCAGCTCCTTTCGGTCTATACTTTTTTGACCTTCCACATATCAACTTGTTCTCCCATAACGTACTTTATTTTGAATTGAAATAGGCAGGGCTCCTATGCAACACTCGGCAACTGGTGGAGAAATTGATAGTCGCCATTGAAAAGTCGATCGAGCAAGAAATCATCTTGGCAGACTCCCTGTCAGACGAGGAATGGGACGTCTTGAAGCCGACCAAATTGGAGCGGAGAGGCAACATTCTGGATTTCATAAAAGTAAACAACGAACAACAGAACAGCAAATAATACCAGTGATTATACCTATGTAATGTGAAGTAAACTTCCCGAAAGTGGCTGTTATGAGTAATATCACGCTGTGTAATTTCAAAATGCAGAGCATCAGGTGGAGAGCTCTAACCCTTGTCCCTTGTAACGAGAAATAAGATATTCAATTCTCATGCGAATTGTAAAATTATTTACTTTTATACTTTGATGCAATATAATATTGCCTGTCATTTGTTTGCAGAAGAAAACAAGGGACGAGGCCGCGGACTGCGATTCTTGTACTAAATGGGTCATCAGATCTAGTGACTCGTGGGGAATGGATTTTGTAATAAGAACTGCAAAAGACAGGAACAGTTATTACAGGTCAGTTCTTCGAGTATATACAATTTGCATGCAATGTTACTAATTTGTTGTCCTTCAACAAATAGCAATGAGAGTACCCTACAGAGTGGATACTCTGTATAGGTAAACTTATTTCATTCATTGCACTTGGGTAACTATTAGGTAGTCCTTCCTGTTAGTAGTAGGGATCGCTTATAACAGGTAGGTGTGAATATTTATTATAAATTTCGAGGGGTTTCAACTAAAACGACTAAATTTTATTAGAACAGCATATTTACATATTTCTGCATTTCAGTAGTTGTTAAACAAGCCTTTATTCTTAATAAATGCTTTAACCCTCCTAGGCATGCTGTCTACCAAGTTTTTGCACGTTTACTTGCAATGTCTAGGTCATGATGCAATAGCCTAATGAGCGCAGCGGTGAGCTTCACCTTCGTTGTTATCTCATCTACCTTCATATTTCTTCTTCACAACGGCCCGCATATTTTTATTTATTGAGTTCATGTCCGGGCTATTCCCAAGCCAGGGAAGGGTTTTTATCCCCTTTTCAGCCAAAAAGTTAGTTATGGATTTATCTTAGTAGAATCAGGAGGTCCCAACATGCATGAAAACCGCATCGTATTTTACGAATTCTATAAGCTGTGGTAGACCCCTTCCTCAGAACCTTTTTATATCGTACATGATTCACCATGCGCCTCCACAATGTAAAGCCGGCCATTAGCAGACGAATAAAAAGGTTCTAGAAGAAAGGTGTCTTAGAAGATGCCTTGGCGGGTTCTAAAGCATTAACAGTAAGGACATACTCGTAATTACCGAGAAGTGAAATGCAGATGTGTTAAATAATTATACTGTCTCAAAGAAATGTAGTAGTTTTTTTCTTGAACGCCCTTGAAATATTAAATAATTGTCACACCCCTATATTTACATGTTTGCTGCTTTATTTTATTTCGCGTTGGTAGCCTGAGTATAACAAGTAAAGTCTGCGGAACACATTGCTTTTTCAATCCCCTGACGGAAACCCCAACCTACCAAACCTATCTACTTGGCCTATGTGTAGGAAGCTACTTGAATGGTTTCTGAAACTGTCTACAGAGTAGTTTTCCAACTCACAATTTTGCTCGATACCTAGTATACTACCAGCAATATATGACATTAATTTACTTATATCATACCTACTTTATCATACCTTTTTAACATCATACCTACTCATCTTTTTATCATACCATACCTACAGTAACAAAGAGAATAACGATAGTCTTGGGGGCCTGCTAGAAGTTGGAGACTGGCAGCCGAAGTCTGGGCCAAATCTTGTGGATCATGTTTTTCCCAACGTCATCGGTGGTTTCAGAGGGCGAACAATGCCAGTCGCTTCTGTCCATGTAAGTTAAAATATGAATAGAATAGTACGTAGTTAAACATTAAAGTACTGATGTAGTTAATTAGTTAAATATGAAATTAAAAGGCTCAGTTATATGATAGTGATTAAGTTATGAAGCTAAGTTTTTATTTTAAAGAACTCGATACAATGAGAACGATAGTTAGCACGGCAAGGGATGATTACAGCCTAACATGGATGTTAATGTTAACTGAATTAGGTACCTATGGTTACAATAGGTACCTGAAATGCTCGAGGTAATACTTCGATGTAGCAGTTGACACAGTGCTCTAGGTACGATCTCTCGTACAGTATACAAAAGACTTCAGGTAGGTTAACCACCAAATTCAAAGAAGAGGCTTCTTGAACTTTGACACCATCTCCATATATTAAGGAGCACTTTGACTGTTGATCCAATGATGTGATGAAATTACACCAATCAAAATGTATGACGTGGCAACTTTCGATTTAGTTTCCACCCTGGCAGTTTGTGAAGTACGACGAATTCGGTCAGCCCGCCGAGTACGGAGGGGTGGTCATAAACATCCTCAATGAACTTGCAGCCAAACTAAATTTTACGTAAGTTCTATATTCATATTAGTACAGGCAACAAGTAGATGATTCTATAATAATTAATGTTCATGTTTTTGGATTATTATTAATTTCAATCACTTGACCTTCAATCTATCAACCTTTGGAATCGAGCATGAAATTTTTTTAATTAACCCCATCTCAAAATTTGGTGGTTTCCGTTACAAGGTACGTAGAATCCGAAAATGGAATTGAAAAATTTCTGCCCATCTGCCGTCCCCCGTATACGGACTTGAAAATAAGCCGCCGCCCACCATACCTACTTTGTTTTTACTTCCATGTTCCTATTATACAGGATTAGAAGTACGTTGATACTGTCAAAAATAAGTTTCGAGAAACTATGGAATTTTGTTCAAAAGTGCTCAAAACAAGTTTCTAGACCGTTTTCCGCTTGATGTCGCTCAGTATGCATGTAGGTAGGTACGTATTTATGTTGGAATTTAAAATGGTCATAACTTCCTCAAAATATGGTCTATTTCAGATTTTCTTTTTGTGTTTTGTCCAGCTAGTTACACTCTTCAATTTGAGATGAGAACGAGCTTTCGATGGAAAAATAAGGGAGTTATGACGGGTTTTCTAATTTCCCGATTTTCAATGATAACTGCCATAAGAATGGACCAAAATTGGTGCAGATGGTGCCAAAATGTCCGTCAAAATGTCAAAACTGTGCCTATTGATTTTGAACTCGATCGCATTCGATTTGGCTAGTTGACAGCGAAAAATATTTCAATGAGTCCAACATTTTCTAGGTTTACTACTAAATGACTTGGTGTCAGGAAATGGTTGAAAGTGAGGTTTCACGCAAACGTACATTTCCATGCTCAGTATAGTATATTCTCATGATCGGCCATTGCTCATGAGCAGCCACTCTGGCCGCAACGGTCGGCCTGTCTATCCTTCCGCCAAACTCAATAAAAGTTACTATTATTATTATTATTATTATTAACTCGTATCCATACTATTATAAGAATATGGAAGAATTGTGTGGCAATCTCCACACCGGAACTTTTCTTAGTTTACGTACGCATGGCTGTATGAAATCGAGTTGGTTGTTCCGCGATATCATTTCATTTGAAGAATAGTAGTTACTTTGGATTTTTAGCATGGAACATGCTTTAGCCTTGGACTAACTAGTCGAAAAACGTTACGCGGGATGGGTGACGCGGAAGTGGAACGAAATTTTAACGATGATTTTCACGTACAACCGAGTAGTTGCTAGGGAAATGAAACTTCTTTCATTTTCATCGGACAAAAATCGTTTTCCATTCGTTGGAAAGCTCTTGATTTATCACGAATTTATTTCGTATTTGTTCTTGGTATTTATTTCTTAGTTTCATACTATATACACTATAATATTATCATACTATATCTAATAATTATATAAAATTCTCGTGTCACAGTTTTCGTTGCCATACTCCTCCGAAACGGCTTGACCGATTTTGATGAAATTTTTTGTGCTTATCCGGTATCTATGAGAATCGGCCAACATCTATTTTTCATCCCCCTAAATGTTAGGGGTAGTCCACCCCTAAATTTTTTTATTTATTTTTTAGACAAAATTTTTAATTTCTATTTTTTTTATGATACAACATACAAAAATACATACAATCCTCAATTTTCACACTTCTACGATCAACCCTTATTTTTTAATAGCCATTTTAGTAATTTAATCATTTTTCGTCTCCGGTCGAAAACTGATCAATCGTCATTTAATTAGTTATCCCCGCCAGATGTCTACAGGTGTCACTTCTGACCCAGTAAACAGCACGGAGTAGGGATCAATTTTGAGTGTATTTTGCACGATTAGTTAATCAAGTGATTTTATAACCTCAAAAGTACTCAACACGTGACACGAGCTTTTGTGTTGTAAGTATTCTTTTTTTTATTTATATCGAAAATGTTGCTGATCTTATAAAAATGTAATTTTAATTTAATTTTATTAAAAAAATGTAATTGAACAATTAAGATTTTCATAGTTTCCAAAAAATCAATCATTATGAATCTTTATTTTGAAATGTCAATGGAAAAAATCCTGGCCCTAATTATACTTTTAACATTTTTCATCATTAAATAATTTCATTAATTCTATTAATGTATGTTTTGTACAGTGAGCAATGCCAATAAAACGCAAAGGGGCTGATTTGAGCCGCAGTACAAGTAAAGCTCGAAACTTGCGAAATAGCAGATCCGAAAGAACAGAAGAACAAATCCAGCAACAAAATACTGATGCACGTGTCATAATGGCGCAATTGCATCAAGAAGAGCCAGAAGATACACGAGCTGAACGCAATGAAGTCAGAAGATTAGAACAACGACAATCACGCCGTTTCACAGTCAATAGACGAAGAACAAATGACCAACAACGACAACAGGTACATCGAGCATTTATATCTGATTCATTCCTGCGTCTAGCATTCCAGTATGAGCCCGATATTGAATATTATGTTCATTCAAAAGTGGTAATTGGTGCTATGGACAAGGAATGTCCGCATTGTCATGCTCTGAAATTCAAAAATGAGCCAGCTGGGATGTGTTGCGCGTCAGGAAAAGTGCAACTACCTGAAATTGAAACACCACCTGAACCATTGAACGGCTTACTTATCGGCACGGATCCAGATTCTAACGTGTTCCTGAAGTCAATTCGAAGATTCAATTCATGCTTTCAAATGACATCGTTCGGAGCAACAGAAATAGTTCGAAATACTAATGCAAATGGTCAACAATTCAATTCTACATTCAAAATCAGAGGCCAAGTTTATCATAAAAAGGGCTCACTGCTGCCAATGCCAAACGAACCACATAAATTCTTACAAATCTACTTTATGGGCGGCGAGGATTCCGGAAGCGCACTTGCCAATCGCATTAAGAGATTGATATTGTTTAATAGTGTTACTGTCGTAATTGTTTAATTAATGATGTATAATTTTAAGGAATAAATTATAATAACTTAAAAATAATGTTTGCCTTTTGTTATTTTTATATTCCCTCATCGTTCACAGCGCTCCATGCTTATTTCACGCATATACCACATTCTTACATACATACAATATACAAATTCTAACATACATACATACTTACAATAAGTAAGCTATTTTTTGTCTACACTAGAAATTACTAGGAAATTATTTATATGGCAAAACAACGTTTGCCGGGTCAGCTAGTACTATATAAATGAATTTTATAAATGGATGGTAAACAATGACGCTTGTTTGGTAGTCACTTGGTTATAGATACGTAGTGGTCATCCGTTCACAAGTTTCTATCTACTCTAAAGTTAACATTTTCAGCAAAATGAATATGTTTCAATCTTTTGTTTGAAAAAACTCGGAACGCGGCTAAAGCATGTTCCATGTTTCTTGAATTTTAGCCGTAGGCTCTAAGCAGTAAGCATCCGGGGGTCCAGGGGGCTTGCCCCCTGGCGAGGCGCGCAGCGCCGAGTTTTTCTTTTGATAGATATTTGTTTCAACTTGAACGAACGTTATGCTTCATAATTAACAACAAATAATTAATGGTATAATATTCTTGAATCCACCGCATATTTATGAAACTGCAATTGTACGGCTGGCTCCAGTACTCGATTCAGGGCTTTCCTGGGGGTAGCACGAGGGTAGGTATTGACCACAAAAAACACCTACGCAGAAGGGGCATCTATACAGGTAAATAATAAAACGTTGTGCAATATTTTGCTGTTTTTTTTCCCGATTACTGTATGGAAAGTTGGTGGAAAGCACAATAATTGATTGATTGATTGAGAAAAGTTCAGTAAGCGTGGATAGTTCACTCCTTTGATTTTCACTTTTAGCATTTTGATTGTGCTATTTATATATAACCATTGATGTCCCGGCGTTTGATTTGTAGGTATGACATTTTTCTGCTCCCCAACGGCACAACACCTGCAAACAGATCCTCGTACTCGTTTCACAAGGTTAGCGCCACCGTTGTCTTGGTAGGTTCTTCAGTACTTTATTCTGTAATATGAGGAATTCGTCGGTATGTTGGCATTGCTATTCAGCTTTGCCGCGTTGTTTTCTAGTAGGTACCGAATTACTGGTTTTCATTTTCAAGGCGCTTGGCGAAGTCGTCATCGACAGCTCTGTGGAGTATGCCGCTTGGGAGCAAGTGGTAATGGATCTTCAATCTAATAAGGTTTGTCCACCATTTTTCTATCACACTATTTCATATCATCAACCTCGATGAGATTCAGAAAAAAGAGGTCTATTTTAGTACTGACATATTTTGACAAGTCAGATGTTTTTTGACAAGTCAGATGGTTTTTGCCATTTAGTGAAATCTTGTAATCGATTTCGCGACACCCTGATTTGTGATGTTTTCACGTACAAACAATGAGGAGGCCCCACGACTTCTGTTTATATTACTTTCACATTTTCAAATGAAAGTAGGTTCCATTAATGACGTCAGAGACGTCACACTGGGCAAGCCCCCCCCCCTACGGCGAGAGGGATGCAATGACGTCACTCGTTCTCGAAAATTTTAAAGTTCATATATAAAGAACTGTTCATTGTAGGAGAGTGCGGTTGGTCTCGAAATTCTTATAATGAAATATAATTCCATTCAAAAACATACAGAAGTCATGGGTAGCTACTCCTCATTCGTAGCTGGGGAAATGCAACTCCATTTCATCACAGGAAAATCGTTCAAAACTAGAAAGCTGTCAATTTATCAGATCAAACAAGCACATCTCATGCAACCGAATTTCCCCCTCTTTATTCTTATGAAAAGTACTGTTGCATATGTACCTAATTTTACCTTCCATCATTAACATATACAAAACTGAAGGAGGCTACCTCTTGCACTTGCGAACTGAAAACTATATTTCTTACTTTCCACAAAGCAAACCATTGCTTAGCATCACAGACATTATCTCAATCGGATTTGAGTTTTCCCTTACCAAAAAAAGTACACTAATTTTCTCCACTTCATGAAAAACGTTGAAATGTGGATCAATGCCCGAAAACATATCCTGGATTCCCAGTTGGTTTATTATTCACTGAATAGTAAACCTACGTATGTATTCGGTTCGGAACATTTTTTTCAACACCCCCTCAACATTTTTTCTTTTACGTTCCAGGGTTTGTAGATTTTTAAAATGCAATATCCGTCCGCCGTGTCATCGATATCTACCTTAACTTTCGTTCTGAAAAAAAAATTGTTATTTTGGGCCCTACTTGTGTCCCCTATCTCGGCAGCCCGATCGTAAAACACCCAGGAGTGTGTGGGTGAAAAATGGGCGCAAAATGAGGTATTTTTGAGGTTTTAGTGAACTTGTGAGGTATCGTTTTTCATGTTTTTTAGGCTAGGAGACTAAATATGAAGTTGATTTTGCTCCAGTGAGTGAAGGATTGAGGTCCTAGCGAGGTCTCAAAATTCAATATTTAGGTATAGATCAAAAACCCGTGAAAATGGCTTTAATTACCAGAAGTTTGTATAATAACACAGGAGGTAGTATTAACAGGTGAATCAAGACAATTAAATGACAATTTCACTGATCTTATAGATTGAGAGCTTTCCAACGAGCGGTGAACGATTTTCGTGGGATGAAAACTGACGGAGTTAAATTTCTGTCGCAAAAAAATATGATTGCTATCCAGGCCAAAAACATACGGCCACGTTATCATGAAACAAATGGAGGAATTTGTTTCGTATTCATCAACCTCGACGATGTTCCGCCAAATAGGGTCCATTTGTCCTGCGCCTATAACGGGACAGGAATATCCAAAATATCTGTCGATCTAAAAGGTATGCAAGTTGTGTACCTGTTTGGTTGTTATTATTTTCTAGGTATTCATCGGAGCAGTAGCGTTCGTTACGACTGAAGACAGGAAAACCAAAGTGAATTTCACACAGCCTGTGGTGACAGACTCGTACGCCTTTTTGGTCTCCCGGCCTAAAGAACTGAGTCGAGCTCTTCTATTCATTCAGCCATTCACGGGCGAGGTATCAAAGGCATTCAAAGACACTCCTTCATTTCGACCAAATACATCTAGAAATCTTGAGCTCCAACCAGTTCTTTCATTAGCATTATTTAAAGTTTTTTTAAATTCTATTAATTTTAAAGTTCAGAATTGGATCTTTTCCGTTAATCCACTACAGCTACTTTTTTCGTTTTCCGTTTATTCACTACCGTTCTAAATTATGTTTACTGCTTCAGAAACTATTCCACACATGTTTTAACGTGCACTCTCGTTTTTCCTTGATGTGTGGAATTCTCGATACGCTTATCTTATCGCTTACCGATAACTCGCTTGCACGCCCGGTGGTCATTCCAGTGTTGCCCTTAAGGAACAGTGGGCAAAAAAATTTTGCACACTTTTTGAACCAACTACCCGGAATTCTACGTGAATGTTGATG
This sequence comes from Leptopterna dolabrata, assembly GCA_954871275.1. Lineage (NCBI taxonomy): Eukaryota > Metazoa > Arthropoda > Insecta > Hemiptera > Miridae > Leptopterna > Leptopterna dolabrata. Next base: position 7,358,186 of record OX940985.1, read on the forward strand.
AAATGAAATATCTCGCTCCATTCTCCAATGAGAATTCGAATAAAATTGATTCAATTTGGTGCTGCCACGTGATGGCGGATTTTGCAACTAAACTCTTTGAATTTAGCCTTAACTAGTAATAATCAGTCATGAATATGCTTAGTATTGCCAGTGACTGTGAAACTAAATAACGAGGCGTACGTTTTTTTGCAAATACGGTTTTGCAAATCATGTTTTGAATGCTCTGTTTTACCTTATATTATCCTTCCATTATCATTTTTATGTTAGTTTTGGTTGGTTTGGTCGTAGAAATAAACTTACCTGTCTCGGAAGGGAAGTGGTGGTGAATAAACAGAATCGCAAGACAAAAAAAGAGTGGTAGTGAATTAACGGAAAATATACTCAGAATTTTTGGAATACTTACTACTTTATCTACTCATAGTGGAAAATCAGTAACTCCAAACTCAAATAACTGATAATTCCCTATTTTCTTCTCTTGAGTCTAGGTAGTCCTTCAGGCAATGTGCACATCAATTTTCCAGTGAGACGAGTCTATTCTAGCTCTTGCAGCGCCCACACTAATATACAACTTTCGTGACTGAAGAATTGTTTTGGCCCATTCATTTACTTGTATAGCCTACTGTTCACAAAAAACTCTGATTTCAAAAGACATGTCTAATAAGAAAGATGTGATTTATTACAAAATATGTGCAGCACATTCCGCGTAAACTACACGCTTTTTCTTTGGCCTTCAGACGTGGTTATGTATAGTAGCCACCATCTTATTGGCCGGGCCGTTGCTCTGGTTCGTTCATCGAGTGTCACCTTTCTACGACCACTACAGTCACAGGGGGAAAGGCGGTTTCACCCGACTCTACAACTGTTTTTGGTACCTGTACGGTGCCCTGCTCCAGCAAGGTACTGACTCCTCCCGTACTTACCTTCCATTGCCTGGGTAACCCTAACATAAGTAGAACTCAAATTTGGAAATATTTTAGCGCGACTTACTTTACACTACACTAACAACCCTAGCTTAACCCTACAGTGTCGCGTTCCGTGTACGAGATCTTGGCACTTAGCATGGCAATTACCCTAATAATTAACCCTAAAAATTTCTTGTACAACAATTTCTTGTAACAGGTGGTGGTGTGATGCCTGAAGCTGACAGTGGAAGAATAGTGATCGGTATGCAATTTTTTTTCTTCAGTTTTTGATATAATTATGTAGATTAGATAGAAGTTTATTTAAAAAATATACGAATTATATTAACGTACATACTTGATGCGAATACATCGGCCAACTTTAGACTTTTAGGCACGTACGGATCATCATTACATGTTTTTGATTAATACTGCGTGACATCTGGGCATTTCAGATCATTACATGTTAATTCTCCCTAAAACTTTGTCATTTATTGCGTTCTATACCTACGTGTTTCTTTCTAATTAATTTAGGCACTTGGTGGCTGGTGGTTTTAGTGGTCGTGACGACCTACTCGGGAAGCTTGGTAGCTTTCTTGACTTTCCCCAAAATGGATAAAGTTATTTCCAACGTGGATCAGCTGTTGGAGCGCAGCGCAGCTGAGGGTAAAGGACAGTTGACCTGGAGCTTCCCGGAGACATCGACGCTCCACCAGTTACTGAAAGTGAGGATGTTGTCGACTTGAAATTGAAAATTTAGGTACCGATGTACTGTAAACCGCGAAGCTTAATGCAGGAATCAGCAGCACAACAGCAACACAGATGCGATATTATTGTGCGTAGTTTTTAATATTACTGGCTGAAATAGGTAGGTAGTTCTGGGGTTCCTTGGACTGTTTCCCACGTCATGAAGCGGGTTCATACGGAGCTGTTGGTTTAGAATCCCACCAATTTTTTTTATTAGCCACGTGGTTTTTAATTGCCTAGGTACTGATCGGATATGTCCAGAATATATTCAAAATTAAGACAACGGAGCCCAACTGCTTGAAAGGCTCCAGTCAAAACCACGTATTTGTCTGTCCAGCTGTGCAATGCCTGGAGGGGCCAACTCCCCAAAATGAAATAGTTTTAGTAGCGACTAGCTTAGGAATTTTGGGAACAACCACGTGAATCTCGTACATCAGTGCGGTATTATTTTCCTTCTGAGGTAAATCACAGAGCAGGCACCTATTGAATTGATACTTGATTCCGAGATCAGATGAACAGATATAGCTATTCGCATTCGTGTTATTGATTAGCGTATGAACGACAGACCATATTATCTGAAGACAAATTTTCGAATGATTTATTAGGTGTTCCCTAATTCATTAGTTTTGTGAGGAATTATTGAAACAAATTTGGATCGACAGATTTGGATCGAGGCAGTTCGATGTGAATTCTTAGTCCGTAGCTGCTGCTTATTTTACTCATTAGACTCATCTTGTTTACACATAATTATAGGTACATAATTATACTCGTACGTGGAGTGTACCTGTCAAAACTGCGTGTGTGGACTCGCGCCAGCGTTGTTTTCTGATTTTTAGGACACGGACAATAAAAAATTCAACGCTTTCTACGCAGCTGCAGAAAAATTGGAGCAACTCACCCCTGACGTCATCGACAGAATCCGAAATGGAGATCACGTTTACATTCAGAGGAAGTCCATGCTGCTGTACATTATGAAACAAGAATTTCTGAAGACTCAACAGTGCGATTACTCAATAGGTACGTCTCATATCTAGCGTACCTACCTACAGTAATATGATGCATAATTCATATACTTATATGAAGTGAATTTGATAAAAAGTGATATTTCACAACAGGGCTTTACCTGATGAGCTCACAACAGTACAGTACGGTATCATCATCAAAATAAATTATAAAAATATTGAAATTCACAACATGATTGTTGTAGTGAACGAGTTATTACCAACTTGATAAACTTGATAAATGGGGAGGGGGATGGAGGAGAGGGAGGAGGTTTTTAGGCAATATGTCATCCTAGAAGAGTTAGTCATCGTAATCAAGTCTTCTGGTGTTGAGCTATAACCTTACAAGTTTTCAGATGTCATTCGAGACAGTTGAAGCTAGAGCTGTTTTCCATGGATCGTTGGTGTCTGTTTGATGATTATTTAGAAACAGCCTCGAGCCTAGCACTTGGTTTGACGTAAGCTGTGACATCTCATTCAACTTTACAGGCGAGGAAGAAATTCTGGACGAGCGCCTCGGGCTGGTCGTCAAATCTAGAAGCCCGTATCTCAAGATCATCAATCAGCAGTGAGTGTTATGTTAATCGGGTTATCTTACACAACTAAAGTGAGATCTAATCGGTAGTTAATTAACAAAATGTGAAAATTAACAGCATCCGTTAAGTTTTGTTACATTAGTCATACCCATGCCATGTTTATTACATTTCCATAAAATAGTAGCTACACAGCCAATTGTCCAACAGTAATACCAGTAGTTCAGTTCCTGAAGGAGGAAATAAAGAGTGTTTTTCCATTGTTGACATTTCGAAATATTCATCAACCATTCTCGGGGACTTATTGATCGTAACTGATGTTCCATTCGGTTTCCAATTCCATTATTTTTATAGTTCCATAATAACTTTGGATCAAATGCCACACAAGTATCGCATACTTCCAACTAACTCGAGTATATCGAGATGTTTCAAATATAGCTTTTGGAATGAAAAATGCAGTTACAATAAATATCCAAATGCAATATTATGGAAGTAGTTTTCTCAATTCCTAAATTAACCCCGTCAATCACAATTACTGACAATTAATGATCTAATCATCCGATGAGTCAAAAAGTTGGATTTGGAAGAAAAATACCTACTGTTGTCGCCGCCTGGATCGATATCTGAGTCTACAGGTCAAAATGCGTCCTATCCAATTTCTAAATTTGTGGAAATTCAGAGAATTAGGCGAAATTTGAAAAAATTGTCCCAGTATTCCTTGCTACTAATGTTTTTCAAACTGGGGAAAAAACAGAAGGCATAGCAATAGGAAATCGCTGAAAAAATTAATTATAGAGAAATTAGGTTATATAAGTTGTACTTTCATTCCAAAATTGGGATAGGGTGCATTTTCATTTTAATCCCATTTGATACATTTTGTTTCGGGTTAGTATCCTCCCCCCCCCCTTTTTTTCAGAAACTTGGGTATATTTTTATATTTCTACAAGACTTAGGTATTAGGTAGTAATAATTTTCAGCGATTTTACAATATTTTTATTTTTGAACACAAATTATTTTTAAAATTTGTACCTCCAAGTCCTAGAAAAGTTTACACTTACTCACCTATCGCGTTAAAAGTGTTGCTCTAAACCTTTTTTAATAGTTTCTACAGTACATATTTCAGCTTTACCTTAGGAGGAAAAGCATAGTTCTTTGAATGGAAATGCAAAAGAATAGGAAACAAACGAGAAAAATAGATTTTGTGCCATGAAGGGAAGATGCTGACATCAAAGCTGCAGTCTGTTCTGTTAACAGCTGACTTGAATCAAAGTGGAACCAATCCAGTGGGTAGGACTGATTTCGATTCCAAACCTTGTTAGCGAATTTTCAAAGAAAATGAAGCTATTGCAATGGCTTCGAAATTTAAATAATATAAATTTTTGGAAATTTTCTTCATAGAAATCCGTTTCAGACCATTCTAAAACGATTCCTGAAATTTAACACTTTTTTATATGTATATATATATATATATTTATTTATATATGTGTCACTCCAGACGATAACTCTCGATAGAATTGAGATAAACAGCTCAAATTTGCACAAAAAATCTATCTTGGCAATCGAAAGGCTAAGTTCGAAGATGGGCGAAATTGGCCTACTCTAAGGAGGGTTTTGGCACATTTAAAGTGCGCAAAAATTACCCAAAAATCCCCAAAATGTTATTTTCCAACAAGTGACCCCTCATTTTAAAGGTTTTTGCACGCTGAACACGATGGTGGAATCGGATTTTAGATATCTTGATCCGTTCTCAAATTAGAGCATTTAAAGTGCGCAAAAATTACCCAAAAATCCCCAAAATGTTATTTTCCAACAAGTGACCCCTCATTTTAAAGGTTTTTGCACGCTGAACACGATGGTGGAATCGGATTTTAGATATCTTGATCCGTTCTCAAATTAGAGCATTTAAAGTGCGCAAAAATTACCCAAAAATCCCCAAAATGTTATTTTCTAACAAGTGACCCCTCATTTTAAAGGTTTTTGCACGCTGAACACGATAGTGAAATCGGATTTTAGATATCTAAATCCGTTCTTAAATTAGAGCATTTAAAGTGCGCAAAAATTACCCAAAACTAGGATAATCTTTAAACTCTTACCCCCACCCCCTTAGAGTGGTCAGATTGAAAAATGTGAGAAGTATTAATTGAAGACGAGAGTTCGAAGCAAAAAAGGGGGAGGCAAACGATTAGTACAACTCCTTGAATTTACCCACAGCGATCAAATAAATAAGCACTTAGTACAATTACGTAATAAACAAACGGTAGAATCAGGATGGACAAAACGTACAAATTAAAATAAATACGAAGAGAATATACATAGAAAACCAAATTTTAGACCGAAGTTTTCCTTTATTCAAAACCATAGCCATTAATTCGAATATTTCTTTGAAAATTCGCTCATTAAGTCATGCTGCATGTTTTTTTTCTACATTCTTGTTTTCAGTACGACATGATGTGTTTTGATTCCAGCATTGCACCATTAGATTCCCCATGAAATTTCTTATAAGAAACTGCGAACCTGGATGAATTTTGACTCCAAACGACTCATCTGAGTTTGCGACCTGTTAATTACACTCAAACAACCATAGCAACATCATTAGCATAATTAAGCAATGGTTGGATAGAAACAAGCTTTGTTTAAATGTTTTAAAGACGTCAGTTGTGAATTTTTCAATTTCCAATGTTCCCCGCCCCAGTTCTGAAAAGCTGAAACTACACGAGTACACTTGTTCCATGCATGATGTTACGTGTAACTGCAACAGTTTATCTTTTTCCGATACTTGCAAATATCTGGGAGTCTGGTTTGATTACCAGTTAAAGTTTAAACACCATATAAGCTCAGTAATTAACCATTTAAGAAAGCTACTTTACGTATTCAAAGTTGTTCGCGATTTTTTGCCGAAGTACCTGCTGCGATCTGTTTACTTGGCATTGGCTGGTTCTGTTATCAATTATGGCATTGTCGTGTGGGGTGGAACATGCGCATCTCATTTGAAACCATTGCAAACGGTCCAAAATGCCCTAATTAAAGTAATTTTATGTAAACCTATGCAGTATCCCACGGCTCTTCTCTATAAAAACTTTAATGTTCTAAAAATCAAAAGTGTTTTTTGCTTTCGTCTTGTCTAAAAGTTTTTGAATTAGGTGCATTTAACTCTTATATTTCTCTTATATTTCTTACATTTCTCTTCTATTTCTCTAATATTCAGCTGTAAATGTAATTTTCCTTTTTGATGATTTGATGCCGATGTGATACAGACATCTCCGCTCGGCCTAGATTAAGTGGCTCTGCCAGTTTACACAAGTTCTTATGAACTTTTTAACTGGCAGGCATTGGTATATTTTGCAGTGTTTATTTAATTTGTTTTATATTTTTTATTTCTTAAATGCCAATAAATACTTCATCTTCTTCTTCTTCTCGTTTCACAGCATCCACGACATGCACAAAGTTGGCCTCATCAACAAGTGGCTCGAAGATTCGTTACCGAGAAAAGACAAGTGCTGGATGAGCACGATTGGCAGCTCTAGTTCCACCCATACCGTCAACATGTCAGACATGCAAGGCTGCTTCTTCCTACTTTTCATTGGTAACTTGAACCGAGTTTCTGACTATAAACGAATGAGACAAATGAGTTTGTGGTGAACAGCAGATGAGAGGGTGAAACGGGGGCACCATTAGCAAGAACGACTTGGACAGCTTACCTACGCATAATGAAACCTATTCCGTGTTTCAGGTATGTTTTCTTCACTGCTCCTGATGGGAGGCGAATGTTTCACGAAGTGGTGGAAAAAGCGGAAGCAGAAAAACGTTATTCAACCTTTCATTTCGTAACCTTCCTTCAGCGTTCCACTCATATATACCTACATCGCTTGAAATTGTAATAACTCTCGTGTCTCATAAAATACACAGTTTTACTGTCTTGTTTCTTTTCAACTCCATTTCACTGAATCAACCGTTGGGCGTTGTCATGAATGAGGCATTTCGTTTATGGGTTCAAAACAATAACAAATTACAATGAACCCCTGTTAGATAACTTCTGGGGAATCAATTATTTTTGATTGACGCCAGTAAAAGGGGATTCAAAGGTTAGGGAGAATGAGTACCCATGATTTCTTTTTATATTTGTAAATGAAAAGAGGTTCTATTCTAAGAATTTTGAGACCAACCGCACTCACCTACGATGATTAGTCCTTTTTTCAAATTTTCGAGAACAAGTGTGGTTGGTCTCAAACTCTTAGAATGGAACCTACTTTCATTTGAAAATGGGAAAGTAAGTCCCCATATAACAAAAACAGAAGTCATGGGTACTCCTCATTGCACGAAACTTGTTAAAACCCGCCTTGGAAAACATTACTGAAAACAGAGCAACAGACCTTCATCGTAATTCGTAGTTTGAGGGCGACAGGTTTTGGAAAGCAACGCTAACTAATTAGTTTGGATAGGATTATTATTGGGTTTTGAATAAATAACATCGGATAAATAACACAAAGTGATGCACTTCCTCTCAATCAAATTTGGATTTTCGAAATCCAAATTCCCCGTGAGTTTAAATTGATTTTTTTCTTGGATGATTCATATTTGGTCTGCAAGAACATGCACTCGGATAAACATTAAGGCTAAATGTCCCCGGTTTAGTTCCAAAAGCTGCCACCACGTTGCGCTTCAAAATGAGCTAAAACTAATATGAATACTGTGACGGAACCGCTCGTCCGATTTTCCTCCTCAAAATTGATTTGGAAACCGTGAGTACGTAGAATTTATATGACACTCTTTTTTTCTATTTTCATTTCAAATTTTCCACAAAAACCCTATTTAAAAAACCTATTTTCAAATTTGATGGTCCAGGCGCGCTAAGGATATTTTTATTTGGAGTTCAAATCCGTTTCCAATCGTAATAACAATACTATTTGCTTGCCATTCATCCGATTTTCAATTTTCAAACTGATTTGAACTCCAAATAAATATCCCTAGCGCGCCTGGACCTTCAAATTCGTGAATAACTTTTTTTTATAGGTAGAGTACTCATAGCGGAAAATAAGAAATACGGAAATGAAAAAACGCTGCAAAGTCCTTGTCACATGGGGTTTATTATTCCACAAAAATGTTGGCTGTACATTTATTGTTTGTTTCATGAGAAATAATTGAAATAGCTATTTCTGATGGTTTCCACCAATTTTGGCCCCCAAAATACAAATTAGGTAGGTACGATCTTTTTTTTTTTTCAAATTAACTTTGATCATTGGTAGTACCATTTAATCGTCTTGATCCACGTGTTGACACTTTTTCTAGTGTTATTATACAAATTGATGGTGATTTCAGACGATTTCGCAGGTTTTTGACTCATACAAAATCAATTTTGGGAGCTGAACATCTGGTACAACCTCAATTTTCCACTCCTTGGCCAAAATCGACCTCATATTCGATCTTCTCGTCCCCAAAAACATGGAAAACGATACCTCAAAAGCTCATGTTACCAACATGTTGCTAAAACGCAAAAAGTACCTATTTTTACACACATTTTCACTCATAACATCCCTGGGTATATTCCGATCGGGCTGAAAAGTTTCGGGACACAACTAGGGCCCAAATGGAGCATGTGTGCGAAAGAACGACTTTTTTAGACCGAAAATGAAGCCTGTACACGTGATACGGCGGACGGCGTACGGCGGACGGACATTGCATTTTTTGAATCTACGCACCTTGAAACGGAAAAGAAAAAAGTTTGAGGGGGGGGTTATAACAATTTTTTGCTGAGCGATTACATAGGTGTATTATTCAGAGAATAATAAACCAAAATGAGTGTCATCAATTCTACTTACTTGTGGTTTCCAAAAAAAATCCAGAACGAAGATCGGTTCAGCCGTCCGGGCACAAAACCGATTCCAAATTCGCCCCCGATAGTGCTGCCATCTCTTGAAAAAAATTCTTAATAAAATCGGGGACATTTACCCTTAAGATCGGTACCATACGTCTAAATTGCGTAAAACAGAAAAATGTTGAGCACCCCTCAACCCTACGTCTCCGAAATTGGAAATTTATGGAAATTGAACTGAAAACTTTATATTTATCGTAAGAAACATAATTTTACTTCCCATACTCGGTCGGTCGGAATTGGACGCATCACTGTGCAACTATTTAATGCAGCTTGAAATTTCACTGAGTCGATCAAAGAATAAGAAGTAGTTTTGGTGCTTATGACATTTATAACAACACTGTCGATGTCAGCGCTCAGACGGTATTGAGAGTTTTTTTCAATACTTATAAGGAATCTTGAAAACAGAACGGGTAAGCTCATAGTAAGGTCAAAGTATCTGGAAATGGCGCAGATAACACAAAAATAGCTAGTGTTATGAAAACCGCGCATACATCTCCAGTTTTAATTTAATTATATAAGTAGCGACAAGGGTAATGTCGATCGGTAAGTGGCTTAATGTATCAACATGGCGTTAACTTATCGTTCATTAATAAACCAGTCGTTGAGGTGCAGTAACCAACACACACTGGCTTATCTTATTTCTCATAACGCCTATCAGGTTATGTAAAACGGTTAAAAAAAAGAATAAAAAAATGTTTCCGGATCGAATCACGTTGTCTAATTAAAATTCTTCTTCTACCTGAATTGAAACTCGTACCACAGGTTACTTGAAAGAAGTCATAGCGGGCAGCTGAAGGACGACGCTTTCTCCATCCAGAAGAGATCCCCTTACCTTGTTCCTGACCCACTGCAAGGTGATGGCCCCCGCTAAGTAGCTGAAATATCTTCTTCCCGGTTTTCACCGGGGATTACGGTTCGGGGAGGTTTAGAAGTGAAATATTGCAGGTCATCACGAGCGATTCAGCTTTTATTGAACAGAGGCCTAACGCAAGGGGAAAGACCTGAGACCAGACCGTAGTGACACAGACGAACTTCATGGGATTTTTAATGCCTTACGTAGGTACTCACACTGGTTCGGAACTGGGGTTATTCAAATGTACTAAGAGCCGTTTCATGTCATCCCAGCTTGCATCGAACCCTGCTTCGTTCACCAGGGGCCTTCCTCAAAACGTACAGCTTCAGCTCATAAAACCGAAATGCCAGAGCTTACCTTAGTAAGTGCAATTAAAAGTTGTTACTATCTAATTGGAAAAGGCTATCGCTGATTTTTATTCTAGAGTTTCTCACTTTTACTTTTAGGTACTTATTTTAGAGGACAATCGATGCAATACACAGCCACATAGTTTTGAGCATCAGAAATTCTACAAACTGGCTATAAATTTCTCTCTTTGCACTGGTAAAAGTGGCCATTTTAGGTACAAATTACTATTTAAAACTAGAAAAATCGCTGGGACAACTTGAAATAGTCGGAGTACATTCGATACTTCGTTGAAAATAGTAGGTACGTAATTGCAGAATTTTTGGTTCAATTTCTGGGATCATGACACAAACAGCTTTTTCCTCGACTTCTACAGGTCAAAGTCGGCTTCGCGCACATTCTGCTGTTTTTTAAAACTGGTCCACCCGTAATAATTATGTAGGTAGGCGAGGGAAAAATGTTTCATCACACCAAACCTCCATTTTGGTTTATTGTTTTCAATAATCAACCTTTGGAATCGACCATAAAAAAAATTTTAAGCCCCCTCAAAATTTGATGGTTTCCGTTTCAAGGTACCTACGTAAAATCAGAAAATGGAATAAAACGAAGTTTCAAGTTTTTAAATAATTGGAATTTTTATGACAAAAATTAAAAGCGTGAGGCAGATTAATTAGGTGATTATATCAATGTAACTATATTTTTTTAATAACACTGAACAACACAGAAAAATGTTTCGGGCTTAAACATAGCCATTTCCGAAGTATTTTATCATGCTGATGCCGAAAATCACCACGAAAAGTTCCTTTTAGCTCTTGTTTTAAAGATACAGAACCTACGTGGGTGATAACTGATAAGTGATGAATATGGCGGGATCTAGGGTTGCGCATCGATGTTCGATATTATCGAAACATCGATGTTTTGGCTCCGATGTTCGATGTTTTTACCATCGATGTTTAGCTAGTCGATATTATCGGACATCGATGGTTTGAAGTCAACATCGATGGTTCAACGACCATGGAAAGGAAGTGCAATCCTCCTTCAAGAGAACCACGCCAAGGGAAGACCCATGGTCTAGTGGAATGCCAGATCAGCTGACTCTCTACATGAGAGCGCCTGCCGACAGCAATTTGAACCAGTCTCCTCTGAGCTACTGGAAGAATATGAGTCCAGCGTCTCCTGAACTCAGTAGGGTGGCCATAACTTACCTTTCGTCAGTTGCGACGTCAGTGCCCTGTGAACGCCTCTTTTCAAAGACCGGGCTCGTTTTGACGAAAGAGCGCAACAGGCTTAAGGGGGAAACGCTGAATAAGCTTGTTTTTCTGCAGAGCGTGGGAGAGTCATGTTTTTTTTTGAATTTTTCTTTTTCCCTCAATAGATTTTAATTTTGTTTTTTTCTAGAGTTTTTAAAAATAAAATTGCGTAGGTATGATGACACCTATGTTGAATTCTTTATTGTTAATTACTCATTTTAGTTATCTACATGAGCACATGACGTCATTTTGTCAAGTTGAATCCTTTCTCAGAAAATAGCTTAGTAATGCCATGATACTTACTTTTCCCTATTATGTCATATTCATAAGTAATTCAATAAAATATTTTATGCAGCAGAGTTATCAATAAAACGTTGAAATGGTACTGACTTCATTTTATTTTTATCACGGATTAATTGTGTGAAATTGGTAAGAACGCAGCTTCGTCGATATAATGGTTTAAGGACTGGAGGTCATCCCATTGGCCCTTTGGGATGGGAATAGGACAGTTTTTGTTTTTGCATGGGCGGAAGGTCCCCAATTTGTCAAACGACTCCTGGTGTTGGACGGCAGGAAAGATTTTTGAAATCGTAGTCAAAATGTAGTTTGATTTGAACTGTATGATTCCGGTTGGCTGGTATTTGAGCCACCTCAAGTCAAACACTACAGGTCCAGATGGTTTTGCTTCCGAGTCTGCGAAGCAGCGGAAGCCTTGTGTTCACTTTCGTGAGCCAAAAAATTTTTGTCTTCAGAAATCAAAATTTCCACTTGCATTTTGCGTTTCAAAGCCTACTGAACAAATTTGGTTCCGTGTCTGTCGGTCTGTGAGTCTGTGAGTCTGTCCGCATTTCCTTGTTACAGCCATAACTTCCACGATTTTGAATTGATTCAGCTCAAATTTTGAGGGATGGTGCGGATAAGGCCCCTTGAGGTCCCATACAAATTTCAACATGATTGATCCAGCGGTACGCCCTGCGCATGCGCTAACGTTAAATTCAACAAACACGCATAACTTTCACAATTTTGATTCAATTTCGCTCAAATTTTCAAGGGTTGTTTGGACAAGGCCTAGTGAGTTCCAGTATGAATTTCAGCATGATCGGACCCTCGGTGCGCTCTGCGCATGCGCTGGCGTGAAATAGATTCAATTTCCTTGTTACAGCCGTAGTAACCAAAGATTTCACCCAATTTCAATGTAATTCTCAGGGATTAAGCGGGTAGGGCCCATTGAGGTCCCATATGAATTTCAACATGATAGAGCCAGCGGTTCGCCCTGCGCATGCGCTCTGTCTGTCTGTCTGTCCTTCTATGCACGGCCAAACGGCTCGACGGATATCGACCAAATTTGGCACGAATATCCAGTAGGCTCCCAAGTTGTGCAACGTCGCATTTTCAATTCCCTGACCATAGCGGAACTATGGTCGACCATGGTCAACTCCTGAATGGCTTGACGGATATCGACCAAATTTGGCACGAATATCCAGTAGGCTCCCATGTTGTGCAACGTCGCATTTTTAATTCCCTGACCATAGCGGAACTATGGTCGACCATGGTCAACTCCTGAATGGCTTGACGGATATCGACCAAATTTGGCACGAGTATCCAGTAGGCTCCCAAGTTGTGCAACGTCGCATTTTTAATTCCCTGACCATAGCGGAACTATGGTCGACCATGGTCAACTTCGTTAATTGAAATGGTAACCCCTATATTTTATCGCGTATTCGTAATCTACGTGAAATTCTATCTACGATCGACCCTTCGGACTACCCCCGCGGTCGACCTTAGCGCATCCATGGGCCCCTCCATGGTCGAATCCCGAATTGCTCAACGGATATCGACCAAATTTGGCACGAATATCCAGTAGGCTCCCAAGTTGTGCAACGTCGCATTTTTAATTCCCTGACCATAGCGGAACTATGGTCGACCATGGTCAACTCCTGAATGGCTTGACGGATTTTGATAAAATTGGGCACAAATACCCGGTAGGGTATGGGATTTTTCCGTTGTTTGTTGGTTCCACGATACTGCGTACAGCGAATCTCGGATAGCGAGCGAAGCGAGCGGTCAGGCTAGTTATGTATAATGGACGTAATGTATTATGGAAGTCATGTTATGTATAATATGTATATTTCATGTAATGTTATGTAATGTTATGTTATGTAATGTAATGTTATGTAATATGTATATTTAACGTTATGTAATGTTATGTAATGTGATGTAATGTAATGTTATGTTATTTTGCTTCCGAGTTTGTTCTATTTTATAATGGGTCACTCTGATTGTGACGAGGAAGCTCCTGTGCCATCACCTTGGCAGTGTATTTTACCTGGGTGAATCGACGGTTACCACATAATGACTGGGAAAATCCTTGAACGTGTGATGTTTAGGAAGCATGTAATGTAGGGCTGCCATCGAAGTTCGATATTATCGAAACATCGATGTTTTCTGGCCGATGTTTTTCCCACATCGATGTTGAGCGACCGATGTTGACATCGATGTCCATATCGATGTTTTGAATCCGATGTCGCAACCCTAGCGGGATCAAGGGTTATTGCATTTCCGAAGGTTGGTACACCTGACCAGGCGCGCACCCACGGGGGGGGCTATAGGGGCTGTAGCCCCCCCCTCAAGAAAAAATTACATTCTGTTTTTAAATCCGCCAATAGTGGACACATCGCGTATTGAATAGCCGGTTTGCGGGAGTTAGGTACATCCTACGAAATGCACTAAAAAATAAATAAAACGTATTTCATATAATATAGGGAAATATTATTCCAAACTCCGCAAAGGAACATTTCTCGCGCGCGCTTGCTTTGTTTGTTTGTGGTGGCGGGTGGCCAGCAGCAAGCCTTGACGAGGCTGCCTTGCATGCAGCCCCGCGCACAGGCGACTTTTTAATCACGGCGACTAAAGAGTTGCGTCCAGACCTATTTGACGGGTGATTTTTAATCACTAAACCATCGCCCGGAGGAATGGGTTACGTTGATTTCTACCTGCCCCCGCGCACTGGCAACAGGGAAATTCCGGTTAACGCAGACAGTGTATTATCCATACTGAAGAATAGCCAAAGAAGACTCAATTTTGTTTTGTGAGACAGCTGACGTAAAAAGATTTTGTCAAAATAAAACCTAAAATCTTATTTAATTTGCTGGGTTTTATCATTCATTCCTATAATCCCTACTCAAAACTTGCATTCAAAGAGCTAAAATAAACTTAAAGTAATGCCTTAAAATATCGGTTTTTCTAAGGAATTTTTAAGAAGTTTTCCGTTGGTTGGCCCAGGGTCAGCCCCCCCCCATAATTATTTTCTGGGTGCGCCACTGCACCTGACAGCTGTCATTCCTGACTCTCTGTTTGAACTTTGGAATCAACTTTTAGGTGCTCTTTTGTTTACTCACTCGTTTACATCAGTAGTAAAGCTAATTTTGTCGTATAAAAACGAAATGCCGCGGGAGTGTGTTAATACCGTAGACAACTATAGTTGTGGTGAAATAAATTTTTCAGCCCAGAAGCGAACCATCACTAGCTTACTTACATTATTTTGGTGTGAAGGTAGGTGACCAGGATAAGGCTTGATAAATTGGCTTGAATTGGTAAATTTTATAATATTTCGATGAACTGAAAAACAGGGGAACTACTTTTGCAGGTACTAGTTGGTACCTTCAAAAAGGTACCATATACATGTATAGAAACTTCACTTTCTGACGCCACACCAACGTGATTTAGCTAGTAAACCTAGAAAATATTGGACCCACTGACATATTTGTTTGTGTCAGTTGGCCAAATCCAATGCGATCGGGCTCAAAATCAACAGGCATGATCTAAACACCCCAACGATAATTTTGGTACCAACCACACCAAGTTTGGTCTATTTTAGCGAATTTTCAAAGAAAATGACGCTATTGCAAGGATCCAAAATGTTGAGAACTTGAATTTTTGATTTGTTTGTAGGCGAAAAATTGGTTTCAGAGCATCCTGAATTCATCCCTGGATTTCAACAAAAATGAATATATGTATATACATATATTTGTTTATGTTCACTCCAGGAGATATCTGTCCTTGATTTCGACAAAGCGTTCGTATTGCCAAACAAAAGGATGAGTTTGAAGATGAACAATTTAAAAGAATTCTAAGGGGGTCAAATTTCAGTTTTTAGGAGTCAAAAATCTGTAAAAACGAACAAAATCGCGAACTATTGATATAAAATCACTGAAAGTGGAATGGAAGGGTGAGCAAAGACAGAAATATACCATTTCTTTTGTTTTTCATATAGAATAGGGGTCATATTTGGATTTTTAGAGGTATGAAGGGCTAAAATCAATATTAATTCACCTGACGTTGTGTGGAATGGTGATTCAGGACGGAGGGATATTTCGATGATAAAAATATTTTTCTCAAAAAAAAAAGAGTGGGTCAAATTTGACTTAATAAGGGTCAAGTTTTACGAAAAGTGGTATGGTTTGTCGCTGTAAATAATCTTTTTACACAATAGCACGAATATTTCTTTAAAAATTTGCTCATATTGCCATACTGCATGACTGACTGGAACTTTTACGGCAGTTACCGTTGAAAATCGAAAATTAGAAAACCCATCATAACTCCCTTATTTTTCCACCTAGAAAGCTCGTTCTCATCTCAAAGTGAAGAGTTTAACGAGCAGAACAATACCCAAAAAGAAACTGAAAAATATCGTATTTTGAAGAAGCTATGACCATTTGAAATTTCAAGCTACGTGCATACGTGTATGTACATACGTACGGAGCGACATCAAGCAGTAAACCTTCAAGAAACTCGTTTTGAGCACTTCCGAACAAGGTTCCATGGTAAAACGAACCAAACAAGAACCATGTACCTATCACTGGTGAAACAGAAATCCACGTACTTACAAAAAATACAATCCGGGTGCGGCATCTTGCTCACCTTGACCAGTCTTTATTCAGTGATCCAAAGGCAGAATGAATTTACACTCCTCCGCGCCTCATTGAATGGGGGTTGCTACACGTTATTGTCTCCGATGAAAAAGAAGACCCCAATTCAAAATCGGCAGCGTAATGATATCGCAAACAAGTGTGTTCAGATGAATACATCAGGTGTTACGAAGTCCAGTAGAAAGTACGCATTTACGAACCGAGGGAAGCGTTTAAGATGATTTACTCAGCGATTGAATCACGGGGCAGCCTATGGGCCTTGCCCCACAGACACGATTGTGGCTCGCAGGTTGGATAACAAGGTTTCTAATAATAGCTTCCAAACAGTTTGAGCTCAGCGGCTTGTAAGAAAGATGCGTACAGGAGAAGATAATCGTTCCTTGAAGGGGGTTTCCGTGTTAAAACCAAATTCGACAATTATGATGTTACTCAGATTGGACATCTACAAGTAGAGTGTGAACAAGGATTTCTTCTGAACCCCAAGTTACTTAGCAGTGTAATTTGTTGAAGGTAAGTTGTTGAAGAGCATTTTAAATATCTGTGCCACTCATGTTTGACCCCGAAACTTAATAAATAAAATTTCGTTGCAATGCAAAATTGTGAAAAACGCATTTAAATCGGTTCAGCCGGTTAAAACGGCGGTCACGAAATGCCAGCGCAGAACGGCTCGCTCCATCCCACCGTTCCCCGTTTGAGTTACTTGTTCTTTCTACTTGAGAGTTCATGTAAGATTTTTACAGAAAACCACTCCCAAAATTGTGTTAGAGTACATTAATCACTCGTTGAAGTGCCTTGAATGTTGGCTGCTCCAAGTTAGAAGAAAAGCAGATTGAATTTCAATAGAACAAGTTATTGTAAAATGTGTCGAATGAAAAATGTCAGTGGTCTGATGAATAGAACCACAAGATTGTTCTATTGAATAAAAATATTTATCGTGTGCGTACATAACTAGGATAACGATGAAAAATAGATTATTTAAAGGTTGTCTTTTTCCACTAATACACGAAAAAAACGCGAAAAATTACCTGTTATACCAGTTTCCGTTATCAAACCATCGTCAGTAACAAAATAACTGTGTATTTGTCGCGCTTTTTCGTGTATTAGTGGAGACAGACAACCTTTCAGTAACTCAATTTTTCTTTGAAATGGGTTTCCATGATTTCTTCGCGAGTGATTTTATTTCGTAGGAGTTAGCGAGTTGTCCAATTAATACAACTTCTCACAGTTATGTAATGTGACTAATTCATCACAAATTTCCAATTCATAATTATGTAATGGACACATTATGAAGTTAACCCTTTATAGCCCATGATGTCACCAGTGTCTGCGTTTACGAGAAGAATATTTATTGATTTACGTGCTTACTAACAGGCAACAGAGGTCACTTATTCTTCCCGTAATCGGTATAAAAATCTGTAGAAGTACGGAAAACGTGCAAGATTTGGATCACTTGACATCCTGAATCAAGAAGCAGTTCTTTCGTGAGTACGTACTAAGTCCATCGAAGTGAGGCGATTGTTCAGAAAAGGCCCGCTAGCCGGTAGAAATGAGCTAAGTACCACATCCACGTTTGACGTGTCCGCTACACATACAGACATGGAACATTTCGTTGAAAAACCGTGAACAAAGAACAAAATTTTCCCAAAATTAGGGTACCGAACATGCGACAGCAAACAATTTGTTTTTAAGAAGTGGGATCGATTCTATTAAGTACCTACTGACAACGATTCGAGCGGATTGCAAAACCACCTGACAGATAAAACTTTCACAGGTTCAATGGATCTGTAAGACCGCGATGTGTTTAGTGTATGACGATGTACCTCGATTGATTGGAGCGCCCATTTCACAAGGCTCGTTCCATTGGATTTTTCCCGCCACCTTCACCAACAAAACCGATAAGCAGAAGTGGACCGTTGTGATATAATTTTTTTTTTCTCCGGCGATCATTGTACTCTCGGACCACTAAAGGTAGAAGAGGTTCCCGAACAATCCATCAGTTCCGAGTGACACAACTCCCGTTTCGCAAGCGAATGTCCATCTCGATCGTCATGATGGCCCTGTACTGTTTTCGTTTTAGAAGCCACTCTGATGAAGGTCCATCTACACCCGTTACGCACTCCATGACTCATCGTAAAAATCCTCCAATCACGACCTTGCCAAAAATAGGTCACTATAAATAATGAGGGGTTAGCAGATCACGAGTTACTTTAGATAATGAAATTTACTACTAAGTAGGGATGCGCTGAATACGAACTTACCCTCCAAACCACCGTGCATTCATTTATAAAAACAGAAATAACAATAATTCGTAGTGATATTGTGATATCAACAAAATAAATTGTTTAGGCGTGTTAAACCAATCTGATTTAATAACAGTGGATAACAATATTGAATACGAAATACGAGAAGGAAGTCGAAATAAAACCAGTGTATGCTGTTGAGGTATAACTGTATATACTACCAGTCGCTATAATTTGAATGTAATAAATACAAAAGAAAAGAAAATAGCTTCCTTTTCTTCGAAAATTCGCTAAAAGAAGGAGCTCCTATTAAATTAAGTAATATATCTTTGATTCGATAAAAATAACTAACTTGTTCTTCGGCCGAAATATTGAATAAAATTCAAGTTCAGTAATAGTTCGCAAATTGTTCCCCCGAATGTTAGTGTGACACACAAGATGTGGATAAATCCGACCTGATTTGCGCGACGGTTCGTGGTTGTTCGGCAGGCGATCCAGACCGGAATTCGTTCGGAATATCACACAGGATGACGAACTCTCCTTGTCCAAGGGGATGAAGCCGATAATCGAAATTGCCTTTCCGGCAATGCTGTCACTATAAAGTGAGCAGCTGGACCCAAAATTCAGTGATGAATTTAGCTTCTGAACTGATGGTAGGACTTTGCTTCCGAGTTGAGAATTGCGTTGCAACTTTTTCCAAGCTCAAACGACTACTGGCTTCCTAAATGAAGCCACTGGCTCCAGTCCCTTCGGGGTCACTTCATATGGACCGAAAAAGGAAAAACAGCCACGGAACAGACAACAAGTAGACAGTAAGGTCGCTGGAACACGGCGATGGAGAAAGGTCGCTCACTTGACACTCACCCAAGGGTCAACACGGAACTTGTAAAACGTGTGTAAGAAATAATCACAATAATAACCTCACAAAAAAAAAGAACTTCTACAAGAGAACAAGCCTGTTATTAGCCTGAACATAAATGAATGTCCACTATTACCTAATAATATACTCGTAATACAAATTGTGAAGTTAAATGAGCAAATACCCTATTCAGCTAAGTACGAACAACAAGTTATTCCAAGTACTACTATTTCGAATTGCAGGCCGACCTATACCATAAGCAAGTGAACTTCTCTCAAACTTCGGTTTACTTCCGTTGTGCATTGCCGTAGGTATTCCTTGTGCGTGATGCATTACTTGCAATCCATCAGGCGAGTTCGTTACATGGGACAGGTATGACATTCCTTTTTGGTGGTAAACTGTTAGGCGAACTCTTCGAAAACACCTCCTGCTCAGAATCTTTCTAACATCTCTTCCTGAACTGAGTATTCTTTTGGATTCGATGTGAAGAATGTGAGTGCGGGAACATTCTCAGAGAAACTGAAGAGAAAAATACCTACATAGCACCGGCCATTCCTCCTCCGTGAAAAGGGTGTCATAGAGAAGTGATACTGATACTCTTATATTTATTTTCTTCCTGTTGATTGTTCCGACCGATTTTCTCATGTAATATTTCCCACGGGAGTGAAGAAGAAAATTTGTCAAATTTTGTGGATCATAGCTTATAATTACCCACTGGTTTAATTCTTCTTGAATTCTTGGACAAAATAAATGGCAAAAAGGGGGTGGATATAGCAAACTTCCACTGTTTCCTCTTTTGTATAGTTGTTATTAGCTTAGCAAGGTTTAGCGGACACACAAGACCTGCGGGTAAACAGACAGTGAAAACGTAATTTTTGAGGACAGTTTAAAAAAAGTTTACCTTCGTAGACTCGACAGCTGAAGTACCTATGCTCAAAGCTCATTAGTCCAAATTTGGTTTTGTTCAAAAGTTCAGGATTGTGTAAGGTAGGTAATACCTTTAATACGAGTAGGTATTGGGTCACACGTCTAACTTGATATTCCAACTGTATCCCAATGACTAATGACCATAAACATTGGAATCGCTCAACACGAGGATGCTGTATGTGACGGGGTTTGCGAAAAAACAGTCGAGAATTAATTTGAAATTTCCACACACGTGCAATTTATACTCGGGAATGCGAGCCCGTGAGAAACGCCGCGCATGCGACGGGCGTAGAACGCTGGTAAATCATTCATCAAAATGACCACAGAGGTCTAAGGTCCCCAGTCTCTGGTCGGATGTGGTGCAACAGGTCAGATCTTGTGGTCCGTTTTCCGTTTCCTCCACCGCGTCTTCGCCTCGGGTTGTGTGTAATCGCGATGGACCACCTAACACGACCTACTATTTTATTCTTTCAGATTCGTGAGCCGTTCAAAATTCATTTAGCGTTCGGCAACTAAACGTGCGTTAACTGCGTTCACTTCCTGGTCTGTCCTGGAGATGAGTGTGATAACGCGTTCGAGAACATTCAACTATGAACTAATCCATCGGAGCGGTATTACAACCACCTCGCCGTTTCTTTCGATCAACATTTCAGTCTGATCGGTAGTGGAATAATTTCACTCTTATCATAATAAGTGTGGTTCCTAGTAATAGAAAATGGCTCTTGAAATGTTGGCTCACTTACTGTGGAGTACCTACTACCTTCCTACCTCTCCTCCAGCCATTGGTCCACCAGCTACAATATAACTATATTATAGTATATTTTTCTTTTATCTGTCCCTAAATCACTATTTATTTATTTATTTATTTATTTATAATAATGAACGGTACAACGGCGCCAGTAACATAATTGTTCGGAAATTATAATAAATTGCCATCGCAGGGTTATAATAAGCACCTAATAATGATAAAGAAAACCAGTCACTGTGACTGAATCAGGACGTGGGGGTTGTGGTCTCATGGGCTTTATGATTATGACCTAAGAATAACAATACTTATCTAAAACGAAAGCAGTCTTTACAGAACATTATTACCTGCCAGTGAACACCTGCAAGTAATAATGTTATAATGTTGATTGAAATAATCATCAAGGTGCGTTGCCAGAATATCTTACTTTGCCAGTACTGTATAGGTAACTATAATACTATTATAGTACTAAAAGTACTATAGTACTACAACCTGGTAGTAGAACCTGGTTAAATGACACCTGGGTAATTGAAAAAACACTTTTATTGAATGAATTGCCGGTCCCACCCCTTTGATGCTCGAAAACCTCTATAATTGACCGATAAAAACCTGTTTAATTGAAACCACAAATTCAACCCCAAAACCTGATGGTTAACTGAACGGACTTACACTCTCGACCTCTATAACTGATGGCCCCCGCCCCTCCCCATTACCACCACAATTGACAATCGACAGACCGCCGACCTCTGTAATTGCCGGATCTTCCTCCCTGCCATCGGTGTCAGTAGGATCATTTTGGTTTATTATTTTCAATAAAAAACCTTTGGCATCGACCATGGGAAAAAAATAAAAAAATTTATCCCCCCCCCCCCCCCCCCCCCCTCAAAATTTGACGGTTTACGTTTCAAGGGACGTAGAATACGAATAAAATTTCGAATAAAAACATTTCCGTCCGTCCGCCGTCCACCGTCCGCGACTTTTTCCATAGTTCCCATGAACCAAAATTCACGAAAATTGGTTCATGGGTCCCGTTTGGGCTCTAGTTGATCCTCGAAGCTCGGCGTTACTGTCACTCAACTCTGAAACTCAACTCAACTGTCACTCAACTCTGGGTGAAAAACAGGGATCGAAATGTCAGAGTCCCCTATCCCTATTTCGGAAAACTGTATTTTTAGGTGGGGGGTTTTTCTCGCATTTTTAAACAGATTGATTTTTTGAATTTTTGGGGCCAAAAATTCAAAAAAGGATGTTGCCTTAAAATTTGCTATACAATTTGCCGTAAATAGCAGGTGTATGCAGGCATCAAGCTGTGTTGAGAGCGCACATACGCGCACAGAGCGCACTAGTCTCCTGCTAGCTGGACTTTATAGCGCAGTGGTCTAACTGACGAACTGATTAGCTAAAGTTCCCGAGATCGAATCCCTACCGAGACTGCATTTTTTTTCACCCCACATCAACAATTTCCCTTCAGAACTTCATTACTTGTGTTTCTTTTGCCATTCTAGCTGTTTGTCACCGACAGAATTATTTTAACACGTGATTTAATACGTGATTTAGGTAGGTGCCTAGTAAGAGTAGGGGGTTCGGACCAAGGTTTATCTATACAGAGAGCTGTGATCTGTAACAGAAGGGTGTTATGTACAAAATAGTAAACCGTTGTGTGCGGATTTGCAGCGTTTTTCTTATGCAATGTTTGACGTGTTCTTTTTAGCGAATTTTCGAAGAAAAGGAAGCTATTGTTCTCGGTCCAAAATTTTTAAAACTCGAATTTCCTAAAGATTTTTATACCAAAATCCGTTTCAGACCATCCTGAATTCCCTGCCGAAAGACACCAAAAATTAAATGTATATATATATATTTAAGTAGTATCGGAATACCAATCCTGGGCCACTGCCTTAGATCTCTGATAAAAAGTTTTAACATAAAAGATCAGAACACATATTTTCACTTGAATCCTTGATGTTTTTTATTTTCACTTGAATCCTTGATGTTTTTTATTTTCACTTGAATCTCTGATAAAACTTTTTTACCACAAAACATCAGAACCAGTGACTTTTTTAAAAAAAATATTTTTTTATCAGAAACTCTAGTGAACTCTAAAAAAATTTTCAATCGTAAATAAAAAAAATGCAAATTTAGGGGTCGATATTTTCGAAATTTAGCTCCCTCTGATGTTTTCACTAGAAAAAAAATAAAAAAAATTAAAATGACGTCACGCTAAAAATATTTTTGAATCGTCTTAAATTAAAATGACGAGACGCTCTTCTGAATTTGGGAATCCCAAACCATTAAAGGTGGACCCGTCGAATCGACGGGTCCTATGTATTTAAATATTTTTTCAAATCTACAGGTCCCATTAATAGAGGGTGGTCTCGATTTGATACCACCTTTAAGAATTCAATTCAGACAGGATAAATAGTATCCATACAAGAATAGACAAAAGAAAAAAGTGGGTGGATAAAAAAAAATGAGGGGTAAGTTAAAAAAAAGAAAATAGTAATAAAATATAAGATGAGCAATAAAATTATATTACCAACTGAAATTTACATGGAGATCCGAGACAAGATCACAGATGCTTATGACCATTTCATTTTTTGCAAAGCTGTGAATATTCCAATAGATAAAAAGAGGAGTATATTCTTAAATGTAAATCCACAAACTCTCATATTAAATTTTGATTCAATCAAACATAAACAGTTTATTAGAGATTTTGTTGAAGAGTCTGGTTATTTTGTACCTTGGAATGAGATTTCATTGTATCCAAATCTACCAGAAAATTTCATTCGAGAGTTCAAGGATAAAGTATGTTGGTATGAAATATCATCTGAGCAAAAACTATCTGAGAAATTTATTCGAGAATTCAAAGATAAAGTATGTTGGTATGAAATATCATCTGAGCAAAAACTATCTGAGAAATTTATTCGGGAATTCAAAGATAAAGTACATTGGGAACGTATTTCATCTAGGCAAAAACTATCTGAGAAATTTATTCGGGAATTCAAAGATAAAGTACATTGGAGACGGATTTCATCTAGGCAAAAACTATCTGAAGAATTCATTCGAGAGTTCCAGAATGAAGTAGACTGGAATGAGATTTCATCTGAGCAAAAACTATCTGAGAAATTTATTCGGGAATTCAAAGATGAAGTACATTGGGAACATATTTCATCTAGGCAAAAACTATCTGAAGAATTCATTCGAGAGTTCCAGGATAAAGTATATTGGGAATATATTTCATTTCTCCAAACACTATCTGAAGAATTCGTTCGAGAGTATGCGAATTTTATTGACTGGTATTGGATTTCTGGACAGCAAAAACTATCTGAGAATTTCATCAGAGAGTTCAAGGATGTTTTAGATTGGAGATGGATTTCATCTAGGCAAAATTTAAGTGAAGATTTCATCAGAGAGTTCCAAGATAGAGTGGTTTTGGATCAGTAAAAAAATAATAGTTCAAAAGTGTTCGTTTTAATGGGGGTTCCCCATTAAAACATATTGAACAAGATGCAAGGTTGTTCTGTAGGCCATTAGAGGTGGACTAAGAATTCAATATAAAATAACGAGACGCTACAAAAAACCTGCAAGCGCTATCTACCGATTTTTCAACGAATCTGTGAACCGGTTGCATAACCAGGAAGAGGTGGACGTCTCGCGGGAGGTAGCGCGTTTGACCTCATTCAGCCTTGAAATACACTACTTACTCAACATCGCAGAACGCCCTCCCAGTTTTATAACTGGAGTCTTGACCCATTGCCTACGTATCGGCTTTATAAGAGAGAGATCGGCGGATCGCTGCACGGACAAAACCTCAAGATTTTTTTGCCCTATATATAATGAGGATACACTTCCCTCGAGGTATTAGAAGCGTTACTAGCTGATGGGCCCTTAAGCTAATAATTAATCTAATTCCACCTCGATGGAAGTGAGAGTCGACCTTATCATCAAAATTTCCTTTCTTAACTGTTCTGCTCTCAACATCTACTTAAAATGCAGCAAAAACCGAAACTTCAACGCAACTGAAAAGCCAAGTTGAAATGACTCACGGAATTAAAACTCCGTTGTAAGTCGTGAAGGTTGTGCCATTCAAAGATCCCCTCCTATAAAGGGAGGTAGAGATCGTTCAGGAATGGATGCTGTGTGTAGAAGTTGAGCAGCCACAGAATGTGCGGTTAAGTTGGGACATTTTGCTGAAATTTCCTTTGATTTTTTTATGAGAATTGCACCTATAAGTGTAATTCATTTAAAATTTCGTGAGTTGTAATTCCTCAGGATAAAAATTTCCTTGGATTTCCTCTCCGCTTAAATCTTTTATTTTATAAGTAACTGGACTCGTTTCTAAAATCTCAGCTATTTCAAAAATCTCTTTCGTCCAATTTGCTTCGTATTTGTTTGCAAAAGTTTTCTTTGATTTCGTAATTCTTACACGATTTCCAATTTTAAATTTCTTTTTTCCATTTTTTCCAGTCTTTTTGAATAAATATCTCAGAATTTCATTTTCATTTCTCGCATCAACTTGAGCAGGTGTCATTCCAATAGAACGATGAACGTCTTGTTTGTTGTACTCATTAACTAATTCCTGCAGAATATCGATCCAATTTTTATTTCCATTCACCTCGAAACGAATTTTCATTTTCTGATTCAAAGTTCTGTTGAATCTTTCGATGATTGCAGATTTTTCTAAACTTTCCGTGTGATACATTTTAATTTTATACTTGACTAAAAGTTCTTTGAAAAACCTATTTTCAAATTCTAAGCCTTTGTCTGTGTGAAGGAGTTTAGGAGTAGAATGATTATGAGATTTTACATTTTCCAAAACGTCTTTGAAAGCTTTTGAAACTACTATTCCGTTTTTCTTTTTCAATGGAACTGACCAAACGTACTTTGAAAACGTATCAATGATATTCAACATGTAACCGAATCCATTGTTTTCATTCTCGTATTGTTTCATTATAATCAAGTCCGCAGCCCAAAGATCATCTTTTCCATGAGTAACAATTTTCCTTTTCTGAAATTTCTTTCTAACGGGTTTATGTAATTCTTTCGCAAAATCCAATTTTTCGTTTTCTGATAAATTTAAAATTTCAGTTTCAGGAATTACGTTAGTTTCCTCATTCGGATTTTTTATGAATTTACTTTTATTAGTTTTACATTTCAGACATTTAGCTGCAATTCTCCACCTTCCGTTCGCAGTTTGTACAATTTCCGCGTTTATATTTTTCGTTCGTTTTTTACATTTATGACAATAAATTTCATCCTCCATGTTTTATTAAAGGCTACCGAAAGATTTTTTTAAATTCTTAAAGAGGGGTAGCGATTCGCTCCCCCTAATTAAAGCAAACACAAGCAAGTAGATTTTTTAATGGAGTGAACTCCATTAAAAATAAACCTTAGTATCTAATATTTAAGCTACTTCTTGCCTGATCATATTTTTAGTTGGATCATAAATTAAATTTGTTCTACTTACAATGATGACGTAACAAGTAGTACCTTCTGTGCTACCTGATGCAGATGCTACAGTTTTATTGAATTCTACGTGAAGTATCAAATTACTTTTACTTTGAGATACGTTTTGAGGTTGATCCGACAAGTCAATGCTATAAATTGGATAATCCCTTTTGTAAAATTCTGGTTCGATGTATGGAATTGATGGCTTGGAACTCATTGATTTTTTGAAGTCTAAAAATGCGTTGTACGCCAGAGAATAATCATTTTCATCGAAATCCAAATCTTGATTTTCCTCCGGGTATCTTCTACCACCTAATTCGATCCAATAATTTCTTACGTCTTTATGATTGAATCTAGAATTGTCCTTTTTCTGGTCGTTCGACGCGTCAGTTTGAAAAACTACGAAGCACCATAACGGATTATGCACGTTTCTGTAAATATTTGTAATATCGAACATTAAGGTTTTTCCTGTAACGTTTTTATATTCTATACACTGCCAACTTTTGAATTGAAATTGGTATGGCACGCTTCTAAGTTCTGCGATCAAATTAACTTTAGATTCGTTTTTATATTCAATCACTGGAACTCTCAAAACAAAAGATTTTATCTCCACAACTCCATCACTAGGTATAATCGAGGATGCATCCTTTTTCCAAACTTGAATAACGTTATTATCGCTGTTTCGAATAAAAATTATTTCAAAACCTCCCTTGAAAATTGGAATGGTTATATCTTTGAAAAACCCCAAACCTAAATCGCCAAGGTAACCAACTGCGTTGAATTGACCACCTCCTATTGCTTTCGAATTAAAACCTGAATTTAAAACTTCTCCATTATAATTCTTAGGGCCTGCAAAAGTGACAAGGCCCTGTACCAAGCCAGAAATGCCCGGATTCTCAATTTCATCTACTACAACATTGTGTTTTTTCACTTCTACACTCGAAAACATTTGACCCACGAAATTATCTACCAACATGACTGAATCTGAACCTGAATACGCCTTGGTTGGATCTTTCGACTTTAAAACTCCCTTTACGTAATACTGAATGTTTTTAGACAGAAATTCGTCTTCTAGATCAATTTTGAAAGTTGTCCTTTTGTTTTCAGCATTCAAATTTAAAGTTGAAGTCGGATTTATTGTACGAAACTGCTTTCGCACAATATCGTCTTGATATTTATCAAAAATCTTTTTAGTTTGATACATACTTTATTAGAAAAGAGATTCTTTTAACTTACCCCTCATTTTTTTAGATTTTTTATTTAGGTACTATGAATAAATCTTTAAATACTTGACTTGTATTTGCCTTTAACGTTAAAGAGGGTGGCCAATTTGGCCACCCCCACTTTAAGAGTTTTAAAAGAAATTTTTAAGTATTCTCGACTTGTATTTGCCTTTAATATTTAGGTACTATGAAAAAAATTTTTTATGAGATTTTCTCATAAAAAACACAACTCACTGTAATAACTAAATTTAAACATTTTTTCTAATCGCGTTTATAATTTCCACTTTTCCCAGTTCTTTTCCCTTTTCTAAAAGTTTCGCTTTTTCCGTATCATTATTTTTATAACCGTTCAAAATGTTGGTTTTCATCTCGTCGTAATTTTTAATTTCTTGTTCAATATTGTTGAATTCCTCATCCGAAATTTTACCATCTTTCAAAGCATTCGTGATTTTTTCCTCTATGGAATTTAATTTTGTTCTCGCCAAAAGTGCGATATCCGAATGTTTATTAATTTTGTTTCCTACATAACTGCCCGAAGTTCTCAGGATTGCAGAAAATGTTGTTAATACGGCTGAAAGTGGAACTCCAAAAGGGATTGCCACAGGGAGAGTGATACAAACACCAATCATCCCCAGTTCGGTTAACGTAGTGAAACACTCTATTCCGAAAAACGTTTTCGATAATTTGCAGTATTTTTTTCTCAAATTTCCCCTCATTTTCATTTCGTTTTTTAAAAATTCATATTGTTTTATAATGCGATTTATTCTATAATTGTTGGAATTAAATTCCGGAACTGGAATCTGAGGGTAAATGTTTTTGTAAAACGGAGTAAATTGTATGTCATTTTCAACTGCAGGAGCAGACGGTTTTTGGTTTTCATCAATGTTGTTCATCTTATTTATTATACAAATTATTTACTTTTCAGCAACAAGTAAGCTTTAATATCGTCGAATTGAATCTGTTCGTTATTTCCCGTGGTTGTTGACAATTTTATCATTTTTATTTCTTTCAGTCCTTTTCTTAGTGGAATGAAAACTACTTTCTTTGATTTTTCCGTGTAAACAGTATTAGGCGACAGTGGTTTCTCTATGAAAGAAACGTGTAATAACTCGTGTTCAACGTGCAAATGAGGATGTTCATCATGATTTGTAAAGCTATATTCCGTAATGTTACAATGCCATTCGACTATGTTGTCAGAAAAAACGAGTTGTTTCGGATTATTCTCTGATACGTAGTTGGTATTCTTTTTAAACAAATTATCGGAACCTAAACAATTTTTCAACTGAAATATATCACAAAAATTCCCCTCATCCACAATTCTCATTTCCATGGGAAAGTATGCAACAATTCTGTAAGAATCGTCTTTTAAATGCTCGAGATCGAATTTCAAACTATTCGGATTAACTTTCTGCATATCTTTTTGTATTTCTTTCACTTGAGCTTCAGAATACTTTTTCATAGTGTCTTTTTTCGCTATCAAACTACTTTGAAAACTGGATAAAATACTAATCAACTTGGCTTTGAATGAACTCACATTGAACGTTCCATCGATTTTATATAATAGATCGTAATTTCCATCAGGAAAAGCAAATCTGTAAGCGAACTCGAAGTTTTTTATCTCAAACGTTTTCCTAGTTGTAAACAACAAAGCTGACATACCCAACTGATACTCTTTATTCGGATCGAGTGGAATCGGACTCTCAAACCTTAGTGTATCTCCTGAAATTTTTATAAACATTATTTATTTATTATATAATAAATAATGAATCATGAATACGATATCGATCCTCATCCATTTGAATCAATCAAAGTTCATAATGGATTACTACCGCTTCCTCTTCGGTGTTTAATAGTTGGAACAAGCGGATGTGGAAAAACCACTCTATTGTACAACCTGATTACTAAACCATGGGGAATTCAGTTTGAAAATCTCTACATATTTTCCACAACTTTAGAACAAAAATTTTATAAAGGCTTGAGAAAAACTTACGAAAAAATAGAGGATAAAGTTGGAATGAAAATAGCACATTTTTACGATAGTTGCGGCGAACTAATTGCACTAAATGAATGTCAGCCAAACAGTCTTGTAGTTTTCGATGATTGCGTTAATGTTGAACAGCAACGAGTTATAAAAGATTATTACTCGGGAGGGCGTCATAGGAATATTTCTTGCATTTATCTAACTCAATCATACACTAAAGTTGATACACAGTTGATTAGGGAAAATCTGAATTTTCTGTGTATTTTCAAGCAACGTCCAGTTTATATGAGAGTGATTTACGATGAGTATGTTGGATCGGATTTTACTTTTGATCGATTCAAAGAAATATGCAACGAATGTTGGAACGATAAGTATGGATTTCTGACGATAAACCTCGAGAAACAATTAAAAAATGATCGATACATGAAAAAGTTCAAGAAAACGTTTCTTGAATAAACGATCAAAAACACCGTTAGACGATCAAAATAACCGTTAGACGATCAAAAGCCGCGGCTCACATGTGAGCCTCGGCTTTTGATATCGGTTAAATCACCGTTGAAACGTTTCTTGAATAAACGATCAAAAACACCGTTAGACGATCAAAATAACCGTTAAATCACCGTTGAAACGTTTTAAAATATACGATCAAAAAAATTTTTTTTGTTTACTATAATAAATGTCTACTAAAAAACATTTAGAAAAACTTTTGTTGAAAAAATATAACGAAAATAAAAAAAAGATTGAAACTGATGATTCAGAAACTCGTGATCAAACTGATGATTCAGAATTAGAACCAGAATTAGAACCAGAAAATCGAATTTTAATGAGAAAACCCAAAAAAGAAATGACTGTCAAGGAAGCGAACAAAATTCGAAAACTAGAACAAGAGTTGAGACGTGATTTCCGAGATGCTAGAGTAGATAAGTTGAACGAAAGAGAAACTCAAGAAAAGATGTTTGCACCCATCACTGAAAAATTAGTTGACATAAAAAATACTGTGAAACAAGCTGACGAAGACATCAAGAAATTGGAAATTGTTCCTTACATGCAAGCTCCTATGGTGAGTAGTTCTCCTGTCAAGAAAAGAAAACTGGTGACTTTCGGGCCTACTAATACTCTTGAAATTAAACCAACAGAAGGAGCTTCTGCACCAGTTGATACGGTGTCAGATGAGACCGTAGTAAACACCAGAAATAGTTTATCAAACATTGTGGATATGGTAGATCAGAATCAATCCCCATCGAATAGCGTTGGTCCGAAAGGAATTGGTTCGATTGCTAGACTTTACATCAGACAGGACGATAAACAATTTGGTATATGGGGAGAAGAGGATAAAATTTTCATCGGAGACCAACAAATTATAGTAAACGGAGATACAATCATTATTCAAAAAGAAACGTACAAAGGAACACACGGATTATGGCGTTTGTTAACTGATCCTCAAGGACCTGATCCTGATAAATACACTCAAGAGGATTTGAAAGCTTACAAGAGAATTCTCATTCAAACTAATTCTTTATACCAAAAGAATGATCCAACTACTAATAAAGTAAAGTCCAGTACGGGGAAAAAATGGAAAGATTTGATCGCACCTATTTGGAAAGAAATCAAAGCAAGTAAAGTTGGTTCGGGCTTGATAGAATATTCTGAAAATCCAGTGGAATTTAAATACATCGACAGCCTCCAACAGCTGCATCAGCGTTTGTACTATTTGTACGCACAAGAACGAGCTGGTAATAACAATTTTCACAATGAAAAATTAGGAATTGTAAAGTTTATAACCGATCAGTTGGAAAAAAACATAGATAATCCCAAAGGAATAGAATATCTGTTGAGAGTTGTAAACAGTTTACCGAAAGGTATAATTAAAAATGGTTCCGGAGTTTTAAATACTTTGTTGAACAAACTTGATGGTTTCGTACCTGAAATGCATTTGCCGGGTGGATACAACTATTGCGGTCCATTTACAAAACTAGATAAACGATTGAAAAGAGGAGATCCAGGAATTAATAAATTGGACGAAGGCTGTAAGGAACATGATAAATTTTACAGGGATCACACAGACACGAAAGAAAGACATGTAGCAGATAAAGCACTGGAGGAATTAGCAAAAGAAAGAATGTACGCGAGTGATGCAAGTTGGAAAGAAAAAACTGATGCAGCTAAAGTGAGTGCTTTAATGAAAAGTAAACAATATTTCGGTATGAAAATTCATTATTAAAAAAATTTTACTATAATAAATAACTATGATTACGAAAAAAATAGATTTAACCGAAAATCAATTAACCAAATTGCGAACCGCTTACAAAAAGCGTAGATCTGTTACAGTTCGTTTGACAGCGAAACAAATTTCAGGAAAAGGAAAACATAAAATTAGTCTGTGGGAAACTCAATCAAAAGCAATTGAAAAAGCGAGAGGAGAAAAGAAAGGAATTACGTTAACTTTGGATTATGAACAACTACATTTGAATCACACGGGTGGATTCCTACCACTGTTATTTGCAGGAATAGGAGCACTTGGTGCGTTATTAGGTGGGGGTGCAGCAGTAGCAAATTCAGTAATAGACTCGAAACATAAAGCTGCTGAAGAAGCGGAAATAAAACGTCATAATCTCGAGATGGAAAAACTAGCTCAAAATGCAAAAAGTTTAAGTATTGGGGCCGGTTTAAAAAAACGAAAAAAACGGAAAATTACCAACCTCTGAGTAATTTAGATTTAAATCGTTATGCGAAAAAGTTTAAAATAAAACATTTCCGAGGTGTTTTCATGAAGGATGAACTTCCTAATCGGTCTAAACCCGTTGAATGCGGAATTATTAATTTAGAAAATTCTAATCAAAATGGTAGTCACTGGACTTGTTATTTTAAAAAATCCGAAAAAGAAAAATATTATTTCGATTCCTATGGAAACGCATCACCGCCTAAGGAGTTGGTAAAATACTTGGGAAATTTAAAGATTCGTTACAATTCCGAACAAATTCAAAAAAATAACGATCCTCCAATTTGTGGTCATCTGTCTTTGATAGTGTTAAAAGAACTTTCAAACGGAAAAGATTATGAAACTGTTTTAAAAACATGCAGAGGGAAATTGAATTCTGAAAAAACTTGGTCTCTGTAGGAGTCAACTCTTAGTATAATATTGATGTTTTAATGGAAAATTTCCATTAAAAACGTTTTTTTTATTAAAATCTAAAAAAATGAGAGGTAAGTTAAAAGGATCTCTCCAATAATAGACAAAAGAAAAAGGTGGGTGTGTACCATACACCCACCTTTAAGAATTCAAAAAATGAGGGGTTAGTTAAAAGAATCTCTTTTCTAATAAAAAATGAATGATTCGAAAAATTATATATCATATAATAAAATGTATGATACGAGAAGGCATTGTGAAAAGTGCAATGTTAGCACTACTTATAAAAATTGGGCTAGACACCTAAAGTCTAAGCGCCATGGAAAAAACGACCCGGACCGGACAATGACTATCAGAAAACCTAGAAAAGCAAAACCTGTATTTGTAAATCCGAGGAAATTGCACAAAGTATTTAATTTTAGTGAAAAAGTATTTGAAAAAAACAGAGAAGCTAGAAAAGCAAAATCTGTATATGTAATACCGAGGAAATTGCACAAAGTATTTAATTTTAGTGAAAAAGTATTTGAAAAAAACAGAGAACCGAAAACGGAAGTTGTTAAAAAGGAAACTGCATTTAAATCTAGATTAGTGACTTACGACATTAAAAATACGAAAGGATTTAAAGATGCTTCCAAATTTCTGAACAGTATTGAAAGAACCGTAACAGGTTTAATCAAATGGAAACTTAGAGAAATGAAACTAAAAGTTAATGTAGTTTTAATCGCAGAATTTAAAAAAGGAACTAACAAAAATAACATGGAGTATCAGGAACTCAATTTCAAAACTAAAAACGTAATAATATTGCATTCAGCAGAAGTTGCAAACTGTTACGATGAAATGAAACAGAAAATTCTAAATGAAATGGAAACGTTCGAAATTAAAGGATCTAATTGGCAACTTCATAAGATCAAGCATTTGGAACTGAACGTTAACAAGTACGTTCCTTTGAAAGGATCGTCTTACATTGAACTCCCAGCTTTTCTGCAAAATAGGAAAGCAATTATAAATGTGAAAAATGACGATAATAAATGTTTCCTTTGGTCTGTTCTTTCAGCTTTACATCCAGCTGACCAACATTCGTATAGAATAGGAAAGTACATTAGTTGGGAACATGAGTTTGACGAAGCGTTGAAAGATATCAGTTTTCCTATGAAACTTACAGACGTAAAAAAGTTTGAGAAAAGAACTGGGATTTCCATTAATGTTTACTGTCTGAATGAAAAAAATACTATAGTACCCTTGGAAATAACGAAAGATGAAAAGGAAAGGCACATTGACTTGTTGTACTTGAAAAACGAGAAAACTGAACATTACTGCTGGATCAAGATCTATGGAAACTGGTTGGTCATAGTCAGCTAACAAAGGATGGTCACAAACGATTTTTATGTAAAATGTGTTTAAATAGCTTTGGAACTCAGGTTAAACTAAACGAACATAAAGTATATTGCGGTGTTCATAAAGCTGTTAAGGCGGAATTACCAGAACCTTATGATAACATCTTACAATTTGAAAATTATAGACACTCTTTAAAAGTACCTTTTACAATTTATGCAGATTTTGAATGTATGTTACAAAAGATTGATACCTGCAAACCAAATCCCGATGAATGCTATACAAATGACATTCAAAAACATGAACCGTACAGTTTTGTTTACTTCATGAAAAATGCCGAAGACGAAAGTAGGAAAAACTATGTAGGTGATTATAAACTTGTACAATATTCTGGACAGGATGTGGTAAAAGTATTTTACGAAAAAATAAAAAAAGATGCCTTAATGGTGGCGAGAAAATACTATGACGTTAATATTCCCATGAAAGATTTAACCGAAGAACAACAAAGAGAATACGATAGTGCTGAGAGTTGCCACATTTGTGAAAGAAAATTTAATGAACTCCCACCTATAATTGAAAATAAACTTGATGTACTGAGAAAAACAATTCAACACTTTATTGATAAAAAAGATGACAATCAAGCAGATATATATAATGAAGAATTAGAAGTTTTGAAGTCAAATATACCTGATAATTGTATAAAAGTACGGGATCACTCACATTTGACTGGAATGTACAGAGGAGCAGCTCATTCGATTTGTAATTTAGAATATAAAAATCCTAAGTTTATTCCAGTATTTTTCCACAATCTTTCTGGCTACGATGCACATCTATTTATTAAAGAATTTGAAAAAGATAATTACGATATTAAACTTTTACCGCAAAGTGAAGAGAAGTACATTTCCTTTTCTAAAATGATAGCTTATGAAATTGATGAACTCGATAAAAATGGTCACAAAAAGAAAAAGACTATAGAATTGAGATTCATAGATTCTTTTAAATTTCTTTCTGCTTCTTTAGATTCTTTAGCTAAAACTTTAACTAAAAATCAATTTAAGGAAATAAAAAAGTATTTCCCAAAAGAACATCTCGAACTAATTACTAGAAAATTAGCTTATCCATATGAGTATATGGACTCTGTTGAAAAATATCGAGAAACTAACCTTCCACCTATAGAGAAATTCTACAGTAAACTCACTGGAGAAAATGTTAAAGAAAATGATTATAAAAATGCTCTAGAAATTTGGTCTACATTCAAAATTAAAAATTTGGGAGAATTTACAGAACTTTACAATAAAATTGATGTTCTTTTGTTAGCAGATATCATGGAAAACTTTAGAAATATATCTTTAGAAAAATATAAATTAGACCCCGCTTGGTACTATACAACACCAGGTTTCGCTTGGGACTGTATGTTGAGAATGACCAAACAAAAGATAGAATTGTTAACAGATTATGATAAGATTTTACTCATAGAAAAAGGAATAAGAGGCGGAATTTCTCAATGTTCAAAACGATACGCGAAAGCTAATAATAAATATATGGGAGACCAATTCATCAAAGAAAAAGAAACTGTTTTCATTGAATACTTGGATGCAAATAATCTTTACGGTTGGGCGATGAGTAAATTTTTACCTTATGGAAATTTTGAATGGAAAATGGATCTAGATAATTTCGATATACAATCCATTCCTGATGATTCACCCAAGGGTTATATTTTAGAAGTTGATTTAAAATATCCTCAAGAACTCCACGATTTACACTCTGATTTTCCTTTAGCTCCTGAAAATAACTATGGTGATGAAAAACTATCAAAACTTTTATGCACGTTGTATGATAAGAAAAAATACGTTATCCATTACATTACGTTAAAACAGTATTTACAACTAGGAATGAAATTAGAAAAAATTCATAAGGTTTT
This sequence comes from Leptopterna dolabrata, assembly GCA_954871275.1. Classification (NCBI taxonomy): domain Eukaryota; kingdom Metazoa; phylum Arthropoda; class Insecta; order Hemiptera; family Miridae; genus Leptopterna; species Leptopterna dolabrata. Next base: position 7,394,414 of record OX940985.1, read on the forward strand.
AGAATTTGGCCAAAGTGCTTGGTTAAAAAGCTATATTGATTACAATACAAATCTTAGAGCAAAAGCCAAAACAAAATTCGAAGAAAATTTTTTTAAATATATGGTTAATAGTGTATATGGGAGGACAATGACGAATGTACGTAAACATGTGGATATTAGGCTTTGTTCTGATGGTTTTAAATTGGAAAAACTAATTTCAAAACCAAACTTTAAAGGTAGAACTATTTTTTCCGAAAACTTAGCGGCTGTACACATGGAAAAAGTAAATATCACATTTAAACAGCCAATTTTCATTGGTATGAGTATACTAGACATTTCCAAAACTTGTATGTATGATTTTTATTACAACACGGTTAAAAAACAATATAAAAGTGATGTAAATTTATTATACGGAGATACAGATAGTTTAATAATGGAAATAAAAACGGATGATTTTTATAATGATATGAAAAATATGTTGGATCATTTTGATACTTCTGACTATCCAAAAAATAATGTTTACAATATTCCACAAGTTAATAAAAAAGTGTATGGGAAATTTAAAGATGAGTTACAAGGTAAGATTATAGATGAGTTTATTGGACTTCGCCCAAAGTGCTACGCTTTTAAAATATTCGAAACTAATGATGTTACGAAAAAATCTAAAGGAGTAAAGAAAAATGTCGTTAATAAGGGTTTAAGTATAGAGGATTATAAAAGATGCTTATTCTTTAAAGAACCAAACTATCAGAAACAGATATTATTCAAATCGAAAAAACACGATGTGACCACAGTACAACAGAATAAGAAAGCTCTTTCCGCTCATGATGATAAAAGATTTATAATGAAAAATGGCATAGATACTTTGGCTTGGGGTCACTATGAAATAAACATAAGTAGAGACAATTTTAAAACTCGCCTTGAAGAAATAATAAAAGAAAATAATAAAAAAGAAATGGAATTATAAGTAGGATTAAAGTAAATACTAAATTATAATTTTTATAAGGGATCCCTTATAAAAGCCTAATGGGACCTCCTCTTACAAATATTCTGTGCACAAAGTTTAGCATAATTTGATTATCCTCTTCGATGCATTCAAAACAAATATTACCATTTCGTACTCTAACCCTAGAATTTCTGAAAGGAGTAAAATTTAGAATGTTTTCAGTTAGTTTATTTTTTCCGGTAAAAAAGTTACGTTTCACAGTTGGTAAATCCAAAAACTTATGATACTTCCTCACGAAATAATCAGTCAGTTCTCCAGATTCAGATACTTCCCACCACTCACTCTTGGAAAGACAATTTCCATCTTCTAATTCTCTTAACGATTTAAAGTGTTCCATTTTTATTTTATTGGAGAGATCCTTTTAACTTACCCCTCATCTGAATTGAATACTTAAAGGTGGGTCCGTAGATTAAAAAAAAATATTTTCTATAATAAATAAAGAGATATGGGTTTAAATGATGAAGCATTAGATTTATGTGAAGAACATGGAGGTTTCTGGAAGTTTGTAAAGACACCTGAATTTCAATTTTATGAAAAAAACTGTTACGCACTAGATAACATTTTACGTGAATTGAAGGAGTATAGATTTTGTAAAGGGTTGTGCAGAGAACGTTTATTTGGTGTCGATGGTAAATCACCACTCCGAACAAAGGAGCAAGTAAAGACATACCTTAAAGAAAAAAAGATTAAGGTTCCTAAAAATGCTACTGAACATCAACTCAGAAAATTGCTTTATAATGAGGATAAAGCCGAACTGAAAAAGCAATTTGAGGATTATTTTACATGTTGCTAAAGCTCAGAATGCTTGGGGTATGAAGGAGATTTTATTTTTAATGAGCTGTGTTCATTAAAAGTTCTTATGCTACTAACTAGCAGGTTATTTTATATTGTATTGTTGTACACTTTTCCTGTCTGAATTGAATTCTTAAAGGTGGGGTCGAATCGACCTCACCTTTAAATAGATTGGGATTCCCAAATTCAGAAGAGCGTCTCGTCATTTTAATTTAAGACGATTCAAAAATATTTTTAGCGTGACGTCATTTTAATTTTTTTTATTTTTTTTCTAGTGAAAACATCAGAGGGAGCTAAATTTCGAAAATATCGACCCCTAAATTTGCATTTTTTTTATTTACGATTGAAAATTTTTTTAGAGTTCACTAGAGTTTCTGATAAAAAAATATTTTTTTTAAAAAAGTCACTGGTTCTGATGTTTTGTGGTAAAAAAGTTTTATCAGAGATTCAAGTGAAAATAAAAAACATCAAGGATTCAAGTGAAAATAAAAAACATCAAGGATTCAAGTGAAAATATGTGTTCTGATCTTTTATGTTAAAACTTTTTATCAGAGATCTAAGGCAGTGGCCCAGGATTGGTATTCCGATACTACTTATTTATATATATTTATATATTTATATATATATTTATATATTTATATATTTATATATATATATATATATATATATATATATATATATATATATATATATATGTAGGTATGTGTCATTCCAGACGATAACTCTCGAAAGAATTGAGATAAAAAGTTCAAATTTGCACGAAAAATCTGTCTTGGCAATCGACAGGCTACGTTCGAAGATGGACAGAATCGGGTCACCCTAAGGGGGAGTTTTGGGGAGTTTTAGGGGGGGAAAATTACCCATAAATTCCCAAAATGAAAAAGTCTGACAAGTGACACCTCATTTTAAAGGTTTTTGTACGCTGAACACGATGGTGAAATCAGAATTGCGATATCTCATTCCATTCTCAAACTGGAGCACTTTGAAGATGAAGGAACGTGGTTATTTCTTGAGATGTTCTTCCTGGTTCGTCTGCTCTAATCTGATAACGGAATGGGATATCGCAATTCTGACTTCACCATCGTGTTCAGCGTTGGAAAATCTACAAACCGAGGTGTTGGTCGGCAAAAAATGGAACAAAAAATTTGTTACGTACCCAATACCTACTCTTCTGGTATTCAAAACATTTTTGATTTCCCCCTCCCCCTCCTTCCACCCCAAATTTTACTTTGCGTAAAACTACTCCTGTTTTAATTTTGTATGGTATCAAGTTGGGAAAACATTGGCCGAAAATTAATTTTCAGAAAATTTTAGGCGGAGGAGGAAGATGCCGAAAACTTCAAAAATTCGCTCTTATAGCCATGCTGCATGACTGTGGTTTTTTAAAATTAAAAACCTGCTTAACTGGCAGGTTCATCATTTTTGACCTGGATAAATGAAAAACTGGATATTTGAAAAACCCGGTTAAGTGACCGGTAAAGGGTCGGTCCCTTGAAACGTCAATTATCCAGGTTCAACTATATATATATATATATATAGTGTTTTTTGACTCCATGCTTGCAAACTGGGTACGCTTGCAGTAAGTCCTAAGTCATACAACAACGCTAAAAGCTATGATTTCTAAGGTGGACTTGGAATACCACAGATTTTTGATACTTCACGGTGATCGGAGCAAGAAGTAGGTAATCATAGGTTTAGGGCCTACATTTTCAAGTGAGAAGCGGATACCATAACCAGCAGGCCGAATTTGGAGTTTGCGGTTGATTTCGAGCGGTTAAGCGGTAGATTGGAATTTTAATTCCGAGGGGAGCAACAGAAACGAATGTTGCGTGTCACCTAATGACCAGACGGTCCCCGAGGCCGGGCCGCGGAAGTTAATGCGGAAAAAAAATTACGCAACACGCTGCACCCCGGCGTCTCGAGTCGTAAGTCCTGCTGTGCAGATTTCGATGGAGTTCGTTTATTTTTGGTTTAATGGATCTTCGGCGAACAAAAAAGAGAGGATATTAGGACCGTAGGTGTGTAACGGAGCGACGAGGATACAACGCAGGAAGTAGAGATGATCGGAAGTGAAAGCCGACGTGCTGAGCGGAGTACGTTTTGTGTAGAGTAATCCATCAGCTCGCTCGGTGCCCCTCCCATTTTCTTAATTAATTTTACTTGATTACAGATTAGTTTTCAGTTAAATTTGACTCATCGCAATCGAATCCCCCGTATAACATAATCGCCAGCGCAAGGCACGAACCACGGGATGGACCTTCTTCCCAACAAGATGTATAAATGAGAGGGGAACGTATGAAGACAGAAGTAAAACACGACAGTGACCAAATTGCCTCAATCGCCACGGCTGTCATTATAACCAATACCACTAACCTGACAACGCAAAATTAATGTTTGTTCTCAAATAATTGGTTCTCCAGAATAAAATTCCATCTTTCGGTTCAATAGCTACACAAACTACCTACTTAATAAGGAGTTTTTGTCAACAAAAAAAATTGTTGAAAAAAATTATTCAGAACTTGTGGAAAAATTGTAGTTTGAATTCCGATTTAAAAACGCTGCAAAGTCCTTGTCACATGGGTTTATTATTCTATTGGACATACCTACAGAAATGGTGGCTGTTTATTTATTGTTTCTTTCATGTAAAATAATTGAAATAGCTATTTCTGGTGGTTTCCACCGATTTTGGGCCCAATAACACGAATTAGGTACGCTCCTTTTTTTTCAAATTATCATTGATCATTGATAGTACCATTTAATCGTCTTGATCCACGTGTTGACACTTTTTCTAGTGTTATTATACAAATTGATGGTGATTTCAGACGATTTCCCAGGTTTTTGACTAATAAAAAATCAATTTTGGGAGCTGAACATCTGGTAGAACCTCAGTTTTCCACTCTTCGGTCAAAATCGACTTCATATTCGGTCTTCTCGTGCCCAAAAACATGGAAAACGATACCTCAAAAGCTCATTTTACAAACATGTTACTAAAACACAAAAAGTACCTATTTGTATACAAATTTTCACTCATAACACCCCCGGATATATTCCGATCGGGCTGAAAAGTTTCGGGACACAACTAGGGCCTAAATGGAGCATGTGTGCGAAAGAACGAATTTTTTAGACCGAAAATGAAGCCGATACATGTGATACGGCGGACGGCGGACGGCGGACGGACATTGCATTTTTGGAACCTACGCACTTTGAAACGGAAAAGAAAAAATTTTGAGATGTTATAGGTACAAAATTTTTGCTGAGTGAATACATAGGTTTATTATTCACAGAATAATAAACCAAAAATACGCGTTGTTTTTCGAATGAGGACGATTAAAAGTAAAAATGGACAAAAAAATGGCGTACCTATCACGTTACTTTCGCTATAGAACAGAATTTGGCCAGAAAAAGAAGAATTTGTAACCCACGAAAATTGCCCACTGTGCGTATTTATTCATTTTAATCATTACTTAGGTATATGTAGTATACCACAAACGTCTCACAGTGCCTACTGCCTGCTAGTAAGTGTAAGTTAAGTGCATATTATAGTAGTAAGTGTAACTTACCTATTAAAATAACCGCACAATCCGGAAATGATCGTTTTCGTGACCACACAATCAATATTCAGTTGATTTACTGGGGTGAACTTTAGGTATCTATTCAGATAAACGTATGAGGTTTGTGCTTTTTACCCTTACCTATTTTAAGACATCCTAATTCGGTCAGCTGAAGCCAAAACTAGGATCAAATGACCAATCATCAGGTTGAAACAGGTTTCTTCTATCTGTCGGATAGATCGAGCAACTCGGATTAGCTCGATTTATTCTAGTTGTTATTGCTATAAGCACAAATGCTTTGTTAATGTGTTTTTAGAATAAAAGACACCTACCTGGAGTACCCATAATTGCCTGCGTAGTATGATGAAGTAGGTATGATTGTCAATGATCCTATCTTGTTGAGATTCCTGCGAAATGTACTCAAGGGACAGTAACGATACATACTTTATATAGTTTGTTCAAAAATAATTCTATTTGGAAATGCTATTTAGGAATAGAATTCCAGAAGGAATTCAACATTTTCCAAATTGAATCCAACATTTCCAAAATAGAATTTCACATTGCAATATTCCGAAAGAGAAAATAGATAATAAGTAAGAAGGGGGAAACTATTTATACTGAGATGGGTTTAACAGGATGCTCTGTCCTCTACGGGATAACAAGAAGAGGCAATCAACTCTCGAGATCATTTTGGAAAATAACGTTGGAGTAGATTTGTTGTTAGGTAGGCATATTGGTATTAGAATTAGAATAATTACTACCCACTTCAACACTTTTTCTTGTAATTTTTTCGAAACCTTGCGAAGTTTTGAATTCTATTTGGAGAATGTTGAACTCCTTTTGGGAAAAGTTGTTTAAATTCAACATTTTTCCAAATGGAATTCAACATTTTCGAAATAGAATTCAACATAACGCGAGGTTTTGAAAAATTGACAAGAAAAAGTTTTGAGGTGGGTAGTAATAATTGTAATTCTAAGAACAGTAATATTTAAAATGGAAAATGTTGAATTCTATTTGAAAATGCTATATTATAGGCAATAGGTAAACTTGATAGAATTATGATCTTTGAAGATTCTATGTAAAAGCTTCGATAAACTATGAGATTTTAACGAAAGAAAGCAGCCAAAGCAGACAAAGACGTCGGAGGACTTCGAACTGGGTTCAGTAAGTTTCTTAGAGTTTGATAAGTTTCTAGGCCATACAGTTCTGACTTGTCGATACCGTCTGATGCGGTTTTCAACGAGTTTCGAATCTCCTCGTCCATATCCAGCGTTCCTGCGCAACTCCGCCCGTTCGCTTCTTCAAATGGAAGTTGTGCACAGTCCGGCGCTGATAGCCAGTCTTTGATCCCGAGTCCATTCATGATGCAACTCCTCAGTGTCCTCACTGCACTGTCCCAACTCGCCTGTCTAAAAAGAGTGAAACGAGGATTTGGAATTTGAGCTGGTCCAGCACCCTTGACAATGTCATCACGCTGGGTGATTTCGACTGTCGCGTGATTATAATTATTGGTTATTGACTGTCACAAAAGCTATACTTGCTGTTTATTCATGCCCATAAAAGGTGAAGGCTGGTGAAGGCTATTAGACATATCGTAATACATTATTGGGAGATTGTGAAGTCCGAAGATTTTAACTTCACATTGCTGCCCACTACATAATTTATCAATATTCTTATTTAATTGATACAAGAGATTTATGCAATGTGAGTACTTATTCGAATAGGCATGAGAGCAGATAACGACGTTGATTGAGGTATCCGCCGTACTTAGGTATTTCCTAACAGTAGGTAGGTACATAACTGAGAGATTTCCACTACGATTAGCACCTAATCGCTAACAGTATAGGTAGGTGATGATATTCTGTTTTCAACGGTTACACGGCCTCCTTACCAAATGAGTATTCTAATAGTACAGTGAGATAAATAGTAGGGAAGAGTGGCACCATCGATCTGGTGGAGCTCAATCAGTGAACTTTACATAATTTGTTTCAATTTAATACTAATAATTGAATGATTATAATTATTCAACGCCCTGGAACAGAGCACACGGCACTGCAGGATATTTTGAGCGTGTGAGAAAAAACATTTTTGGAGGCAATAAACTATTAGGTATGTACCTACATAGGTTAAGTTTCAAAGTAGGCCATTGATATGTCGCCTACATTCTCTTCTTTAGAAAAGTTTTCCTACTAGTATTCTTGTTTTTACTAGTATGAGCTCAAGGATTTTGTAGTAGTTATGCTATTATACATTTCGAGATTTTCTCTTTCAATCCCATACCACATATACCGAAATATTTGTTACCTGACTGCTAACAGGGTAAAGAAAAATTGCATGTCGGGAGCAACCATCGGATCTTCTATACCTATAAAAAGCCCCAAGTAGTCCTCTTCAATGGAACGTATTGGTGGATTTTATTGTTCCCCCTATTATTAGAACAGTAAATTAATGGGTGCATCATACTAAACAAAGATCAATATTCACGGATTCTTGGCCACACATAGACGTACGACAGGATAGACGCATAACCTTTGCTCAGAGAGGTCTGAAACGCAAAACATGAATGGAAATTTGTGGTATTTTAGATTACAGAAATGTTTTCCTCCCAAAAGAAATCGCAGTTTGGCATTATCACGTGCCCAAAAATTACCTACCTAGGTAATTGTGGGAAAACGAGAGAAACCTGTCATATCTACTTACCCCGTTTTTTTTAGGAGTTTTGAACATTCCTTACTATCTACGCAATTTGACAGAACTAATGAGCAATAAAAAAATGAACATTTTTGAACCAAAGACTCAACAATTCAACTTTTATTCTGGACATGTCGGGTTTCTCCTGGTTGGCAAATGAAATGCCCAGTTCATGTGTGTGTTCAGTGTTCATGTTCCTCTTACAGCTCAGAATGACTGAGTTATTTCAAACAACATTTTTCGAATAGCGTAAGGTTTTTAAACTGTAGGCCATTATGCATGAATAAACAGAAGTCAATTGAAGAGGTTTTAAAACTTCAACAAAATACGTCATTAAAATTAAATAATCATGTTTGAACAATTTTGCATTATTTTTGGTTTATTATTTTCAATAATGAACCATTAGAATCGAGCAAAAAAAAAAAAAAATCTAACCCCCCCTCAAAATTTGATGGTTTACGTTTCAAGGTTTTAATTTTAAAAAGCGAATAGGTACGTAAACATTGTATCTTAATGGAAAACTAAAACTTTATTCAAAAGTAAAGCTGGCAGGGCAGGGCAGGGTGTTCAAAAATTATGGTTCCATTACAAATTATTCAGGGCGATCCGGTCAAACGTGATCATACGCCAAAACTATTTAGCTTGGATTGTGTCAGTAAGATAATCTTCTACCTCTTTCAGATCGTGCTAATTCCATTCACTCATGGGATTTTGCCCAGTAGGGTTTACTTCTTGTGGTTGGTAAGCTGTTAGGTATTGAAGGTTTTAGAATTGTTTACGTTGAATGTTGAAACCAAATGTTGATGTAAAACGTGAACAAATAGGTAGGTAACCGAATGAAATGTAATAAAAGTTCATAACTGAAAACCTAATTATAATGTAAGCAATCCGCCCGCCGTGGATGCTATGGAAGTAGCTGGGCCCGTGGTTCAAGGTAAATCCTGGACTTGTCGGATTTCTCCTGTTCACCAAAGATTCCCAAGGCTTTATCCTGGTTCGAAACCTCAGGAATAGTCGGGTTTCTCTCGAAGCACGTGCCTCCATACAAAAGATAATATTTAGGTATGCAAAAAAACGGAATTATATTTTCTGGACATGCTGGGTTTCTCAAACGACTGGATTCATAAGTGGTTAAATGGTTCCACCATTGGTGGTAGAATGTACCCAACCGACAGTAGGGTGCATTCAACTAATTTCACCATTAAAAAAACAAAAATTTAAAATTAGACATGTGGAGTAAAAAAGTTTTTCTGTTAAATGGTCGAATGGTGTCACCAACCTCTACCTATGTGATCTAGGGCGGTATTCATATTCCTCACTTAGTTGTAAATAAGTAAATGAGTGAACGTCTGAGGAGGCGATGGCAACTTCAGCTATTCATAAATCTAATCAGTGATTAAGGAAATGCTCAAGAGCGTATCCTTGAGCATTTGCTTTAGCTCTAATTCATAAGCAGTAAGCCAAGCCGGTGTTTGGACTTTCGGGCTCACTTGATTACAAAAACGCTGCAAATCCCTGCACAACGGTTTATTATTTTGTATAGAATACCCTTCTGTTACAGATCACAGCTCTCTGTATAGATAAACTACACTACACTACTGTACACTACACTACTGTATAGATTAAATATAATATGTACTATTCTATACATATTATGTAGATCGCAGACCCTCCGTAGGTTAGCACCTAACCCCGTACTCGTTACTAGGTACCTACCTAAATCACGAGTTAAATGTTGCTAAAATAATTCTGTCGATGACGAGCAGTAACTAAAACGGCAAAAAGAAACGCAAATAATGAAGTCCTAAACGAAAATTGTTGATGTGGAGTGAAATAGATCTGTGGTCAGTACCTACCCTCGTGGTCAAGTATAATGAACCTTTGTGTAATAACTTGCCCATCAAAACTTCAACAGTTGTTCAAGTTGCAAAAGTACCGATCAACATAATCCAGCCCCTTCTTGGTAGATGAGCCGTTTTGTAATAATTTACCGTTGTGCAATAATTTGCCGTTTTGTAATAATTTACCATTGTGTAATAATTTACCCATCAATAATACTTCAACGTTTGTTCAAGTTTCACAAGTACCTACCAACAAAATCCAATAGTCCATCACTTATCAAATGAAATAATATCGCAGAACAACCAGCTCGACTTCATACAGCCATCCTTGATTATAATCAGGTGCTCCCTAGCGATGATATCCGGGCCGGATTAATACCGTTTGATTCACAATCGTGTTGACGAAGCTTATTGGTGCACACGAACGGCTGGACGTACAATGCTCCGGGTGGTCTCAAAAAATTGTTTAGCTCAAGACAAATTTTATAACGTAAAAAAACCATACCCTTCTATCGAAAGTTTTCGAGATACGGCTTTCTGAAAATTTCATCCCCTATTTTGAACCCCTTAGAGATGACTGACAGTAACGCCGAGCTTCGAGGACCAACTAGACCCCGAACGGAACCTATAACCCGAATATGTCATCAATTTTGTTTCACGGTAACTAAGAAAAGTGGCCAGTATGGTGTACGGCGGACGGACAGAAATATTTTTATTGCATTTTCGGATTCTACATACCTTGAAACGTAAACTATCAAATTTTAATGGGGGATTAGAATTTTTTTCTCATGCTCGATTCCAATAATAAACCAAAAACCAAGGTAGGTCGGAAGCTACCAGCGTTTCTTTAGCGCAAGTCAAATCATCAAACGGAATTTTCGTTTTTACATCTTTCGTGGCATTTTCCAATTTCACCTTGCCGTAATGGTTACGTACGAGCAAGTATTCGAGTTTGACAGAATTCTACATCCAGGAGCATTTGAGGGTAGTTCGGGCGCCCAAAATGTACGTATGCGTGATTCACACACCCCCCTCGGATTCCTGGATGATGAGCAATTTCGGCGCAGGGTCCGGATCCGAAAAACTACGGTCAGTGCATTGTCGGGAAGAAAACATCATCTTTGTGCAACTCTCCAACTGCGTGAATTATTGGTTTGCGATCCTCTGAGCCTTCAAGTGCGCCGTATCAAGTCAGGTAGGCATGCAATGTAGTTTACTTGGGTTATCAGTAGGACTCGGATCCGGGCATATTTGCATATTTTAATGGGCGATTATACTCGTTGAAACAAGCATTTTGGCAGAAGAATGAGGTCTCTAGAGTTTACAGAATAGAAGTTATAAAATCTTATAAAATCCTATTGGGGCCTTTTTTTGAATAAAATCCTATAAAATCTTATATGTGGGGTTTTCTTGGTTTAGTGTACTATTTTGCTCATTTTCGCATGAAAATCGCATATTTCCTACCATCCGAAAAGAGGGCATATATTATTGAAAAATACTTGAAGGATTTTGAATCCTCGAACCGTTTCATTGCCAAAGCTAAGGCTGCCCTTATGGATGAGGCTGCATTTCATCTCACATTTTTAATAAAGCAGACCTAAGTTCACTTCCTGAACTCATCCTGAGGCTCGAAACCAGCGGAAAGGAACTCACTGAAGTTATTAAATTGATGGAAGAAAGCTGGCAATTGGCCCGGTAAGCCTGGAAAAATTGTCAAAGAGAAGCTGGAATTCGTTCTTGAACGGAATCCTGGCTGGAAAGTTGGCCAAAATGCTCAGAGGAGAACCGCGCAGAGGTCTCAATTTCACGCCAGCAGAAGCAGCTTCACTAATGTATTTGCCTCTCGTTTCAGCTGACGTCGTGTGATCATTTTCCGCCTTGAAGTTGTTGGTAACTGATTTAAGAAAATCTCTGAAGACTGAAAACATTGAAAGGTTGCTGGTGATTCAGTACAATTCCCAGTTGTAAAAAGCGCGTTTTCGCTCACATGTAGGTACCTACTCATATTTTCATTTGTTGCACGTAGCAAGTATCTCCAAATTCACATGTGCAGTAGGTGCCTACCTAGTATACAAATTTAAAATAAAAAATGAATTTTAAACCCTTCACTTTCTTTCCCTTTTTTCAAGTTTTCTATCGAGCGCTATGCTTTTTGAGCTCATGACTCCTCAAATCCTATATGACAGTCTTATTTAGCCATTTTTCGATTCTTTATACGATCTTATTTAATGGGTTTAACGCGCTTATTCTGAGGTTTTATCGGTCCTATCGATCCGAGCCCTAGTTATCAGCCTTACAGCGGTGCTGAGATTATGTAGGTATGCATCGAAATGATTTTGATACATAACGTACGAGCTTCCTGCTCCGTTAGGGGTCATTCCTGTATGTAAAGGCAGGTAATGAGGGTGGATAATGACTCATGATCGGGGGCAGCTCAGTGGTCGGGCCAATAAAGAAACCGTTGTGTAATGATTTCTGCAGACATTTTTTTCGGCGACCTTGTTACGCAAGGTGGACCCGTCCTACGTTATGAAGGTTCTCGTACCGGTAGGAAGGACCCGGCTGACCGCTAACGATACCGAAGTCACCGGTTTGCAAATCCGTTCGGAATCCGACAATTTATTTCCACCTCATATCCACGGTCTGGGTTTTTCTTAATTCACACCATCAGCCAGAAGTTATTTACCTGCACGGCAAATCACACGGTAATCAGTAGATGATTAGAGGCTTAGCTGCTAATAACGCTAAGGCTCATAGAGCTTGTAGATTATCTGGGTTGATCGAAAATTGAATGGGCATATTACTGAAGTAGATCACCTGATTAGTGTGGAAACTGTGTTACATCTAGTTCTGTAACCGTCAATCTTCGCGCGTTCTCTGGACTCTTAACTTTGCAATGGAATGGATTATGAACAACAACCAACCCATCGCTGAATGATGCAGTTAGCAGATACCTACCTATTCATTAGAGTCAATAAATATTTGGTTGGATAAGTATTTGCCAATAAAAATAACGACTCTTGCAGGGCTACGTGTAAATTATCAATACATCCAATCCACTCAAGTATTTTCATTAATTTTTTTTTTCTCATCATCAAGTATTTTTGAGCACCCTGAACACCACTAAACGGACAACATGAACATTCATATTGTCAAGAAGCATAAACAAAGAACAAAACTGGCAAACAACTCACAAAAATAATAGTAATATAATATAGATGAGCTTTGAATTAGGCAGTACCTTTTGGTTAGAGCCGATTGACAAACCAACGTCTGTAAATTCCGAATGCACACAACTTTCAGAAATAAATACGTCCGCTTGGATCACCATAAGCGACGAAGAGAAAAAATACTTAACTGCCGTCAAGCAGGTTATAACTCATCACCAAAATTTGTGTTCAAGTGAAGAAATAAATTGGAACGCTTCACAAAAACCCCAACTTTCTAGAATAGATTAGATTAGATTTTCACCTAATAGCCAACTTTTCCCGCATTCAAACGTCATTTTCTCCCCAAAATGCCATTGCACATTTTTTAAATTTTATTATACCGTTGGAAAACTGAGACTTCGAGGAAGTTTTTCCTGAGGAGTGCGCGGCAAAAAATGTATGTACACATTTGAATCGGGAAAATGGATGGAAGAATAGAAATGCTCAAAATTTGCACTTTGGCCTGATGTTTCCATGCAACAAAGTTTGGTTTGGAATCAGACAGATAGGAAATTTGACGCTCTTTCCAATAGTGTCCTCAATTTTGATTTTACAATGTACCCGAAGGGAGTAGAACTACTACTGGGTCCCCTTTTAGTGAGAGGAGGTCAGAAAAGTAAAAAAAAAATTCATCTTCAACAAGTCGGTAAAATAAGCGACTAAAAAAAGAAACTTAAGAGGCATTTTTTGTCGGGAATGAGCCCTAGAATCGACCCTGAGAGTTTGTCCCAACTCATCGATAGAAATATTACGAAATCAATGTCAACCCAATCCAGTCAATCATAGCACATCCAGTGGTGTTGTTACTGGATATACATAAATGTGGTTTCAGAAATTGAGAATGTGGTTTCTTACCATAGAAATATAGAGGTGGGTGTAGGGAACTATAATCCAATTGCTTATTATAATTTTCGTTTAACCCCATACTGGACAACAGAAAATGTTACCAATTACATTAATAATTTACAACAGGTATAAGATACGCAACGCCATACACAAGAGATCTGAGCTCAATGAAACACAGTTGGATGCAGCAAAATCTCGGTTTGCTTATACTGAGGATCCAAAATTCGTCTCAAGAAAGCAGCTGGAGACCCCGCAATCGACTACTCAAAGTCAAAACCATCCCGAAATCAGTTTAGGTAAGCCTGTTCCTGTGCAGTGGAAATTCGAATGAACCAGGTAACGATGACAAAAATTATGTATTTTCTAGAAACGTGAATTTGGAATTATCCAAAAACCCAATATTGGGCAGACAGTGGGAACTCGACTCATGTCGTCGTATAGGTACTTATTTTGTATTACCCAAAGACCCCCAGGGGGCCGAGTTACGGTGGGGACCCTAATTATTCTGGCGCGTACCTACCGCCAAATTTTCTTTCATACTCGTCAAGTTTCCGATTTTTTTGATCGTTCACGGACCACTTTTTAGACCATTATTAGTTCATTCGAATTTACAACGCACCATAAAGCGGGCCATTCACGACCGTTCCAAACTGCCTCACGTCGCGCCAACCGCTCCAATTTTCAGCCGGTCCATTTTCAGACTCCAAACAGACCTACCTACACTGATTTTTGGATAGTTTTAACTTTGAGTCAATGAAATATTACGATATAGTGAATGTTTATATTTAAAATTCTCTAAAATTTGGAGCTCTTCTTTTTGCGTTGACTGAAAATGTAATAGGTAGGTAGGTACCTACCTACCTGATACACCAATAGAATCACAACCTCATTTTCGGTTGTTTAAATGAAAAACTAACAGAAATCGAAGTGTGAACGCAGGAAGATTTCGTGATCTTGTCCTCGTTCGTCCTTAAGTACCGAAGCGGAAAAAGATAAGAAAAATACATAGGTAGCCAGCCCTTTTGAAAAAGTGGCCTTCAAGGGCTGTGAAGCACCGGCATTCTTCTAGAGATGTCGCAAGGGCCTGTCCTAATAATCCGTTGGTACCTTCCGGGCCGAAGATCGAGAAAAACAGAAAAAAAAATTCGATTTGTTGCCTGCACCTCGCTTACACAACGTATCATCATGGAGAGATGAATAACCGCGTCCTTCAGAAAGGCCTATGTTTAATAATGGCAGTTTAGGGCGAACTTCGAACCACCACTTACCGGGTGCTATAGTCCGGATACCATGGATGAAAGAAACCATTATCAACTTGATTCGGGAAGAGAAGTTATCGACTGAATATCAATCGATCGTCTTATACACGTGTGCCGGTCATTGTTTGGTAGGCAACTACTGCCTGGGTAGGTACCCACCCTGTAGTATTACGGAACTAACTGTAACCCACTCCCTTCGAAAAACGCCTGGTTCAAGCCAATAGGCTGTAGACCAAAACAATTCTTCTCCACTATAATATCTCCTCGTAGAACCAACCACCTCCTCAGTAACCAGTACTTGAACAAGATCGGTTTTCTTGACTCCTATGAATACTCAACATACTATGATATACCGGAAACGGCAGAGTACATAGTTTTATAATCACCACACTATGCTGAAGCTCGATTGCACCTCTTGGAAAACACCTCCAATTGCGCATTGGATATCGATAGGCCCTTCAACCTGGACGCCATGATGGCTTCAAACAACGCAGTGCTATACGAAGAGTTTTACAACTTTTTGAAGGACACTGAACGTTTTATTTAGTAAAAGGAATAATTTTTTACTAAAGAAGACACGTATTGATTTTAAATGGGCTTCAAACGACGCAGTGCTATACGAACAGTTTTACGACTTTTTAAAGGACACTGAACGTTTTATTTAGTAAAATGAATAATTTTTTACTAAAGAAGACACGTATTGATTTTAAATAAGCTTCAAAGGGCGCAGTGCTGTACGAAGAGTTTTACAACTTTTTGAAGGACATTAACGTTGTATTTAGTAAAAGGAATAATTTTACTGAAGGATGTACGTATTGATTTTAAATAAGCTTCAAAGGACGCAGTGCTATACGAAGAGTTTTACAACTTTTTGAAGGACACTGAACGTTGTATTTAGTAGAAGGAATAATTTTACTGAAGAATATGTACGTATTGATTTTAAATAGGCTTCAAAGGACGCAGTGCTATACGAAGAGTTTTACAACTTTTTGAAGGACACTGAACGTTGTATTTAGTAGAAGGAATAATTTTACTGAAGAATGTACGTATTGATTTTAAATAAGCTTCAAAGGACGCAGTGCTATACGAAGAGTTTTACAACTTTCTGAAGGACACTGAACGTTGTATTTAGTAAAAGGAATAATTTTACTGAAGAATGTACGTATTGATTTTAAATAAGCTTCAAAGGACGCAGTGCTATACGAAGAGTTTTACAACTTTTTGAAGGACACTGAACGTTGTATTTAGTAAAATGAATAATTTTACTGAACAATGTACGTATTGATTTTAAATAAGCTTCAAAGGACGCAGTGCTATACGAAGAGTTTTACAACTTTTTGAAGGACACTGAACGTTGTATTTAGTAAAAGGAATAATTTTACTGAAGAATGTACGTATTGATTTTAAATAAGCTTCAAAGGACGCAGTGCTATACGAAGAGTTTTACAACTTTTTGAAGGACACTGAACGTTGTATTTAGCAAAAGGAATAATTTTACTGAAGAATGTACGTATTGATTTTAAATAAGCTTCAAAGGACGCAGTGCTATACGAAGAGTTTTACAACTGTTTGAAGGACACTGAACGTTGTATTTAGTAGAAGGAATAATTGTACTGAAGAATGTACGTATTGATTTTAAATAAGCTTCAAAGGACGCAGTGCTATACGAAGAGTTTTACAACTTTTTGAAGGACACTGAACGTTGTATTTAGTAGAAGGAATAATTTTACTGAAAAATGTACGTATTGATTTTAAACAGGCTTCAAAGGACGCAGTGCTATACGAAGAGTTTTACAACTTTTTGAAGGACACTGAACGTTGTATTTAGTAGAAGGAATAATTTTACTGAAGAATGTACGTATTGATTTTAAATAAGCTTCAAAGGACGCAGTGCTATACGAAGAGTTTTACAACTTTTTGAAGGACACTGAACGTTGTATTTAGTAGAAGGAATAATTTTACTGAAGAATGTACGTATTGACTTTAAATAAGCTACAAAGGACGCAGTGCTATACGAAGAGTTTTACAACCTTTTGAAGGACACTGAACGTTGTATTTAGTAGAAGGAATAATTTTACTGAAGAATGTACGTATTGATTTTAAATAAGCTTCAAAGGACGCAGTGCTATACGAAGAGTTTTACAACTTTTTGAAGGACACTGAACGTTGTATTTAGTAGAAGGAATAATTTTACTGAAAAATGTACGTATTGATTTTAAACAGGCTTCAAAGGACGCAGTGCTATACGAAGAGTTTTACAACCTTTTGAAGGACACTGAACGTTGTATTTAGTAGAAGGAATAATTTTACTGAAGAATATGTACGTATTGATTTTAAATAAGCTTCAAAGGACGCAGTGCTATACGAAGAGTTTTACAACTTTTTGAAGGACACTGAACGTTGTATTTAGTAGAAGGAATAATTTTACTGAAGAATGTACGTATTGATTTTAAATAAGCTTCAAAGGACGCAGTGCTATACGAAGAGTTTTACAACCTTTTGAAGGACACTGAACGTTGTATTTAGTAGAAGGAATAATATTACTGAAGAATGTACGTATTGATTTTAAATAAGCTTCAAAGGACGCAGTACTATACGAAGAGTTTTACAACTTTTTGAAGGACACTGAACGTTGTATTTAGTAGAAGGAATAATTTTACTGAAGAATGTACGTATTGATTTTAAATAAGCTTCCAAGGACGCAGTGCTATACGAAGAGTTTTACAACCTTTTGAAGGACACTGAACGTTGTATTTAGTAGAAGGAATAATTTTACTGAAGAATATGTACGTATTGATTTTAAATAAGCTTCAAAGGACGCAGTGCTATACGAAGAGTTTTACAACTTTTTGAAGGACACTGAACGTTGTATTTAGTAGAAGGAATAATTTTACTGAAGAATATGTACGTATTGATTTTAAATAAGCTTCAAAGGACGCAGTGCTATACGAAGAGTTTTACAACTTTTTGAAGGACACTGAACGTTGTATTTATTAGAAGGAATAATTTTACTGAAGAATGTACGTATTGATTTTAAATAAGCTTCAATGGATGCAGTGCTATACGAAGAGTTTTACAACCTTTTGAAGGACACTGAACGTTGTATTTAGTAGAAGGAATAATTTTACTGAAGAATGTACGTATTGATTTTAAATAAGCTTCAAAGGACGCAGTGCTATACGAAGAGTTTTACAACCTTTTGAAGGACACTGAACGTTGTATTTAGTAGAAGGAATAATTTTACTGAAGAATGTACGTATTGATTTTAAATAAGCTTCAAAGGACGCAGTGCTATACGAAGAGTTTTACAACCTTTTGAAGGACACTGAACGTTGTATTTAGTAGAAGGAATAATTATATTGAAGAATATGTACGTATTGATTTTAAATGGGCTTCAAACGACGCAGTGCTATACGAACAGTTTTACGACTTTTTAAAGGACACTGAACGTTTTATTCAGTAAAATGAATAATTTTTTACTAAAGAAGACACGTATTGATTTTAAATAAGCTTCAAAGGACGCAGTGCTATACGAAGAGTTTTACAACTTTTTGAAGGACACTGAACGTTGTATTTAGTAAAAGGAATAATTTTACTGAAGAATGTACGTATTGATTTTAAATAAGCTTCAAAGGACGCAGTGCTATACGAAGAGTTTTACAACTTTTTGAAGGACACTGAACGTTGTATTTAGTAAAAGGAATAATTTTACTGAAGAATATGTACGTATTGATTTTAAATAGGCTTCAAAGGACGCAGTGCTATACGAAGAGTTTTACAACTTTTTGAAGGACACTGAACGTTGTATTTAGTATCAGGAATAATTTTACTGAAGAATGTACGTATTGATTTTAAATAAGCTTCAAAGGACGCAGTGCTATACGAAGAGTTTTACAACTTTTTGAAGGACACTGAACGTTGTATTTAGTAAAAGGAATAATTTTACTGAAGAATGTACGTATTGATTTTAAATAAGCTTCAAAGGATGCAGTGCTATACGAAGAGTTTTACAACCTTTTGAAGGACACTGAACGTTGTATTTAGTAAAATGAATAATTTTACTGAAGAATGTACGTATTGATTTTAAATAAGCTTCAAAGGACGCAGTGCTATACGAAGAGTTTTACAACTTTTTGAAGGACACTGAACGTTGTATTTAGTAGAAGGAATAATTTTACTGAAGAATGTACGTATTGATTTTAAATAAGCTTCAAAGGACGCAGTGCTATACGAAGAGTTTTACAACTTTTTGAAGGACACTGAACGTTGTATTTAGTAAAAGGAATAATTTTACTGAAGAATGTACGTATTGATTTTAAATAAGCTTCAAAGGACGCAGTGCTATACGAAGAGTTTTACAACTTTTTGAAGGACACTGAACGTTGTATTATTTAGTAAAAGGAATAATTTTACTGAAGAATAGGTATACGTATTGATTTTAAATGGGCTTCAAACGACGCAGTGCTATACGAAGAGTTTTACAACTTTTTGAAGGACACTGAACGTTTTATTTAGTAAAAGGAATAATTTTTTACTAAAGAAGACACGTATTGATTTTAAATGGGATTCAAAGGACGCAGTGCTATACGAAGAGTTTTACAACTTTTTGAAGGACACTGAAAGTTTTATTTAGTAAAAGGAATAATTTTACTGAAGAATGTACGTATTGATTATAAATAGGGTTCAAAGAACGCAGTGCTATACAAAGAGTTTTACAACTTTTTGAAGGACACTGAACGTTTTATTTAGTAAAAGGAAGCCAGGGAGGGAGGGGGATTCATGTAGATATATATATATATATATATATATATATATATATATATATATATATATATATACATGAATATAGATTGCTGGGATTGGTCAGCATCATAGCAAAAAACTACTTTTTTGAGATCTTTGGAACGACCGCCATCGTTGAAGCAAACACCGTGCCTTCAACATAACGCACATGCTTCGCATGGTCCTGCAATCATCAGTCATCAGTGGTCTGCATGTGAGCATCATCAGGTAGGTACTCACATAAACCTTTATGTTTATGTGAGTACCTACATGATGATGCTCAGAAGTTGAGTGAAAAGCTTTGTACTGAATAAATTGGTGGTAAGCTAAAGGTTTAGGTATTTTTTGTTTATTCCACATTGCAAGATGGCTTACCACATAAGGTGCAAAAAGAAATTCGATGAATTGAATTGATCTTATACGAATGAAAGAGTGGGACACATTGCGTAGACACATTTCGCCCAAAGTTTGATTATAGTTGGGAAGTGTACCAAAGACCTAGGTACGCCCTGGCATTCGTTCGGTGTGGAGCATTTGGCAACAATATTACTGAAGAAAGATAATATTGATTTTAAATAGCATTAGAAAGGATTGGTAATTGAGTTTGTACTCGTGCGTTACGGCTGAATGTAAACTTTTACGAAGCCAATTAAAAGAAGAAAAAAACTAACTTATACAACTACCTACTTATCGGGCATGTTTCTCAAGTTATTCAATCTAGCAACAGAAGGTTGACAGTGGGTTGTTTGGCTACTTTGAACTGAGGGTCTTATTAGGCCTAGCCCCGGAGGGTCGTGACATAACGAATCCCTCTCACCGGCACCTGCGACGGAGGGAAATGTTCAATCCTATTGTTTATTTATATATAACTATCGGGTTGATGAACGTTTCAATAAATAATTAAACAAAACCATCTGTTGTGTAACAGTAAGCAAGAGGAATCGAGACAAACGGAGTATGGGAAATATGATGAAACTCTAGGTGTGATTCGTAGATTTCAGTGAGACGTCTGATTTTTGACTGTTGTTCAAAAAACCTCAGGTTCTTCGTATCTGCTCTGACTGCGATGAGATTTATGGGGGCTCCGACGACGCCCAATGTTCAGGGTAGTTTACATTTTTTTTGGTTAACCACGATAAACGGATGGGCGGTGGGTGTCGTAGCACTCGCGGAGACGGAATGAAAGTACATACTACCTTCTCAATGAAGTGAAATTCAGAAGTAGGTGGTGGTAGAGCCCAAGTATCTGTGCCTGCGCGATGTACTCGTTTTGGAAAACCTAGATTTCGTGTCGAAATGAAGAAGACAATAGGAACTGCGTCTCAAAGAGAGTAATTAAGTTTGCAAAATGCAAGTACATACAGGTAGGTATACCAACTACTCCATATAAGAAATGTATAGGTAGGAAGGTGGTAAATATTTTTTTGATGAATTGTGTACTTTAATGTCTGTCTGTATGGATCAGAATTATTTTTTTTTTTTTTTTTGTTCGATGGGAAATACTATAGGTACTCAACCAGGGGTTGCAATGGGATCTCCATTGTCTCCATTGCTTGCAGATATTTACATGGATTTTCTTGAAAAACAAATTTTCCGAAAATGTAAATCAGATAGCCTCCTTTATTGGTATAGATATGTAGACGATATCATCATTCTTTGGAAAGGGACTGAAAGACAACTTGGTTCATATCATACACAAATTAATAACGTAGATCCATTCATTAACTTTACCTTAGAATTCGGATCTAATCACCTAAATTTTCTTGATCTTTCAATTTCGTTGAATAATGGAAAACATGAGTTTTCCATATATAGGAAAGATACTTACAGCGATATTACCATTCATAGTACTTCAAATCATCCAGTAGTCCACAAACATGCTGCTTTCCATAGTATGATTAACAGAGCTTTATCTATACCAATGAGTGAACAGAATTTAGCTAAAGAAAAGTTAACTATTAAAAGTATAGCGGCGAGTAATGGCTATGGGGGAGATCTCATTGATACAATATGGAATAGGGTTCTCAGAAAAAAGAGTAGGGAAGGAGTTTCAAACCTAGTTAGGGAAGCTACGACTGAGGAAAAAATTTGGATCAGTATACCGTATTACGGAAAAATTTCGGATAAAATTGGTAAAATATTAACTTCTAAAGGGTTCAAAGTAGGATATAAAACTAAACATAATCTCAAATCTTCATTAAGTTCAGTTAAAGATAAAATTAATGTTCAAGATAAAAGTGGTGTTTATAAATTAAAGTGTTCTTGTGGGCTTGACTATTGTGGTCAAACTGGTAGGAAGTTTAGAGAAAGAATAAAGGAACATGAAAAAGATTTCAGGGATAATAAGGGTGATTCGGCCTTTGCACGTCACTTGAATGAATCCAGTAATAGCTTCAATTTTGATCTTGCAGACAGACAGTTCATTAAATATCTTCATTTTTGCCCAAAAGGGAGCATGTTGGATGTACTTGAAAAATTCGAAATTATTAAGAGTGATAGGTTGGGTAAATCTTTGAATGATGTAGTTCCTTTAAGTTTTTCTCCATTATTGCATTCATTTCTGTAATAGCTTGGTTCCACCCCTCTTCCCCCCACTCTTCACCTCCCTATCACCTCATGTTCCTTTCACTTTTTGGCATTCTCTTCCTGGGCCAATCAGAATCGACCCCCTTCCTTTGTTCCCTTCACCATTCTTCTTCACAACCAATCAGATTCGACCACCCTCCCTCTGTTCCCTTCACCATTCTTTTTCACAACCAATCCCAATCGACCACATTTCACTTTGTGACTATATATAAGGTCTCCTCTCCAACATGCCTTCAGTTATTGTGTGTTACTGACGATGGTTTGATCACCGAAACCGGTATAACAGTGTTTTTTGCGTTTTTCGTGTATTAGTGGAAATAGACTATTTTTCAATAACTCCGTTTTTCTTTGAGGCTGGGGATAGTTTAAAAAGACCTGGCGGTGAAAAAATTTGTATAGGAAAGCTGGAAATTGTTTTAATCGCTTTATTAGATATCGAGGTAGGTACTTAATTGAAGTATCCTAGGTGTGCACCACTCTCCGCTGCAAGCTTCAAAGGAGAGGGGGAAAAACCACGAAATTTTCGGACTTTCTTCAGATTTTTGCTTCTAAAACATGCATGTTAGGTAGAGAAAAATTATTACTCTTAGCAGAAAAATCCTGCAGAAAAATTTATTAAAGAACACTAAATTCTTCGTCAACCTACAGCTTGTAATTAGACTTGGCATTATGGCCGAAATCAATAGTAAAAACGCTGCGAAGTCCTTGTCACATGGGTTTATTATTCTATTATTTTATTGGTCTATAGTTGTGTTTATTTATTGTTTCTTTCATGTAAAATAATTGAAATAGCTATTTCTGGTGGTTTCCAAAAATTTTGGCCCCCAAAACTTGAATTAGGTACTACGCTCCTTTTTTTTGTCAAATTACCTTTGATCATTGACTGTACCATTTAATCGCCTTGATCCACGTGTTGACACTTTTTCTAGTGTTATTATACAAATTGATGGTGATTTCAGACGATTTCGCATGTTTTTGACTCATAAAAAATCAATTTTGGGAGCTGAACATCTGGTACAACCTCAATTTTCCACTCCTTGGTCAAAATCGACTTCATATTCGATCTTCTCGTCCCCAAAAACATGGAAAAAGATACCTCAAAAGCTCATTTTACTACCATGTTACTAAAACACAAAACGTACCTATTTTTATACACATTTTCACTCATAACTCCCCTGCATATATTCCGATCGGGCTGAAAAGTTTCGGGACACAACTAGGGCCCATGGAGCATGTGTGCGAAAGAACGACTTTTTTAGACCTAAAATGAAGCCTGTACACGTGATACGGCGTACGGACATTGCATTTTGGTTTATTATTCTGTGAATAATACACCTATGTATTCGCTCAGCAAAAAATTTTTATAACACCCCCTCAAAATTTTTTCTTTTCCGTTTCAAGGTGCGTAGATTCCAAAAATGCAATGTCCGTACGCCGTATCACGTGTACAGGCTTCATTTTCGGTCTAAAAAAGTCGTTCTTTCGCACACATGCTCCATTTGGGCCCTAGTTGTGTCCCGAAACTTTTCAGCTCGATCGGAATATACCCAGGGGTGTTATGAGTGAAAATGTGTATAAAAATAGGTACTTTTTGCGTTTTAACAACATGTTAGTAACATGAGCTTTTGAGGTATCTTTTTCCATGTTTTTGAGGACGAGAAGACCGAATATGAAGTAGATTTTGACCAAAGACGCGGAAATTGAGGTTTTACCAAAGGTTCAGCTCCCAAAATTGGTTTTTTATGAGTCAAAAACCTGGAAAACTGTCTGAAATCACCATCAATGTGTACAATAACATTGGAAAAAGTGTAAACAGGTGAATCAAGACCATTAAATGCCACTACCAATGATCAAAGATGATCTTTAAAAAAAAAAAAAAAAAGCGTACCTATTTCATGTTTTGGGGGCCAAAATTGGTGGAAATCATCAGGAATAGCTATTTCAATCATTCCACATGAAAGAAACAATACATTTAACAGCCAACAAAAATCTCTAGAACTCCAATAGAATAATAAACCCATGTGACAAGGACTTTGCAGCGTTTTTGGAATCTACGCACCTTGAAACGGAAAAGAAACAATTTTGAGGGGGTGTTATAAAAATTTTTTGCTGAGCGAATACATAGGTATTCACAGAATAATAAACCAAAACTATGGAATTAAAGTTGTAGAGCATCAAATTCTGTTCAGCAAGCACCTTACATGTCAAATTCGTTCGTCTATAAATAAAAAAATTCAAATTTGCGATTTTCTGTAATCTGCTAATTAATTTGACACGTAAGGTGCTTGCTGAACGCAGAATTCGATGCTCAACAACTTTCGTTCCATAAGTTTTTCATTTAGGCAGACGTTTTGACAGTACGGGCGTTTAAATTCACTTCATCATCTTTATCAGCAATGTTGGTAAAAATGGCCATTTTTGAACACTAATTTCAGCCATAGTGTCGGGTCGAACTACAAGTTATGGGTTGATGGTCTTTAATTAATGTGCGAGTACATTTTGGTTTATTATTCTGTGAATAATACACCTATGTATTCGCTCAGCAAAAAATTTTTATAACACCCCCTCAAAATTTTTTCTTTTCCGTTTCAAGGTGCGTAGATTCCAAAAATGCAATGTCCGTCCGCCGTCCGCCGTACGCCGTATCACGTGTACAGGCTTCATTTTCGATCTAAAAAAGTCGTTCTTTCGCACACATGCTCCAATTGGGCCCTAGTTGTGTCCCGAAACTTTTCAGCCCGATCGGAATATACCCAGGGGTGTTATGAGTGAAAATGTGTATAAAAATAGGTACTTTTTGCGTTTTAACAACATGTTAGTAACATGAGCTTTTGAGGTATCTTTTTCCATGTTTTTGAGGACGAGAAGACCGAATATGAAGTCGATTTTGACCAAAGACGCGGAAATTGAGGTTTTACCAAAGGTTCAGCTCCCAAAATTGGTTTTTTATGAGTCAAAAACCTGGAAAACTGTCTGAAATCACCATCAATTTGTACAATAACATTGGAAAAAGTGTAAACAGGTGAATCAAGATCATTAAATGCCACTACCAATGATCAAAGATGATCTTAAAAAAAAAAAAAGTACCTATTTCATGTTTTGGGGGCCAAAATTGGTGGAAATCATCAAAAATAGCTATTTCAATCATTCCACATGAAAGAAACAATACATTTAACAGCCAACAAAAATCTCTAGAACTCCAATAGAATAATAAACCCATGTGACAAGGACTTTGCAGCGTTTTTCAGTAGGATGCGTGTTTTAGTACATTAGCAAAAATCTGAAAAGTCCGAAAAATTCCAGGTTTTTTGGACTCTCCGTTTGAGCTGGCAGCGGAGGATGGTGGAAACCTAGGATGCTTCAATTAGATGTCAAATAAATCGATTAAAAC
The DNA here is from genome assembly GCA_954871275.1 of Leptopterna dolabrata. Lineage (NCBI taxonomy): Eukaryota > Metazoa > Arthropoda > Insecta > Hemiptera > Miridae > Leptopterna > Leptopterna dolabrata. Next base: position 7,420,347 of record OX940985.1, read on the forward strand.
GATTTGCAGCTTTCCTGGTATTTCTTCCACGATCGGCCTCACAAAGGCCTTATTTATTTAACTGGGCTAAAATGCTAACAAACAACCGAGTTCACGACACGCTCTTGAATCATTCCAACACTCTTGAATCATTCCAGCTTACCTACTACCGTCCCTCGGTTGTACGGTCAAGTTGCAAATCCGTTTCGAACACAGGTAACTTACCTTGGTGATTCTTAGAACATTTACTCCATTGTTTATCTTCGATTCTGAAACGACCCCTCTTGTTAGCTACCTGCAGGAACTTTATTTTTATAAAATAATTGGTTGGTCAAAGGTAGGGGTAGGTAGGTACCTACTAGGAAGGTTCTTCTTCCTCTTCTAGTGCCGTGCACGATCCATGCATTGGCGGCCAACTCATAATATAGGTAACTTGAAGTGTCAGTTCTCAGCAGCTCAGCAAATATCTCTAAAACCGGTCACTCAAGTCCAAAAGCTGCTTACGGCTTCTATGATGTACCTTCAACAGTATGAGTAGGGACAGGATTTGTACGTATTGAAAAACGCAAAATATATAACTAAAGTATGTACCTATGTATTTATTAGTTTGAAATATGCATAAAATATGTGAAATGTATAAAATGTTTTCTAGAATACATAAAAATGGGTAAACATTTTGAAGCCAAACTAAATTGTGAAATCATGTAATACGTACTAATATTTATTTAAATATAAAACAAAATTTTAAGCAACGTTAAAAAACATCACCCGGAGACTCACGCAGTTACTTAGCTCAATCAGTTCGTCTATTCGAATGTGAATTTCGCGGCACCAGAAAAAAAGTGTCCAAGCCAAAATGAGTTTTAAACAACGAGCAATGTGCCTAATGCAAACTACTGTTTACACAGCTCCGCAAATGGCGATGTTCTTTCAGGAGGCCCCGAAACGCAAAATGCAAGTGGAAATTTTGATTTTGGAGCACGAAAAAATTGTTCATTTCGAAAGTGAAAACAAAGCTTCCGGTGCCTTGCAGACTCGGAAGCGAAATTTTGAGAGCGTGTTACAGAAATTTTTTGCTGAGCGATTACATAGATGTATTACTCATAGAATAATAAACGAAAAGAGCAGCAAATGAAATGTTTCTGTTATCGCAGACGACGTTTCTTCAGACCCAAGAGAGTCAAAACCTATAAATTATATCAACTGCAATAACAGCCAAGACTGATTGCCTTCAGCAAGAACTGAAACGGTTCACATTGGCCCATAAAAATACTAGGCATCTGGTAAAAGTCTGCCATTACTTCGGTTCATTTATAATTATGAAGAGGTGAACAGTATTCAAGCTCTTTCAGAGACACGTAATAAATCAAAAGGATTGTGGAGAGCGACGCCATTCAACCGGCCACCCAAGACCGGTTCAAGAGAACCGAAGCGACGTCGGGTTGAAGACCAGAAGCCGATGACATTTCGACGGACATTAAACTACTGAACCGGAGCATCTCCGGTGCATCACTTCTCTTGACCACATCCTTATAGCCTTGAAACGGGTGTTTCCAATGGAAATTTGGCTGGCTCCAAGTTTTATGACGTTTGGAAGATTCCTGAACCATCAAAAAGGTTTCTCTTCTGGTTTCCAATATGGCGAGTCAGTAAGTAAGTAGTATTTATACGTACGGTACGTTGCATATACTTGAACCGGGCTCACCAGTCAGCGTGTTTGGGTTCTTTGGTTTGAAGCTGACGAACAGTCACGACGGAGGTCTTTAAATCAAATTTGAACAGCATGAACAACTCCAGTAACACAATATTGTACAGAACTGTAATAGGCCTTTCGTATAGAAAATCATCGATACTACAACTGCGGTATTTGGTTGGTAGGTACACATCATGACAGAACGAAAAAACTGCAAATTATTACACAATGGTTTATAATTTTCCTCTACCCCTTCTGAGTAGATTCACTGTTTTCTGAGGTTAGCACGTTTCCACGCCCCTATCTCCAGAAACGCGCCATTTCTGCACCACGAACCCGTTCATTTTTGAAATTCTGGTAGCTGCTGAACCTAACTAAGAGGATCCTACTTGAATATTCTCCACGTAATTTGGATGATTCTTTTGGCCGTTAACAACAAACTTGTAGGTACCTATCAACAAATAGGTAAAATAGTACCTATAAACAAAATCCAAAATAACCATCAGTCTTCAAATGAAAAATAATAATTATAATCTTATATAAATAAAACTCAAAGTTTGTTTGCATGTTTCGAGTGGATGGCCAAACGACTCAACGGAACTTGATGGTGTTTTAACATGGATATGTTTTGGATACCTATGGTGAGTAAGAATGGGTAGGTGGGGGATCCTCGGAAGCCTTTCTTCAATCCCAAAATTTCCCCGTTTAACGCAAAAAAAAAAATTAAACCACATTTTCTCCGCACGGAAAAAATACTGCAAATTATTAAACAACGGTTTATTATTTACCTGTATAGATGTCCCTTCTGCGTAGACCACTCTTTTCTGTGGTCAATACCCTCCAGCTCCCTCGAGGAAAGCCCTAAATGGAGTACTGGAGCCGGCCCGGGAATTAAAGTTTCATACAAATGCGCGGGATTCAATAATCCAATAATTGATTATTTGTAGTTATTCATGAAGCACAAGGTAAATAATAAACCGTTTTGTAACAATTTACCTGTATAGATGCCCCATCTGCGTAGATAGTATAATAAACCGTTGTGTAATAATTTACCGTTCTGTAATACTTTACCCAATAATACTTCAACTTTTGGTTAATCTGCAACAGTACCTATCAACAAAATCCAGAACAGCCATTATTTTTCAGATGAAATAATAACACAAAACAACCAACTTGACTTCATACAGCCATCCTTGATCATAATCAGGTGCTCCCTAGCGATGATTATCTGGGCCCGATTAGTACCGTCTGATTCACGATCATGTTGACGAAGCTTTTCGGTGCAAACGAGTGGCTGGTCGTACAATGATCCGGGTGGTCTCAAAAATTTTTTTAGTTCGAGAACAATATTTAAAAAAGTTAAAAAAAACCATACCCTTCAATTGAAAGTTTTCGGGCTACGGCGTTCTGAAAATTTCAACCCCTATTTTGAACCCCTTAGAGATGACTGACATTAACGCCGAGCTTCGAGGACCAATTAGACCCCGAACGGGATCTACAAACCAAATTTCATTAATTTTGGTTCATGGTAACTAAGATAAGTCCTAAGTACGGCGTACGGCGGACAGCGGACAGACAGAAAATTTATATTGCATTTTCAGATTCTGCATACCTTGAAACGTAAACCATCAAATGGGGGGGGGGGTTGATTTTTTTTTCTCACATGCTCGATTCCAAAGGTTAATTATTGAAAATAATAAACCGAAAATTGAATGTGCATATTTATATTTATGCAGTACGGTAGGAACTGTCAATTCTTACGTCAAAAACGCTGCAAAGTCCTTGTCACATGGGGTTTATTATTCTACAGAAATGTTGGCTGTACATTTATTGTTTGTTTCATGTGAAATAATTGAAATAGCTATTTCTGATGGTTTCCAACAATTTTGGCCCCCAAGACACAAATTAGGTAGGTGGGTACGATCTTTTTTTTTTTTCAAATTAACTTTGATCATTGGTAGTGCCATTTAGTCGTCTTGATCCACGTGTTGACACTTTTTCTAGTGTTATTCTACAAACTGATGGTGATTTCAGACGTTTCGCAGGTTTTTGACTCATACAAAATCAATTTTGGGAGCTGAACATCTGGTACAACCTCAATTTTCCACTCCTTGGCCAAAATCGACCTCATATTCGATCTTCTCGTCCCCAAAAACATGGAAAACGATACCTCAAAAGCTCATGTTACCAACATGTTGCTAAAACGCAAAAAGTACCTATTTTTACACACATTTTCACTCACAACACCCCTGGGAATATTCCGATCGGGCTGAAAAGTTTCGGGACACAACTAGGGCCCAAATGGAGCATGTGTGCGAAAGAACGACTTTTTTAGACCGAAAATGAAGCCTGTACACGTGATACGGCGGACGGCGGACGGACATTGCATTTTTTGAATCTACGCACCTTGAAACGGAAAAGAAAAAAGTTTGAGGGGGGGTTATAAAAATTTTTTGCTGAGCGATTACATAGGTGTATTATTCAGAGAATAATAAACCAAAAACATGTACATGATTCTGTGTTTTTCAGTGAAAGCGGAGAAAATGTGGTGTTTTCCTGGCGGTCTGTTGAAACACCCGTGGGTAACACAGGATACATGCATTTTTCCAAAACCAACTCCGTCGTATTCCCTGTGGTCCTTCGCGAAGACAGGATGTTTACATTTCACCGTCACTAAGGGCGTGACGTAAGTGGTATAAATTTCTGGAAGCGGTTTTGGACGAAACAGGGTTTGTTGGAAAGAGATTTTCTCGCTGATTCCATTGGCATCAAAACGATTTCGGTGCTATGAACCGTTCGTCCGTTATAAGAGGCTGTAGGGAACAACCGTTCGTCCGTTATAAGAGGGCTGATGGGTAGGATAAACATTAAAATACTGGGACTCGGAGTTCTGACTGTTCAACGTGCAACGCACGGGTAATCTAGCTAACGTATCTTAATTTCAAAGAACAACAAACTCGATTCCCTACAGCCATACGTGATTATAATCAGGCGTTCCCTAGAAATGATAAGTATACTGTTCATATCTTAGGTACCAAGGGCATATGATTCACACACTCAGACGAACGGCTGGACGTACAATGCTCGGGTGGTCTAACCTCTAACAAAATCCTGAAGTTCGGAATCAATTTTTAAACGTAATATAAAACCCATAACAGATAAGGTAAACCCATAACAGATAAGGTAGGCAACCTTCTCCAGAGTTTTCGAGGTAAGGAGTTTTAGCCAGTGCACTCCACGAGTAAGTAAGTACCAGTCACAGAAAACATAACAGGTAAGTACCACTGAACCTTACTATGTGTTCTGTGGTACCTGTTGACGCAGATAAAATAGGTACTCACAGAAGGAATCAAGGTGACAGAAGACGGTAGGTAACCTACCTACTTCAGCATTTCAGGGATCAAGTAGCTTAATTCAAAAAGGTGGGACAGGATCAAGGGTCGGTAGGAAGTTGAGTTCATAAAAATTAACACCTGGGCGTCAGGCAAAAACTGTTTTGAAAGTAATTCCCTGAAGACGCGATGTTCTGCGAAAAAATACAAAAGACGTGGGTTGACGCAATCCTACGAGAGGGCTCGCAATAGAGGGGCCAGGGGCTTCTCTGCGGGAATTTAACAGCGAAAACACAGCCTATCAAATACAAAACACAAGTGGGACTTTTTTTAATGGAACATTTGGAAACCCTGCAGCCCAGAGAGGATTACAAAGAGTTTCTTCAACTTTGTTTAGTGTTTATAGGGCTTCCTCCCCAAAACTTTTCTTTTAAAGCACCTGGTGCAATTCATCACGCCAGGTGGATGGCCAAAGCAATTTACTGACTCAAATTTATCTTTTTAGAGATCAATTGTTATTAACTCAAAAAGAAATGAAAGGAATAGAAGAAATTTGTGTTTTTATAATAAATATTTACGCCAAGGCATGGTTCAATGCCCCCAAACCTGCTTTGGCCCCTAAACAAGATCTGGAAATGTTGAAAGCATTAGTAGAGTATAGGAAAATTGACACAGAAATAGCAGATAAGGCTTTGTCAAAATTAGTAAACCATCTGTGGTACCTCAGCTCAGAGAAAATAGCGTTCTCGTTTTTCGACCACACTTTAGACAACATTAAAAAAAGTATGGCCATGAAATTATTTTCCCTAGGTGAACCCGATAGTGAAATTGATGGTAGGGATAGAAAAGCGATTTTAGATTTTGCACATGTAGAGCAAATTTTGGATAAGCAACTTGATTTTTTTGTCACCTCTCAAACCTTGAATTTTTTCAAGCGGTTTTCCATAGAGACAGATTTTTTAAACACCGATACACGCTTATGGAACAAAAATCCTCATTATTTGCATGCTAAAAACATAGTGAACGGTTTAAGGGTAGTCAACGACACTGCTGAAAGAGGAGTGAAATTGATACAAGACTTCAACTCTTGCTTGACAAAAGACGAAGAACAGCGCCAATTTTTATTACAAGTTGTGTCAGAATGTAGGAAAATTTACCCTGATGTCGATAAAGCCTCACTATCTAAGCCATTAATGTAGTTCTAAATTCAGTGGTGTTGGAATAGATATATTGTGTTGTAAAATAAGTTCCAGGCTATTGTTTTCTATACAAAAAACTTTCAATTTGTATTATTAAAACACTTTTTACATAATTTTTATTGTTTTTTGTGCATTTTATAGCACCCACCACCCACCCATCTCCCCCCTACCCCCTCCATATATTATAATATTAGATTCAAATGTATCAATTTTCAATATACCAGAGTGATAAAGAAGTATCAAATTGCCTAGAGGTCGATTTCATTGACTGGAGTGTGGTTTTTAGGGGTATGCGTAAAAAGGCACATTTGCTGAAACGGACCACGTTTTGAGATGGGAAAAGCTGAATAACATAAAATCTATAGGATCTAGCGAAAAAATTATTGGAGTAAAAGTTGAAGAAGATAACATTTAAAATAAAATAAGACCAATTTCAAGTCTCTAGGACAAAATGGTTACTATGTTATGAGGAAAGAAATAATATTTTTATGAAAAAAAGTGAGTTTTTCTAAACTTCAACCTCGATGCGGCACGAGTTAATGTTGTCCGATCGACCTAAAACTTTGGGAATCTCATTTTCTAGTCAAATGGCACCTTATAGGGGGTTGCCACGATTGAATTTCGAAAGTTGACTTTTTGTGACCACAAGGCAATAGGTAAATTTTTGTTTTTTGAGAAAATCACTTCTGGCAACCCCCTACAAGGTGCCATTTGACTAGGAAATGAGATTCGCAAAGTTTTAGGTCGATCGGATAACGTTAACCCGTGCCGCATTGAGGTTGAAGATCACAAAAACTCACTTTGTTTCATAAAAATACTCTTTTTTTCCTCATAACATAGTAACCATTTGTCCTAGAGACTTGAAATTGGTCTCATTTTATTGAAAATGTTATCTTCTTCAACTTTTACTTCCATAATTGTTTCGTTACATCCTGTAGATTTTATGTTATTCAGCTTTTCCCATCTCAAAACGTGGTCCGTTTCAGCAAATGTGCCTTTTTACGCATACCCCTAAAAACCACACTCCAGTCAATGAAATCGACCTCTAGGCGATTTGACACTTCTTTATCACTCTGGTTTATTGAAAATGAGTATGTTTCAGGTATAAATGTAAAGGTTGAGGCTGCAATAAGGGGGGGGGGGGGGGATCTAGGTAACTACCAGCTACCAGATATCTTGAAAAATGAAAACGTAGAAAGAGTAGCGATCTTGATTAGTTGTGGAGATGAGGAACAGTTGATCGGAGTTCCTCAACTCGAAAATAGTACTGGACTCTTGCAAGCCCAGGCGGTATTTGAAGCCATTCAAGAGTGGGGTGCAGCAGACAAAATTCAAGCAATGTGCTTTGACACCACAGCTGCAAATACTGGTCGGGTTAGGGGGGCTTGTGTTTTGCTGGAGCAATTATTGCAAAAAGAACTTTTGTACTTAGCATGCCGACATCATATTTTGGAAATTATTTTGAAAGCCGTGTTTGATAGCAAGATAGGCTCGACCACTGGTCCTGAACCTAGCGTTTTCAAAAAATTTCAAGTTGGGTGGCCTAAGTTCGACCAAACTAAATACAAAACTAGTCTACATGATGATATGAGTATTAGATGCAAAACTTCTCGATGAAATTTCTCCGCTGCGCGGATAGCAATCAGTCATGGTGTGGAATAATAAGACAAAAAATAAACCTTCGTGAGGTTACAACCAATTTATATTTACTACGAAGCTTTTCACTCAAATTCTGAGCATCCTCAAGTATATCAAGCTTCGTAAACTGAAGGTTTACGATTTATTGGTTGTAAACTTTATGGTTTATTACTGGTTGTAAACTGAAGGTTTATTTTGCTTACGAGTTTGCTGTTGTGTGCTCCAAAATCAAAATTTCCACTTGCGTTTTGCGTTTCAGGGCCTCCTGAACACATTTGGTTTCGTGTCCGTCCACATTTCCTGGTCACAGCCATAACTTCCACAATTTTGATCCGATTTCAATAAAATTTTCAGGAATTGTGTGGGTTTAGCGTTAGATGGTCCCCTATCAGTTTCATCATGATCGAATCAACGGCAGCCTCTGTGCAGGCGCTAACGAGATTTTCTTGTTACGGTCATAACTCCATCAATTTTGAACGGATTTTCGTCAGATTTTCAGGGATGATGCGGGTAAGGCCCCATACGACATTCATCATGATTGAATCAGCGGTGGCACTGCGTACATTCCAAACGTCGAGCATTCCAGACCATAGAACTTTAAACCTGGAAGGGCCTCTGCGTTGACGAATGAAATGACGGGCTCCGCACCCTGCTCAGCTGATGTGCTAAATTCTCTCCTGTTCACCCTAGGAAGCTGAAATTTGATAGGGACTCTTTGCATTCTCAGTTCTATACGTGGACTAATTACTTTATCTTAAAGCATGAATACTAACTTCGAATTAGGTAACCTTATTATTAAATAACAGTTAAATAATTCCGTTAATTAATCTGAATCTTTATGTTAATTAATCCGTTAATTAATCTGAATCTTTATGTATGAAAATTTAATGGTGACATACTGTGAAGGCCACGAGGAAGCTTCTGTGCCATGTCCTTGGCGGTGTATTTTGTCTTATTATTCCACATCGTAAGATGGATTGCCAAAAAAGGTTTCCAAATAAATTCTATGAATTGATGAATCAATCATGGATTATGTTGGTTTATTATTTCAATAACGGTGCTACTTAACCTTCGGAATCAAGGAAGAAAACAAATTTTAACCCTCCCCCCCCCCCCCCTCAAAATTTTATGGTTTCCGTTTCAAGGTACGTAAAATCCGAAAAAAGAATAAAAAACAATGCAAATGTCACACAAGGGTTTATAATAAATTTACCTGTACAGATGCCCCTTGGTGTTGCTTCGTGAATAACAAAACTAAAAAAAAACCTATACTTACTGGTAAATTATTAAATAACGGTTTCTTACTTGACGGTTTATTACATGAAGGTTTATTATTTACCTTACGCTTCATGAATAACAACAAATAATGGTACATAATAAACCGTTGTGTAATAATTTGCACCGCGTTTTGTTCGTACATCTACTACCTAAATATTTTGTATATAAATCATGATTATGGCACTGTTACTAATGGAATGAACAAGTTTTTATTCATTCCTACCTGCACCACCTGCATACAGGTGCAGGCAACTAGTGGTTAACTACGTAACGGCCATTCCTGAAAAGATGTTTCTATTGTTTCAGTAGGTAACGTACCTATGTTGAATGGATCAGTCAAATGGTTGACTATTACTACTACGCCCAGTAATTAGTATTGATTTGGCTCGCCTGAGATGTATTTAAATTTAAATTATAGGTACTTAGATGAACCAAAAGCGGCATGGCGGCTTCGTGAAGAGTTTTTGAGTTTTTACTCTTGTATATCATGATCTACACAGCGGCAGATGAACACGGAAACAAAGCGCTACACTTTACTCAAAAATGTGTATAATTTACTTCAAAATTTTACTTTAATAGCAAAGTAACTCCTTACGTTCCTAAATCTTACAACGAACCTCAAATATTAGAACAAAGGAACAAAAATAATAAATCAACATCGAAATGCTCAGCTCCTGACGCTATACGAAAAATGCAACATCAATTTCCTTTTCGCATGTTCAACATCCGCTAACTACTCCACGAAGAAAGTTTTAAACCCTTTAAAAATACGTACACCGCGAAGAGGTATTACGGTGTTTGGCGAGACATGTCCAGACCTAAGCTCAAGAAAATAAGAGTAATACACCATTTAGATTATAAATACCCTTATGTACATTTTTCATGTTGACGGCGAAATATTTCGACTATTTACGGACTAAATTAAAAAAATAGAATGTCGAGATAAGATCTGAATAATTGTAAATATTTTTACAGTCGGCAATCTTTGAGTTCATGCGTGGAAGATGTAATAAAAAAAATGGGAATATTGTTACACAGTACCAACCACAGTAAAAGTATGATTTTCCGCCATTACAAGGTAGCACCGCTAGGTAACTAATAACTTTACATAAATAGGATGTCGAAGCATAGATTTCAATCAGTCAAGCATCAATAAGTTAACATGTGAACTGAATTAGCCGTCATTTGAACGACCATTAGCCTCTAAGTATGCATTAACTCCTCCCAGTGTGCACTATCGTGCGTAAGTAGGTAAATGAAATTCGTTGAAACGAATCGTATAATAAAATATAGTAGGCACCTTTCATGAAATAAACAAAATAAGGTATTATTGCTTCTCGAAGAAAAAGTACATCAGAAATGGTATTTTAAGTGCTCTGCCAAGTATTTCGATTTAGAGTGTTATTAGACTGGACGAGAAATTACAATAACATTTTAGGATAATTAAATGAAATTAAACTCATATTGAACACCTCGACTCGTTACACTTGTTCAACAGGCACCATATTCAGGTGGTAATCACATCGACATCTTCAGGGTTGGAGTTTGCACAAAAACATGGCAATATTCCGTTTTGTGTGCGAAAAATGAAATACATGACACCGATATATGAAAACTCATAAAATTTGTCTAGGTACAAGTACACAACAAACCGAAACGCACACCATTATAAAGTATTTAAAACAATTACCATAAAATTACTAACAGTATTAACAGTGCTACAGTACAATCTACATGTATATATTTTAAATTTTGTCCACTACAACAATAAAACGAATAATACTTTGTATAGACACAAACAAATGGAATGAGTCGTCTTCGGGTGGTAAAATATAATTTATGTATAAGTTTACCGTTAAAAAAATATTTAACGTAAAGCTCAAGCCGTGATATGGATCCATTTTACAATTTGAAGTATTGCATTGAAGGAAGGCACTAACTGTTCGATACTCGTTACGAAGTAAAGCTGCAGAATGGACGTCAATTTATTTTAAGAAAATAATTTCATTCCACCGCGTTTGGATGGAACATTATCACATCGAACAAAATGGATCATGTACGATTTGATTTTTTTTTAAATCGCTGTTTCCTCAAAATATGCTGGAAATTTCGGCTGTTTCTAATAAATATTACAAAATTTACACTACCGTATTCCACAACATTGAAAATAACTACGATGTTAAAGTAAAGTTAAACATAAATTAACCAAGAAAGACTTGGGCGTACCTACGTTGTAAAACCGGGCATTTTTTGGGACAGGATATTTAGATCCAACGTTCGTGAATACCATAAAATGATAAAATTGTTAACATTTTCGATATAGTCAACTATCGTAGGCATACTTAGCGTTGCGGACAGTTCAACTACCACATAAAACGCTTGATCACATGAACGAAATAATTATTTGATTCTTGGAGAAAAGCACTGTTCCAGTACCATCAAAGTTACACTTATTCAACGGATTTTTATAAAATTAACTTTCTGCACGAGTAGGTATTATGCAGTTACACGATTACATTAGGATAGGTACGTAAGTTTTGTGGAAGGCTCACCGGTTGCAAAATAGTATGGGAAATGTAGTTTTACTGTTTACAAGTATGGTATACTTACCAGTTTTGACGTGATGAATTTATCGGAGTCACTGAATTGATGCTATCGATTTCATTGCGGTTTCAAAAATAGCGCATCATTGCCATAAAACATGATCGTGGAGAATGATCCCAATTTTTCGACCAAATTGGCTTTTTTTCAACACAACACGTTAACGCAGCCTAAAAATAAATTAATCGAAACCCATTATGGTATCAACAATTCAGCTTGAAACCCAACCCAACCAAATTTCAGTTTCTTTCTCAAACTTGACAGGAACTGAACGTAGTAACGTAATAACACTAACTAAACATCCCACGATTAATGACGGCTTTCCAGATAAAATTGCAAGTGCCATTGAACACGGAATTATTTGTGAATCGTAAGAATCCACGTTGAGGCTGTCGATCCGTTGAAAAATGAAAGTTTTCGGTACAACTGCCATCTAAATTTTGGATCTGTTCATCCCCCCCCCCCCCCGGTGTCCCCCCTTTACTTCCTGCTCAGGGGCGGATTTAAGCGTAGCCCACTTAGGCCCCACAATCTAACAATGGGCAACTATCACGTATCCACAAAGAGCACTTTTGGTACTGATTTTATAATCATCTTCCTCTATGCATTTGAAAAACTCGATTAGTTGAGGGAAAAGATGATTTATCGGTGAAGAAAAACACTTAAAAGAAAAAGGCGGTTTGAAGAAGCCGCTTGCTTACGCCACACGGATATAACGCGTCGACTGGCCATCTCCCATCTTCTGCCACCTGCCAGCCAATCAGATCCCATATCCGTACAACGTCACAGGCAACAGCAGGGCCCCTTTCCCCGCCTCTTTTTTTGAAATCTCAAAGTTTGAAAGCCTCTCAAAATATGAAAGAGGCACATTTTTCCTGACTCAGCCCTACTATCGTCTATCTCACATCATAAACTACTGAGAGAAAAAAAAAAAAAAAAATTCAAACAGAATTCATGATATTTGCCTATTAGCAAAGTAACTTAAAAAAATTTCAGATTTATAAGACATTTTTATATGACAAGATGTCCAAGATTTTTATATGAGTCAAGACAAATTTATATGTTTATCTTATGGGTTTTAACCAAATAAGTTCTTTAAAATGCGATTTTCAAGGTTAATGTTTTAAAAAATTTCTGGGCACCACAGGTTGAGTCTAGGGATCTAACAGACCCTAAATCCTAAATCCGGTCATGTACATGTTCCGTGTGAACCCACATTCCAGGATAAGTAGGTATGACACAGGTATGCGAGTGTTCGTCCTAGTGAATTTCCATCTCAATTCACTTACGTAGACACTTGAAACGCCTTAATCCGGCGTTTCAACAGACGTGCAGCATTTTCAAGGATTCAAAAATGGTATACACCACCGCACGTAACAATCTTGAATGGGCAATTTCACCTCGGCGAGTGCTTTCCGAAAAGGTGCTATATGAGGGGTATACGATGATCGAAAATGGGCGATAAAAACCGCCGTCAGTCTTCACCTGACCGTCACTTGGAGCGCTATATTTGTCCCTCGCATGTTAACTTTCTGTCTTCTTGTTCTGGTTACTGTATGGTATGATGTATTATATAAAAGGAAAACTGCAAGGCACAGGGACGAATACTCCATGTTGAAGCTAATTACTTAGGTAGGTAGGTATTTGAAGTAGACAAAATTAGAACAGTTGTTACGTACCTATTCAAAAAACAAGGTATTTAAAAAAAGGCGCTCGTTTCAATCAAAGGAATGCTTGCAATCAGCGCTCCAAGTGACGGTCAGGTGAAGGTGGTGGTGGTGACAGATACCGTCGAGTGGACATACACCAGAGGAAAGAAAGCGACATGACGTCATAGGTACGTCTGCCTTTGGGCTCAGCGCCATCCACTTAAGCAGGGTTCACATCCATCCGGAAAGCTATCCGGAAAGTGCGTACGAGCAGCTGATTGGTTGGACATCAGCTGGGGAGGGGGGAATATTCTTTCCGGAGAAGCACTTTTGAAGCGAACTGTACACATCTGATTTTTCAGATATAGTTCACTACTGCGCATACAGAATGGCGTCGGCAACCGAAACAGCTGTGGGAGGAAGCGCGGGAAACGAGTTGTCAGCCAAAATTCCGGATGGTTATGAACGCCTTCCCAACTTCCGCGATTCCCCTCCATCCCTTCCACTGCTTTTCACTAGCTTCCCCTATCCGTGTTTCCAGACGGCTCCGGATGGATGTGAACCCTGCTTTAGACGTCATTTCGTTTTCTTATGTTTTCTTTCTATCCGTGTGTTGCCCAAGCTACACGGAGTTTTGAGATGAAAATTGGCTGTGAGGGGTTTTCAAGGGTGCTAAATCCGATTCTGAGATCAAAAATAAAAAATTCGTACGTACGGAATGCCCACTGATTACTCCGGATTGCTTGTTTTGGGTTGAGCCAGGTGTAACGTCGGAGTTGCTTCGATTCGTTAAAAAGTTGACGCAGAACAACTTGGGCCTAAATGTGCTGTATGAGATCCCTCCCTTTGCCGCTCGTTCATTTCAGACCAACATATTCAGCGCCACATCTACCTACCGATATTTATATAGGAATACGAATTACTGTGTTTCCCAGGAATTCTGACTAACCGATGCGCTTGATGGCGTTTTTAGATCGGTACAAGTCAGTAGGAGGTGAGTACTCTTCAGTTTCCTGTAGTACTGTTGAGGATGGTCTGTGTAGCGTTGACCGCAGCCTTGAAAACAGAAGTGGCGATATCTTCAACAGTTGCGTTACCGGTAGCGTTCTTGACGAGCTCGACAATCGGAACCTGCTCCCCGAGACCGTAGGTCCTGAAATTACGAATTTTCCGTATAAGTTGGTGCAAGAATTTATGATTGATTGCTTCCCCGAATATCAAGGTAGCGGACAATTTTTTTATTTTACTTTTGAGAGTACTTTTTTGTGTTTCCAAAACCAAAATTTCCACTCGTGTTTTACGTTTTAGAGGCTTTTGAACAAATTTCAATGTCTGTCTGTCCTCAAATCCTTGCCACACGCATAACTTACTCAATTCAAATCCGATTTCGCTGGAATATTCAGGGACCATGCGGGTTGAAATCTACGAATTTCAAAACAGTCGGATCATTGGTATGGCCACCGTGCATGCGCAAACGAGAAACCGAGGTATCTACTCAATTTCTCGCGAAAGTTCGATTTTGATAAGATTTTCAGCAACTTTTCTTCAAACTACGCGAAGGAATTTATGTTCTAATTTTTCCAAACTGCACGATATGCTTGATGCATACCTAACAACGGTTCAAATATAGAATTCTTGAATCCACCCTAACCTGTACTGAATTATTATTATTTATGATCGCTTATGATCAACCTAAAGGTACATTATGTATCAATACGACGAAGCTATGTGCCACTAAACTTAGTTTTATCTAATCATCATCTATCACCACAATTCCAATAACGTAGGTCAACAGGTGACTTCAAAATTGGTGTTTTGTAGGCACGAGGAATGAATTGAGTAGTCACTTCCAGCGTCTGCTGTGTAGAGTCTGAATTTCAAGGATGGATTCCTAGCCCGATGAACATCTCAAGATCACAAGTGTGAACATTAAAACGGGGTGATCCACCTGCTGTTTCATTTCTTTTTTACCAGTAGCTGCTGCAACACGGCCAGCTGATCGGATCAGGGGTTGGTGATAGGATGCAGGTTTTGTTTCATGTACATATTTCCGGTCACATTATGGAGCAGACCACCAACCATTGTCTGGTCTCCCAGTTCTGACCACGCAAAGCCAATATAGCAAGGAAGAGAAAGATTGTCGAGGTCGGATGTCCATGAAGACGAGAGGTCAGACTAAACTGTGCCCCTTGCTTGAGTTGTACCTACCAATGCTGAGTGTCGTCGAGAGACTAGTTGTCTAAATCACCATACTTATCATAATAAATAATATTGTATTACTTACTTGAAGATGTCGACCATGCTCGTATATGTGCCCGAGACGAGGGCGACAAGGCCGAAAAGGAACATGCCGACGTTCTTCCAGGCAACCCAGTTGCCGCGGCCGAAGCCCTTGTCCCAGAAGGTGACTGTCTCTATGAGGGCCGGGAGGATGAGACCAAGGAGCGAAAAGCAGAAAGCGCCGATCAGCGCTAGGAAAGGACCGATTGTAGGAACAGCCACAGCCAGCATGACTAAAACATAACAATACGATAGGTAGGTATACAGTCAAATAATCTCGGATAAGGTACTAACCTATTGATTAAAATTACAACACTGTAGGTTGTACAATACTTTCCAAACTGTCTGGGACGGTTAGGTAGGTAGGTACCTATCAAATGAGGAGTAGGTACCTACCCATGACTTCTGTTTATAGTTTTAAATGAAAGTAGGCTCCATTCTAAGAATTTTTAGGCCAAGTGCACTCTCCTACGATGAACAGTTCTTTTTCTACGAGTTTCGATGTTTCGACGACAAGTGACGTCACAATGGACAAGTGGGTCCCGCCCTGGCGGGAGGAGTGTAATGACGTCACGCGTTGTCAAAACTCCGAAAGCTTATAGAAAAAGAACTATTCGTCGTAGAACATTGCGGTTAGTCTCAAAATCCTTAGAATGGAATCTACTTTCATTTGAAAATCGCGAAATGAATAAAGTCATGGGTAGGTACTCCTCATTCCCGGAAAACAACAAGTAGTTTGCCCTCATATCACTCAGTCTCCTTCATCCCACTCTCCTACCCCCTGAACCTGAGCAGATATGGCAGTTGGTAGCTCTTGCCCTCACAAAGAAAAAGGCCGCATTTTCCCCAGCGTTTTAGTAGGATTCACCAAGTATGCAACTGTCAAAATTCACAAAGTACATTTCTAGCGGGCCTTGAACCACACCAGCGCCACTCGAGGAGGTGTTTCGCCAATGCTATGAACTGTCAGTGTTTTCCATTTCAACTTTCCACTTTCTCCTTCCCCAGCAGCTGCCTGATCAATTTCACGTTTCCTACTCATTTCAGCCGTCAATTTTGTCATCATTCAATCATCCCAGACACAGACCCTGTGTAGGAGGATCAAAGACGGTTATATGCCCGCAAAGCTTAAGTTATTTTCTACAGCTTTATTCACCCTTAATATAGTTAACACACAGACACACCAAAACCAATATCAAATAGTATGGTATGGTGGTATAGTAACATTATTTAACATTTTTTTATCAGCTACTAGGAATGAGTATAACGATGTTATCGGCAAACTTGCCGAGTCACACTTTAATAAAGCTTTTAAATGAAGGGAATTATTCGACCCATGTTAAAGTCTTTCCTTTTTTTGTAAGTACCTACCTAATAAAAACCTCATAACATAGACTTTAATTAATGTCTTTTTATAATTAATCTTGTAACATAGTTTTTAGGGTGAAAAATAATTTATGCTTTGCGGGCATATAACCGTCTTTGGCTGTGTAGGAAATATGAGTGGGGGATCCAGCCAATACTTCCAATACCCTGTATATATTTACAAGCAACGGCGAATGGTCGCAAACAATCAAGTTAAATCACAAAATATCAGTCCCTAGTTATAATTAGGGAATCTACCTGTTGATGCAGTGAGAACACTTCGGACGATGTATTCCAGAACCGTCTGGTTTACCTTCCACTTCCCTTTGACAGCGTCCCAGACGATCTCGAGGCACACGAAGTATTGGAGGCCGTACGTGCAGAAAACGGCGAGCGCCACCAGAATTTTGACAGATTGTGCCAAACTGAAATCCAAACGTCGAATAAGTATTTAGCGGCAATTGAATAATATCCTGCTCGTATGAAAAGGACTGAGCAGATGATCTCAGTGAAATTCCGGATTATTTTTTTGAATCGGCGTAGATACCTACTGAAGGAGTCGCCTTTTCCGCAATCAAAATAGTGAAACTAGATTTTCAGCTATAAACCTCCCAGTGGAAGAAAATAAGAAAGTGACAACTACCAATAGCCAGTGCAGCTTGTGAGATACTGCAGCATGTTTTATAATTGTACTGTATTGCGCCTACTCCAGAGTTTTATGACCTAGTATGTGAGCCATGAGTTCAATGTTAGGATAATTTCTATCGAAAGCAGAATTTTCGCGCTTACTATTCTTCGGTGGGAAGATTCAACGTAATGCTGGCGTCGGTTAGGTTTTCATACTTCAGGTATCCAAGGAATCCAAGGAATATATAGATGAGCGTGACGCCTCCCATACCTGAAAGTCAAATCAAATAAACCGATTTGCATTGATCCATCAAGTAAATATTTCTTTCACATAGGCAAACCAAGGCCATTTCAATATTTGTTTCAACGTAGGAGCTTGAAGCATTGGATGAATCAGTTTTCAGTACCTTTATTGAGAACACCACAGATTCCAATGAAGTGCTGAGGAGTGTTCATGCTGTTTTCCAGTGGCATCACCTATGAACGGCAGTCAGAATGACTTATTAGTTTTAGTAATAAAATGAATCTGACGCTAGGCTAAATGGTGGACTAATCATCCTCTCTAACATCATTTATAAGTAGGTAGCAACGACAAAATGTCACTCGTCTTTAGATGAAGAATTAAAATACAGCACTTTCAAAAACCATCAATTTTGAGATGGTACTGTTTGGCACTTACAACTCCGATGGCCTCCATGGCGAAAATGGTGATAGAGAAGAACTGAGGGAGTTCGTACAGGTTGCCCACTTGGGGAAGATCCCATGGAGAGCCGAGATCCCAGACGAGGTAGTAGAACGTGATTCCCAGGCCCAGGCCCATGAAGACGTTGGCGACCATGGACACGGGGGCCAAGTACTTCAAGTTGGGAATCCAACTGAGGAGAATAAGCGGCACAAGGAGGGTGAGGATGCACAGCCTCTGGTTGAGGGCATATCCCATGTAGTGCTCCGCCACCTGAAATGCAATGAACCGTTCAGTGGAGCTTCAACTTTGCACTTCATTGATGTGTCAATGGGCAATCTGGTAGTAAAATTACATTTATTTGGAGAAGGTTGGTAAGTGCGCCCGCATCATAAGGTAGGTAACTACAAACGTTCAAGCGCAAGAAAGTGCAGTGATTAGCAGCGTTTTGAGTTCATACATGGTTTGGCTTGAACTAAACAGGTGGCTCTCTGCATTTGTAAACTCTCTAATTTTAATTTTTCTCTGCTGTCTTCTAACTTGATCACTAGCCGTCCAACGTCTACAAATTCTACACCTATGGTCATCAGGTTATTATTATGAGCATAGGTGTACTAAAGTCCAGTGACAAGCAGCGTTTTGAGTTCATACATGGTTTGGCTTGAACTAAACAGGTGGCTCTCTGCATTTGTAAACTCTCTAATTTTAATTTTTCTCTGCTGTCTTCTAACTTGATCACTAGCCGTCCAACATCCACAAATTCTGCACCTACGCTCATCAGGTTATTACCATTATTGGTTTTCAAGCCAATAAGCCCCTGGCTCTGTCTATGGGAATAGTTCTTGACATTCCAGCGATTCATTCATGCACTGAACTCGTGTATGAAATACGTAATTGTAGCGGTGGAACGTACCAACCTATAACTTTCAAAACGTATACGTGAATGGACAGGAATTTGGATTGCTCAGCAGCATAATTTGTTGTTCAGGTAGTGGTGTGGTTGAAGCGGTTACAAAGGTAGTTGCTGACCTCCGGTAAATGGAGGATTGCAATATCAGAATAAGACTCCAACTTGTTCACGTCCGTCTTTCCAGGGACTTGGACTACGAAATCGTCCGGCCAAACGTACCTTGACTAGTCGATATACGAGTAGGTACCTACCTACGCTGACTCGACCATAAAATTCGCAACGCTCCAAGACACTATATCAGGAGACACTATAAAAATTACAAACCTGCTTAAAATTTTCCGAAATGATCACAGTGTAGACGCTGCAAGTGCCGAAGTACGCGGCAAAAAGGCCAGCAATAATTGTTATCCTGGAAAAACAAAATTCGGTATTAAACATTTCAATTTTATAAGCGTGAGACAACTTGTCAATAACTTGAACGAAATTAAACTATTTTACCTCGGGTAATTAACGCTATTAAAAATCACGAGTAGGTAAAAACCATCTGCAATAATATAAATGAATAATGATGCCCATAAATTAATTATGATCAAGTACCACATCGAAGGAGGTACCTACTCTATTTGCGACACTTGAACTCTGGTGTGTCTGAAGGGTTCCCAGCTATAGAAATTGAATTTCCATGGGTAAATACTTACCTACAACATGGAATCAGTGATCATGTTGGGATCTAAACTTACGAGCGGATTGTAACATGAACAGAGGTCACAAGCTGCTCGTTGAAAATTAGCTTCCAACTACTCAATCCTATTTACGTAGGTAGTTAACCTGTCTATCAGCATGTTGATAATTATTCTGAGCTCGAAGAAGAAACTTTGCTCAAGTTTTTTATACGAGGAGAAATTTGCCCCTTATCTATTCACTAATTGTAACGTCCCAATTATAATCAATTATAATTAGGTGTAAAGTCCTACATACTTAGTTTCTGTCGATGTAGGACGTGTTAACATGCGTTCTCGAATTCGTATTATGCACCTACATAAAGTGGAAAATAGGTATTTGAGAGTCAGCCTAAGAACAACTCACAATCAACCTACTCAAGCGTTTGAGATACGGACTTGTCATGTCATTATACTGATGGATAACCATTCGTCTTTAAAAGAGATAAGATTTTTGTTCTTTCCAACATTCAAGAGCTCTCAGTTGCAATAAGTACCCCAGATCAACCATTTTTGCTGATCTAGGTGACCTAAATACACAAAGAATAACACTCTTCAAACCTAATCCACAGGATGATAAATCAATGCTATCAACAGAGACATCGTGGGGAACCCAGTCCCTAATCCCAACCCACCTACAACTAGACAGCCAACAATGATCTTACGCCCCACAAATGGTTATAAATAGTTACGAAACAAGTCCTTTGTAATGTTATTAGGCGGTAACTTAAAATACCAGCACCTAGGTGGCAAAATATTGGTTTTTAAATTTAGAATTATGAAAAAATTGTTTCAAATATTGGCTCCTCTATGGTAGCTTAACAGGGTTATATTTTCTACGCAAATACTAATCTCGAACAAGCGTTGGTCTTCATTGCCGAACGTTAGTGAGGCTCTTAGAGTCGAGCGACCTGCCTACCTACGTTCATATACCTACCTATATATTTATGTACGTACGATGTACCACGCTAAAAGCCGCAATTTTGGGTATTTGGACTTAAAATTTCGACAGTATGCTCCTTAGGCTTCCAGCTTGCTTTATAGTTTTGGTGTCACCGGTGCCCGGGAACGGCGTGGCGCCACGCTGGCACTAGTGGTGCCATCTGTCAGAAAAAAGTTTTTTGGTATAGCAGTTCATGTTTTCCAGCACGCCAAATCGAATGGAATAACTTTCAAAGCTCTATCAATCATCCTTACGGCGATCGATAAATATTTAGCCGTAAAACGTTACGAAAAATAGCTAACTACCTATTATTATTGTACATACGCAGAATTGAGCATATTTTCAAAATTGTGTGAGGCACCTGTTCAGCGAACAGCTAGTATAACTTATGTAGTTCATCATGTATTTTCATACATAAGATTTGAGATGGTAAGGGCAATTTTTTTTCTCATAGGTACTGCCACGATAGGTAGAAGGTCTTTAGCTACCGTGGGCACTGCCACCGACAATTCTTGCACACGTACACCCATGTTGGGTTCAGAATCCTAAAACTGTAAAAAATAAAATTAATTCTAAATTTCAAGGGCTTTGATTAACGTCCCCATAACACGATCGTGTTCTTCGATCCAATCAACGAAAATGGCACTGTATTTAGTAGGTACGTAACGATTCACTAGTTGCTGCCACTTTTATAATCAAGTCCTGAAATCCTAGACTGTTGAAACTGGGATCCTAGGGGTTAGCCTGGGTGAGAGGTCCAAACTCCGATCACATTATGATTTAACCGCCTCATTCGAAAAGTATTGCACAAGGTTAGAGGATGGGTATATTGAAGGATCGAAAGTCACCTGCACAATTTCGAATATGGCCGGGCCCACGCTGGACCGTTAGCGAAAGAAACTTCACCCACGTCGGCGAAACTCATCGTCGTTACTCTTATCCGCCGGTAGAGCTCGTGAGCGCATTGAACCTGAAATCCAAATCCATTTTTTACGAACATATTATAATATATTTATACAGTTTACCTTACTCCTAACGTAATAAATAAGGGGATTCCTCCTTATCAAAGTCTATGTTACTTCAGACTAGGGTTACTTCGGACTACTTCATACTACCTAGTAGCGGACTACTTCATACTACCTAGTAGGTACTTATATCAACTGACAACTGAAACAACCCTACCCAGAATAAAATATCTCCAGACTTGTGATACATAGGTATTAGTGGTGGACAATCTTTTCCTCAAAATCAAATATTCGTTGCGAGTTGTCTTTCAGACCTTGCTGAACCATGTGGTGCTGTGTGCCTGAAAATCTTTGCCAAGCTCGTAACTCCGGCTCAGTAAGGCCGATTCAGATGTACTGTGGATAGCAACTTTTATCGGTAACACCCAACGATCTACCGTTTTAGAGCAGCGCCGCAGCGGCATGTGTACAGTTAACCTATCTACTGTATGCAGAACAAATACCTACAACTTTATAATGAAAGGTTTATATAGTAGATTGATGTTTTAGCCTCAAAACTCATCATTTGATGTATCTCAATTATCAAGACATTTAGCGGCGTGGAATGTTAAGTCGAACGCAGCGACGGCAGCCAGAATCCTATGAACGGGGGACCAAAATAAACTAGACCCCCATTACAGACCCACACGATTCAATCTCTACCTCTCGTTGAAGCTAAATTTATTGTGCTTGGATGTTCAAAGCGGTTATTTCCTATACAAAACATCGTAACTACCTATAAAGATACCTACGCTACACACACTAGTACGCTATAGCGAAATATGTACATACACACGTATGTCAATACCTATAAATAATGAAAGGCTGGCAATGTATTTAAATGACAATTATATAATATCCCTTCGCGAAGTGTACTTGGCCTGTCTCTGTCTCAGGCAAATTATAAAATTCCATTATTTCGTGGTTCCCTTTGATACACCTACTGTCTCGCACACTAACGGTACCGCATGAATTGATATTTCAAGTCGCTCTATCGGATATTTTGATTTACAAGTTTGAGCAACAATCTCTGCCAATTAGGTAGGTTTTCCAACGGATTGGTTCAGGGATGTTTTTCTATTTTGAGACGATAACGCTAGTACTAAGGATCCAGACCAATCTTTCAACATAGGAGGGTGATCCAGAAATGATTTCATCATATCACTCTTGACTGATGATCCCCTAAAATCACTTCGTTACGAGATATCGACTTCAGGTGTACGAATAATAATCTGACGGAAATTTCTAACCAAATACCGGCAGCTAGTCCCTTGTTTTTAAAACTCGCTTGGCGATTTGATGGCACACAAGTTCAGGATTCGCGTTTCGCGTAAGGGAGGATATATTCAACTGCACGACATAAAGAAGGTATTTTCCCTATACAAATATGCAAGCGAAGAACATTTTTGGTTTATTATTTTCAATAATGAACCTTTGGAATCGACAATTAAAATTTTTTTTAACCCTCCTTCAAAATTTCATGGTTCACGTTTCAAGGGACGTAGAATACGGTATCGAATAAAAATATTTCCGTCCGTCCGCCGTACGCCGACGGCGACTTTTTCCTTAGTTCCCATGAACCAAAATTCACGAAATTTGGTATATGGGTCGGTTTGGGCTCTAGTTGGTCCTCGAAGCTCGGCGTTACTGTCATTCAACTCAGTGACAGTGGCGGCGTTACTGTCACTTTCAGGGGTGAAAAATAGGGATCGAAATATCCGGAGTATCCCTGTCTCGAAAAATTTTATTTTGAGGTGTGAATTTTTTCGCATTTTTAAATAGTTCGATTTTTCTGAATTTTTGAGACCATCCGGAGCATTCTACGATGTTGTCATAAAATTTGCTGTACAATTTTCCGTAAAGACTGGGGTGAGATCACTGGTCTCTCGGCCAGGTGGCGCTATAGCGCAGTGGTATAGTGACCGACTATAGTGCCAAAGTTCCCCGAGATCGAAATCCTACAAGGACTGATATCAACGATTTCCAAATCAACAATTTCCGTTTAGAACTTCATTTGCGTTTCTTTTTGCCATTTTGGCTACTGTTTGTCATTGACAGAATTATTTTAGCAAAATTTAACATTTTTTGATCTAGGTAGGAACCTAGTAACAACTATGGGTTAGGTACTAAGCTACGGAGGATCTGTGACCTATATAGAAGGGTTGTCTATACAGAGAGCAGTGATCTGTAACAGAAGGGTGTTCTATACAAAATAATAAACCGTTGTGTAGGGATTTGCAGCGTTTTTCATTCATGTTGGGCTGATAAATCGTATCCAAAAGGTACGCAGGTACTTACCAGGACGTAGGCTCCATGCGTACAAATTAACGACGTGAAAAGCGTGAAAATGATTCCTAAGGTCATCCCGGCGTTTTTGTATGCGAAAGGCATCGCCAGGATACCGGTGCCCAGGGAAGCCTTGAGCAGATGTGTCAAAGTGTCACAATCACTGGAAATGAAACACAAACATAACCATTAATTTTATGATTTTAAATAATCGTAATATACGAAAATAACATTCAATAAGAATGAAATCCCGAAACCGCCGTTTTTTAAAATTGAGTAGAATGGCAGGTACCCATCATAATCTACCAATCTTTCCTACAAAAGTAAATTTTTAGGCTGGGCCCCGAATTTTTGTTATTTTGAGGAGAAAAAAGCGGATTTTTCCACTGCCGACCATACTAAACACGAATCCAACGGGGGGGGGGGGGTGGGGGGGGGGGCTGTTGATCTCCTTCAGATAGTTCAGTGTATGAACGCATTTCTGCGAACCGCCATAACTCACAACCGAATGGTCCAAATTGTCTCAAATTTTGATGGCAGTTCGGGGTTAGGTCCTAGTTGGTACCATATGCATTCGGATCAGTAGTACAGACTGCGCATGCGCAAATGTGAAAAACGTCGAACCCACATAACTCACTACTCAGTGGTCCAAATTGTCTTAAATTTTGGACCCATAGTACCAAGGCCGAGCCATTTAATCCATGGATTACTCTAGACCAAATGTTCATCAGGATGTAGCTCTTAAATTTCCGAGGTTCAGTGTGTGGGTAGGTGCGAAACAGTGAACCGTAACCGTCAAGGGCTCCCAAACAGGCCATTTTGAAATACTGGTGGTAAATATAGGTATTTCTTGGGTGGGGTACTGGAAAATCTTCGTGACTGTCAAACCTGAATACGAAAGTTACAATTAACATAACTGTTAGGTATTTACTGCAAATTAAAACCTACTTCCTTTCTATCTTATAAATAATAATGGTATTTATCAATATTAGCTATTAAAATTATCATGACGGAACAGTTAACATATAATTGGCAGGAATTTCATTATAAACTCGACTTGCCGCAGGCTAGTCGTCATAACGCCAAGAGAATTTCTCCGAAATTTCCCATAAGGATTGGATATTGCTGATATTTCACCTACTACAAGATACACTTCCACATCCATATCGGGGTGTGCACCTCCAAATTTCACGATTTCTTATCACAGCCTATCTCCTGGATAACCTACAAGATGTATGAGTTTTGATCATAGTTCAAGAAAAGTGGGAGTCGAAAGATGACTATGTCGAAATCCGTTATCATCGCTGTCTCCATTATTTCACACATCAATCACCAGATTATTTGCTATAACTACAGCCCTGTACAAATTCACCCGCCAAGAAAACCTCCTCAGCCGCAAAAAGGATTGATATCCAGTTTGCCCACCCAACTCGCTCTTGGAAGTGCATAAATAGAAACCTGTTCCTTCACCCCAAACCTTGAAGCTACTTTCAACGCTAATTGGCGGAAGCTTTTCGAGGGGGGGGGGGGGGGGGGGGATTTTCTTAAATTTTGTTTGAAAAGTTGAGAAAGTGCTGCAGAAAAATATAATACGCAAAAGTTACAGCGCTCCAAACGTGATGTCGTCAATTAGGTTATTTGACCATCATTTGCAGCGTTTTTAAACAGTTCGGCAACAACTCGCCTTTGAACTTATCGGGTTCAGATTTTAAACACTTCCTCAAGGAGCCCCAGTGAACAACTGCGCCATATTTTTCAGCTCTTAAAACCCTCCAACCCACCCCTATAAACTGCACCCTCGCTCCAAAAGGGTGAAAGAGGGGGGGGGGGGGGGGGAGGGATTTGGACAGAAGGCACTTCCTTGGAGCATAACTAATGTGTGTGCAAAATTTCAGCTCGATCCGTTTTGTCTGTGAGGCTATAATAGCCCTGTCAAAGAAGAATAACAATTAGAAAAACTTCGAAAAAAATGGATTTTCAAACTTCAATAACTCCGGCACCTGATGGTCCCAAGGGTTGAAATATAGTACCTGCACGTCCTCAGGGGCCCCTCGAGAATGGGTGTACGAATAATTAACACCTGAGAACCCCAGGGGGCCGTTGTACGGATAGGAGGGGGTAAAACCCCACTTGTTCTGTCGTAACGGTGTTCTTGGTCGGTTTTTCGGTTTTTTTTGGCGGGCAGGTCCCTAGATCCTAATAATTTGTGAACAAGAACCTTCAAAGTTGGACCTATCAACGCTCAGACAAGGCGCAGACGTTCTCGCTGTACCCATCCAAGGGCAAAACAGGTTGAAACAGGGATAACTAGTTCCAGTGAACTGAGTTTCTCACCAACAAAAGTTAGTATGTACCAGGAAAATCTGGGCTTGACAAAAAAGACGGTTGTTCTGAATTTTTTTTTCCTTGTTCTCTTTTCTTTCCTTTTTCTATCTTTTTCTGTACTTTTTTCTCGTTCCTTTGTCTTTTACAAAATACTTACTGTGTAATTTGTCAGGAAGGCAATCTTAGAATTTTAATTCTTTGTTACTGTTTTCCACATATATAAAGGAGGAGTCTAGTACTTATATATGTGTAAACTTGACAATAAACTGAAACTGAAATGGTTTACACTAGAGGAAGTGATCAACGGAACAGTTACCCAGAAAACTATTCAGACCTCTCATTTCTAGACCCTTCTACTTTTTTCGGTAGGAAGGTACCTACCCTTTAGTTCAACACAATTGAATTTCGGAAAAATGTGGGCTTGAAAACTCGTTCTGCGTAGGTACCTATTGTATTCCTTCACATTTGGAGATGCCAAAAAAGAGTTTCCTGGAAAATGATTACTAAGAACACCCGCACCAAACCCCTCCATGTTATTCTGAAGTCCACGTTCCCAGTTCGAAACATCGTGGTCGTGAAAACAATGAACAGGCCTTCTGGGTACTTTCCACACGTGGAAACACATGGTTCGTTACCTAGAATATTATTTACAAACCGCAAATCCAAGGACTACCTAACTAAAAAGAGGTAGGTGAGGGAGGTTACTTTGGGTAGGCAGTGGGGTTCGTGAAGAGGATTGCAGCATTGTAGGTACCTACAGGGTGGGGCAGAGAAGTGGCAAGATTTAAAAAAACGCTGCAGTCCTTGTCACATGGGTTTATTATTCTATTGGACATACCTACAGAAAGATTGGCTGTTCATTAATTGTTTCTTTCATGCGTAATAATCGAAATAGCTACTTCTGATGGTTTCCATTAATTTTGGCCCCCAAAACACAAATTAGGTACGCTCTTTTTTTTTCTTTTTTTTAAAACTATCTTTGATCATTGGTAGTGCCATCGTCCTGAACCACGTCTTGACACTTTTTCCAGTGTTATTATACAAACTGATGGTGATTTCAGACGATTTCCCAGGTTTTTCACTCATAAAAAATCAATTTTGGGAGCTGAACATTTGGTAGAACCTCAATTTTCTATTCTTTGGTCAAACTCGACTTCATATTCGGTCTTCTCGTCCCCAAAAACATGAAAAACGATACCTCAAAAGCTCATGTTACCAACATGTTGCTAAAACGCAAAAAGTACCTATTTTTATACACATTTTCACTCATAACACCCCTGGGTATATTCCGATCGGGCTGAAAAGTTTTGGGACACAACTAGGGCCCAAATGGAGCATGTGTGCGAAAGAACGATTTTTTTAGACCGAAAATGAAGCCTGTACACGTGATACGGCGGACGGACATTTCATTTTTGGAATCTACGCACCTCTAAACGGAAAAGAAAAAATTTTGAGGGGGTGTTATAAAAATTTTTTGCTGAGCGATTACATAGGTGTATTATTCACAGAATAATAAACCAAAACGCTGCAAAGTTCTTGTCACATGGGTTTATTATTCCATTGGACATACCTACAGAGATGTTGGCTGTTTATTTATTGTTTCTTTCATTTAAAATAATTGAAATAGCTATCTCTGGTGGTTTCCACCAATTTTGGCCCCCAAAACTCGAATAAAGTACGCTCCTTTTGGTTTATTATTCTGTGAATAATACACCTATGTATTCGCTCAGCAAAAAATTTTTATAACACCCCCTCAAAATTTTTTCTTTTACGTTTCAAGGTGCATAGATTCCAAAAATGCAATGTCCGTCCGCCGTACGCCGTCCGCCGTATCACGTGTACAGGCTTCATTTTCGGTCTAAAAAAATCGTTCTTTCGCACACATGCTCCATTTGGGCCCTAGTTGTGTCCCGAAACTTTTCAGCCCGATCGGAATATACCCAGGGGTGTTATGAGTGAAAATGTGTGTAAAAATAGGTACTTTTTACGTTTTAGCAACATATTGGTAACATGAGCTTCTGAGATATCGTTTTCTATGTTTTTGGGGACGAGAAGACCGAATATGAAGTCGATTTTGACCAAAGAGTGGAAAATTGAGTTCTACCAAATGTTCAGCTCCCAAAATTGATTTTTTATGAGTGAAAAACCTGGGAAATCGTCTGAAATCACCATCAGTTTGTATAATAACACTGGAAAAAGTGTCAAGACGTGGTTCAGGACGATTAAATGTCACTACCAATGATCAAAGATAGTTTAAAAAAAAAGAAAAAAAAGAGCGTACCTAATTTGTGTTTTGGGGGCCAAAATTAATGGATACCATCAGAAGTAGCTATTTCGATTATTACGCATGAAAGAAACAATTAATGAACAGCCAACCTTTCTGTAGGTATGTCCAATAGAATAATAAACCCATGTGACAAGGACTTTGCAGCGTTTTTTTAAAAATAAATTATCTCTGATCATTGATAGTACCATTTAATCGTCTTGATCCACCTGTTGACACTTTTTCCAGTGTTAATATACAAATTGATGGAGATTTCAAACGATTTCCCAGGTTTTTGACTCATAAAAAATCAATTTCGGGAGCTGAACATCTGGTAGAACCTCAATTTTCTATTCTATGGTCAAAATCGACTTCATATTCGGTCTTCTCGTCCTCAAAAACATGGAAAAAGATACCTCAAAAGCTCATGTTACCAATATGTTACTAAAACACAAAAAGTACCTATTTTTATACACATTTTCACTCATAACACCCCTGGGTATATTCCGATCGGGCTGAAAAGTTTCGGGACACAACTAGGGCCCAAATGGAGCATGTGTGCGAAAGAACGATTTTTTTAGACCGAAAATGAAGCCTGTACACGTGATACGGCGGACGGCGGACGGCGTACGGCGGACGGACATTGCATTTTTGGAATCTACGCACCTTGAAACGGAAAAGAAAAAAATTTTGAGGGGGTGTTATAAAAATTTTTTGCTGAGCGATTACATAGGTGTATTATTCACAGAATAATAAACCAAAATGGCAAAAAAAGTGTTTATTAAATTTACAATTTAGTTGTATACAACAGTAATGTATCTAAATGAGTGGAATTTAATGTTATACGTGATAAAAATCAGGTTTTGAGTATAGACTTCGGTAGATGACGTCCTTCCATCGCCTCGCATTGCCGAAGACGAAGAACAAAGCTAGCCATGGCGCTACGCAAAATTTCCAGTGGAATGGCGTTCCTTCAAATCTTCGGTGGTCTGGGGAGGGGGAGGGGTGTTCGAAAACTCGATTTGGAGAGCAATCTGGAGCGGCCAGGGGATATCAGTATTCGGGTGAGCGTGCAGGCCAGCGGATATCGCCATGCTTATTTTCAGTAAGTCATTCTGTTTCATTAAGCCCATAGCAATCCGAGATATATGCCCTCCCCCCCCCCCTCCCCCTCTCTTGATGGAGAGTTGAAGGAACGAATTCGGCTACATACTGACGCAATACATTCCACTGCAAATGTTGAGTAACGTCATGGCTAGCTTTGTTCTTCGTCCGGAGACCATAGATTATTCAAAAAATTATGTTAACCAAGTAAAACATTAAATTCCACTCATGTATATAACTTGTATACAACAAAATAGTAAATTTAATTAAATGTTTCGGTATTTTTTTAAACTGTGCCGTTTCTCTGTCCCACCTTGTATATATTACTCGCATTTGCCGTTTACATGCTTTTGCTGCAAAGGATTGTTCAACATTGAAATTGTTGCCTGAAACTTGCAGATAACCTCCAATATTGGTATACGCTGTTTAAATCTGCCTACAAATCCTTTTCCACGATGAATACAAGAAGAACTAAAGGCCTTTTATCGAGTAACAAGAGATTTGCTCGATAGGTAGCCAACGTGCAGGCTTATCCCAAGAAGTTTGGGCAGAGAGCTAGATAGACTTCCACGTTTTTTTTTTTTTTTTAAGCGAGTGAAATGTGAAAAGTGAGCCTTCAGGACTATTAAAGATGATTTCGTAAGCTCATTGTGTTGAATTTCCTTGGAAACCTACATTTGCAAGCTGACATTGAGGTGTTTCTGCAAGATTCCACGGAACACAGGGATAGAGAAATCGCAAAAGGCATGAACCGATGGACAAGCAAAAATCATGAACCATCACTAACGGGTAAATGTAAATAAAATATATACGTACGTGGTGGGATGTTCAACCCTCCTTTCTTTGAAGGGGTCCCATGAAGTCTTGTCTACGAGGCCGTTTTCGAGGCTCGTGGGGGACTTGGGAGCGATTTTGTACCTAGGTGAAGAGGTTAATATCAATAAAGGAATTTTGGATTCCACTAAGTAAAGTTACATAGAATACAATATTATTAATTAGGTAATGGGTGTTGACAGTGAATACTGAATGTTTGAGCACATTTTCAGTTAGGCTTAGGCATACAATTACCGAATAGGATAATATATTATGATAGATTCCATTTCTCACGTATGGAATAGCAACAGACGTAGGTAAACTGTAAAATAGTTGTTGGTAAACAACCCGTAGAAACAGTTGTTGGTGAACATGGCACCGTCTTGAAGTTGAAGGTACAAGAACAAGACCAAGAACGAGACTGCAGACTTTGTTTGTTTGGCTTCGTTTTGGTATTTTATTAACGGTAAAAATACTAACAAAAGGAAAAAGTCTAAGTCTACTACCTAAAATGAATTGTGGTGAATAATTATCTTCAGCTACAAGAATTCCCCTATAAGGACAACTCGAGCGCACTGCAGTTTAAGTAGGTCCAATAAATAATATTGTAAACAATCCATAGGAATTTCTATTACCTTACAGAACCAGTTTGACTCTGGCGTGGTAGGTACCTACGTTCAGTGCAGGTATTACCGCCCTACTAGTAGTTGGTTTTGGATTTCACGAGACGTTCGGGATCACGTGTGAGCACTCCCGTTTTCCTTCTCCAATACCCACCATCTAGGCATAGGCATACCCGTTCACCGTTAACTCCGCTTTTTGCTTGCCCACACCCCTCATCTTTTACCGCCGCACTTCAACTTTTCGCCCCTTCCCAACAAAGCTATCTACCTATTGTCTCTTAGTTAACTGCCAACAATTATAGTCCGATCTAAGGGTGCGTGTCGAAAATTAGACTCGCGATGATTTGAAGATCCTGAAGATTTGAACATTTTTAAGCTCATAACGAAGGGTAGATGCGGTGAGTTAGTGGAAATCCATCTTCAAAAACGACATGTATCAGAAGAAATAGTCTTTATTTCCACGAGAATTACTTACACTTGTAGACCGGTTTCGGATGTTAAACCATTATCAATACAACATACATCATTCTGTGTCAGTATGTTGTATTGATTGTATTGTTTAACATCCGAAACCGGTCTACAAGTGTAAGTAATTCTCGTGGAAATAAAGACTAGTTCTTCTGATACATCTCGTTTTTTTAAGCTCCCTTCAAATATCGCGGTAATTTACAAAAAAAATCCTTCTAAAATCTAACTCATGCTCTACAGATCTTGATGCATGAACCCTTTTCCAAATCAAATTAATCGTTTTCCAAAGCAAATGAATCCTTTTGCCAAATTAAGCCAAATGCGAGGAAACTAAAAAAATTATCAGTTCCAGTCTTGAGAAACAATGCAACAGTTAGAGGAAAACTCACTATATTATAATATACAAAATAAATTCAAAATAGAATCGATGTTTTGAAAGATAAACTATCACAACAACAATATTGACACATAAATCCAGTATTGGTACACGTGATCCCGAACGTCTCGTTTGGATTTCATGCGCAACGCAGTGGTAATGTAGCTGGTACATCAATATGTACTCACTTGGTTCCCGAGGTACCGTTGGTGCCGTCTTGGGGGAGGAAGGTCTCCAACTCCGTCATGTTCGACGTGCCGTTGGTCGCCTATAGAAACAGAATCGAATAAAAATTATTCACTATTATCATTACTCTTGGGTACCTACCTACTACCTATATAAACAGGGCATCCAGAAACTTCAAATTCGGTAAAGTGGTAAAGTAAAAAATAAAGTCCTCAACCACTTGGGTTCAGAGAACACCAACATACCTTGAAGCACGAACAGATTACACTTATCACTACCTAGGCACTTATTTAATAAATTATACGTTGGTATTTCAATGTTTGAACACAGAAGAGGATATTATTTGTATACCAGGGATTCGCTCATCCCCTTTTTCGAACCAACATGAGGTCTTAAACGACGAAACCACGATTTCGAAATGCCGGTCACGTTTTCTTACGGAAAATTGGCAGTTTGGTAGATCGTGGTTGAATTCGAAAACTGTGACAATCACGATATCCTACGCAAGCTGAAGGGTTGTCAGGCCATACTGACTGTTTCGAAATAACGGTTTAGATGTTTATGTCACTATAGAATTAGGTAAGGTCCCATAGGAAGCATTAGCATTAGGTAGGTAAACTTCCCATGGTCTGAAGTATTGCAGGTATAATTTAATATTATGAAAAGATTATCCCTACAAGCTTGGTATCGATAAAAATGTTCTCACTACAACCCCCTTATTGTATATACTTCCGCAGGAATGTAATTACTGTAATTGTTAAGTACCTGCCTTGATGCTACATTACACGCCAAGTTTCTGAAGGATATCCGAATAAGTTCGATGTAGGTACTAGGGTCTGCTCTTTTAAAAAACGAAATAGTTCGTTAATAGAAAGAAACCGTTTCGCCGGGTGAACTGTTTCAAAAGAACAGGTCAAGTAATGACGCTTCAAAAACGACGCTGTTTCAAAGAACAGGTGCAGGTCCACGGAAAAGAGTCAGTCTGTTATGGAGTGTTTCCTACAATTATAGAGAAATATTACAATAAATCCAAAGTGTTACGCGCCTACTTGTATATTTAGTAGAGGAAGATGAAATTGGAGGAAGACCACCAGGGATGACAAATTGTTGGCTGGGTGGGGCATGATATTGATTGGTAGGTACCAACTTAATACTGGAAGCTTCCATTTGATTGCAGTTGGCCATTAATGTGAAACCATCAGTAGATGACCTAACTGTTGAGCTGATATTGATTTTGCTTCCTAACTACTGAAGGGTTTGTGCAAAAAGTAAAAAGAAAAAAAATAAATTGTCTTCCATATCAAAATTTCCACTTGCTTTTTGCATTTCAAAGCTTTCTCAACAATTTTGGTTCCATGTCTGTCTGCCGGTCTCTGTGTCTGCCTGTCCACGAAGTACCAACCTAAATTAGGAGAACCGAGTCTCTGGTGGTGTGATTTGGCTTATACGACCTTCACCCTTGAATCTTCCTTTATTAAAAAGATTACGTATCATAAAAAATAGGTATGTTCTTCTTCATCAAGTGCTCTGCCCTCGAAGGACGTTGGCGATCAGTAGCGAGACTTGCTCCTGATATGTAACGGCTCTAAAAACCGAGAACGTACTGAGCCCAGACCACTGACGCAGATTCCCGAGCCAGGATGTTCTTATAAGGCCCCTCGCCGCCCGTGGATGACAAGTTTCAGCAGATGATCCTTTTCATTCTTCATGACACGCCCGAGGTACTCCAACTTCCTTCTTTTGATGGATCCAATAACTTCAACATCCTTGTTCATTCTACGGGGCACCTCGAACAGGTCACTCTGTCAACCCAGGGGATCTTCAGCATACGGCGGCACTCCCAAAGTTCGAAAGCTTGGATCCTACTGTACATGGTTTCAGTCAGTGTCCTCCACTCTGTAAAGTAGAAGGCTGAACACTTAACACTTCAGCACACGCACACGGGTCCTAAGGCTTGTAGAAAGCGCTTCTTGCCTGTTCTATCCTGAAATGAACTTCCTGGGCAATATCCCAATTTTCGTTCAGATGGCATCCAAGATGTTTGAAGACCTGGACTCTTTTGACGACTTCATTTCCAATAACCAGTGGCTCTTGGGGACGCAATCATTCTTACTAAAATAATCATCCGTTTTGTCTTATTCACTGTGACGCCTTTCACCACGATGCCCTGCACCCTTTCGTCAAGTGTCTTTCGGAAAACCTGCTGGGAGTAGAGATTGAAAAGGAGTGGTGACAGCGCACACCCCTGTCTCGCTCCTATTTGTATTGCGAGCTCCTAGGTAAAGGAACCTTTAACCCGCACATCAGCCGCCTGCCGGCACTATAATTTACCTATAATGCACACATCATGGCTATCCAAACCCAAGCTGTTGAGCACCCTCAGAGGCTCATCATGACACAACATATCAAAGGCCTTCTCATAATCAATGAAACAAGCTTAAACACTGACATTGACGTCCCTAAATCGCTGAACAAGCACTTGCATAACAAATAGAGCCTTTCGAGTACCAAACTGGCTGACGTGATATCACTCCTTGTATGTAAAGATTTCACAAATAAACATCCGAATGAATTGGTAGACGTGGGCAGGCAGCTCGAGAGAGAGTTGGAACGGCCAAGTGGGAAGGGATCCCCACCATCCTCCACGAGAGTGGAGGATGGAGGCAGCATAGCCCCCAGGCTATATATACTCGCCTCCTGCGCCTTCCAAGGCATTCTACGCTCTCCTTAAGACACTGTCTTATCTCTCTCTCTCCTTGCCTCACTCGTCACCTAAAAGATCCCCAGACTGGTATATCCACTGGGGCAACAAAAGATCCCCAGACTGGTTTATCCACTGGGGCACTAAAAGATCCCAGACTGGTATATCCACTGGGCACCTCCTAAAAGAACCTAGACTGGTATATCCAATAGGCATGTCCCAAAAGAACCTAGACTTGTATATCCACTAGGCACATCCTAAAATATCCCAGACTGGTCTATCCACTGGGCATGTCCTAAAAGATCCCAGACTGGTCTATCCACTGGGCATGTCCCGTACCTAACCATCCAGTCTCATCTAATCAAACCACAACACTGGCTATCACTAACATGAACTTCGCACTTTCTGTATATAAGCTTGCTTCAGTGCATGACCCACCAGGCTCAAACAGTCTGTTAGGTATTTGGATTTATTGTAAGCAACATTTCTTTATAATATTGTAGGAAACAATCATATAGCAGATCCTTAGAAACAAGATTTGTCTTGCTTTAAAGATCTACAACGATTATGTTTCATGAAACACAGAAACATTTCATGAAACGTGATACACAGAAACACAGTTTCATGAAACATGAAACACCATATGAAAATAAAATTCAGTTTTGCTTCTGAACGCAATTTCTAATAATAGTTGTTTGAATATCTTTCTAACTTTTCCAGCACAGGGAGAATTAGAATATTGTCTGGATTCTCTCCCTCCAGACCAGGGAAGTTACAAAGAAAAGTTGAAACAGCTTATTCAGAAGCAAAATAATTAACTGAATTCCTGGATTAGTGAATTTCATTTTCATATTGTGATTCTTCAGTTACCTCGTTTCTTAGGAACACAATAATTAAGGAGTGTCTCCTAAAATAACTATAAAGGGTTATAATCATAAATCATTTTTGAACCAAATAATTATAATAGGTATTGTAACTATCGCACCTACCTACTTGGAACAACACTGCCGTACATGACTTTCTAAATTTCAATACCTAAATAATTAACAGGTGCTGAAACGATCGTACCTACCTACTTGAAACAATATATATGTATATACATTTTCTAAAACAATACTGATAAGTTATTATCTTGCTGCAAACTGATGCCTTTCAGATCCTTGACCATGCATAGGTACCAACTTGCTTCTAGACTCTGACTTTCCCACGTCTCAACTTCTTGGAAGAACAAATGGTAGAAGGTCGAGGTGAGTGGAGGTAGGAGGAGTTCCAAGTACCTACCTGCCTACCTCAGGGGAATGAAGATCAGTGGCACACCCAATCCCTTTAATTTGTTTGTTTGTTTGGAAGAAGAAAGAACAGAATAAGACAATGAGAAGTCTGGTAAAATTAAACTGAAAAATACACTGCCAAGGTGATGGCACAGGAGCTTCCTCGTCACAATCAGAGTGACCCATTATAAAATAGAACAGACTCGGAAGCAAAATAACATAACATTACATTACATTGCATAACATAACATAACATTACATTACATTACATTACATTACATAACGTGAAATATACATATTACATAACATGACGTCCATAATACATTACGACCATTATACATAATTGCGAAAGTTATGCGTGTTTGAAGAATTTCACGTTAGCGCATGCGCAGGGCGAACCGCTGGCTCTATCATGTTGAAATTTATATGGGACCTCAATGGGCCCTACCCGCTTAATCCCTGAGAATTACATTGAAATTGGGTGAAATCTTTGGTTACTACGGCTGTAACAAGGAAATTGAATCTATTTCACGCCAGCGCATGCGCAGAGCGCACCGAGGGTCCGATTATGCTGAAATTCATACTGGAACTCACTAGGCCTTGTCCAAACAACCCTTGAAAATTTGAGCGAAATTGAATCAAAATTGTGAAAGTTATGCGTGTTTGTTGAATTTAACGTTAGCGCATGCGCAGGGCGTACCGCTGGATCAATCATGTTGAAATTTGTATGGGACCTCAAGGGGTTTTATCCGCACCATCCCTCAAAATTTGAGCTGAATCAATTCAAAATCGTGGAAGTTATGGCTGTAACAAGGAAATGCGGACAGACTCACAGACTCACAGACCCACAGACCGACAGACACGGAACCAAATTTGTTCAGTAGGCTTTGAAACGCAAAATGCAAGTGGAAATTTTGATTTCTGAAGACAAAAATTTTTTGGCTCACGAAAGTGAACACAAGGCTTCCGCTGCTTCGCAGACTCGGAAGCAATATCAGGTGCGTACCTACCTACTAAGGTGGGTCTAGTGGGAGTCCCCACCCACCTTCACCTTCCCTTCTTTAGATCAGACCAGTTTGCCCTGCTGTCCTGTCACATGTGGTAGGTCTGTGTCTGTGGCGTTTTCCCTTCAAAATTCATCAAGAAACAATAATTCCTGGACTATATGGAGCGTTTTTGTGTATTTTGTCCTCAATCGCCTGGGTATAATCCGCAAAGTGTAAAGTGATAGGGGCAATCGAAACCTAGGGGAGTGCATCATTGGCCCCTGTCTATCGATGACTGTGTGTGTGTGTATT
Source organism: Leptopterna dolabrata (assembly GCA_954871275.1). Lineage (NCBI taxonomy): Eukaryota > Metazoa > Arthropoda > Insecta > Hemiptera > Miridae > Leptopterna > Leptopterna dolabrata. Next base: position 7,457,960 of record OX940985.1, read on the forward strand.
TAGTGCTGGTATTTGGGTTCTAATGCCTTCATCCCCGAATCTTCCACTACTAAAGGTAAGTAGGTACACTACTATGTTATTTGTATTATCATATGTGTTATTTGTGTTTATTGTGTTTATTTCCTTTATAATTAAAAGTTCTGGGTAATAAATGCCGATTTAGATAAGTTCCAATTTGCAGGATCGAACTGTACAATCGCCCTCCACAAGGGCACAAGGGTTGTCTATAATAACAGGGGATAGAGTTATCTAGGCAGAAAATAGAAAACATTGAGGATGCATTTGCACCATTTTATTCTCTTGATTTCTTCCGTCGCGGTTCATTCACATCACTGTCACTACTTGGAAATGCGAGTAATATACGAGTAGGTATGTAATTTTGGAGACCAAGTAAATTAATATTAATCTACTCATCACATGAAGAGCAACCATTAAAATGGGCACGTAAAGTCGTCAAATTGCATGTAGGTAGGTGTATACCGTATACCGCAACTATAAACTTATGTGCAGGGTTAATAACGTTTAAAAAAACTATTGTTCACTACCTAATAAAAAAGGCTGCAAAGTCCTTGTCACATGGGTTTATTATTCTATTGGACATACCTACAGAAACTTTGGTTGTTCATTTATTGTTTCTTTCATATAAAATAATTGAAATAGCTATTTCTGGTGGTTTCCACCAATTTTGGCCCCCAAAACGCGAATTAGGTACGCTCCTTTTTTTTTTCAAATTATCTTTGATCATTGATAGTACCATTTAATCGTCTTGATCCACCTGTTGATACTTTTTCTAGTGTTATTCTACAAATTGATGGTGATTTCAGACGGTTTCCCAGGTTTTTGACTCATAAAAAATCAATTTTGGGAGCTGAACATCTGATACAACCTCAGTTTTCCACTCTTTGGTCAAAATCGACTTCATATTCGGTCTTCTCGTCCCAAAAAACATAAAAAACGATACCTCAAAAGCTCATTTTACTAACATGTTACTAAAACACAAAAAGTACCTATTTTTATACACATTTTCACTCATAACTCCCCTGGGTATATTCCGATCGGGCTGAACAGTTTCGGGACACAACTAGGGCCCAAATGGAGCATCTGTGCGAAAGAACGAATTTTTTAGACCGAAAATGAAGACTGTACACGTGATACAGCGGACGGCGTACGGCGGACGGACATTGCATTTTTGGAATCTACGCACCTTGAAACGGAAAAGAAAAAATTTTGAGGGGGTGTTATAAAATTTTTTTGCTGAGCGAATACATAGGTGTATTATTCATAGAATAATAAACCAAAAAGCAGGTCTCCGCATAGCAGAGGTCGGCGTTTTGACGTGGAATTGGGTCACAATATATACAAGTTTATCAAGTCGCAAAAAGCTCCATTTTTCAAACGAAAACTGCTGACCAGACAAAATCATCTTCTACACCAAGGCAAAGACTCTTCACATCAGAAACATTGAACTAAAGAAATTTGAAATGCCGTTACGTCAAACGTTCAACTAGGCTATTTAAAAGGGTGTTTTGAGAGGAATTTTCCTAGCTAAAATCGTAAGTTTTGACGTAAAATTGGGTTGTAATATATCTAATGTGAAGAGATGATTTTGTCCGAAATGAGTATTTTCCTTTGAAAACTTTCCTCTATTTAACATACTACTTGAACAAAATCATTATGTATCGCAACTTAAGAAACGCATGGTGCTTAAACGAAGCACCTGTCTATTTTTCGTTTTATGACGACTTCAACTTGAAATTCAGGTTTGCACGCACAAGGGGGGTAGCTTGTAACAGTACACGGCTCAATATTTATAAATCAAGTTACACTAATTTTTCAGTCAATTATTAATAAATATTTACATACTAAAATTATAATTTTACCATTTGGTCTGAGGAAGCGGTGGTCAAGCGGTAAACTGTTGGAAAACGAAATTAGCCGGCTTTCCTTGTGCGTATCATTCCTGTGAACAGAAAGAACGGTATCATGAAATTAATAGAACGGTCTTGGTGGGGGGGGGGGGGGGGGGGTAAATAAGTACTCAATTGTCGTGGGAACTGATTAAACAAATCCCGGTGCAATAACTAATTATACGTAGGTGATTACGTTAATCATGATGACATAAAATAGTACACAAGAAACACCCAATATAGAGTGTTCGCTTTCGACGCAACATTCTTCTTTACAGAAATTCAGGTGTTCCCGAAGGGGGACAATAAAAACTCGGGGTCTGGCACCTTCATAAGTGGGCCTAAACCTATTTTGAATGTATAATGTGGAAGTCTGACTCACTGCCAGGCCCCTCGTACGAGGGAGATTCAAGTGGGCTACGCGGATCACTTTGCAGGACCTGCTCAACTACCGTTTGTTGTTATCGACAATCACAGTCCTCCGTGCACTGTATCAGTCAAATAACTGTAGGAAATAGGGTAAATTGAAGTAGCAGTTGACTCGGCAGATTATTTTTTTTAATCATCTTCCATAGTGAGCATATTTTTTGGTTTATTATTTTCAATAATAAACCATTGGAATCGAGCATGGAAACGTTTCAAGGTATGTAGAATCAGAAAATGCAATAAAAAAAATTTCTGTCTGTCCGCCGTACGCCGTACTGGCCACTTTTCTTAGTTGCCATGAAACAAAATTGATGAAATTCGGGTTATAGGTTCCGTTCAGGGTCTAGTTGGTCCTCGAAGCTCGGCGTTATTATCTCTAAGGGGTTAAAAATAGGGGTTGAAATTGTAAGAACGCCGTAGCTCGAAAACTTTCGATAGAAGGGTACGGTTTTTTTTACGTTATTAAATTTGTCTTGAGCTAAACAATTTTTTGAGACCACCCGGAGAATTGTACGTCCAGCCGTTCGTGTGCACCAAAAAGCTTCGTCAACACGATCGTGAATCAAACGGTATAAATCCGGCACGGATATCATCACTAGGGAGCACCTGATTATAATCAATGATGGCTGTATGAAGTCGAGTTGGTTGTTCTGCGATATTACATATTTCATTTGATAAATGATGGACTATTGGATTTTCTTGGTAGGTACTTCTGAAACTTGAACAAACTTTGTAGTATTATTGATGGGTAAATTATTACACAATGGTAAATTATTACAAAACAATAAATTATTACACAACGGTAAATTATTATAGAACGGTAAATGATTACACAACGGTTCATACACCAAGAAGGGGCTGGATTATGTTGATCGGTGCTTTTGCAACTTGACCAATCGTTGAAGTATTATTGACGGGCAAGTTATTACACAACGGTTCATTATAGATGACCACGAGGTACTGACCACAGAAAACAGTGATCTACGCAGAAGGGGCATCTATTTCACTCCACATCAACAATTTTCCTTCAGAACTTCATTATTTGCGTTTCTTTTTGCCGTTTTAGTTACTGTTTGTCATCGAAAGAATTATTTTAGCAACATTTAACTCGTGATTTAGGTAGGTACCTAGTAACGAGTACGGGGTTAGGTACTAACCTACGGAGGATCTGCGATCTATATAATATGTATAGACTAGTACATATTATATAGACGGGTGATCTATACAGAGAGCTGTGATCTGTAACAGAAGGGTATTCTGTACAAAATAATAAACCGTTGCGCAGGGATTTGCAACGTTTTTAAATAAAATTTGAAAATTTTTTGAAATGGCAAGCATCTAGGAGTTTTGCTAACAGAATCCGAATCAATTTTCAGACTAACAATCGGATTAACAGATCGAAAAGCCTATTGGAAATTGATTCGGAGCAAGGCACAATACAATAGCAATTTAGCAAATATTGCCACTCATCCAGTAGCTATAGCTTATCTTGTCAGCCTCACGAATCCCTTAACGATGACATCACCGATACCCAACAGAGATGAGCGGCACTGCCAAAAAATGGTGTTCGTTTTCGTTTGATCCGAGGATCTAGGAATAATACCTTCCCAGTCTTATAGTTCACCTGCAAGGTTCAATATTTTTTTCACGAGAGAAAACAGGAAAATGCAATATTTTCGGCGATGCTCAGCCCCTCGCAATTATCACGAAAGCTATAAGTTTCTAAATAATAAATATTATGTATTCTAAACTCAGATTGTAAAATGATATTATACTCCTAGTACCTACCTCAACAAAGAAAAAGGAAGGTATTCCGAATTTATCAGTTCCCCTGAATTTTTTCTCACAATCCCAGATATTATCACATCCCGCAGCCATGAACAGCTTGCCAACTTGGAATTGCGTGTGAGCCCAAAAAAAGAGCTAGTAAGCGTCCTCCTTCAGCAGCCCTGCTTTTTTGCTTCCGAGTCTGCGAAGCAGCGGAAGCCTTGTGTTCACTTTCGTGAGCCAAAAAATTTTTGTCTTCAGAAATCAAAATTTCCACTTGCATTTTGCGTTTCAAAGCCTACTGAACAAATTTGGTTCCGTGTCTGTCGGTCTGTGAGTCTGTGAGTCTGTGAATCTGTGAGTCTGTGAATCTGTGAGTCTGTGAGTCTGTCCGCATTTCCTTGTTACAGCCATAACTTCCACGATTTTGAATTGATTCAGCTCAAATTTTGAGGGATGGTGCGGATAAGGCCCCTTGAGGTCCCATACAAATTTCAACATGATTGATCCAGCGGTACGCCCTGCGCATGCGCTAACGTTAAATTCAACAAACATGCATAACTTTCACAATTTTGATTCAATTTCGCTCAAATTTTCAAGGGTTGTTTGGACAAGGCCTAGTGAGTTCCAGTATGAATTTCAGCATGATCGGACCCTCGGTGCGCTCTGCGCATGCGCTGGCGTGAAATAGATTCAATTTCCTTGTTACAGCCGTAGTAACCAAAGATTTCACCCAATTTCAATGTAATTCTCAGGGATTAAGCGGGTAGGGCCCATTGAGGTCCCATATAAATTTCAACATGATAGAGCCAGCGGTTCGCCCTGAGCATGCGCTCTGTCTGTCTGTCTGTCCTTCTATGCACGGCCAAACGGCTCGACGGATATTGACCAAATTTGGCACGAATATCCAGTAGGCTCCCAAGTTGTGCAACGTCGCATTTTCAATTCCCTGACCATAGCGGAACTATGGTCGACCATGGTCAACTCCTGAATGGCTTGACGGATATCGACCAAATTTGGCACGAATATCCAGTAGGCTCCCAAGTTGTGCAACGTCGCATTTTTAATTCCCTGACCATAGCGGAACTATGGTCGACCATGGTCAACTTCGTTAATTGAAATGGTAACCCCTATTTTTTATCGCGTATTCGTAATCTACGTGAAATTCTATCTACGGTCGACCCTTCGGACTACCCCCGCGGTCGACCATAGCGCATCCATGGGCCCCTCCATGGTCGAATCCCGAATTGCTCAACGGATATCGACCAAATTTGGCACGAATATCCAGTAGGCTCCCAAGTTGTGCAACGTCGCATTTTCAATTCCCTGACCATAGCGGAACTATGGTCGACCATGGTCGAATCCCGAATTGCTCAACGGATATCGACCAAATTTGGCACGAATATCCAGTAGGCTCCCAAGTTGTGCAACGTCGCATTTTTAATTCCCTGACCATAGCGGAACTATGGTCGACCATGGTCAACTCCTGAATGGCTTGACGGATATCGACCAAATTTGGCATGAGTATCCAGTAGGCTCCCAAGTTGTGCAACGTCGCATTTTTAATTCCCTGACCATAGCGGAACTATGGTCGACCATGGTCAACTTCGTTAATTGAAATGGTAACCCCTATTTTTTATCGCGTATTCGTAATCTACGTGAAATTCTATCTACGATCGACCCTTCGGACTACCCCCGCGGTCGACCTTAGCGCATCCATGGGCCCCTCCATGGTCGAATCCCGAATTGCTCAACGGATATCGACCAAATTTGGCACCAATATCCGGTAGCCTCCCAAGTTGAACGTAGGCGCATTTTTAATTCCCTGACCATAGCGGAAATATGGTCGACCATGGTCAACTCCTGAATGGCTTGACGGATTTTGATAAAATTGGGCACAAATACCCGGTAGGGTATGGGATTTTTCCGTCGTTTGTTGGTTCCACGATACTGCGTACAGCGAGAGATAGCGAGCGAAGCGAGCGGTCAGGCTAGTTATGTATAATGGACGTAATGTATTATGGAAGTCATGTTATGTATAATATGTATATTTCATGTAATGTTATGTAATGTTATGTTATGTAATGTAATGTTATGTAATTATGTATATTTAACGTTATGTAATGTTATGTAATGTAATGTAATGTAATGTAATGTTATGTTATTTTGCTTCCGAGTCTGTTCTATTTTATAATGGGTCACTCTGATTGTGACGAGGAAGCTCCTGTGCCATCACCTTGGCAGTGTATTTCAAGGTCTCTCACTGTCACTGGGGTTTCTCCCGTCATTTTCCTTCTTCTCCCGTTGCAAGTTCCTAGCGGCAGTCCACTGTATCTACATTTGATCCTATCTGTTAATTTAGGTTTTCCACCAAAGATTATGACGTCCTTTATTATCACATATTTCGACATTTGTTGGAAACAAATCAAGGGAGTGCACAGACGAATTACGTCTACTGCGAGTACGAGCTACGAGCACGTACTTGTAAAATAAGTAGCAGAATGAATTCAAACACAAATAAGTTTAAACCACTCGCCCTTGAACACGATGATGGAACAGGGCCAACTGTTTCCAACTAAGGCCTAACAAAAATAACGAAAACTCAGTTTTACACACTTCCATGTGAGAATGATGTTGAGTGGCAACGTTTCGAGATGCTAGACAGCCCCTTTATTTTAATCCATCTTGAAAAACTAGATATTATTTTCATTTAATTTATAAAGGTCGAATAAGACCGGAGATTAAAAAAGGCATCTTTTGCTTTATGATGCACCACTTCACAGCGACCAAGAATTGTATAACCATAGAAAGTAATACTTTGAAAATAATAATAACTGCTCTTTCATTACTTCTTTTAATAGTTGGATGGGGATCGAAGGTAATTGCTTGTTGATGCTGCGTTCTCACAAGTTACTGAGGACGCGAGGATGCATAGCGTAAATAATCCAAGAGTAGGTTTACATTCTGTTTGAGAGTTGTTCCATCGTGATTAGTGGTTGAAAATTGATATAAAAAGAGCTACCATCACGTGACAGTACCTACCTTTGGAGAAAACTATCTATTATATGGTAAGTAAGGTAAAGGTCAACTCTTCAAGGTCAGCTGGTTAATAGATGTGGTATTTTCTCCGCTTGGTAACTAAACACGATTAGTACTGAAGTATACAATAGAACCGTGCATATAACGATTACTTACTGTCAGGAATATAAGTTGAATTCACCAACTCAATTGTTTCCCTGTAAGCAGTCGGTTAAAATTACCTACATTTCTCTTTCGGTTCTGGATGGATCTAGTTCCAGTTAAAACGGAATGACATCGAACCCATGAGAGAAAAACGAATGCAGAACCTCAATACAGTATCTTTTGATCCTCAATTATAACTACATAACCAGGAACGACATCATGACTGCGAAACATGTTGAATTAAATGACGAGCCAAATAAAGTTGAAAAAATGACATCCCAACGGGTGATCGTGTTCAACGTCTGTCTATCGATTTCACGGCTTTTATATCTGTATTGATTTTACCACTAGGTTGTGAAGCGACCTTGCGGTAGATCAAAAACACTCAACTAACATCAACGACAGAGTCCGAACAAAAAACATTTTCTCCGCCTGATCACGGAAAAACAATGGAATCATGGATATGTTTTTGGAGCACAAATTTACAGTAATGTATTGCATAACAAATTCTTCTGGCTACAGAGGGCATAGCAATTTATTGTTTTTGGTAATCTACCTGCTACTTACCTGGTTTTGTTTTATCGGTATCGCGTTACACGTTTTGGTGTAGGAAATTTCGGATTGCACCCAGCCCAAAAACATATCCATGTTAATATTATCAGACCTCCAAACAACTTGCGACCAATTTCTCAGTTACAAACTCAGTGTTAACTAATACAATAAATGTTCATGGAGAAATCGATCAAAATAACTTCGTGTTCGTGGGCCCACAACCTTTCACCTTCCATTCAGAATTCAAGGTAACTCCATTCATTCGAAGTGTTATAAAAGTAATTATGCCAACCCGAAAAAGCACAATGATTTACAGCAGCAGTTGATACAATATCTTCCGTGTGTACGAGATTCCAGAACATGGGTCAAGCAAAAGAACCTGTTGAATAAAACGAACCAAGTAATTTGAACCACTAGGATCGAATTAACCTTCAATTCTTAACACGTGGAAATATGGAATGCACGTTCTTATTGACGCAATCGGATAGCAACTCGCGGTTCCGATTGCGAATCGAGGTTTCAAATTCAAACAGAGAACGAACGAACTGCTACCGCAAACCAACGACGGAATAAAATGCTCGCGGTTACGATAGACGTCACAATCTGTAAAGGGGTTTGAGTTATTTCTGCGTTCGTCAGTCCTTTATTGTTCAATATCGGATGACTTTTTTCCGTATTGTTGACTAAATCAAAGCTGCGTCAAAAATACAATAATACATATTCTACATTCTAACAGTCCTGAGCGTTTTTGGATGTTTACCCCTTGAAGAATTCTTAAATTTCTTCACATGCAGCCTGTAAAAGTGGATTTCAACTTCGAAAAACCAAGGCTCGGATCAGTCCATCGATACGGGCTTGTATAGTATGTAGAAAAACTACCGCAAGCATCCGCTGTGTAGGCCACGGGAACCTTTTCAAATGCAGTTTCAGAAATAAAAAACGTCGTAGCCCGTCCAACCCACACTGTCCAGAAATTGAAGAGATGGCCCAGACATGAACAGCGTGCTCAATAATTGAAGTAGTGACGAGGAAATGGAGGGGGGGGGGGGGGGATAATTCGTGGCACATAGTAGCATTTTCCATCCTCGCACATCATCAAATTCCAATTGCATTGCTTAACTTAAATGCTGATAAATGCTAAAATCTGCACGAATTCCTTGAAGCCAGCCGCATGACCGTCCAATGATCCAAACCCACCTTTCGTAGTCACAAACTTCTAAACTATAGCATAATATTATAAAGAAAAACGGAGTTATTGAAAAAATAGTCTATTTCCACTAATACACGAAAAACGCAAAAAACACTGTTATACCGGTTTCGGTGATCAAACCATCGTCAGTAACAAACAATAACTCATAATATTATCATACTCATTTTCACGTAAATAAATGCTAGTAAACAGATCAGTAAGAACTGTTTCCAACATGGCAAGATAATAGTAAAGCTGAGAATGCAAACGTTCAAACGTGTTTTATCTTTTTTTGCCCCTTCCAATTTCCAAAGCCAAGCCAGACTGATCAAGCCCCGTTAAAAAAATTGTCTTGTCCACTGACATTATTTGTTAACAAAACTTCCGAAAGAAACAAATTACTGTGGACAAGTTCCCTTTCTAAGAGTCTCCTTGATGCAATGTTTCAAGGGGAAATTGAGATTGCAACTTTCGTAGATGTACCAAGAGGTCTGAACGTTTTGACTATCGTCGTCGTACTCATAAGCGCTTCCTAACGAACAAAGCACTGTGAAAGAAGTAACAGAAGGGGACCACTCAGCAATAATTATTATCTTAAGGGGGGTCGACTCCAATCTTTTTTCTTTCGGCTAATTACCCTCATACCTTATCCCGGTTAATAACAGGGTGCAGCGGACCCAGTTGAAAACGGCTGGCGGGCATAGTTCTCTTTCGACGTTATAACGCAGGCGAGGGAGTGTAATCGTAGGGGCAAGCCATTCGACACGTCGTCGTTATGTTCTCTAAGCAGCCGTAATTAAATAAATTATCGTTTCATGCCGGGGGGAGGGAAGGGGGATTCGCTTACGTTTCCAAGCACGCACAATGCAGAATCAGTGGACGAATCAAAGATTTCGTTTCTGATCCAGAACGCCTCCCGGAGTTAACCAAGGTCCTCATTTTCGCAGAGTATTCCTGTTTTCATACAAAATTTCCTGCATCATGTCGCAAATCGTTACGGATGTGTTTATTTTATAGCGTCAATCAAGTACCTACCTAATACCTATCTACCAGGTTTAAATCTCTAAAATATTTTTCAACTTTTATTTTGTATGCAGCTGATACCAAATCAATCATATGGTTGGATTTTTATGTACTCTGTCATTTATGTACTGATGTCACTCTGACATGTCCCATTTCGGTATCCCCCCCCCCCCCCCCAACAGTCTGCCCTGCTTATTAACTTCGAAAATAATATATCAACCCGGTTAACAGATAATTCAGTTATCTTGGCCTGTCTCCATTATCACTTTGTTGTTCCTAAGTCGACTAGTAAAATTTAGGATGTACCAACCTACGTTCAGGAAATCAACAGGTAGGTAGGAATGAATTAAGTGAGTTAAGATGGTAAGTGCAGTATAATGTACCTACTCATTCGAAATCCATTCTAAATACTCACGTAAATATGTGTGGTGATAGATGTATGGGAAGTCACTCGTACAATATTAGAAGAGTGACTGTCATAATATTCAGCTATCAAACCTATGTTCGCCATGTAACTATTTTCCAAGGCGCAAGGAGCTTTGTGGGCCTTGCGAGCGGGACCTACTTGAGAAGGGGTGGATGAAGAGATATCATCACTGTATCTGCTGAGATGATGGCACTAAAGCCTTCATCTACAAGAAGACGTCAAAGAAGGGAAAGAAGATGTAGGAAATTAGAATTTGATTGTATGATAATGGATGATGATGACCGACACTGTGTAGGTACGGAACAAGAGAAAAAAAGGAGATGTGAATTAAACGCAGGGCAAAGGATGTGGTGCCCGTGGTGTTATGGTTGTAAAATTCAGACACAACGGGGTGTGGGGAGGGGAGAGTTGAACAGGACAAGTGTCAGTATTCATACAGTTTGGATGTGACTGATGTGAGATATTCAACAACATTTTTCTCGGTGACTCACAGGCGGTAGAAAGCATCTAAGCGCTTGTTGAACGGGATATTTCAATTTCAGCTGTTCTAATTTTTTAAGGGAATACCAAATACCCTGCTAGATAAGGCGACCCGTCGCGTCATATATCAGAGCAGACGCACTCTTGACCCAATATTATCAGTGGGTGATAACGAAAACATAGAACAGTGGTTAACGCCGAGCGTGCTGCAGAGACCTATAAATACTAGGAATACCGTTTACATTCAACAGGAGCCAGCGTAAATATTGACCCATCCTGCTTGAAATAACGACAGACTTCCCAAGGTCTTATCCTACAATGCATACACATACTATTTTTATCAGTGGAAACAAGAAAAACCCGTTCCTTTTTAGTAGGTACTAACCGAGCGGGATTGAGTACCTATTATTCAATGAAATTTCACAAAATTTTATTTTCATGTTCCCATCATATAATATGAATGGAATTACGGCGTACCGTCAAAAATAGATGTTCGAAAAAAGCATGGAATCTTGTTCAAAAGTGCTCAAAACAAGTTTCCAAAAATGGTTTTCCACTTGATGTCGCTCCGTATGTATGTTGGAATTTTAAATGGTCACAACTTTCTTAAAATATGGTATTTTCAGATATTTTCTTTTCGAGTTTTGTTCAGCTCGATAAACTCTTCAATTGAAAAGAGAACCAGCCTTCTAGGTGGAAAAATAACGGTTACTCATTTTTCGATTTCAATGATAACTGCCCTAAAAATGGACTAAAATTGGTGCGGTTGGTACAATATGTTCGTTAGGATGTCTAATCTAGATCATGCCTACTGATTTTGAACTCCATTGCATTGAATTTGGCTTATTGAAAGCAAAAAGTATATCAATGGGCTACTTGCTAAACATGACGTTTATGTGGTGTCGGTAAGTTGCTGAAAGTGTGCAAGTTTACGGATTCTGACCGAAATGAGTGGCCCCTGCCTCCAAACTTTATCCATACTATTATGAAGAACGTGGAAGTTTTGCCTGGCAGTCTCCACACCAGAGCATTCCATTAATAATACTAACAAAACACCCAATTGAACACTTTTGTACGCACCATATTAGCTTAAAACTAAGAAGTTTATTGCATAAATTTATTTAGGTATTCTACGTTAGTATTTAGCTTTCATATATGTCTCACATATGTTGACTGCACGGAATCATTAAAAAATTTTAGCGATTTTAAACATAGGTAATTTAAAACTTTTTGACGCAAGTTGGGATATTTGATGATTGTTTTGGTTTATTATTCTGTGAATAATACACCTATTTATTCGCTCAACAAACCTTTTTTCGAACACCCCCTCAAAATTTGTTTCTTTTACGTTTCAAGGTGCGCAGATTCCAAAAATGCGATGTCCGTCCCCCGTATCATCCGGATATCAACATTATTTTCGATCTCAAAGAATCGTTATTTCGCACACAGGCTCCATCCATATGGGCCCTAGTTGTGTCCCGAAACTTTGCAGCCTGATCGGAATATACCCAAGGGTGTTATGGGTGAAAAATGGGTGTAAAAATAGGGTTTTTTGGTGTTTGGTAACGTGAGCTGTTGAGTAATCGTTTTCCACGTTTTTTAAGGCGAGGAGACCGAACATGAAGTCGATTTTTACCAAAGAGTGGAAAATTGAGGTTTTAACGATGTTTTAGCTCCAAAAATTCATTTTTTATTTATTTTTATTTTTTAGTCAAAAACTTGGGAAATTGTCTGAAATCACCATAAATTTGTACAATAACACAAGACGTAGTATAAACAAGTGAATTTAGACAATTAAAATGTCACTATCAATAATTATCAAGGATAATTTTTCAAAAATAGGAGCCTAGTCGAGTTTTTGGGGACCAAACTTGGTGGAAACCATAATAAATAGCTATTTCAATTATTGCCATCATTACTGTAGGTATGTCCAATAGAATAATAAGCCCATGTGACAAGGACTTTGTAGCGTTTTTAAGGTTTAATCTTCCGGTATGGAATATTAATACATGTGGGAGCATACAAACATGTCACGATGTATTTAATGTTGCATACAAAGAAGTATTGAACACGACGTTCGAATTCTTCGTGCTTACCTTGAAAACTCTGATGTGGATTTCAGAAGAGCATTTGACACAATTGCTGACGCGGATTTAACGAACTGGTGAATATCACAAACTCAGCGTTCAATTTGATTCTGTTACGAGTATAATGCGTGTTCAGTACTGGAAACGGAGGCAGAGCGACCACGTGTTAGTTCGGAACCCGCGGATCAGTGAGCGATACGAACCGCGAGGCGCGAAAGTCAGGAAGAGACTGAACTCCGCGGGAGACGGCTGTCGGACGTCGTTTCCAAGACGCGCAGCCGACCACCCTACTGCAATCCAGAATAACAGAACAATCCAACAGTTCAGATATTTCTTATGGACACCTTCCGACTGCACACCTATTGTCAACCCCCTGCCAGTGATGGACTCGCCATAAACCTGTTCTACTCGTATTTGAGTAGCGGCAGCTTTTTCCACTTCCAGCCTCTCAAGTGCAAATACAAAAGATAAGGAAGGCTGGTTGGAGTTTTAACGGTTTTATTCTTCTATTTATCATAGATTTTTAAAGCCTCAACTAGGTACACTACGTACTAAGCGGTACTCCGAACCGCACTTTCGAAAAATACGAGAAGTGCAAAAATTATTAATATTAATCACTTGATTGCCAAAAATAAGTTGAGCAATAGGAGAGACGTTAAAATTATAATATATTATATAAATAAATGTACTTAGTATATATCACAGTGTGGCGAAGTGGAGAAATTATTAATATTAATAAATCATTTGATTACCAAAAATACAATATAATATACAGTAAAAAAATAAAACGCTGCAATATATTACACATCGGTTGATTATTTAACTGTGTAGATGCCCCTTCTGCGTAGATCACCGTTTTCTGTGGTCAACACCTACCCTCGAAAGCCGCTAAGAAAGAGCATAGGAGCAGGCCCGGGAGTTAAAGTTTCATGAAGTTCCAATCATGCAGCATGGCTATAAGAGCGAATTTTCGAAGAAATTTCGTGCTATTGTGTACAAAGATGATAGCGAGAAACCATACAACTTTTCGAAAATTGATATTTCCCCCCCCCCGATTTTTGACCCTTATAAAATCAAATTTGACCAACTCTTTTTTGAGAAAAATATTTTTATGATAGAAATAGTCCCTCGGTCTTGAATCACCATCCCACACAATGTCAGGCGAATTAGTATTACTTTTAGCCCTAAGTAGGTACCAATTTTTGACCCTCAAAAATCCAAACTGATATGGATTGATAAGGATAATATCAAGGAACAACCAACTCGGCTTCATTCAGCCATGCGTGATTATAATCAGGTGTTCCCTAGCAATGATATCTTGGCCGAATTTATACAGTTTCATTCACACGCATGTTGGCTTTTCGGTACAAACTTGGGGGGCATTACTGCGAACGAACGGCTGGACGTACAACGCTTCGGATCGTGCAAAAAAAAAAGGTCCGAGATCAATTTAAAAACTTGAAAACAGCTATGGCGTTCTGGAATTTTCAATTCTTATTTTCCACCCCATAGAGACAGTAACGCCGAGTTCGCGGACCAAATAGATCCAAATAATGGGACCTGCAAAAACCAAATTTCATTAATTTTGGTTTATGGTAACTAAGGGAAAAACTAAGTATGGCGGACGGGCAGCATTTTTTTATTACATTGGGGGGGGGGGGGGGGGGCTGTTTTTACCATGCTCTCCATGCTTGACTCCCAACGTTCATTACTGAAAGTAATAAACCAAAATCGAACTAAAAAACGCTGCAAAGTCCTTGTCACATGGGGTTTATTATTCTACAGAAATGTTGGCTGTACATTTATTGTTTGTTTCATGTGAAATAATTGAAATAGCTATTTCTGATGGTTTCCACCAATTTTGGCCCCCAAAACACAAATTAGGTAGGTACGATCTTTTTTTTTTTTCAAATAATTATCTTTGATCATTGGTAGTGCCATCATTTAATCGTCTTGATCCACGTGTTGACACTTTTTCTAGTGTTATTCTACAAATTGATGGTGATTTCGCAGGTATTAAAAATCAATTTTGGGAGCTGAACATCTGGTACAACCTCAATTTTCCACTCCTTGGCCAAAATCGACTTCATATTCGATCTTCTCGTCCCCAAAAACATGGAAAACGATACCTCAAAAGCTCATGTTACCAACATGTTGCTAAAACGCAAAAAGTACCTATTTTTACACACATTTTCACTCACAACACCCCTGGGAATATTCCGATCGGGCTGAAAAGTTTCGGGACACAACTAGGGCCCAAATGGAGCATGTGTGCGAAAGAACGACTTTTTTAGATCGAAAATGAAGCCTGTACACGTGATACGGCGGACGGCGTACGGCGTACGGCGGACGGCGTACGGCGGACGGACATTGCATTTTTTGAATCTACACACCTTGAAACGGAAAAGAAAAAAGTTTGAGGGGGTGTTATAAAAATTTTTTGCTGAGCGATTACATAGGTGTATTATTCACAGAATAATAAACCAAAACCACCTGAAAAGAAGAGAAAAAACTCTGTTACACAGTTAGTATTTCAGCTTACTCCGGAAGTCGTTAGGTAGGTATAGGTATACATATGTAGGCCCCGGTGAAACATGTTCAGGCACCTTTCTAGCCCTCGAAAAATGCCAGAAACAGATGTTCGTTGCTCCGGGTTTATAAAACTCCTCCTTTCATAGTGTCACAGTTCACCTTGAATCGGAAAGTTATTGCTATGTAAGTTCACACTTATCGACAAAATCGGCACAAAAATAGCGTCTTTATTTCATATTATAATTTACAATAATATACAGCGTATTATTGCATCATAATAGAGATAGTGTGCATCATGAAAGAAAACAAATAAAACACAACTTTGGGTGAAAATTTATTTCCCATGTGAGCTACAGAAGCTCGTGTTGGGAAATGAGTCATTAGGTTCAGACCATAATTCTAAGTACTAGTAAATAAAATTTAAAATGTCCTCTTCATACTTTAAATTGCTAGCTATTATTAATTGCGCTAAATATATATTGAGATATTAATTAATTTAAAATGTCCTCTTTAAAGCTTTAAATTGGTGACTGGTTCGAAAATTCCATTTAAATACCTGACTGGTAATGGAATATTTTAATGGGAAAACTATTTCGCTGGGGAAAAAGTCAGTCAATATCAAAAGGCAGTCACAGTTACACGTCGCTGTCTCCAGTCAGTCAAGGCGAGTATTTCATCAGCCGATTTTCGGTACCGCTACGCCTGCAGTCCTCGTCTTGGGAGACAGGTTATGTGCCCAGGGTAGGTCAGTGAGAAGGGGAGACCTTCCTGCCCATAACCACGCCAAGACACAGCCGGTAAACCACCGCATCAGGCAATGCCAGCTATAAATCCAACGAGCTCCCTTTCAAAGTTGCATCAGCCACTCACTCTACCGCCCTGGTAATAGTTTTACAGGTACAAGTATGTTATAGCCCCGCCAATATCGATTGTATCGATTATCTCAAATACATCGATCCTTGTGGTATCGATGACGGCTCAATATGGCGTCCCGATGCCTACATCCCGGGTGCCGATTCTATCAACTTTCAAAATGAATACGGGAAGACCATTGTAAGGACACCAAAAAATAAGAGTGACTATAACATACTTGTACCATCTATTCAGGAGTCCCAAACAACCTGCTCATTCACGGGATAGTTTCTGGGATTGTTTATCTTTTTTGCAATTAGGTAGGTATCTCTTCAGATTTTTACAGTAATCTGCAGAACTAAAATAATTTCCATCTTTCCGCTTTGCTCAAGGTCGTGTACAACTTGCGGTGAGCAGATATCTGTGGCGAATTTGCCCTGTCTTTTGTCCTCCCCTCCTGCCAATTATTGAATTTATAGTTGTACTGACATTCACCTGTTGGGACACTATGCACTTTGTTACAATGTGATTGTTCTCAAATATCCGAGTGTGTAGGTAAGTTCTAGGAGACACTCCATAATAAATTATCGTAGATCCATAGGAACGATACAATCAAACATACTTATACAAATAAGGCCAATAGGATAAATTAGAATATTGTAGGGCACATCCTTACATGTTGGCGCAGTCGGTACTTACATCGACCAGCTCCCATAAGCTTTCGAAAGTATGACGTTTTCTGTCGTTTTTCGATGCAAAATATTTCAGAAAACGCTACGAAGTCCTTGTCACACGGGTTTATTATTCTCGACTGAATACGGCAAGACTGGGACCTAATTCGAAATACCCGCAAAGCTATATTTCACGAGAAAATAGTCTATTTCCACTAATACACGAAAAACGCAAAAAACACTGTTATACCGGTTTCGGTGATCAAACCATCGTCAGTAACACACAATAACTGTTACTGACGATGGTTTGATCACCGAAACCGGTATAACAGTGTTTTTTGCGTTTTTCGTGTAGTGGAAATAGACTATTTTTTTGATAACTCCGTTTTTCTTTGAAATGGGTTTCCACGATTTCGTCGCGAGTGATTTAGTTCCTATATTTCACGGTTTTAAACGCATTATTAGGTAGCTATTTCTAACAAATTATTTTCGACCAGTGAAATAATCACTGAATTATCTTGATTCACCTGATAATACTACCTCCTGTATTATTATACAAATTTCTAGTGATGACAAGGCATTTTCCCAGGTTTTTGACACACAAATATTGAATTTGGAGAGTTAAAACTTTGTTAGAACCTCAATCCTTCACTCAATGGTCAAAATCACTTCATATTTGGTCTCCCCGTAATAAAAAATATGGACAACGATAGCTCACAAGTCCACGTTCACTAAAACCTCAAAAATACTTAATTTTGCATTCATAACACCCCTGGGTGTTCCGATCGAGCTGTGTGCGAAAGAACGATTTTTTTAGACCAAAAATTAAAGTAGATATCGATGACACGTCGGACGGATATTGCATTTTGGTTTATTATTCTGTGAATAATACACCTATGTAGGTACGCTCCTACTGTTATGGGTGAAAAATGGGTGTAAAAATAGGGGATTTTGGTGTTTTAGTAAAATGAGCTTTTGAGTTATCTTTTTCTAAGTTTTTTTTTTTAGGGCAAGAAGAACGAATTTGAAGTTGATTTTGACCAAAGAGTGAAGAATTGAGGTTGTAACAAAGGTTCAGCTCCCAAAATTAATTGTTTATGAGTCAAAAATCTGGAAAATTGTCTGAAATCACCATCAATTTGTATAATAACACAAGAAAAAGTGTCAACAGGTGAATCAAGACAATTAAATGACACTATCAATGATCAAAATATGAAAAAAAGGAGCGTAATTCGTGTCTTTGGGGGCCAACAATTGTGGGAACCATCAAAAATAACTTTTCAATTATTGTACATGACAGAAACAATAAATGAACAGCCAACATTTCTGTAGGTCCAATAGAATAATAAACCCATGTGACAAGGACTTTGCAGCGTTTTTGGAATATAAACACCCTGACACGTAAAAGTTGAAATTTTGCGGGGGTTCTCAAAAGAAAAAAAAATCCGAACCGAATACATAGGTGTATTATTCAGAGAATAATAAACCAAAATGAACCATATCAAAAATAAACCATAAACAATTGGTGGCTCATTTTGACACCAATAAACCATATTTTTGTTGTTTCCTCAAATATAATTGAATGAGAAAAAAAATCGAGAAATTAATTTGATCAGTAGGGAAATCATAAGCAGTACGTGTAATTTCCACCACTTATTCAAGGAGACACCCATAGATACAAAAAATTGTGTATTTACAGAATCCATTGGCGCCTCCTTGGTGAGGACATCGGGGATATCAACTGATCACCCCCCGACAACTAACAAATACTCAACAAGTAAAAGGCTAATTGACAGACGCGGACTTCCGACACGGGCTATTGAATTAGCTCGCGAGAAGGACGATATAGGCGCTTTGCTCACTCAGACACAACAGTTTAATTGATTCGTTAAGTCATGAACACTTTGTTTTTCAGATGTTCAAAACACCTGTAAAAGTGGACGATTATATTGAAATTTGAGGGCGATTATCCAATCATGCCATATTTTTCTTACATAGATATTTCAATGGATATTTGTTTCTTTTGTATCCCTCTCCCAGTAATTACCAACTATCCTCTTTTCCAGAGAAATTTGGTTTTTGTGAACTTCTTCACAAAAGTTTAATTCGTCAGAACCTAAGAGGTAAACATTGTTATTTCGATATCCCATTAATGGGTGGCGGGTACTAAGTACCAATTCTTGTTTCAAGACGCCCATAAAAAGTACCTTGGATTAATTACGTGCATAGGTACCTTCTTGGTTATCTTCCCAGCATTGCACGTGCTGGGTTCTGGAAGAGTATAATAGCTTTGACACAGCATCTATTCAGTTTTATGGTCACATAAAAATCCGTTCCGCTCTTTGCTTGGTCAAAAGGATGATGCAGCTTTGGACAGAAATTGCTTGGATACCTACCTAATCAATTTTCCAACATTATGGAGTTCATCAGAAAACTAGTAGGCTTCATATATAATTATTTTTCCATTCAGAATGGATTGTGAATGTGTGTTTCGGTTTTCGGTGGCGTCTGCTGACTTGACTGACTTGACGAGAGAATATAGGTACCTAATTACTTAAACATACAAAATAATAATTGATTCACAGCATAATTACCTAAAAAAAATCACATTTGGTTTTGGTTAATATACACCTTCAGCTGCGAATAAGTTGGTAATTTCGTTTTTAACAAAGAATATAAAGTCAGAAAATGGTAAGATTGCTTGACATTTTAACATACCTAACACTGTTTCTCACAAGGAACTTAACATTACCAGACATCATAGGAACACGTTTAAAAATCATCTAAAACAGGTGAAAGATTTAGTTGGGGAATGATAAATCAAAGAATGGGTACCTAACGATTTGTAGTTGAGGGCAACCCACATGATAGCTTACTGACAATCATCAGCATTGTTGCCTTTACACTCGCCCTTTATCTGAGCTGAGATTCACTTTTCTAATCTCCAGGATGCTTTCGCTTCTCTCAATCGTATTCATAGGTTGGTTTCATAAATATTTTATACCTCTACATTCAATATCTACTGCGTTTTACCTACAAGCTATAAATCCGACTGTACGAGCGAGTGGAGCTTTTGCTGCAGTACAAGAACTCACGCGGGGTTTTCGGCCTGAACAACTCTTCTGGTGATCTTGCAATGACTTTGTTTGATGTCTCATTTGCATAATGTACGTCGTGTTCCTTTCCCCACATCACCACTTTCTATTCACTTCCCTTTCCGTGAACTGATTATAGCATTAGAACGCACTACACAGTGGAGGACAGTTACATCAGCAATACCATCCAGGGCATGCAGACTATGCTGGCGTGAGGCCAGACGTCACGACCGTCAAACACGCCAACAGTCTCGAAATCAAATCCAGGCTATATAAACACGAAGAACCTTCTTACATAAAATTCTCACATGCCTGCGACTTGACTAATTCAACTTGAATGTACGTAGCAGTATTTTCAACCAGTCAAGTCTGTGTAAGCAACCTACCTACAGTATCTAGTGACTGAGGATGTCCAGAATTGTGGTATGCGAGAGAGATTGTCACTGGTGACGATTTACAGGACACCTTCATTTTATACGTTGATAACTGATAATTATATGTAAATAACTACTTACAATTATTACAAAGTAACTAGAGTGTACTTTGCGTTTTCAATGAAACTGATACGGATCAGTGGGCTTGTGTGCTTTCAAAAGAGTACAAATCGGATGAATGGTTTGAAACAACATTTTCCCTTGTCCGAAAAGTGATTCCAAGTTACTTCAATATTTCGACTTATTTATGGACTGGGTTTTAACATCGAATTTATTCAGGAAACACACAAAGAAGTCGTACGGGAGGGTCACACCTGCAATCAGCTAGATTAGGAAACAAAGGTTTTGGATACAGGCCTAAGAAACGTTGAAGTGGTGACGATTTTGAAGATTAATAGTAATGAGATAAGCATGCTCCCAAATAAAACACCGTGCATTCTAAAATCAAAAAACTCCGCTCGAAATGATTTCCACATCCCTGGGTTCACGTTGTAGACTTCCTACGTATGATATAGCCCATAAATGATGCTCATGTTTCAATTTTCAGCGGAGGTTATTTGTAATATCAGTTCCTAGCACGTCTGTTCCTCCTAATTGTTTGATGTTATGCCATCAGATTCAGGTATTTTCATGTTATTATGGACGCAGGAAGAGTTTTCATTCTTTCGAGGGAAATATAGGAACTCTAGGTACTAAAACAAGAATGTCCAATATTCGGATGAATCCAATATCCGTGCAATTGAACTCCCCTTTCACCTTTAAAGGTTGTTAACGTCACTAATGGATATAACTGATTCCAACATTGATGGCAAGATCGTTTCGCTGGCTGTCCATCCACAGTAAAAGATGGATTTATTTGTGAGCTAGAATGTCATAACTACGTCTTCGTCACGGGTGAACGACGATGACGCAGTAACGATAAATAAAAGAAACAACGGAAGGCGAATGAATGTTCCCGACTGCGAATCTGATCAGGGCAGCTGATTTAAAAAAAAAAATTATCTACGTCAAGGACCAAACCCTTCCCCAAAACATTCAAGGTATTTCAATGAGATCCAACTAAAACTCGGACGCAGATACTGATCATTCCTCTTGTATAATGAAGTAACACAAAAGTGGCAACCAACCTAATGATCTTCCTTTTCCACACGGATAATGGGCCTGCTGCACAAGTCCAAGTCTCACGTGCCAGATACTGGTAAGTACAGGATAGTATCCCGTCAACCGAACATTTTCAAATGGAAGTTCATGACTAACATCCAAAGTATGCTGCAATTTATGGTATTTCTCGAGGGAGTATACTGGCGACTACCCCATTTGGCTGTATTCTTGTGAGTTACCTATGGGTATTATCAGCGATACGCCACATCCAAAAGATGCAGACTCTCCGAAATAGTGTTACTCCTGTTTCCGGACGAACGACAGCAGTATCTCAGCTGAGGTGGCCATTCGGAAGGCACAATCAGCACAGCCCCTAGATGGACAATACCTATGTCCATGTCAATGTGACCATAGCATTTAAACCAAAAATAGTTTGGATCTATAATCAACACAAACAGGAGAGCTGTGGTTGATATCTGCAAAATATTAGAATGCTGCAATAACTTGGCACAGGCAAAAAAAAAAAAGTAACTGCTAACCTCCGTAGCCCCCAGGCGACAGGATCCTGCAACTGGGTCGGAAGGGATAATGGCCAGTCTAACGGGATAAGCTCACGTCAGCGATATTTCTCAAAGCCAAGCTTACCGCCTCGAAGTATTGGTTTTGACCTTTTGTCCTGCAGAGAAAAATGCCGACGACCGCAAAATTATTGTCTTGAGTTGAAGTGGCCGGACGAGGGGAAGCGATGACACGAACTGGGCTGACCAGGGGTATCGATAGAGCCATCAAGATCTCAAGATCCATAAATATAGATTCGTTGGGATTACGAACTACGGGCCTCGAGCGACCGAAATTGAACTTCAGGATCGTAATCAGCTGCCCGGCTCGCGAAGGATCCTGTTAATTTAATACTTGCCCCAAGGTGATCAAGTTTCCGGGCGTCGAACGATTACCATCGGTGCACAGTTCCTCCAGTCATCGTAAGATTCCCTCGGAAAACCATACTAAAGTCTACTTTTGAGTGAAGGGTAATTATTAAGGTGAACAAACAGTACAACAAATTGATTGATTTTACAACAATCCTTCTTGAAATAAGAAAACACCTGGAAAACGGAAACTAATATTGAATAAATTGTAAACATTGGCTACAATCTCAATACAGGTACGCAAACTGAGATTCTGAGATCCACGAGTGCACTTCCGATTCATCACATCATGTTCCGACCTGGTTAAAATGTACAACCATATCTCAGTTGTAACCATGGTTACGGTTAATTAATTAGTAGTATTACAGTAGTATTACATCGTCTTGGAACATGGATATTCTTTGTTTGTGTAACTTGATATTGGGATTGCACCCGTAAATGTTACCTGATCTTCAAAGATGAATAGTCTGAGATTAACATTCTATATTGACTATACAGTTATATGGATAGTGACTGAATCATACTCCGTGAATCTCAAACATCCACTCATGAGTATACAAGATAAAATTAATTCTTCAGTTGAGCTGCGTGATCCACAAATAGGTACTTCACGGGGGAAAAAATCAAGTGGAGTGATAGGAACAAATTCCATAAATTAACTCTTCCGATGACATTAGATTTGCCCGACGAAATCAGTGTAGGTATGATTATTTCTGGAGTTCTGTTTACATCGAGTGACTGCACTGCGGCCAGGATTGAGATATAAATATTAATAAAATGGTTTGGAGTCTACCGTATATCGGTATCAGAGGAAAACTACACCTCCTAAATTATTTTATTTACGAAAGCCTTGACATTTCATAGCCCACGATCCCTTTATCTAGCCGCGCTTCTCACCTCGTTTCCAGAGACAGGGAAAAGGGTAGTAACCGACTAGCCCTCCTACTGCACCTACGACACTAACGCTCTCTCTACGAAGGAGTAAAACATGTAGCAAGACTTTTAAATTCGCAGTTAGTTGTGTTACTGAGGTGTCAATCCGGAGGTACATAATTTGTGCTTCACCAAAATATAAAAACTATCCTATTTAAAAGGAATCTTTCTTTAACATTACCCCTCCTTTTGGTGATTTCCGTTACGTAATTCACAAATATTGCTTGTGCTAAGCATATTATTATCATATCTACCTCCCCACAGTAAACGCCTAGTTCCCTAGGGCCTTTAGTAAGATCATCACTCGAATTAGGTACCTATATTATAGTTAGAATAGGTCTTGGTTTAACTACAACCAGTCGACGTATAATCCCCCGCCTAGTCAAGATTGATACCGACGACTTCCAACTGCTGATTAGATTCACTCGTTAGGCTTCAATCGGCCACAAGTAGGCCCTCGGGCAGAGGTAGAAGAACAAAAAGCTACCCATCTCACAGTAAGCACACCGCCTCGACATTGCAGCAGGACTATTTGTTAGTTGTTTGGTACTTTGATGATCAATGTTGGAAGGAAAAAAAATGCTTCCATTACCGTTTAGTATTTTAAAACCTACTAGTGGAGGAACACTACCAGCGGAAGTACAAAACACAAATTTGGTAGATACTCAGCATGTCCGCAAATATTTGGCCCCGAGCTATAATTTATTAACAGTGCTGAATTTCATCAAAATCAGATTTCATTTTTGGTTTATTATTTTCAATCATTGGTATCGAGCATGAAAAAAAAAAAAATTCTAACCCCCCCTCAAATTTTGATGGTTTACGTTTCAAGGTATGTAGAATCCGAAAATGCGATAAAAAAATTTCTGTCTGTCTGCCGTACGTCGTACTGGCCAGTTTTCTTAGTCACCATGAAACAAAATTGATGAAATTCGGGTTATAGGTTCCGTTCAGGGTCTAGTTGGTCCTCGAAGCTCGACGTTACTGTCAAACATCTCTAAGGGGTTCAAAATAGGGGTTGAAATTTTAAGAACGCCGTAGCTCGAAAACTTTCGATAGAAGGGTATGGTTTTTTTACGTTACTAAATTTTTCTTGAGCTAAACAATTTTTTGAGACCACCCAGAGCATTGTACGTCCAGCCGTTCGTGTGCACCAAAAAGCTTCGTCAACACGATCGTGAATCAAACGGTATAAATCCGGCCCAGATATCATCACTAGGGAGCACCTGATTATAATCAAGGATGGCTGTATGAAGTATTATATAGACGGGTTATCTATACAGAGCTGTGATCTGTAACAGAAGGGTATTCCGTACAAAATAATAAACCGTTGTGCAGGGATTTGCTGCGTTTTTTTTCTTTCTTCGCATACGCAACCTGAATGTATGCGATACAACGCTAGTTCTGAAGAAATTCACAGGGAATTTCCCAGATGGTCTCGAACGAATTTAATCAAGGCAGGACTATTAAAATTAGATTATAATAGTCCTTATTACACCTATTATACTCTTAATTAGTTTCAATTTTTTGGTATGGAATTCAAACTCCTGACTAAATCACTCACAACGTGTACTCTCATTTAGTGCCTGCAATCCCCATTCGGGGCGTCAACGTGAAAAAAAACGGATCCCCGGAAAGGGAAAAATCCAAAAATACCTGGCTACCGCTTCTTCGCCAAGTCGTCTATTTCTCGCACCTCTCACAAATACATTATCTCGCCGCGGTTACGAAATGATCTATTTCGCAAAACTTCAAGGCTGTTGGAAAAAATGCCAATATTTTTCAAGATGAAATGACGCAAGGCCGCAGGTCGGCTGTCTGCATTAAATATTTAAATTTCCACCAACGTTGTGATGCTGAAATACTGTTGGGTGAAGCGACACGATTAAAAATCATAATGATTGGGGTAGAAACATAATTGTGAACCGTTAATGGATAGCATTTATGCCTGAAATGTACCTATTTTAATATTATAAATGTTATGAAGGCATTTTTCGGGAATCGCCAATAAGTCAGAAATCATGGATTCGATCGCCATTCGGCGTGAATTTCGTAAATGAAAATATGGAATTACAAAATTATTACATCAATTATTATTCTGGAATGGGCAAGAAATACTCTTTAATACTAGGTACCTTCAAATTCAAATTTCTTTATTTTTAAACAGTTTTAAAAAAAACAGGATTCTCATAGATTATAGATACCTTAAAAGTGGAATAGATGACGTTTGAGAAGTAACAGGAATCAAATGAGATTATATTGATTTTTTCTGAAGTTTGATTTTCATTAAGGTCGTATCTACCATCAAATTATAGTATAATTCGATGGGTCGTACGAATATGCATTTTTGCATTTTTCCTCTGAAACGCGTGACAGCCTTCCGTCATTTTTCACTGGTCGCTGGATGAGGGTGTGAAGCACGGCAAGACCAGAGTTTGGCTGTTGAGGCTGAATCTCGGAGAAAGCATGAGTACCTAATAATCGCAGCAGAATGTCCTCACTTCAATATTATTCAACGGAAAATTACCTAATTTTTGTTTAATAACAGACGGGGATTCTCTGAAGGAATAATGTGGATGTAAATACAACATATAAGAGATAATCACGTGACATGTGAAGGTATACTTTCTTACCTTCCTAAATATTGAAAATTAACGTATAAAAAGAGTTCCAGATCGTATGTGCAAAATATACATGAAAGGGAACTCACGATTGGAAGAAAAACTTCGTGACCCCTTGATGAAAAATGCTGAAAAAGAAAATTCTCAATAATAAACCATGTCATATTGTTATGGTATGAATGTCAATACATAGAAACTATTATAGGAATTCAGCGATCTTAGGACAGTGAATCCAGGGCGCTGCCTGTAAGACAGCTCGATGGAACGAAATTTGTATAATTTCAACTTGAAACATGCTTACAAAATTGATAATCTATTTGTAGGCATGATAACTTGAAAATCACTTGGTAACTCTATTAGGTACCGTGTGACGAACCAGGGATATTTTGACACATAATTTGTAACGGGTAGGTACGTAATTAACTGTTGTTCGACATTTCAAATCACTTACACATAATACACGTGAGGCCAACTAATTTGACCCGGACGCCCTAATACGACGCGTTAATGTCTGATCAGGGAAGTGCTGCTACTCATGTTGAAAGGTCACATACTGAACCTTGTCCTCGGATAAACAAAAATACCATTTGCTAAGAGTTTTAAAAAACCTCTCCATCGCCATTGGTCTTTCGATCAATCAGATTACGGAGATCACAATTACGGTTATAAGAAAAATATAAAACAGATTTGATTTGGGGAAAAACAACCGAACGATTATCGAAGTTAACCTTTTTATCGGACCAAACAATTGCAAAGAATGTAAACCCGAGAAAGAAATATAAAATAAAGTGTGGGCGTTTCAAATTCATAAGGCAAATTAATGTACGAATGTAAAGCAAGGCGAAGGTGTGATTAAACCGAATTATTGGTAAATCACATTCTGGTATTTAACCTGTAGGGTATCGATCAACTCTCCATTCAAGGGATGTCACGTGTATAGAAAGGGATCGGCAACGTGTGTTAGGTAATACTTGATATAATGATAAAATACATTTTATCACCGACAATCCGGCCGCAGAATCGTCATAAGGATGGGCAATGATTTATTTTATTGACAGAATTATTGAGATTATGATAAAAAGGGGTCAAATGATAACAGGGTCCAAAGAATAGGAATAACTCGACATGACTGAATAAATTTCAAGGCCAAGTACGAGATACATGCAGGAAGAAATACCACGTTAAATGACATGATTTTTAACGATTTGAAGATGCGTATGGGGGGGATATCACATCATTTTGCACTGAAAAACATTTTTTCCCAGCAGGTATCTAAAAATTGTCTCCGTAGGTACTACTTAGTACTGCCTACTTGGTATCTACTCAGTACTACCTAGTTGACACCTACTCAGTACTATCTACTTAGTACCTAATCAGTACTATCTACTTAGTACCTACTGAGTACTTCCTACTTAGTACTTACTCAGTGCAACCTAATTAGTATCTACTCAGTATTACCTACTTAGTACCTACTTAGCACCTACTACCTTTTTTTAGCCAGTTTGTTTTTACAAAGTTTTTGGGGGATATCACGTTTTTTTGGCACTGGTGAAGTAAACATTTTTTCCCAGTAGGTGCCTAGGTACCTACTCAAATGCCTAAATTTTCAAAATGGGGTGGGGAGTGGGGGGAGTCACAAAAGGCACTTCCTTAGATCGTACGAATGTGTGCAAAATTTCAGTTCGATCCGTTAGGGCTGTCGCCCTGTCAAAGAATAACAACAACACTAGAAAAATGTGAAAAATAACGATTTTCAGACTTCTATAACTCCGGAACCTGATAGTCCTTGGGTTGAAAAATTTGGTTTGACCGATTCCTCAGGGGCCCCTCGAGAATGGGCAAAACCGGTGGGGGGGGGGGGGGGGGGGGCTACTTGTTCAGTGTTCTTGGTCGCTTTCGAGTTTTTCGGTTTTCTTGGCTGGCTGGACGCTCTCGCGTCCCTACATAACAGAACTGGAGGCAAATGAAATTTCTGGATTCGTTGGACCAGAAAAAGAGAGGTAGGTTTATTCGCCAAACACCTTGTATTCCTTCCAAGTGGGCTCATGGCAAAAAGGTCTGGGAGGAACAAGTGGGTAGCTCAAGGACAGCCAAGTTCAGAACGGACATTAGCTGGCCACGCACGAGCGGATTTTTACGGCAGATGTGGGGTTTTTGAGCGATATCCGCATGGGAATCTGGAGGTTAGTGGAAAGCCTGGACGAGAAGACAGAGCGATGTGAACGGAAAATTTGTTGAACGATATCCGTCAACGATATCGGACACAGAAATCGGCCGACGTGATCTGGCGCCTCCCCCTAACGAAAGGATTCGCGAAAGGGATAACTGTGAAGAACAGAATCGAACGACCTTGTCCGTCGTCCCCCCCCCCCCAAAACGTGCAGACCAGTTTCAACCCATCTTTCCTACCGTGTACCAACGATCTGAGTACCTACCTACTAACCCTTGCGTGTTTGTTAAGTCGTTTTTATTTTTTTACAATACCATAAAACCTCTTCAAAAGTATCGTGGTTCTCTACATATTTTTATAATTTGCACTTCAACATATTTTTTTCAGCAACTAAGATGCCAAAATCAGTCGTACTTACCTAGAAGAGTATTGAAATCTTCTTCGTCCATACGTACGTAATTTTTAAAGTCAGCAGAATGATTTTGCTTAAGGTGGTTTACCAACTTCATATGCCCAAAGGTATTTCTCATCGCGTCCCACGACGACCCAACTGGTGCGTTCAATTTTTTTGTACATTGCGCGGTTAATCGCACAAACACCTCCTACAAACGCAATTGCTTTACGCCTATCGCGTAGAAGGTTGTAACCCCATACTTTTAAAATTAGTTGAAAATTAGTTCTAGTAGAACACTGCTTCAAACTGCACTTGGCGAGGAACACTGACACAGCCCAAAGATCTGCCGCAGATCTCGAAATATTTTGTCGCGTCAAAAGATTTGAATCTGCCAGATCTAGGACGGTGACCGATCAAAATTTGCCGGAAATCTGCCGATTTGCCCCACTAACGAGACGACCTGATCGGATGACAGACATCGGCGAGTGAAGCCTGCCAGATTTCATCGTGGACTCTTTTGCACGGGGCGACGGCAGATAGCGATCATCGCGATATCGGCCATCCTGATCGGCCGATCACATCTGCCGTAAGTATCCGCTCGTGAGTGGCCAACTATTGAGCTTAACGGTATGAAAAAATAACAATAGAATAATTCTGGAAACGGGAGGATATTATTCACCACTTCACTATAATCGTAATGTCGACCATCACTGCTGACTAACTTCCACTTAAAAGAAAGAATTGACGGCAGGCCAACTAGTTGCTGAAATTCCGTAGCAAATGCCACATTTTGGATATGGGTGTATTCAACTCTACCGGATTCCTTTACTGAATTTACGAGAATAATGCAACTGATAATCTCGAAAAGATACCAAACGAAATCAGATGGGTAGGTATATTTCCTTGTTGCTGATCTATAAATCAGAGGAAACCAACACTACGCAACAACTTAATTGATCAAGTAGAATAAAGTTATTTTATTTTTCGGTGCTATTCACAGCAATAAACAAGAATAATCCTTTCATAGCAATCCTTGAACATGGGGGAAGAAATCTAAAAATATTGAATGGATTTTTAGATTTCTGAATGGTGTGGCAGAAACTATTGTCGGAAATGACATGACAGACGTACCCAAGCTGCCCGGCGGGAAAGCCCCTCAGAAGGGGCCTGGCACCCTGCCACCAGTCTCAAGCCAAAATTGACCGGGTTTTAATGGTCCAATTTCAAATTTAAAAAACCAAAACCGTTGTAATCAGTACACATCTCTCTAG
Source organism: Leptopterna dolabrata (assembly GCA_954871275.1). Taxonomy (NCBI): domain Eukaryota; kingdom Metazoa; phylum Arthropoda; class Insecta; order Hemiptera; family Miridae; genus Leptopterna; species Leptopterna dolabrata. The sequence continues at coordinate 7,488,001 of OX940985.1, forward strand.
AATCTGACTAATTGGGATTTCCGAAAAAAATTAGCCAAATTTGAACGCCAGTGAAACAAATGTGCAAATTTTGAAATTATTAAACCAAACCCAATTAGCGGAAATTCTATGCTGATTCTGACTCCAGTGCATTTTACAGATTGAAAAACGGTCAATTATTAACGGAAGGAGAGCAAAGGTAAGTTTAACTCATTTGGTGCTGCCACGTGGTGGTGGCTTTTGGAACTATGCGTCGGGCCTCTAGTATCCTGGGGCGATCAAAGCTATCTATTTTACCCTTTAGCGCCGTTCTTCGGGGAGAATTTAGATGACGTTCGAAGTCGTCGTACGGGTGCCAATTATAAACACACTATTGATCATTGCCACCACAGGTGCCAATTCTAAATAGGTAACTATATATTCCAAGATAATTGAGCGGAGCTATTTCAATGGTTTAAATATTAGGTACCTACGTACCAACTTCACTGAATCCTGAAGTATTTATCTCTTTATTTACGAGTAAATAAGCCCAATTCACTTGGCCTAAAGGGGCAATAAAATCATAAGCAGATTCCAACATACTTTGCGACGATGCAAAAATTGGAAAGTATGAGTTGTGTGATGCCATGTTATTCTTTCAAGGTCCTGGCAGTTCCATCGAGTTTTTGCTAAGTAGTCAACTCAATTAGCGGATCCGTTCGAGAAATGTTTCTTCTTTTGTAAAACTCGCAGCTCGTGTTTCATGATGGAAACGGATTAGTCGTAAAATGTTTTAAAAGCGCTTGGTTCAGTATTGTCTTCTATAAAAACATTTCAGAGATATGAACTTAGTTGTTGGGGTCGCAACTACGTTCTGGCCTCGAGACAACTGGCAAATGAGATGGAAATATTCGCTTACAAGTTGGCGTAGCTGTGTAAAACTTGGGGATGTGACAAGAGATATTTTTTATTTAAACGAACATCTTTCGTAGCACTAAAGATTGTATGTGTTCTGTATAGTTAAAGTGAAATATGAGTCAATTGCATTTACTGCGGTCCAGATGGGTACCAGATATTTAGCTGAATGGTTGTTGGTGTGATTGTACATACTCGTACTTTAAATTGGCGTAGAACTGGCGCTAAAATTGCCATCAAACTGGCCAACCGAAACGGTTGTGGTAGGGTTGAATGGGAAAAAAGCACGCTCCCCGCCATGTTGTTTCAATTTCTTTACTAGGAGATAGGTATGATGACAAACTTTAAAATCGTTATTAATAATACCTAATAATAAAAATACCGATATAAAAAGGAAAATTAACGAAACTTTATAGTTGAAATAATTGAGAAACATGAAAGAACACAGATGAAATGAATAATTCGTGTAATTAATAGGTAATGTTTAATTTTGATTTTGTAGCGAGGAATTTCAACTCATTTCTCCAGGGGTGGAGTCGGGCAACTTGGCCCGATCTGCGCCCTGGTTGTTAAATAAATCGCTTAATCAATCAATCAATAGTTAGATTTGAAAAGTTCTCCCCAAAGTACATGGAGGAATCCGTCTCCCAAAACCATAAGACTCATCTGCAATAAACAATGAACAGGCAATATTTGATTTTTAGCGAGTTTAGCTATTTATTGCACATGAAAAGACGAAAGAAGGAATATTCAAATAAATATAAGATTTAAGATAAATTTTGAAAATTGGTCTTCATAAAACTGTCTCCATTCAAATCGGGTTTGGAGCACCAGGAATAAAAGTCTGAAATGTAAACTTTCCATCATCAAGTAGGTTACGTACAACAGGTCTGTGGAAACCCTACAGCCTGCACTATTCACGCACTCAGAAGTCATCAACTTGGTGGTACCAACTTCTGCTCTACACTTAGGTTTTACCGTGCTTTTGGAACTTTCCAAGTATCAAGTACGGGAATCGAAAAAATACGTCTGGCAACCCTGGTTGTTGGAAGGAATTGACTGTTGGGAGAAGCAGGTAATAAGCTTTTCGACTCTTCGAAAAAGCAATAAATTATGAACCTATACCTAAGTCATAATTTAAATACGCACTGAACAACAGAATAGAAATATAGATATAGAGGCTACATACAGTCAATCCAGTGATATTTTTAAGAAATTCACAGCGGCCTCTTTCCTCGGACATCTGCCTAATCCACAGTAATTTTGAACCTCTTTATCCACACCGGCGTCAAAACCCCATAATTTGGCAACCAAACGAGTTGGTTTTGTGGAAGGTGCGCACCACGCCTTCTAATTTACTTAGTTAATCGACTCGGAATTTATTTGATAGGTTGGTCGCGGCAGAAAATCGAATCCCGTCGGACCCTATTTTGCATATACATGGGCATCGACACGGGATGTGTCCCAAAACGGACCTTGTTGCCAGCTGCAGGAAATTTCGTTTCGATCATTTACTCGGCTCAAGATCACCTTCTCAGCCGCTGACAGAATATACCTGAGCAAAATGGTGATCTGTAGGGATCTGCGAAATTATGCTTTTTTGTTGATGGACAACCGCTCCAGAGGCCGTTGACAGAGTATTCGTCTTCAGATAAATCTCGGAGCTTAGGTTGATGACAAATGGAAGCACGTAGCGCATGCGCGTAGCAAGTCGAAATACGTAGGTAGTCGATAATGACATGGAAAGTCTAGGATAAATATATTTATAAATTATCAACGTCCATGAGAGGTGATCCATGAAAATATATGCAAAATGAGGGATAGCCGTTCTCAAGTGAGGATGGCTTGGAGTGAACTGCAAAGCTGAAATTGAGACTGAAACAGTAGAGTAGGTACACAAAAATATGCGTCTTCCACTCCAGAGCAGTAGTCCAAAATTCACACAAATTTTGGGGTCCAAAACTGAATTACCTATAGGCGGATAGCTGAAAATTCAGCTTATGATACTAGGATAAGGGACAGGAAATAGTGTGCACACCTGCAATGACTATGCAATGAGTATAGAGTCCAAAAACAACAGTTTAGGGGGTTCAAAATGGACGACTGGAATTTTGGTCAATGATCCCAGGTTTTACACAGCGCATGTGCCCTAATTGCACCTGCTACTTGCGCTACATTGCCAACGCAGACGGAACCCAATATAACACACCACTATGGGCATAATACGGACTTACAGATAAAATGTTCATGATGTTCAAAAAATAGAAGCTTCGAGAATGGAAAGATTGGCTGTACCGTGCGAGTTTTGAAAAGTCGTTTTACTGCCATTTTATACAACAGAGGCAGTGGAATATAATAGTTGGGTTGAGAATAATTTTTTTTAAAGAAAAGAAAAAAAACCTGTACTTGGTAGATTTTGTGGTACTAGGTGGTCCAGATCGTAAACTCTGGCGGGATGGTTCTGCTGGCGTTATTACTAGATTTCTCATACATCGAAACACTAATCAACAGTTTTCTATTCTACTCCATAGCGTCGATCTTTCAGAGATTGTCGGGTCTTTCAGAGATTGTCGGTATTCAAGCTCTGCTGGACAACCAGAACAAACAGAAACCACAATAATGCTGGGTTCTCGATAGTTATTCACTGATCGGCCGCCTATTCTCCTCCCTTGGCCCATCAACCGGACGAACGCAGAGAAAGGCTTGCGAAGCCAACATTACTCGACCGTCCTATATCTAAATCTAGCGGCGCCCCGTAGTGATTTTTTGCTTCCTCACTACCGAAAGATAGGGAAGTCTTGGATTCTGATGTACTTAGTAAAAAAAAAATAAAAATAAAAATAAAAATAAATAAATAAATAAATAAATGTGTCCTCCAAAATGAAAATGTCCACTACCATTTTGTGTTTCAGACATCAAGGAACATTTTCGGTTCCGTGTTCGGTCCGAACATCTTCGGTTCCGTGTTCGGTCCGTTCTGTGGTCAATTCCTTGTAACGCCCATAACTACCCGAAATAATGGTCGAAATGCGCTGAAATGTTGAGGATAGGTGTGGGTTGGGTCACAGATGGTCCCATACCAAAATCATTGAGAAAGTACTGTAACTTTCGAAAATGTGGAATAGGTACTTGAAACGCCCATAACTACCTTAAATATTGTTGAAATGAATAAATTCAAACTTGGAGGGTCGATCAGGAATAATAGTTTGATAGTTCCGTATGAATTTAATTGGAGTCGTAATGTAACTTTCATCTGCGCGTGCGCGAACATGAAATGTTGACCACTTCCTTGTAACGCTTCTAACTACGCGAAAAATAGTCGCAGAGAGCTGAAATTTTGAGGATACACGCGAATTAGATCACACATGGTCGCAAATCGTACCGTAACTTCGCCTGCGCATGCACAAGCGTCAGCTCATCGTAGCTCCCACAACTATCCTGCAAATCATCGTAAAGCGGTGAAATTTGGATTTGGGGCAGTGGATTTGGATGTGAGGTGATGCAGTAACTAATTATTCTGTTAGTCCATGTGACCTGAGTCGTTTAGTCATTAACTCATGTATGGATACTCCACCTGTCCATTGAATGAACCTACCCAACTATTCTATACGATCATGTGATTCAAGTGAGGAAGCTATACTGCCTACTTGAATTGGCAGATGTTTTTATCATGTACCAACATCCTCTACCTCTGTGCAAAGTAAGGTAATTTTGGATGCTGGTCGCAGGTCGGAGCTCGTGTAACAGTTGCAGGGTTTTCTCCGGGGTAAAAGGAAGTTTCTGATTCCTTTGGCTTTAAACACCAACTAACTGATTCGGAGAGCTGTTGAAGTAATTTGTCTTCAGTCTCTGTTTCAATTAGGGTCAAAGAAACGGTTGTCTAATCATTCGACCTCTTCGAGCGCTAATCTTCTCAAATCTGACTCAATCCTGGAATCTTGGACGACCTGGTTTTATAGAAAGTTAGTTACAAAAAATGAACAGTTTACGTGGTTACAGTGGAGTGCTGCTTGAGACCAGAATGCCTGCTTTAGTACCTACTGACACGTGACGTTTATTTTCCTCGCATCATTTGTAGGTAGGAAGTTTCCAGAAAATTTCTGTATGTGAAGGGTGCACATGTACATGAAGGGAAATGTGACACGTATAAATGTAGGATAATAATTTCTAAATACATAATACACGGTTCAACTTGAATTTCTATTTAAAAAAAAATTAAACTTACAGAGCCGTTTACATTTAGTCGAAGTATTGATTTGGAAAGAGATATTATTTCAAGTGTGCAGTGTGATACCATTTAATGAAATTACATCGCCAGGTGAAGGGGGCGTAGAATCCCTGAAAGTCGGAAATATATTGTTCTCATGAGCTTTGTTTACCACCAAGTTATTATGAAACCAAGCTTCACCTGGATCTTTCATGTAACAAAAACTACCTAGATCTCTGTTGAAATAATTTCAATCTCAATAATGATTGAGATTAATCTACTGTGGAATTCAACAAATTAATCAAATATGGAATTCCTTGTACATTCACAAATATTTGCTAGTTTTGTCGGTAGTTACTACCTAAAATTGAACAATGGGTTTTTTCGAGGGAAAGTCTGTATTGTTCGGTTGACAGTTTTGGGGTAAGGACACGAGCCATGGGGTCGCTCCCAAAATAAAGATGGAAAAGCCAACAGCAAGCCCCCGTTAAGGGAGACTGTTTGACAACTCCGGCAGGCAAGTCCTTGACACTGTGGATGGTTATGGGTCCTAAAGCGGTTCCTTAAAATAGATCAGAGAGTGAGAGATGTTATATTTTAGGCAATTTTCGAAGGTCTGTTGTGCCGAGAGCCAAACTTTGAAGTGTTTCACAAGAAAGTACTGTAAGCATAAAAAGATTAAACAGCTGATGATTGGCATTTTAATAGTTCAGCCTAAAACCAATACGTCAACGTTCATGTTTGATGAGGTTCGGTAATTTTTGCTGCAACTGGCCAACCAAAATTGCATCGAGTAGCTATATTCAGTAGGCACATGTAGATAAGTTGTCGAGTTATGTGTAGACCGGAACTGTTACCAATAGCAGTGAGAAAATAATCCACATATTCATTATTTCATAATTATTAATTTCTTTTTCATTTGTTATAACAAATCTGCGGAGAAGACCGTAGACAGACGAATGAATACTAAATATGGATTATGCAAATCGTTTCTAAATAGCGTGTAACGAGAAAGAAACGCGAAATCGACGAAAAGATCTTTCACGGGCACACGGTCAAGGTGAGGGGGACGTTGCAGTGGCCTGAAGTTCAGTGAATGATACGAACACTACCTCCTATAATTACTTGCCATATTAGAAATATACGTTGTCTCAAGGGCTCGTGGTATTGCTCAGTGGTTTTTGATAATCAACGATTTCAATTCGCCTAAGAAACCTTCACTGTTGCCCAACCGCCGAAAATGACCACAAGACGCTCAGATGCCGGTAAATTGGGTAATACCGTGAGAACGCACGGCTCAGCTAGTCCAATTCAACGTTGGACGAAGACATTCATAAGTGACGGCGGGAAAACGGAGGAAATTAGGATCTACCGCGGTCACTAGGCGACAATTAGACGCTGAGACGCATGTCCACTTCATTTCCAACTACGTATTAGGCTCAATCCTATGTCGTGCACGGAGAAATCATAGTTTCGAGTTATGGCAACTTGTGAAAGCTGTGTTTGGCGTAAGGATTTGAAGGGAAGTGAATCGACCAAAAGCTCCTCTTCAGCTATGTTGTTTGTTCACACTCAACAAAGGCTATGCATAATAAACAAACCTGACATCAGCAGCCATACCTGCCGAACTATGTCGTCAAAACAAATTACCCCAGTAGCGTGGATCGTAGATACCCTATGAGTTTTCAGTTTTGAAAGTACATAGTTTTGTTCTCCTAGAAAACAGGTTGTAAAACTGTGAGATGCAAGTAAATACTGAAAGGAATTCCTATGTAAATGAAAGTTGAAAAATTGAAAATCTTATCAAACTGCAAACTGTAGCTGAGGAAATGTACCAGGTATCCGCCTTTCAAATAAAATATTGAGGGAGAAAAAATTTAAATGTTCGAGATAACTATCAAACTAGTTGACCCCGGCTATTGTTTCTTAGCGTCACTAAGATTGTGGTTACACAACTTGAATACGTGGTTAAATATTTGGACAGCACCATGGTTTCGTGTTGGATGTGTGATCTGAATTAGAGGATAAGGCAGATCTTCATAAATGTCAAGGTAGAACATTTAGCCCCACCCAGGGGGTGTGATGATTATTCTTTGAGGTAGGGACTGACCACTGGGAAGAGGATCCCTAACAAAGGACTCGAATAACCATTGAAAGTTATTATAGGTTGATGGAAAGTAATAGCTACAGGTGAGTTGTTCTATAAAACCATATATTATCTAGGTCCTCGTACAGGTATCTAGGAGCAAGGTTGAAGGAATACCGCACAAGGTATGGCCCGAAGAAAGTAGTAGGTAGGTAGGTACAGGTACCTGCCTACTTGGTTTCTATTGTAGGTTACGAAGGGATAGCTGAAGAAATGAGGTCACTTCTCCCATAGTGTACATATTCAGATAATAAGGCAGAGGGGTACTTCATCATGACGATGGTTAAGGGTTTTGGGATCTACAATACAAAGGGACGCTGAATGCTCAACTCGAAGCCCATTTCAAATAGAAATGGAGTTATCAAAACGTTATATTTTTCCATAAGAACAGGTTTCGGTGACCAAACCGTCGTCAGAAACAAAACGCTGCAAAGTCCTTGTCACATGGGTTTATTATTCTACTGCACATACCTACAGAAATTTTGGCTGTTTATTTATTGTTTCTTTCGTGTGCAATTATTGAAATGGCTATTTTTGATGGTTCCACCAGTTTTTGCCCCCAAAACACGAATTAGGCTCGGCTTTTCCTTTCAACAGATTATTTTTGATCATTGATAGTACCATTTAACTGTCTTGATTCACCTGCTCATACAACTTCTAGTGTTATTATACAAATGTATGTTGATTTCAGACAATTTCCCATGTTTTTGACTCATAAAAAATGTATTTCGGGAGCTTAACCCTCGTTAAAACCTCAATTCTTCACTCTTCGGTCAAAATCAACCACATATTCAGTCTTCTCGCCGTAAAAAACATGGAAAACGACACCTCACAAGCTCATGTTCACTAAAACCTCAAAAATCCCTCGAAAACCCGCATTTGTTCACTCATTTTTCTCCCATATCAGCCCTGGGTGTATGCCGTGTTTCGGAGGACAACTAGGAGCCAAATGTGTTCCCAAATGGGGAACCAAACTGTGTGCGGAAAAACGACGATTTTAGACCAAAATTTAACGTAAATTTAAGGCTGGAACTTCCTTAGAACCTCAATTTTCCACTCTTTGGTCAAAATCGACTTCATATTCGGTCTTCTCGTTCCAAAAACATGGAAAACGATACCTCAAACGCCCATGTTACTAACATGTTACTAAAACACAAAATGTACCTATTTTTATACACATTTTCACTCATAACACCCCTGGGTATATTCCGATCGGGCTGCAAGGTTTCGGGACACAACTAGGGCCCAAATGGAGCATGTGTGCGAAAGAACGACTTTTTTAGACCGAAAACGAAGCCGGTACACGTGATACGGCGTACGGCGGACGGACATTGCATTTTGGTTTATTATTCTGTGAATAATACACCTATGTATTCGCTCAGCAAAAAATTTTTATAACACCCCCTCAAACTTTTTTCTTTTCCGTTTCAAGGTGCGTAGATTCCAAAAATGTAATGTCCGTCCGCCGTCCGCCGTACGTCGTCCGCCGTACGCCGTATCACGTGTACAGGCTTCATTTTCGGTCTAAAAAAGTCGTTCTTTCGCACACATGCTCCATTTGGGCCCTAGTTGTGTCCCGAAACTTTTCAGCCCGATCGGAATATACCCAGGGGTGTTATGAGTGAAAATGTGTATAAAAATAGGTACTTTTTGCGTTTTAACAACATGTTAGTAACATGAACTTTTGAGGTATCTTTTTCCATGTTTTTGAGGACGAGAAGACCGAATATGAAGGCGATTTTGACCAAAGACGCGGAAATTGAGGTTTTACCAAAGGTTCAGCTCCCAAAATTGGTTTTTTATGAGTAAAAAACCTGGAAAACTGTCTGAAATCACCATCAATTTGTACAATAACATTGGAAAAAGTGTAAACAGGTGAATCAAGACCATTAAATGCCACTACCAATGATCAAAGATGATCTGGGAAAAAAAAAGTGTACCTATTTCATGTTTTGGGGGCCAAAATTGGTGGAAATCATCAGAAATAGCTATTTCAATCATTCCACATGAAAGAAACAATAAATTTAACTGCCATCAAGAATCTGTAGAACTCCAATAGAATAATAAACCCATGCGACAAGGACTTTGCAGCGTTTTGGTTTATTATTCTGTGAATAATACACCTATGTATTCGCTCAGCAAAAAATTTTTATAACACCCCCTCAAAATTTTTTCTTTTCCGTTTCAAGGTGCGTAGATTCCAAAAATGCAATGTCCGTCCGCCGTCCGCCGTACGCCGTATCACGTGTACAGGCTTCATTTTCGGTCTAAAAAAGTCGTTCTTTCGCACACATGCTCCATTTGGGCCCTAGTTGTGTCCCGAAACTTTTCAGCCCGATCGGAATATACCCAGGGGTGTTATGAGTGAAAATGTGTATAAAAATAGGTACTTTTTGCGTTTTAACAACATGTTAGTAACATGAGCTTTTGAGGTATCTTTTTCCATGTTTTTGAGGACGAGAAGACCGAATATGAAGTCGATTTTGACCAAAGACGCGGAAATTGAGGTTTTACCAAAGGTTCAGCTCCCAAAATTGGTTTTTTATGAGTCAAAAACCTGGAAAACTGTCTGAAATCACCATCAATGTGTACAATAACATTGGAAAAGTGTAAACAGGTGAATCAAGACCATTAAATGCCACTACCAATGATCAAAGATGATTTAAAAAAAACAAGAAAAAAAAAGCGTACCTATTTCATGTTTTGGGGGCCAAAATTGGTGGAAATCATCAGAAATAGCTATTTCAATCATTCCACATGAAAGAAACAATACATTTAACAGCCAACAAAAATCTCTAGAACTCCAATAGAATAATAAACCCATGTGACAAGGACTTTGCAGCGTTTTTGGAATCTACGCACCTTAAACGTAAAAGAAAAAATTCTGAGGGGGTGTTATAAAAATTTTTTGCTGAGCGATTACATAGGTGTATTATTCCCAGAATAATAAACCAAAATAACTGTTACTATTTGTTTGGTACCTACTGGGATCAATAACCGAAACGGGTAACAGTGTGCATTGTTCCTGATGGAGAAAAAATAGATAACGTTTAACGTTTTTTCCCATGACATTGTTAGGAAACACGCCTTAATGTAGGTTAGAAGGTAGAATAGTGATGTGCCCTCCCTTGAACTGGGGAAATGTGTCATGAATCTGAATAATATTGTAGGGGCGGAGGAGGGTCCCATCGGTCTATTTTCGGCCTTGCCCCACCCGGGAGGATGAGGCTTTTGATGATGCAACGCTTGCAGCCCACGACAACGACCTACGTCTACTACGTAGGCACTGGATCTACCGTTTTAAAGTAAAATGAGTAATGTTTATTCTCAATGAGTACTTCCTGTACCTGAAGAGCTATAACTGTCATGAAGATGCCCATCAGACTCCACAGCACGATTATCCTCGGTACATATTAGGTTTGTTCGCAGCGTCGAATTAAAACCGGGTAATTCGATGGTTCGCAGTGACCATCTGACGGTTAACTGACCGTCAGAAAGGCGACTACCCGTTCGCAGTGATTCTTGGACTCTTTTCGAAGCAAAAGACAGGGCAGACCAGAAACACCCCCTCAAACTTTTTTCTTTTCCGTTTCAAGGTGCGTAGATTCCAAAAATGCAATGTCCGTCCGCCGTCCGCCGTATCACGTCTACAGGCTTCATTTTCAGTCTAAAAAATTCGTTCTTTCGCACACATGTTCCATTTGGGCCCTAGTTGTGTCCCGAAACTTTTCAGCCCGATCGGAATATACCCAGGGGTGTTATGATTGAAAATGTGTGTAAAAATAGGTACTTTTTGCGTCTTAGCAACATGTTGGTAACATGAGCTTCTGAGATATCGTTTTCCATGTTTTTGGGGACGAGAAGACCGAATATGAAGTCGATTTTGGCCAAAGAGTGGAAAATTGAGTTCTACCAAATGTTCAGCTCCCAAAATTGGTTTTTTATGAGTCAAAAACCTGGAAAATTGTCTGAAATCACCGTGAATGTGTATAATAACATTACAAAAAATGTAAACAGGTGAATCAAGACCATTAAATGGCACTACCAATGATCAAATATGATCTGGAAAAAAAAGAAAAAAAAGCGTACCTATTTCATGTTTTGGGGACCAAAATTGGTGGAAATCATCAAAAATAGCTATTTAAATTATTGCGCATGAAAGAAACAATAAATGAACATCCAACGAGAATCTCTAGAACTCCAATAGAATAATAAACCCATGTGACAAGGACTTTGCAGCGTTTTTGATTACCAACCATTATGAAACTCAAACCCTTCTCAATATCAAGACGGTTTCTCATGGTTTTCTAGAGTGAGCTAACTGTCAGAAAAAGTTAGTGCGAACAAACCTATTACCCACTACGAACACCAGTACGAAATTAGGTACCTACTTTAAAATAAGAAATAAAAATTAAATGGAGACAGCGAGCAAAACAAACCGGCAACACAAAACACAAACTAATGTGCAAAACAAATTTGTTGTCTAACTTCCTCACCACTACTGCTCCTGCATTCGATTCATCAGCTGTATTATTTAGTGAAGTTGACAAGTTATCGAGGCCATACAAGGTCAAACTGGCTAGTCAAGCAACCAATCTTCAAAAAAATTGTCGAACGACTTATTGACAAACTGGGTTTATGATGCAAGTTTGGCAAATTAGGTTGATCGTGTATGGGGGCATTATAAATACAGCTACGTAATATGCTTAGTGATCACCGGAGAAAACCGTTGATATCAATCCTAAAAAGAGATATGGATGATAAAGTGGACGGCGTACGGCTTAAGGCGGAAGGACATCGCATTTTTTGAATCCACGCACCTTGAAACGTAAAAGAAAAACGCTGCAAAGTCCTTGTCACATGGGTTTATTATTCTATTGGAGTTCTAGAGATTCTTGTTGGCTGTTAAATTTATTGTTTCTTTCATGTGGAATGATTGAAATAGCTATTTCTGATGATTTCCACCAATTTTGGCCCCCAAAACATGAAATAGGTACGCTTTTTTTTCTTTTTTTTTTAGATCATCTTTGATCATTGGTAGTGGCATTCAATGGTCTTGATTCACCTGTTTACACTTTTCCAATGTTATTGTACACATTGATGGTGATTTCAGACAGTTTTCCAGGTTTTTGACTCATAAAAAACCAATTTTGGGAGCTGAACCTTTGGTAAAACCTCAATTTCCGCGTCTTTGGTCAAAATCGACATCATATTCGGTCTTCTCGTCCCCAAAAACATGGAAAAAGATACCTCAAAAGCTCATTTTACTAACATGTTGCTAAAACGCAAAAAGTACCTATTTTTACACACATTTTCACTCATAACATCCCTGGGTATATTCCGATCGGGCTGAAAAGTTTCGGGACACAACTAGGGCCCAAATGGAGCATGTGTGCGAAAGAACGATTTTTTTAGATCGAAAATGAAGCCTGTACACGTGATACGGCGTACGGCGGACGGACATTGCATTTTTGGAATCTACGCACCTTGAAACGGAAAAGAAAAAATTTGGAGGGGGTGTTATAAAAATTTTTTGCTGAGCGAATACATACATAGGTGTATTATTCACAGAATAATAAACCAAAAAGTTTGAGTACATAATTTTTTTGCTGAGCGAATACATAGGTGTATTATTCGCAGAATAATAAACCGAAAGCAATTCCATATAATCAATGGAACAACGACAACTAACAACTGTCATCGATCATCAGCTGAATTCATATAAACAGTGCAGGGCAGAAACTACATACGTGATTCAATTAATCCGAATTTTATTTGACGTCAACAGCTCGCTTATCGAACCACACAATGTCGTTCGCAATAAAACTGTTCACCTACTGACCCCCAATATCTATCTTCTTCCTATGTATGATTTTGAAACTCCATTCAAAAGTTACAGATTCAAGGGTAGGTAGTGACGATAGGGACAAGGGTAGGATTGTGGCACCCCGGTACCCAGACTTGATATGGTTTATGTTGGATTTCACACTTAATAACTACAAATAATTTTAAATAATTATTGTATTACTAGGCACAAGTACCTTCCAAACGTGTGACCATGTGGTCCTAAAGCTGTCTGGTGAAGCGAGGGTACGACGCGACGGTACGAGACCTACAAGTCACCCATTATTTTTACGGGGGGGTTGGCGCCGTGACGAGGATTTCTTTAACGATTCTCCTCTTCCAGTACATTTTAGCATCGACATTTAAGAAGAAAATCAAGTTGAATGTTAACACCCCCCCAACCACAATTAATAACAATGTTTACTTTCACATGGAAGAGAGATGAAGTTTACTTTCATGAGTCTTGAGTCACTTAATTCACAGGGAAGTAATCACAGGGGAGTAAGCATTCCTTTCAAGTGTTGATTTCTAACAAAAACAATACCTACTATGAAGTTAACTGATAAATAGGTATATTTAATAGGTATATTTAATGAGTGTGTTTGTGCAGGGAAGAAATAATATGATTTCCGTTCTTGATGGAAGTTTTCTATTAAGGAAAAAAAATCAGTCATGCAGCATGACTTAATGAGCGAATTTTCAAAGAAATATTCGAATTAATGGCTATGGTTTTGAATAAAGGAAAACTTCGGTCTAAAATTTGGTTTTCTATGTATATTCTCTTCGTATTTATTTTAATTTGTACGTTTTGTCCATCCTGATTCTACCGTTTGTTTATTACGTAATTGTACTAAGTGCTTATTTATTTGATCGCTGTGGGTAAATTCAAGGAGTTGTACTAATCGTTTGCCTCCCCCTTTTTTGCTTCGAACTCTCGTCTTCAATTAATACTTCTCACATTTTTCAATCTGACCACTCTAAGGGGGTGGGGGTAAGAGTTTAAAGATTATCCTAGTTTTGGGTAATTTTTGCGCACTTTAAATGCTCTAATTTAAGAACGGATTTAGATATCTAAAATCCGATTTCACTATCGTGTTCAGCGTGCAAAAACCTTTAAAATGAGGGGTCACTTGTTAGAAAATAACATTTTGGGGATTTTTGGGTAATTTTTGCGCACTTTAAATGCTCTAATTTGAGAACGGATCAAGATATCTAAAATCCGATTCCACCATCGTGTTCAGCGTGCAAAAACCTTTAAAATGAGGGGTCACTTGTTGGAAAATAACATTTTGGGGATTTTCGGGTAATTTTTGCGCACTTTAAATGCTCTAATTTGAGAACGGATCAAGATATCTAAAATCCGATTCCACCATCGTGTTCAGCGTGCAAAAACCTTTAAAATGAGGGGTCACTTGTTAGAAAATAACATTTTGGGGATTTTTAGGTAATTTTTGCGCACTTTAAATGCTCTAATTTGAGAACGGATCAAGATATCTAAAATCCGATTCCACCATCGTGTTCAGCGTGCAAAAACCTTTAAAATGAGGGGTCACTTGTTGGAAAATAACATTTTGGGGATTTTTGGGTAATTTTTGCGCACTTTAAATGCGCCAAAACCCTCCTTAGAGTAGGCCAATTTCGCCCATCTTCGAACTTAGCCTTTCGATTGCCAAGATAGATTTTTTGTGCAAATTTGAGCTGTTTATCTCAATTCTATCGAGAGTTATCGTCTGGAGTGACACATATATAAATAAATATATATATATATATATATATATATATACATATAAAAATGTGTTAAATTTCAGGAATCGTTTTAGAATGGTCTGAAACGGATTTCTATGAAGAAAATTTCCAAAAATTTATATTATTTAAATTTCGAAGCCATTGCAATAGCTTCATTTTCTTTGAAAATTCGCTAAAAGTCTTCTGTGCGCTGAACCGGATGAAAGACGTTAGAAAACTAATTTCGATTCTGCGGTAGGTACCTACCTGTCATTGTTTTTATAGGTCATTCATTTCGGCATAGGCGATTGTATTTCCATAACACTGGGGAAGTTATACTTACCTACGAATCATACCTATCAAATTTGGTAGTACATACCTATCAAATAACGTTTATTTGATAGGTATATCGTTCAAGTAGAGAACATTCAAAATAAATTTGTCTATTCTCACTGAGAAAGTTGTAGAACCTAGCTACAAATACCTACCTATCAAATAACGTTTAAGTTGAGCAAAGTCAAAAGAAATTAGTCTATTCTCACTGGGAAGTTATAGTACTTACTTACGAAATACATTCCTATCAAATAACGTTCAAGTTGAGCAAAGTCAAAAGAAATTTGTCTATTCTCAGCTGAGCCTTCACCAGGGAATCGGGACGAGTTTATTTCGGTTGGTACATTAGTCAAAAGATCTGGCCGGATTCCGGTCTGTCTAGTGGGATCGATGTGAGATACAGGCGCCATACCAGGTCGCGGACTATCGATCCGTACTGGTAACCTACCTAACCGACCTAGCTCTGTTGGTCATAGTTTCGCTACGAAACGTTGAAGAGCCTTTGGAATGGAGTGAGATTAATACGCGAAGAATAATTTTCACTAAAGGATTCCAAGCAATGTTGCTGTGTTCGTAAATCATACGATCGCAGTGGTATACGTTTAAGACAATTAGGCAGGTAACCTCTACTTGTCACAAGGAGCTGTAGTCTACATCTGGACACTACGTAGGTATACACAACAGTTAATTATGGATATAAACCAACCCTTACACGTAAATTTGAATCACCAAGCCCAGAAATGAGACCATATCTGTGGGGTTTCGGTTCACGGTTTTTGTACCTGATGAGTTGAAAAAGTGCTGGCGCCGTAAGTACACCTAGTCGTGCTATAACCATTCCATTTCTGTATTGTGGTATCATGAGAATATTAATCACATAAATATCCCCATATTGTTTCTTAATAATAGCTTAAACAGGTATTTGTTCTGTGCTAACTGAAAATAGGTCCAGCTTGATATATACGGCAGAATATAACACCTTATATGTGAATTTAATTGTATTAGTACGTGGCTGAAAATTTTAAATGCTTGTGACATATTATTCATGCGTAGGTTCTCAACGTAGACGTACCTACGTGTTATTCAGGTCTGGGGACGTCACATTGACACACCAATAAACTCGATTATTTCTATTCAAATATTGCCAGAAATTAATTTATTTGCGAAACTGATTGATATTTCGGTTCTTAAATTATTTACAAGAACTTGAATCTATAATATACACTGCATCTATGTAAATCACCGGTCGTAGACATACACCAGATTGTCAATGCAGGACTTTCATACTAAATCCGATGACCTTGAAACGAAAACGAAGAGGTTCACTGCAAATATTATATTAGCTGGATCATTGCCAAGGTAGGTAGCATCCATTCAACCTAGTAATGATTCGTTCGTATTGACAGATTTTTCTTATGCAAGGCGCATAATGAACTAGGATACTGACAAACATCTGAGTTAGGATGTTCATAGACGTCAAATATCTCTCAAATTCCTTTTAGAACGAGTTGGATCGACGATCTACGTCACGGTAGGTATTCTTGCTCCAATACACACTGCATCTCGATAACCTTGAATCTGTCAAAAGTTTTATCAATGGTAGTGACTTTATGATTATCTTCCGAGGAATACGTCAATAGCAATTGGACTATAATCACTGCGATTGATAGGAATATAGGATGTAAGTACTGGTGAGCTACGTCAGGTTATTCGTTTACCGACAAACAGAAGCTGACGTTAGGTCTCGATGGGTAACTTGATACCTAACGTATCCAGCTTCGGTATTAATTACTCTGCTTGGTGAGTGATAAAGATCGGGATGGGTTGGCATTGTCCATCAAGTACAAATATTCTCTGGATTAAACTTCCGTCGTTTCAGTGGACGTGAATTTATCATCCTCTACAAGTTGGTCATTTGCAAAGTTATGTACGTCTGCTCTCCGACGCAGAGCACTGTTTCTGGAGGATGAATACCTACTCATACAGTCCCACATCCCATCGTCAATGGTTTTTGTTCTTTAGGCCGGTAGAATAAAAATGATGTTAGTTGAATACCTATCGATGTTTATTTTATGTTACGACAACAACATAACCGACGTCATTTCTGAAATAGTCTTCATTCCTATACAGACTGTAACAACTATAATAAACTAAGTAGGTAGTGTAGTAATATTATAATTACTGTACATATCTACAGGATGCAGGTACGAATCATTTGTACAGAAATGACGCTAAGAACAGGGGTCTCTAGCACACTTGATATTTATAACTATAATAAATCATAAATGATGAAGATTTCATGCCCCAATGGAATCAATGGATGCACCGGCTTGTACCACTCCAATTCGGATATTCCTAAGTAAAAATGAGCTGCAGCGAATGAACTTTAAAATACCGTCATGAATGAAAATAACGAGCGTGGTTCGGATAGGTGGACAGAGGCAGCCGGTCGATATTGGCTGATGTAACCGCAGCTCGAGTTTTCGAATGTGATAGCTTCGCCTCAGCCAACAGCCCGCCGGAACACTGGTAGCACTGGTAGCACATACGTATCCTTCGGTATATGTATTTTGTATGTAGGGCATAGCCTTCTCAGAACAATACTATTATCATATAATTTTGAATGATATTAATAATTAACCGTAACGGGTACACAGACATCAATAGCTTACATTTTCCGGGAACTTCATAATTGAGACGTAAACCGCAGGTAGGTGCCTAATTAACTAAACAGTGATTTATATGGAAATGTAAGGTTTTAAAACAAACTTTTGTGTAGGGTTTTAAAACGTAGGTCCTGCAATGAACTAATATCCACGAACATACTAATTTCCATAACAACTTGTATTTGTTGTAAAGAAACCCCAAGTCTCCACTAGACTTTAGGTATTGTATAGGTACATTTAAACAACCTACTTTTGCTTTTGCCTTTTTTCGCCTAGATCCTTCCACTGTGCAGGGGAGCAGCCTTGCTAATCCATTAAAAATGCAGAACTAGTAAGTAAATACATTAATTCATGAATTTACTGATGGCTACCGGTATTCGTACCTTCCCCCATCTTTGAGCCCAGGTGTAAGTGTGCCTCGAATTGTGGATAGTAGTAATTTCTGTGAAATTATCACCTGCATCGACCCGAAGTCGAAGTTCGTACGAAACGACCACCTATTCAATGAATATTCATCGATTTCGTTTTCAAAAAAGATGAGTAGGTTGCCAGCATCCTGAATGTGTAGGTGCCTACAGTAAATTATGAAGCAAATGGGCAAGTAGGAGGTATATGGAGATTACAAGTGAGAAAAGTTGTAAAGGTTATTCGTGTCATTAATATATTATTGCTATGAAATGAGGTAGCAGTATTCAGTCAAAATGTTGTTTAATGTGCGACGTTTCCGCCAAAGATTTTTCTCCTAGTCACGCAATTGTAAAAATTGAAGAATGAAATTTAAATTTATTAACACGAGATTTAGTTCTCCAATTGTATAACTGCAAAACGGATCAAAATCAAAAACGTCGCGCATTAAACACCATTTTGACTGAATGCTGGTACCTCATTTCATCCCAGTGGTGGTCATTATCAGTCTTCAGAATACATAAATTAACAATTATTGTGTGCTCACGAAGGAAACGTATGACCTTTGTGGAGTCTTCAGCCGAAATTCTATTTAACGAGTACTTTTAATGAAGAAGAGAGTAATTTCTCAGTAACATCCCGGAGACCTCTTTACCACTCTCTCATATCTATACTCCTCTTTGGACGAATCTTTCATCAAATCAAAATATTCTGGATCTTATGAATGAACGTTTACTTAGGTTGGTACGGAACATGTAAGGAGTGGCACATGGTGGCGGTGCGTCACGATCATTGGTTACAATTTATAATTAGCGTTTCCTTGGGTAAAAGTTATCTTTCAGTTGTCCACAATAGGCTCGCAGAAGTGTCACAAAGCTGAGGTGAGCAAGTTAGCAAATTGCGCCACGGCCGGACAGAAATAAACGGACGTTTTCTCTCAGAGTTCTATCACCTGAGCTGACGACCTCCATGAATTATGTATTGCCACCTTCTCCGACTCTGCGCCCTTTATTTTCGTCGTATCGAAGCCACGGCGGAGATAAGATTCAGATCGGGATTGTTGGACCGACCAAATGAGAGTCTTGGTTCAAGTTTGGTGTTAACCCCTCTTTGGTTTTGCGTCATCGTCATGTAGGTAAATATGTACATTTTCATAACTCCATGGGATGGCCTTGGATGTAACCACCTACGCACGCTCGACCACCTACCTGATCAAAAGAAATACGTAGGTACCTACTGCTGAAATCTAATGAACTCAACGCATTGTAAAAAGTGAACTAGCTTGTAAACAGGACATAAAAGGGGTAGTAATCAATGGGATTCAGGGAAACGGGTGTAATAGGGAGTGGTGTAATAGGAAGCACATTTCATCATCAAATTCCTCCATTTAAAAAAATCTGAGACAAATGGAATTTGAATAATCAACTGACAGCGAAACAAAGAGTTGGGGGAAAGCACCACTGACGTTGAAATCGCATTTCTCAAGTATCCAATTCCAAAATAGTGAAACATGAGCCTGAAGCTTCACTTTTTCGTACCTATCTCTCTGGTGTTCAAATTAAATTTGAACAATTTTCTTCATGAAGGAGTGGCTTTTTCTCACTACAATTAGCTCATTACAACGCTCATTTCCTATACTTTGCAAATCAATAATTTGTTTATGGATAAACATTTTTAGATTCGGCCCCTCGGAAGTGGTTTTTCCACTAGATAGAAAATGTTCATTACTTTTAGAGATAAAAAGTGGATTTTAGACCACGCTGAATCCGAATCCATTGAAAAAGTAATTGAAATTTCAGCTCCTTCAGGTAGGTAGTTGAGTGTACGTATCAGTGTGTTGTGTACGCATTTCTGCGAACCGCCATAACTCACGACCCAGTGGTACAAATTGGCTCAAATGTTGTCCTAGTTCGTCTCATATGAATTTCGTCGCATTCGGATCAGTAGTAGCGACTGTGAATACCCAAACGTAAAAAACGTCGAACACACATAACTCACAATACTATGGTTCTAATAGGCTCAAATTTTGATGGCAGTCCAGGGTTAGGTCCTGTCTTTCCTCTCTTTCGAACTATCCTAGAAAATATCCTAAAATACTAACTATTATGAAAACGGACAACTAATTCCACCCACAGCACCAAAGCCGAGCCATGTAATCCATGGATTACTCTAGACGAAATGTTTCTGACAGCTGCCCATTCTACTTCTACGAGTGTAATATAGGTGACCAAATGTGTCCTGCGCATTTTTTATCGTTTTTGCTTCCGAGATTACCAGTGCAGTCGCCTTGGTCAACGATCAGCCTTGTGATCAGAAAAAACATCAATGACCTCGAAAGTCGAAACTTCCGTTCGCATTTTTGAGTTTCAACCCCCCTGACAAATTTGGTGTCTCTTTGGCGTGGCCTCAAATTCGTACAACACGTATAAAAGCACAAAAGATTGGTCGTAATGGGCTTGAATTTGGAAGGAATGAGCGGTTCGGGGAGCTACGAGCTGAGACTGCAATATAGCGTTTAGCTGCAAGAACTTTCAACGTTGCTGCTATTTTTGGTTTATTCCACAGATTCACGCCGTTTACATCTCATAAAACTGATGGTGTTTCAAGGCCTTATAGGGATCTAGCGATCCATCTTGGATTCACCGCGGACATTAAAGAGTCATAAAAAGAGAATAAACCTTGTAAACTAATAATCGTCTCTTATCCCTCAGGCAAAACAGGATGCAAGCCCTTCGAAGTTGAGGAAGGCTTGCTCGGTACAAAGCGAGGTCGGTCGATATTAACTTCGCCGGAGAAAATTAGTTCCGCTCCAGCATCGGGGAACGAGGCACATGGCAGGATAGGTATAATCACCGTAGGTACAACAATGAAGGTCTCGGGGTTGAGGAGCATCACGCACGGGGTACATTGTACCCAGGACATTCCGGCACATCAGCTGGAGGATTTTAAGAATATTGTCAAACTCACCAACTGTTGGTAGTCCCATCTACTTGGTGTTCAGAACGTTCACATTCATCTAAAATATACGGTATTGTATAAATCTTTACATCCCCCCCCCCACCCTCAAAAAACTTGAAAATCGACCAGTGGATTTAATAAAGTCCATCGTTTATTTAGAAGACAAAAACTCGTTCGAAACAAAACCAAGAATCATACAAAGTAATAGTAGGTATGTACCTACTTCTAAAATTACCCCAGCTTCTTAAATCTTGAATTTCACAATGTATTAATGGGTAAGTTAGGGACTTGCAACAAAATAGCTCTTTGTTAGGAATCTGCTTTCGGTATTATATTTAGTAGGTAACTCAGATAGGAACTTCACCAGGGCCTACTCATTGCCGTACCTCATAATCTTTTGCATAGCAAGTACCAACACTTGGTTCTACATTGCATTGTAACGGAAAGAGACTTTTTCATGTAAAAAGATCGAAATATATACAACAGGAGGCACTAATAATAAATTTGTAGTATTAATTAGGACCATAGCTTCAAGACAGGTCACGTATTGTTGTTTGGCTGTCCAGAAATATTACAGTAAAATTATAATCATGACGAACCGCTAGCCCCCACGAACAATGTCCATGGAGTGTTTCTGTGAAAGAAATGCGATGCAAAATTATTAAAAGCTGAAGACCTTGGGCGAAAGTCATTCTCCCACGTTTCACTCACACCAAACGCGAAATAAGGAAAATATTTTGTCAGCTCATCACGCACGTCACGTCTTGGCAGTTCCAGAATACGTCCACATCAAAATAGAAGATGTTTGCACACAAAACACGAATGCTGAGTACCGGAGACTCACAATCTTAAAGATTAAGCATTCAGTTACGTCGATAACAAGTACTTCACGGGAGAACCGTGCAGGAAACCAAATAACATATTTATAATAGAAATGGATGATGAATGACGAACAACTAGTTCTCATCCTGAAATACTAAAATTAGACTTGAAGGTTTGTAGCCTGCAGATTTTGTTATTCTACTTCGTAAATATTTCGTCGTGAATAATCGTAAACATGGGGTGAATAATCGAAAAATATTCAAAAGTAAAGCTCCAAATCCGTTGCATTGGTTATTCACCCCAGCTTTTTGTAGTACGTAGGTATCACCTTCACCTTCACCCTCCAAGAAGAAGTAATACCTACCAATTGTACTCCTTTCATGTAGTACATTAGAATTCCCGTACCTACATACTAATTTGAATATCTATTGAAGGGAAGAAGTTATCTTGTATTCCTTCTTGTGTGACGATGTTACCTCAGAGTTAATCTTGTTTTTCCAAAGGTGGGGAATATTAAACAAAGATGATAAAGCAGAAATTACAGAATGAACAATGCAAATGAATCGGTACGTTTTCACTCAAACTCGGATTCAGGGAGTGAGGTCTGTATGTAGGTATACCTACTAATTTCACTTGGATTCATTTTTGCGGATTGTATCCTGTCTCAAAATAGTTACTTATACGACAATCGAATTTATAAACGTAAACTGTCGAGTGGAAATAGAAATGTCTTACCAAATCAAACTGTGGACATTCGTGGATAATGGCATAACGCCAGTTTTTAATAAAATGTTGAATACTAACATAAATGTAGGTAAATTATGAATCGTGAAGGTTGCTGATCTATCAAACCATTACCTATCCCGTTTGCGGTATGAAAGTTATATTACATATATCGACTCCAACCAAGAATAAGTACCTAATAGTAAGTATGTCATGAATATGGATGCCCATATTAGTATGTTATTCCATCTCAAATCCTGTATAGGATGTCAACACATTACAATTGACTATATCAGCCATAAAATAACAATGTAAATGAACATAGCAGAGGTAATGATTGGCAAGAGAAAAGGGAAGCCAGACGACTCATTCAATCGATAAAGCTACAGCGTATTTTTAGGAGCCGCTAAAAACGTAAAGGTTGAACCTTCAACCGAGGAAGTAATTTGCCGACAGTAGGGTGTCCGGAGCTAGGTAGGTATAAGTTCACTATACTTCCTCGTGCTTAGCAAAATTAAGTACCTACGACTAACCAATCGTACCAACTGGTAGAACATGAAGTAGGTCGGTATATCCAAACATCCACACCCCCATATTCAAACTAGTGACCCATCATCTAATTCGACGAAATATTATGTAAATTTAATGTTTTAGCGAATTTTCAAAGAAAATGAAGCTATTGCAATGGCTTCGAAATTTAAATAATATAAATTTTTGGAAATTTTCTTCATAGAAATCCGTTTCAGACCATTCTAAAACGATTCCTGAAATTTAACACTTTTTTATATGTATATATATATATATATATATTTATATATATATTTATTTATATATGTGTCACTCCAGACGATAACTCTCGATAGAATTGAGATAAACAGCTCAAATTTGCACAAAAAATCTATCTTGGCAATCGAAAGGCTAAGTTCGAAGATGGGCGAAATTGGCCTACTCTAAGGAGGGTTTTGGCGCATTTAAAGTGCGCAAAAATTACCCAAAAATCCCCAAAATGTTATTTTCCAACAAGTGACCCCTCATTTTAAAGGTTTTTGCACGCTGAACACGATGGTGGAATCGGATTTTAGATATCTTGATCCGTTCTCAAATTAGAGCATTTAAAGTGCGCAAAAATTACCTAAAAATCCCCAAAATGTTATTTTCTAACAAGTGACCCCTCATTTTAAAGGTTTTTGCACGCTGAACACGATGGTGGAATCGGATTTTAGATATCTTGATCCGTTCTCAAATTAGAGCATTTAAAGTGCGCAAAAATTACCCAAAAATCCCCAAAATGTTATTTTCCAACAAGTGACCCCTCATTTTAAAGGTTTTTGCACGCTGAACACGATGGTGGAATCGGATTTTAGATATCTTGATCCGTTCTCAAATTAGAGCATTTAAAGTGCGCAAAAATTACCCAAAAATCCCCAAAATGTTATTTTCCAACAAGTGACCCCTCATTTTAAAGGTTTTTGCACGCTGAACACGATGGTGGAATCGGATTTTAGATATCTTGATCCGTTCTCAAATTAGAGCATTTAAAGTGCGCAAAAATTACCCAAAAATCCCCAAAATGTTATTTTCTAACAAGTGACCCCTCATTTTAAAGGTTTTTGCACGCTGAACACGATAGTGAAATCGGATTTTAGATATCTAAATCCGTTCTTAAATTAGAGCATTTAAAGTGCGCAAAAATTACCCAAAACTAGGATAATCTTTAAACTCTTACCCCCACCCCCTTAGAGTGGTCAGATTGAAAAATGTGAGAAGTATTAATTGAAGACGAGAGTTCGAAGCAAAAAAGGGGGAGGCAAACGATTAGTACAACTCCTTGAATTTACCCACAGCGATCAAATAAATAAGCACTTAGTACAATTACGTAATAAACAAACGGTAGAATCAGGATGGACAAAACGTACAAATTAAAATAAATACGAAGAGAATATACATAGAAAACCAAATTTTAGACCGAAGTTTTCCTTTATTCAAAACCATAGCCATTAATTCGAATATTTCTTTGAAAATTCGCTCATTAAGTCATGCTGCATGACTGATTTTTTTAGGATAACGTCGGATTCCGTCACCAATCTATTACGATAAAGTACCGGTCTACATTAGCAATGAAAATAATTTCAAAGGTTCACAAAATTCGCCAGAAGTAACCAAGAGACAGCACAAATTTTTGCAGACCATCTCTGTGAAACCTTTCAGCCATTGCCAAATCAAACAACAGACGAAAATACAACTCGGACAGAAAAAACAGATGAACTCAAAATTTATTCAACCTGTTACATTGAAAGAACTGAAGGATTAAATAAAGCGTAACATCAAGCAAAAAAGACGCCCGCCTATGACTTGATAACAGGTCGAATCGTGAAAGAGCTCCCTGAAAAGGCCATGCTGAAATTACTTCATATCAATGCTACGCTCAGATTGAAACATGTTCCATCCCACTGGAAGGTTATGGAAGTATAATGATTTCCAAACCAGGAAAGTCACTAATGAGAAAACGGGATATTGGCCTATCTGTCATGTCGAAACTATTCGAACAGTTGCTGCTTAAACGGTTTAATACCAGTAATACGTAGAAGACAGAAATTTGATTCCAGATCACCAGTTTGGATTCAGACAACACCACTCTACGATAGGTCAAGCCCACCGAATCACTGACAGTATAGAGATGGCCTTAGAAGGTAAACAAATATGTGCCAGCATTTTGGCTCAGGCCTTTGACAAGGTTTGGCACGAGGGACTAGATTATAAACTAGGATGTTCCAGGACAGTAATACTTACTTCTAAAATCCTACCTTGAGAAAAGATATTTCAGGGTAAAGCAAGAAGACCATTACTCTGGCTTGAAGCCTATAAAAGCAGGGGTTCCGCGAGGGAGTGTTCTACGTCCCGTACTTCACATATTGTTGCTAAGATACAACTGTTGCTAAATCTGCAGATGACACGGCCATCCTCTCTGTTGGAGATGACATAGAAATTGCAACTAGCAAACTACAGACGTCTGCTGACAAGGTAGCCAAGTGGACTGAGTTGTGGAGAATGAAGCTGAGTGAATCAAAATCAGTGCACATGAACTTCACTAACCGAAAAAATCTCAGCCTTAGATGTTGAGATCAACTTAAATAAAACGCCGTATGCCGATACAGTAAAATACTTGAGAACGACCCTCCAAACTAAATTTGAAAATCCACATCGAAAAGAACAAGCAGGAATTGAAAATCAAGTTCAGAACGATGTACTGGTTGATGGGCAAGAATTCTCATCTTTCGCTTCACAACAAACTGCTTACATATAAGCAGACTCTTAGCCCTATGTGGACCTACGGGCTTCACCTCTGGGGCTGTCCGAAGTCTAATCTAATACCTGCTTAAAAAATTCAAACCTTTCAGAATAAAACGCTGCGAAGTACAGTCTAGCCTTGGTACACGCGAAATGACGATATT
This sequence comes from Leptopterna dolabrata, assembly GCA_954871275.1. Lineage (NCBI taxonomy): Eukaryota > Metazoa > Arthropoda > Insecta > Hemiptera > Miridae > Leptopterna > Leptopterna dolabrata. The sequence continues at coordinate 7,514,155 of OX940985.1, forward strand.
TGTCGAGATATGAGGGTAGATACAGTCAATGAAACTACTGCCAAGTACGCATGGAAGCGCGAACATCGCCTCCACAAAGATGAGAGAGCCTGGAGATGCTCAACGATTAGTACAACGAAGGACGCGCCTCAAGCGAAACAAACCACTGAACTTGTGCTGTGCAAGTAGTGAAACCCAGTGTTACCTACTGATCCCCCTACAAACGCGGGTTTTGCTGAAAACCTACCTTGCAGTGTGATTAACATATTCTGAAACAATATATTGCTACGAAAATTTATATTACAATAGTTTCAGTAGCAATAAGTCACGAGAAAAAAAAATTCACGAAAAATCTCAATGTAACAATTTTATTTGTAACAACTGCATGTGCCTTGAATTGGGATGAATTTTTCTTCAAGCCAGGATGCATAAATAGTATCCGAATACTGAATAACCCGAACGGAACATGAACTTGGCGTTTCGTGTAAACATAAGGAGTTATAACAGGATTTCATCCTAGTTTGGTAGGAGGTATGTAGGTAGGTACCTACAACCCAATGCTGTATCTGTACGGAAACTATGGAAAATCAAGGTATGAGCAGTAACGCCCATGGGTCTTCAAATGAGGAAGTAGACCGCAAATCACCGTGCATACTTTACTCAACAACACCCGCAACCATTTCTTTATTTTATGAGCAAAATCATAATTTTTTCTCACCGATTTGAACGAGGAAGATTCTGATTCTTCCATCTAAATCTTGGTTCATTTTAGCCGATACTGCAATTCAAAATCTTTCTTGCTAGACGTCGCCTCTACTATGGGTAATTTCCCCTCCGCGATTCAGAGAGGAGGGTCGAGGAAGATAAGTCTCATAAACTATCTATGTCAACAGACCTTCACAGCTACCTGCTTACCAGTTTTTGAGGATGGGCAGTCATTTCCTCCAAATATAATTAGTTTTTAGTTAGGCCCCTGTGGCCTAATGGAACGTCCGTTTCAACATTCCACGGCATCCATAATAAACCAATTCCCAGGATCTACCTTTTGGAAACCGAACTACGTTAAGATTGATGTACATTAAATAAGCAAACATAAAAAACATACGATTTTCTTGCTATCCGTCGTATGGCAAAATTAAGTGGGTAGGTAAACGGAGTTCTTAGCTGTCGAGGGCGCTGGCCCACTGGTATTGTTCTCATTGTGCCTACCATAACCGCGGAACTAACGGAAAACATTCGTCGATTCTAAAATTCATCATATAAACCGTGGCTAACGACCGCTTTTCGTAAAATTATATATTTTTTCCCTCGAGATTTCAGCAGTTTTTACCGATTTTTGACCCTTATAAATTCAAATTTGACCCATTCTTTTTTTAGAAGAATATTTTGATAATCGAAATAGTCCCTCTTTCTGTCGTGAATCACCATCCCACCCAACGCCAGGTGAATTAATATTGATTTTAGCCCTTCATACCAATTTCTGACCCCAAAAATCCTATTATTACCCCTATTCTGTATGAAAAACCACTGAAATGGTCATTTTCTGCCTTTACTCACCCTTCCCTACCACTTTCAATGATTTTGTACCAATTATTTGCGATTTTAGCCGTTTTTACAGTTTTTTTACACTTAAGAACTCAAATTTGAACCCCTTAGAATTTTTGAAAATTGCTCATCTTCGAACTCATTCTTTTGTTTGGCAACGAACATTTTGTCGAAATTTGGAATTGTTATCATGAACCCAACCAAGGTCAGATATCGCCTGGAATGACATATATGTATATATATATATTCATTATTGTTAAAATCTAGGGATGAATTCACGATGCTCTGAAACGGGTTTGCCTATAACAAAATTTCAAAAATTCATGTTCTGAAAGTTCTGGACCCACTGCAATAGCTTCATTTTCTTTGAAAATTCGCTAAAAAGTTACTGAAGCCTTGTCTATTTCCACTTGCTGTACACAAAAAAATATGTACTGTTACACCGTTTCGGTGATCATCTTCAGTAACAAAAACAGATAATTACAGGAACCAAGGTGGAGACCATACTCCCTCTGCAGCACCAAAACCTAGGCTTATTGTGCGGAAAGCAAACAGTAAATATGAATAGCAATAACAAGCCGTTGTTTGTTACTGACGATGGTTTGATCACCGAAACATTTTTTGTGTATTAGTGAAAATACACAACCTTTCAATAACTCTGTTTTTTATTTTCTACATTCAGGCTGTATCCAATACGAAACGAGACACATAACATAATAAATAAAATTCACGCAATATGAAATTGAACACGTTATTCATTGGTCGTTTAATTGACGTTAGGCAAGTGAATTCACTTACCAAATTGTCATGGTACCCCTGAGCGTAATATAAACCACTGACGTATAACTTGTAAATATAGATTTAACCAAAAATAAGCAGAAAGACGAGCTGTGGGATGCCTCGGCTGAAGCCCAGAAGGGATTCCCTCCATCGAACTCCCAACGACTCTCAACAACGGCCTTTAAGGGCAGTTGACTGGCGAGGGACGAGGTGGAGGCACATTTATAAGGCGCCCGGCTTGCCCAGCTCTTCATTCCACCGACCGCACTCCTACCTGCGACTTCTCTCTCTCTCACCTTACACCTCCTCTCTCGCCTACACTTCCATCTCCCTTAGCGTCTGCTGTGGTGGTAACCGCGGGTTGCTTCACTCCCTAACACTAGCTATGGTGATAACCGTGGGGTGTTAGTATCCTTCTTCCTTAGGGTCTGCTGTGGTGGTAACCACGGGATGCTTTACCCTATAACACTCGCTGTGGTGATGACCGTGGGTGTGTTAGCATCCTCCTTCCTTGGCATCTACTGTGGTGGTAACTGCGGGACGCCTCCTCCGCTAACACTCACTGTGGTGATAACCGCGGGGTGTTAGCAATCCTGCAACCTACCCAAACCTATCCTACCTCTAGACCAGGACACATGTCAGATTTGATTTTTCAATTTAATTGTTCAATTACGCATGCACTCAAAATTTGACTAATATATAAAATTAACTGTCACAAAATGTAGGTACTGTAGTAGGAATAATAATCTAATAACATACTTTATATAATCCTACTGTGTCCAATGTAGGACAGTATTAGTAGAAATTATGCTTTAATTGCGTAGGATAACTGAAAAACATAATTTTGTTATCATCAGAGTTAGAGGGACTTAGAGGGGAGATGAGGGAGAGTTGAGGGACTTATCCCGGCTGATTTTGAATATTCATGATGGAGAGTTTTTGTTTTCAAAGAAAACCACCTTCAATTTCATCATTATTATTAATAATAAACATTGGCTGCTACAAGGTGGTTTTCCTTGAAAACAAAAACCCTTGATTATAATTTTTTTTTAATGTACGGGGGATCATTGAGTCGTTTTGCGGAGTTTGAAGTGCAATATTAATTTCACAGGCTGTTGGTCAAACTTCAGCTGATCACCCCTCAGCGCCACACTTGGCGACTCCGATAACGGACGGACTATCTATGGGAGCCATACAGGAAAAACAACAGATATTTCCGTAGGATGAGTGTTTTTAGGAGCGTAAAATTGTACTGACTCGCCTGTCATGGGATGGCGAGCGAATATACGAGTATATAGGAACACCACATAATATTCAGCCTACATACCTTACCTGTGGGCTTCGGGTAATGCTAGTCGATGCGGCTCATGAAAATCTATCCAGAATCCGTTGTTGAGCCGTTTTCAAAAGATGTAAGTCCTGTGCCGGCACAACTGCACACTCGGAAACCGACTGGGGCAAAACGCGAAGGGTCTGAAGAGGCCGAGGGACAGGTGGAAGGGTCTGTCGAGAATTTTGCCGGCGTTCGCGGTGGTGGGGGGCTCGACCACGTGGAACCATCGAGCGGGTGTCGCGCCGGTAGAAAACACCCACCAAACTCCCTCAGTCAGGCGCCAAACTGCTCCAAAATCCCTCCCCTCTCCAGCCAGTCATCCGGCACGACCACATGAGCGAATTACCAAAAACCATCCTGAAATGATTTTTGGGAATTTTTTTAAAGCAAGTTTTGGTGACAAATCGTACATTTTTACCAACAATAAGGAATTTTTTACCACAGAAACTCAAGTTTCCCACTTTTGGGCAATAATTCATTTCGGCTAATGAAATAGTCGTTTACTGTGTAGACGCACCATTAAATACCGCAAGATGATTTATATCATTATTAGCGTTTTGTGACCCCCTTTTAATCTGATTTTTTTTTAAATAAAAATATTTTTTAAATTTTTATTATAATTATTGATTTTATTACTATCGATACCTACCTACATTGGTTACGAAATGCTGAATCTTTTTCATATCGACTCACCATTCCACACCTAATACTTGGTGATAATTTTTCGTCAAACCATTTTCCCCAAATTGTTGGCACCCCCACCCCCCCCCCCCCCCCCCATGTCAAACAACGGTCAACTTAGTGAAAAAGTGTTTTTCAGACAAGGCAATTTAGACAGACCATGATCAAGCATGGTGGCATAACAAAGCAATGCCAAGAACATGAGGACCAAGTAGCAGAAGTAGGCACCCATGAGCATCGACTGATATAAGTATTTTGCTCTAATTTTTTTTCTGATTCAATTAATTCCATTTTGTTGATTAGGTACAAGTATTTTGCTCTAATTTTTTGGTTTATTATTTTCAATACCTACCTAATGAACCTTCGGAATCGAGCATGAAAATTTTTTGTTAACCCCCCTCAAAATTCCGTTTCAAGGTATGTAGAATCCGAAAATGCAATAAAAACAATTTCTGTCCGTCCGCCGTACTGAGCACTTTTCTTAGTTACCATGAGCCAAAATTGATGAAATTCGGTTTATATAGTCCCGTTCGGGGTCTAGTTGGTCCTCGAAGCTCGGCGTTACTGTCAGTCATCTCTAAGGGTTTCAAAATAGGGGTTTAAATTTTCAGAACGCCTATACCTTTTTTTACGTGAATCTTTTTACTGTTTTAAATAGTTCTTGAACTTCCGAGTTTTTTGAGACCACCCGGAGCAATGTACGTCCCGCCGTTCATTCACAGTAAGGCCCCCAAGTTTGCACCAACTGGCTTGGTCAACAGGAGGGTGAATCAAATTGTATACATTCAGCTCAAATATCATCACTAGGGGAGCATCTGATTAGAATCACGGATGGCTGTGTGAAGTCGAGTTGGTTGTTCCGCGATATTATTCCATTTGAAAAACGCTGCAAATCCTTCACAACGGTTTATTATTTTGTACAGAATACCCTTCTGTTACAGATCACAGCTCTCTGTATAGATAACCCGTCTATGTAATATGTACTACTCTATACATAATATGTGAATCGCAGACCCTCCGTAGGTTAGTGCCTAACCCCGTACTCGTTACTAGGTACCTACCTACATCACGAGTTAAATGTTGCTAAAATAATACAGCCGATGACAAACAGTAACTAATCACTGATTCATTGATCACTGAGTAGATCACTGTTTTCTTTGGTCAATACATATAATGAACCGTTGTGTAATAACTTGCCCATCAATAATACTTCAACGGTTGTTCAAGTTGCAAAAGTACCGATCAACAAAATCCAGCCCCTTCTTGGTTGATGAACCGTTGTGTAATCATTTACCGTTCTGTAATAATTAACCGTTGTGCAATAATTGACCGTTATGCAATAATTTACCGTTGTGTAATAATTTGCCGTTGTGTAATAATTGACCATTGTGTAATAATTTACCCATCAATAATACCTTACGTTTGTTCAAGTTTCACAAGTACCTACCAACAAAATCCAATAGTCCACCACTTATCAAATGAAATAATATCACAGAACAACCAACTCGATTTCATGCAGCCATACTTGATTATAATCAGGTGCTCCCTAGTGATGATATCCGGGCCGGATTTATACCGTTTGATTCGCAATCGTGTTGTCGAAGCTTTTTGGTGCAAACGAACGGCTGGACGTACAATGCTCCGGGTAGTCTCAAAAAATTGTTTAGCTCAAGACAAATTTAATAACGCAAAAAAACCATACCCTTCCATCGAATGTTTTCGAGATACGGCGTTCTGAAATTTTCAACCCCTATTTTGAACCCCTAGAGATGACTGACGGTAACTTCGTGCTTCGAGGACCAACTAGACCCAGAACGGAACATATAACCCGAATTTCATAAGTTTTGTTTCATGGTAACCAAGAAAAGTGGCCAGTACGGCGTACGGCGGACAGACAGAAATATTTTTATTGCATTTTCGGATTCTACATACCTTGAAACGTAAACCATCAAATTTTGAGGGGGGGTTAGCATTTTTTTTTTTTTTTTTTCATGCTCGATTCCAATGGTTCATTATTGAAAATAATAAACCAAAATCCATCTCAAGAGTCCGTTAGGTTTTATGAGTAATTAAAATTCCCGACCTCCAGTAGGTACTAGTGAAGATCTACTCAATGTGACTCTCCCACCAACCTACTTGCTATTAATGAGAGACTTGCGTTCTCATTACCAACTTGAAAGTAGTAAATGCATTGTTTGAGATGTGTAATGGGTTTTACAAGTACCAGTATAAAGTATTGGTTCGACAGAGATACCAATGTTTTTTCTTCTGTCTTTATTTCGGTTTCATACCATCGGTCAAGCTTGTGACCAACAGTGGGACATAAAAATTTTACAGGAACTAGATTTCCACGAAATTCAGATTCACGAAATAACAACTTTGCTTGGCAATCAACTTATATAATTTAATCCATATCATTGAAATATGGAGGTAAATCACACGATACAACGTCATAACTGTGTGACAACTGATACACAACTACAGCCACTTGAGGTTGGTAAGAGGAGTCGAAATGGAATTTTGTCAGCGTGACGCCCCCCTGTCTGCTTCATTCTATTCGGAAGGCGGAGCGGATGATGCAAATCCACCCTCTGATTGCTGCCCTTAGTCCTTCCCTGAGTGTTGACTGAACGCCACAGACGTTCCACCGGGTATGTTGAATTACAATACTTTACCCATTTTCATTCGCCTTAGTGACACACTGGATTATTGATTACATGGATAAGACCTACCTGCCAAGTGGGAAGTTGTTAAACCCTACAGCAGGTACCATCCAGCTTCAACTCATGAACTCTGGAAGTCCCACCTTGTATGTTTCCAACCCCATACCTACTTACATCTCAAAAACGCTGCAAAATCCTTGTCACGTGGGGTCTTGGACATGAAAAAATTTGACTATTCAATTATTGTTTCTTTCATGTGTAATAATACTGAAATAGCTATTTTACGGTTTCCACCAGTTTCGACACCCAAAAACACAAATTAAGCTCCTATTTTTGACAAATTATCTTTGATCATTGATAGTGCCATTGAACTGTCTCGATTCGCCTGTTATTATACTATTATATTAACTGGACTTCTAGTGTTATTATACAACTTTATAGTGATTTCAGACAATTTTCCAGGTTTCTGATTCATTCAAAAATGAATTTTGAGAGTTGAAACTTCGATAGAACCTCAATTTTCCACTCTTTGGCCATCATACTCGTATTATATTATTTGGCCCAAAAACTCGAATTAGGCTCCTATTTTTGAAAAATTATCTACGATCACTGAACTTGCCATTAAATTATGTAGATTCACTTGTTACTATCACCTCCTGTGATACACAAATTTCTGGTGATTACAGCCATTTTCACAGGTTTTTGACTCATGAACACTGAAGTTTGAGAGTCAAAACGCCGTTAGAACCTCAGTCCTTCACTCAGTGGTCAAAATCAACTCCATATTAGCTCTTCTCACCCTAAAAACCATGGAAAACGATACCTCACAAGCCCAACTTCACTAAAAAGTACAAAAAATACCGAATTTTGCAACCATTTTTCATCCACAACACCCCTGGGTGTTTCCCGACCGGGCTGCCGAGATAGGGGACGCAACTAGGGCTCAAATGGAGCCCTTGTGCGAAAGAACGATTTTATAAGCCCGAAATTTAAAGTAGACATTGATGGTATGGCGTACGGACATCGCATTTTTGGAATCTACATACTCGAAACGTAAAAGAAAAAATTTGAAAGGGTGTTCCAAAAAATTTGAAAGGGTGTTCCAAAAAATTTTCCTTACCGAATGCATAGGTATATTATTCAGAAAATAATAAACCATAAATAATGGTAATAATAGTATGTATCTAGTATATATACAAACCAAACTGCGCAAAATAGATAATGGTGTGGACGGAAATAATAGCAACTACAACAGCTTGAGACAAAATTTTGCGTTTATACTGGATCAGACTATTTTTGTCACGAAAACTGTGTCGACGCTGACGCCATAAGAGATTTTTGACTACCTACTTCCACCAGTAAAACACGACTAATTCAGCCTTCATAAACCGTTATATTCTTGGTGTCATGAATCCAGCATTTACCTGGTTTTTAGCTTTTGGCTGACAATCGCAATGAATTCGGTTCAACCGTTTGGCCGTGATGACTGATGTCACACAGACGTAATTATGATTAACATTTGTGTTATTGAGTGTAGTTGCAATTTATGTTAGCAACATGAACTTCAATTTAACTACCAACCTCGGAAGTACCTACTCACTTCAAAAAACTACAGGATACAAATAGAAATAGTCAATTTCCACGTAAACTAACAAACTGTAGACCGGTTTCAGTTGTTACACCATCATCAGTACAAAATAGAATTCTATCGTGTACTGATGATGGTGTAACAACCGAAACCGGGCTAAAGTTTGTTAGTTTACGTGGAAATAGACTATTTCTATTTTTATCCTGTAGTTTTTTGCAATGGATTTCCACTACTCAGCCGCAAGTGATTTAAGTTATACTCACTTCAAACTAAGTAGTTGGATGAAACATGGATATTGTTCCGACTTCCAGCACTATTTTGGGGACTTGAAATTCTCCTTTTTCATAGAAACAGAGCGAGAAATAGTCGAGAACAAAGGATATTTCTGCAATGGAAATAATAAAACACGTAGGTAGGTACTTTACTAAACAAAGCGATAAATACCTAAACTATAATAAATTAGGAGAAACTGCTACTTATGGAAGAACGGGCAATTTTCATGGGTATGAATTCTCATTTTTTTGGCCAAAATCTGTTCATTAACGGAAATTAACACTTATTGATCATGTGATAGGTGTTTATGTTGGAAAAGTCGAGTCGGAAAACGAGTGTGACATTTGAATTTCCGAGTTCCTGCTATAAATGGGGTAGCAGGTAAATTGCCTAGTTCAACTCCGCTCCACTAGTGCATAATTTCAAACAATGTACAGAACCGAAATGGATGGCTGGATGGAACCGTAAATTTGTAAATAAAATTTAAAAACATGTCCTCGAAATCAAACCAAGGGAAAGGTTCTAGAAGGTTGCCACAAAGGTTTGCCATTTCTAATGTTGGTTTACTGGCAGCACTGAGAACCTTCACGGCAGAAGCTTCGCTCATCCTCCTTGGGTCAACAGCCAATCAGATGTCAATACACCTGATACGTCATTTCTTGCCACATTTTTAATTTAAAATCGCCCTCATTTAAAAAATACTGTTTATTTTTGAAAATGGGCTTCAAACTACCAATTTTCTAGAGTTCTGAATATTTAAAAAAAAAAAATTTTTGACGAAAATTCCCCGTTGGGAATTCGACTTACCTTTCCGTACTTTCAATAACATCTGAGTGATCGGATATCAGAAAATTACGCTAAAACTAGAGGCTTTAATCACAATGACAACAGTGATGGGCGGGAAGTTATTCTTCAAGCAAATAAATTAACGTGTTCCAAAAACTGTCAGCCGGTAAAAAACTGATATTTCTGTTTTTCTATAAAAAGCGGTAAACATTTGCAAAAAACATCGTCAGGTATGTTTATACTCGAATAAACCACAAGGAATCCCTCAGTAAGCAAGTAGGTACATATCTATGGTCACAAAAGGAGCAGTTAAATGACAACAGATTATTACTTTGGTACTTAGTGATTATAATTCAAAAAATTAAATAGCTTACAAATACAGAGCATTTACAAAAATTCGATATTTTATTTTCACTTATAATCAGGAGAAATTTTATCTGTGGAAGAATTTAGAATTCGATTCACACCTAATCCGTTCGCCCTTTACATCCAACAATATCTGAATGATCAAATAACCGAAAATCACATTTGAGGCTCCAGCAAAAAAACAAAACAAAAAAAAAACACAAAAGAACAGAAATTCCCTAGGTTTTAAATATGAAAGTCAGCCACTGTAAAAACCTCGTGAGGTACCTATGCTTTTACTCAACTCGTAGAAAACGCAAGGAATCCCTCTATAGGCAAGTACGTACTCATCTATGACCACAAAATTAGCAGTTAAACGACAAAAGTTTATTAGGTACTTTGGTTTTTATAGTGATTATTACAATCAATAAATTAATAGCTTAGAAATGCTAAGCATACACAAAAATTCACTAGGGAACTAAAGTCATAAATTAATTACAAATAAATAAGTTAACTGATAGGTAACAACATTTAACCGGTATTATTATCATGAGTACCATTGAATGGTTGAAAATCCTATTTGCAAGACGTGCTAAACGACGTGCAACCCGCTAAAAAAATCGATCTCAAATTGAAAGAGTAAATTGTGATGAAAACAATAATTAATCTAACTTTAATAACACACCGCATTAATTATTAACTTCGCGATCTGTTCTTCATCATAGTACAAGTAATAACTAAGTAGTCAACTTATGCACTTGATAGTACAAACTGTATCACGTATGAAAATGGATTTAGGGCGTTGCAGTAGGGTGTTTTGGCGATGCAGCTTCTCACTAGTGCTTAGGGAATTTATATAAATAACTATCATTCCAAGCTATTTTTCAGGATGTATTATGAAGTTGGAGAAATAAGTGCTTGCACTTATTTCTCCAACTTCATAATAATAACATATTATTCTGCGCATTTATGTGAAACTAACAATTTATTCATGGCTAGAAAACCTTTAGATGACTACCTAAAGATATGTTCAAACACTTCTAACAGTTCTAACATTTGGTATTTATTTGGTATTTTCATAAAATAAAACTGATGCTTCACATTATTTGATTGGGATGAAGAACATAGCACTAATACCTAATAATGCTAATAAAACAACTAATCGCTAATGAACATTACAACACAAGAGGCACTATGTGTCTTAACTAATATTTTTAGGTCTCACAAGGAACGTTTCAGTCAGCTCGTTTTTGAACGCGGAGATTCAGTCAGGTGCAGATGCGATTGATTTGCAGTTGGCAATGTTTAGTTTGCATGTGGAACAGCTGTTATAGATGAGGAAACCACTGATTTCAGAACCCATTTAACTCACGTCAGGATCAATTTTTGGCCATTTGATATGGCTTGGCGAATAGCTTTGAAAAACTCCAGGTAATGGTGAATATTATGTCTGCAACAAGTAAATAAAATATGACGTTAGGTGGGCATATCAACAAGATTCTGAAAAAATGAGGAATTTTATTCTATAGATTAATTCAAGCGCTCAAAGTTGGAAGAGACAAACCCATGGCGTACCACCACAACTAACTAACTATAATCAGTGGTGGTATACTCAGGAAGGCGACTGAAAAATTCGTTATTTATCGAAGCCATGTGTTCGCCTCTTCAGCAGCAGAGGGATTTTTAAAACCTCACACGCTTGCATAGCTTAGTTGACACCATCTGGTATAGGTTTCCTATTATTAAATTTATTTCACCATTTACTGTTATCATTATTATTATTATTATTATTATTATTATTATTATTATTGTATAGCAGAAGCATGCAATTAATCGAATGTAATCTATTTATTGGAATGAGTGAGATAGTGTGCGATTGTGTTTAGTTCCGGCTAGAAATGACGCATTGGGTAAATCCCACTTGGAGTGCTGGTGCATCACTTCAAATGATGTACAGACCCGCAATGAATGGATGGATGGAACCAAAAATTTATAAATACATTAAAAAACCATGTCCTCAAAATCAAACCGAGGGGAGGTTCACAAAAGGTCACAACAAAGGTTCTTGAAGGTTACCACAAAGTCTGCCACTTCTAATTTTGGGTTGTTGGCAGCATTGACAACCTTTGCCTCAAAGCTTCACTCCGACCCCTTGGACCAACAGCCAATCAGATGGCAATAGACCTGATACGTCATTTCTTGCCGTTCTTTTCCTTTTAATCACACTCATTTAAAAATTGTATTTTTGAAAACGTATGAAAAAACTTATTTTTGAAAAAACGGTTTCAAACTACAATTTTTACAGGAGGGGGGAGGGGGGATGAAAATTCCCCATTTTTTAAATCCTCTACAGCAGGCGAACCTATGTATTCGATCTAGGTCTTGTTTTTATCTATACCAATATTAATAATGCCCAATGCAAAACACGTGAGCTACGTATGAAAGTGCCAAATACAATCAACTCTGCCAAATACGACATTTTATACGCTAACTATGGCACTTGGTGCATGTAGTGAAATCTAATGAACGATAGGCTACTGTATTTACCCTGAGCAGGATTTGTAAAATTAGAGGGGGTAACGTATTATGTGTGTGAGGTTCCTCAGGGCCAAAAACAGAGTCGATTAGTTTTTGAAAGTTGAAAAGAAAAATCTCAAAGGATTTGCTTCAAAGGATTGCTCGTTTTCATGGGAACAAATTCGGTTTCGAGTCTCATTCAGAGTAAAGCTAAACCAGCCATTCACCCCGATGTAAAACAAGTCACATAAGCGTAGGAAAAATGAAAGGTACCAGTTGGTGACAATGAATGGGCAGGTAATGAAATTCTCGATATTTTTCATGGGGTATCCACACAGATTGCTTGAATCAGCCAGAAATTTGACTGAAAACTTCAAGAAATCTTTTCAGCTACTCCCTGACTAAATACACAATATTGTATGGCCGGAAAACACATTAGCCCATGTACAGAAGAAGAAACGATAGCAAACTGATGAAATTGCTGAGATAATATCTGAGTAACAATCCGTGGGTACCTTCCCATCTGCTGCTGATTACGTTCCATGCAGACATAAGCAAACAATTGTTTAAACGAGAGCGACTTCATGAAATTGATGCTCGCATGTTATTACCTGCAAAACTGCCGTAAACCTCCGTTCAGATCTCACTACTGGCGTTCTTTCAGGTAGATCAAGGCTGTTCATGACAAGCTCATTTGCCTATACCCAACAATTGATTTGGATAAAATTCGCGTTGAAAAAAACGCAAGAAAAATAAAAAAACATACCTACCCACTCTCCAACATCAGCTATTTAAGACCATTCTTTCCCACAGGCATAGGCTGAAAACACTTACGCGTTCCATGAAGCGAAAAACTGAAGCAATGAACCCAGATTTATTATGAACGGATGCAAACATTATGGACAAATATTAAGGGCGGTGAGGTATTCGCCACGGATCGTGTCTAACCTATACATTTCATCGGGTCTGATCACTTCAACTTGTATCAAAAATCGTACGGTGAATATACTCAGGTGAGGAGGTTTGATGCCTAAACTGAGTGGAGTAGTTGTAGGAAGGCAACAAGTGGTTCAACAAAATCCTCCTGTAATGAGCTAGGTACATCAGATCTTCACTTTAAACCATTCCTTCGTTGTTTTTCGCTGGCTCGGGGAGGTTATATTTGTAAATAATACGTTCCCCCTCCCCACAAATCGTGCGAATTGTACGTTATAAGAGATTTCTATCACGTTAAAAACGTGAACTGACAGGTACCTACTGAAACTCCTAATGCCTTCAAGTTTGTTTTACACCAAATCATGATGGATGTTTCGTTTTCCTTGATTCACCTGGAGGTGTTTCCTTGCAAGGGGTTTTGTGAAAAGCTTCAATTTGCACTCTTAAACTCTTTCAAATAATTTCAAATTCTCAAATAATTTCAAACTATTAAACTCAAATAATTTCGAACTCTAGAAAATTGGAACAATAGTTGAGGAGCGTTCACGCAAAAGCAGACAAGCCGAGGAAATCAGAATATTGGGTAGAGGCGTTTTAGCATGTTTAAACCATAGTTTCAACTTTTTGATTGATGGTACTTATTCTAATGCTTCCCAAGATTGGCTAAAACATGAAGTTTCAAATCAAATTCCGTTCAAATGCCTTTTTTTACGAATCCGATATTTTCATTTGTCTGATTCGGTTTGAATCCTAGTGGACATGTTCTTTGTGTGACTTTGCTTGAGTTGGGTTCAGATACTTACTAAGAGCAAAAATTCTTTTTTTTTACCATTTTAATATTTCACTGTGAAAACGATCATCCGATTCATATAGGTACTACGAACTTTCTTTACAGGTATTAATTTTTTTTTTGGTTTATTATTTTTAATAATGAACAATTGGAATCGAGCATGAAAAAAATTCTAACCCCCCTCAAAATTTGATGGTTTACGTTTCAAGGTATGTAGAATCCGAAAATGCAATAAAAATATTTCTGTCTGTCCGCCGTACGCCGTACGGGCCACTTTTCTTAGTTGCCATGAAACAAAATTGATGAAATTCGGGTTATAGGTTCCGTTCGGGGTCTAGTTGGTCCGCGAAGCTCGACGTTACTGTCAGTCATCTCCAAGGGGTCCAAAATAGGGGTTGATACGCCGTAGCTCGAAAACTTCCGATGGAAGGGTATGGTTTTTTTTACGTTATTAAATTTGTCTTGAGCTAAACCATTTTTTGAGACTACCCGGAGCATCGTAGGTACGTCCCGCCGCTCGTGTGCACCAAAAAGCTTCGTCAACACGATCGTGAATCAAACGGTATAAATCCGGCCCAGATATCATCGCTAGGGAGCACCTGATTATAATCAAGGATGGCTGTATGAAGTCGAGTTGGTTGTTCTGTGATATTATTTCATTTGATAAGTGATGGGCTATTGGATTTTGTTGGTAGGTACTTGTGAAACTTGAACAAACGTTGAAGTATTATTGATGGGTATAAATTATTACACAATGGTAAATTATTACACAACGGCAAATTACTACACAACGGTAAATTATTACATAACGGTAAATCATCACACAACGGTAAGGCAGAAGGGGCATCCTATTTCACTCCACATCAACAATTTTCCTTTAGAACTTCATTATTTGCGTTTCTTTTTGCCGTTTTAGTTACTATTTGTCATCGGCTGTATTATTTTAGCTACATTTAACTTGCGAATTAGGTAGGTACCTAGTAACGAGTACGGGGTTAGGTACTAACCTACGGAGGGTCTGCGATTCACATAACAGAGTAGTACATATTATATAGACGGGTTATCTATACAGAGAGCTGTGATCTGTAACAGAAGGGTATTCTGTACAAAATAATAATCCGTTGTGCAGGGATTTGCAGCGTTTTAAACTTTGAAAATACTCAAGTAGATAGGTAGGTACTAAGAACAAAAATGCTGTTTCTTGAGGAGTTCTGTTTAACGTCCAATACACTAACCAGTCCAGCAATAATTTTCTTGGGAAATTTTATCATTTAACTCATATAATTTATCGCGAATGTAAATAGCATCGGCAGGTCGAATATTATAACAAGAAAAACGCGTTTGCAAACCACGAAAACCTTTGAACTCGAAGGAGCACTGTACCGCATTTGCTGCAGTTTGGTGTTCTCACTGCCGAATTTTTCTCTTTTCCTGTAACTTCCATCTCTCACACGGATAAATCCTTAACCATTTGTAAGAGCCATCGCAGGTATGCAGAAAAACCGAACAGTAAGTAACGTACTCGCTTCTAAATTGCTTCTGTTTTAGGACATACAACACTTCGAAACATCAACAACTGAGAACTGAAGGAACATCAGGAGGAATGAAGGGCGGGGTAGGGTCACATGACAGAAGCGAGTTCTGTGATTGGCTGCATGGACATGTCTGAGTTGGCATGAACGCCATGCGACAACTTGTCCGGGTTCGCTTGAACTCCAATATTTTTCCCTTTGAAAAGAATAGTTTTTGTCGCACTTGGCTCGATTTTTTGATCGAAAATGAAACCGAATCACCATTTTGTACAAGAATCTGTCCTTAGCTCATTTTTAGATTTTTGAGCATTTGTGGTTTTTGCATGAACGCTCTTCAGTTGTACTTCCATAATGGAACGCTTGAAAGATAAAAATTGCAGCTGCATGATTTTTGTTACACTCCGCTCATCATCGCACACCTATTCAATACGATTTTCGACCACCGAAATTAGGAGGGTCGTTGGGAAACGGCCTTGAATTGGCGGGTCACCAGTTTAGGTGTTGTCCATCCCCCGAAATGCTGTGAAGCAGGTTTACCTACGTATTTTCACTTCGTGTTTGGCCAGATTTGAAATTCGATTATAAAAAAACTTGGGCGCATTTGAAGAGGGAAAGTAAAACTGCGAATGAGCAAGGAAGGTATTCTGACCTACTTGGCATGTGTTTCTACAGAGTTTTGGTGGAACTTCCTTCACATAGGAAGGCCACACATTCCACATCCCCTCGTCGAGGAGGCAGTGGATTCAAGACGAAATCCGAAAATACGACAGATCTTAGGCAGGGGATACCCGCGGGGTTGGTGATCCCGAGCCGCTTCCTGACTTGAAATAAGACACCCACGTGTCCGTTTCATCGTGTGGGACTCCCGCCCAGCGGTGTCAGGATCTTTACGACTCTGGATTCTCAGCAAGGAGGGGATTCCAGACTTGAGACAGAACAGCTCGCGCATTCTTACGGACGAGGAAGAAACGATCAGTTGTAAAACAACCTTGGGACATCGCGGTCTACCAGTTGCCCCTTGAAATCATGTTCCACAGATGGTGATTGCGAACAAGCTGACCTGATACCGCAATTACACTGACGAGCTTAGAAATTTCGCGAGCAAAATATTCAGCTTCATGAACATGAAACTAAACGTGGTTACTCACATAAACTACAACTGTATGCATTAATTCTCAAGAACGTGTGCTACTAAGGCTCATCAGCGACTCTCAACGTACCTACCTGTGAAGAGTGCGGCCCTTCGAGGGAATCAGGTGAGTTTCACACAAAATAACGAATTCATACTCTGTGGACTCCTCGCACCGACATTCCAACACAACGGCATCAAATACTAATTTTACGGGGAAGTAAAGAGCAGGTTATCATTCAGGGCATTTAGAACGTTCCATTATTAAATAATAATAAAAAATGTATTATACCTACGATGGTAAATAACGTTCCGATATTAGTCCGTTGCAATACAGCCTGATTGATAAGTTATTCACTTTTATCTCATATAGCATTTTCTACTACCATGTATTACGAGGTAATGGTAGAATTCTACAGCGATTGTATTTATCAAACATGGGCGTACAGTGTACAGCAACACCTGATCGTGATATTTCATAATGAAGAAATTTCACATCTTCAAGATAACTCACAAAAATATTATGAGTAGGTACCTAAATAATGCAATTCATTCACACTAATGTTTGTTAAATTAGTCACTAACCTTTACTAACACGATGGTCGATCGTGTTTTACTAATACTTGATGAATGTTCAACGGAAAATAACACTTGGCTGAGGAAGTAGCCATAAAAGTAACCAAGCCTGGAAGTGAGAATATAACGTTACGTGTTCAGGTAACTGTGTTACCTTCAGTGGATGTAAAAGTTCAAGGCTTTTCTAGTTACAGGGTCACTATGAATTCTCTATTTCAACAACTCTAATTTTCACTCAATTTGCGATTTTTATAATCATTTTGAATGTAGAAAACAATGCGAAATAATGTGAAAGTAGAAAATAATGTGAAAGTAGAAATAATGCTAAATAATGTGAAAGTAGAAATAATGCTAAATAATGTGGAAGTGGAAATAATGCTAAATAACGTGAAAGTAGAAATAATGCTAAATAATGTGAAAGTAGAAATAATGCTAAATAATGTGAAAGTAGAAAAATCTGAGGGCCAACCCAACAACGATGAAATATTTTTCCCCAATGATGATGCCAACCTTCAAAGGCTTTGATTTTCAGAAATCTGTTTCTATCGGACTAAATTGCATCTGAAATCCTATTCTCGCGTCATGTCATCATAACACGTCAAAATAAATTAAATTGAGCGTTCCATACTGGCACATTTCTCCAGAATGTTTCAACCAAGATTTCCAATACCTACATAATTGAAGTGGTGTACTTACATCATGAGGAGTGTATTGGCAAGCAGTTCGTTGTTCCTTATCAAGTGGTGAACGTAGGCTTTGGTGTGTTTGGTGCACGCCAAGCACCCGCATCCGGCCAGAAAAGGTGTGAAATCTTCCCGATGCCTGAGGAAGTATATAGTGTATAAAGTCAAAAAATAAAAAGACAGAAAGTACCTACCTTACTTATTCGTACACAGGGTCATGTATTAAATCACAGTCAGCCCCCTCTCGATACTGAATCCATACCTACTCTATGCGTATTGCTCACAACAACTAGGTACAGAACAATGCACTTCGATATAAGTAACTGTACCTACGCGTATTTATAAGAAACTATAGCTCACGAAATGACTTCCGAGTCAAGCGGCATGACCACATGTGCAAATTTTCGAAGTAACAATCTTACTTAACTCTATCGAATACAAATTTGAACACTCTTTCGCCTCAAAGTGCTTTTGAAGTTCAAAATTGTTTATTACTTAAAATCATCATCTTCCACCATTTGTTCAAATAATAATTTATTCCCGTTTTTGTATATTTTTACATTTGGAAAAAATTAACATTTGACCTTGTACCTACTTGAGAGAGAAAAAATGGGTACATTCTTCTTCTCGTTAACCAGGTAAGGACAATTCTTCTTAATTTATAGTATTTTTTGTGGTGATTTTGAAATATTTCTGATAATCTTCAGCGATTTAAAACAAAACAAAAAACTCGAATTTGACCCATATTTTTCAAGATAAAATATTTTTGAATAAGTACAAGCTATTGAATGAACAGTCTTTATTCGTAAGTTTTTAGCCATTTTCACTTTTTTTGCTGTTTGTGACCGACAAAAACAAAAACTCAAATCTAACCCATTTTTCAAAATTACTCGTATTTGGACTCGGGTTTTTGTTGGTCATTAAATGCGCTGAAACGGATTTTCATGGAAAATTATTCAAAAATGCATGCAGGTACTACTAGTCTTGGATTAAGTGCATATTTTTTGTTTGGAAGTTTGCTAAATTACTCAACAACAATAACTTACGTAGCGTCACTGAGTGATATTTCCAGGAGGGGCACAACGCTGTCCTTGACTTCTTTGTCCCTGCAACCCATCAGTAAACTCATCCCATTATCATAATCATAATGGCCATAACAGGGCATAATGAGATGAGCTTCAAAGTATAAATAGGAGGCGAAAGAAAAAAAGGATCCTTACGAGAACATAACTGATCAGAAGCGCTGTATTGACATCCTGATGGTTTTTAAAATCCAGATGGAAAAACTAAAGTCGAGTTATCCATTTGCACCAAATACAAAAATGCCGTGAGGCTCTCTCAAGCTCATTTCCGTTTCTTTCGAAATACTGACCTGAATTTGTGCCATTTACAACCTCAATTTATGAGGAAGATATTTTTACATCAACATTTTCTATTAGCCATGACATTATACTTACATGCTAGCGCATGAATGATCACACAATGTAGGCTGTTGTGAGCGGGTCGTTTGGATGCTCACAACATAGCGGATAGAAGAAGAAGGCAGAGGTCGGAAGAAGGCAGTGAGGAAAGATGTGCTCCTTCGGAGTCTTTTCACTACCGCCCCGCGGTTTTCACCACAGCAGGCGTTAGACGTAGGGAAGGTCAGCTCCTCGCGGTTTTCACCACAGCAGGCGCTAGAGGGTGTGGCTCCCCGCAGTTTTCACCACAGCAGGCGCCTGGGATGTGGGAGCTAGTACCCCGTGGTTTTCACCACAGCAGGTACTGGAGGAGAGAAAGGTGTCCCGCGGTTTTCACCACAGCAGACACAGGGTGGATGGAAGTTAACACCCCGTGGTTTTCACCACAGCGGGTGTTAGAGGAGAAAGAGGCGTCCCTCGATTTTCACCTGGAAGGTGGATGCTGATACCCCGTGGTTTTCACCACACCAGGTACCAGTGGAGAAGGAGGTATCTTGCGGTTTTCACCACAGCAGATACCAGGAGTGTACCACACGGTTTTCACCACAGCAGGTGCGAGGAAGGGTAAGAGAGGGCAAACGAGAGAGGATCGAGAGAGAAGTCGTAAGACTGGGGCCGGATCGTCGAATGAAGAGCTGGGCCAGAAGGGCTGTTTTTATAGGGACTTTTCCACCCGTCTCCTGTCCACAATCTGCTGTTACGACTGTTGAGGCAGTTGGCGGTTGGGGAAAACCCTCGTGTACCACCTCAACGTTCTCCGCGTTTATTTGTTTAAAACTAGTAATATTACAGGAGTGGTTACTGGTGAGAGAATCATGACATAGGTGATGATGTCTCAAACATGGTTCGCCAGGAATAAAAACAATTGAATGGTTATAGCGATGGAAATATGGGCAAATTTCAAGTGCATAACAACGTGTGAGTATAAAACAGGCACCACTTTTCCCCAACCACTTTCCCCCAATCATCTTCCACTTCCACAAATTCAATCTACGATGCTGAAATTTTGGTGCAATCCCAATATAGGTCACAAACAAAGAATATAGATAACTAGCCAACTCAAGACTGGATTTTAACTTAAATCTATCTATAATTATGCGTAACCATGTAATTACCGAGATAAGTAACTGGATAGGCACTACAATGGATCGTAAGTATATAACTAGTAAATCTTGGAAAAATTGATTTATTTTTTTGAGTAGACCTATATTCAGATTGTGCCAAAATCATTAATTGGTGGGGATAGCAAGACAGGGGCCGTACAGATCGTCAGAGTGTAGTCCCATTCGACCTACAATACTGAAATCTGGGATGGAGTCCAAGAGCCAGGGATGGTTAAGATTGGTAGACATGGTTTAAATTATCAGTTGAGTGTTTCTATTATTCACATTCTCTTTTGTTTGAAACTAGACAACTCTAAGGAAGTTGAACTCACTCAGTTCAGCAAGCTCGATGTTACCAATATGACCTTCAAGAGAATGAAAACAACCGATCTCCGATACGAAATACTGATTGATCTCGTTATAGTTGACCGAATATGCTGCTCGGAAGGTCGAAGGCAGTAGAGCTATTTAATTCGGGCCCAAGGGCGATAGGCGTCACAGGCATGAGTAGTTTCAAATGATTTTCCAGTTGATCAGCAGCTTGTATGGCCGTAATATTGCTAATAATAGGAATGAACTCAGACATCATAATACGCAAAATATGGCAGGGCAGTGCTGTTATGATGTAAAGGGATGTACGTATGAGTACCGGTCCATTACCATTTCCTCGGATCTCACAATCAACAAGGACTGAGGCCTCAACACTAGTCAGCAAAGGCATACTATTCAACGGGCGCTACGAATAATTTAAGAGTGAATTTTGACTGACTTACCATTCAACTGCCTCATACTTGAAAACCAGCGCACCCGTTCTTTCTGTAACCAAATAAGTATACGACGCGTCGAACACGTCGACCCCCGCTTCTACCAGCTTGAGAATGTTCTGAGGTGTCCAGCAGCCGTGGATAACTCTCAGTTTGTCATCTGGCAAAGGGTCCTGAGAATATTAGATTTATATGTATAGCATCATATAACCTTTTATATATCAACATAACCTTAATTTCGAGTTGTCTGTTAATATTGGAATCGCTAACAAGGCAGGTGTTTTCCGACTATTCATACTGTTAGTTATCCATTGATGAATCAACTCACGACAGTGGCTTCAACAGCAGCTCGAATTTGGCCGAAGTCGATTTTCTCCACGTCGCCACCATTGAAGTGGAGACCGTTTACGACGTAACCATCGACGGGAGCGTCGGCATAGGACTGGGCGCATTTTCTTCTCGCTTCAACGTCGTATCCACCTTCCAGTACAGCAAGGAAACCAGCGTCTTTCAAAACCTGGCAATATCAAATCGAAACCAATAACACAGAATGCTGCTAATTTCAGTGCCAAATATTTATATGATATACAGACATAAGACAACTTCTGCAGAAAGAGGATTAGAGGAGGAAGTCCACTTCCCACTCTCCCAACGTCTTTCGTGCCCACTACGTACTGAAAACCTACGAAATGAACCTCGGGAC
This sequence comes from Leptopterna dolabrata, assembly GCA_954871275.1. Lineage (NCBI taxonomy): Eukaryota > Metazoa > Arthropoda > Insecta > Hemiptera > Miridae > Leptopterna > Leptopterna dolabrata. Next base: position 7,536,321 of record OX940985.1, read on the forward strand.
AACTATTTCTACCAAACACCAACGGGGATTACTCTGGACCGTTCAAAAAATGATGCTGAATGGGGATTTTTTTTTTAAGAAAAAAAAGATAAAATATTCAGAACTCTGAAAAATTGCAGTATGAAGCCCATTTTTAAAAATAAATCATTCTTTTTTAAATAAGGGTGATAAGAAGTAAAAATGCGGCAAAAAATGACGTATCAGATCTATAGACATCTGATGGCTGTTGGCCCAAGGAGGCAGAGTGAACCCTCAGAGGGTTTTCTCAATGCTGCCAGTAACCCAAACACTGGAAACGGCAAACTTTCATGGCAACCTGCTAGAACTTTGCTGTGACCTTCCCCTTGGTCTGATTTTGAGGGCATGGTATTGCAATGTATTTACAAATCTGTGGTTCCATACCTGATACGTCATTTCTAGGGGGAACTAAGAAATTCCCAGTACACCCCTCTACCAATAACCCCCTCGGGGCAACTTTCTGCAAAAGCACGAGGGTTTAACGGTTCAGGTTTTCTTTATAGCTCATAAATTAATGTGCCCACAAAAATGTCTGCTTGGATGTGACAGACGTTCTGAACCCAGCTTCTATGGTACTACTGGCCTGTCGCTAGCCTTCTCACGATTTGTTGTACAGGCGCTGGGACGGTTTAGTTCCCCAGGCCAACAGTTGTCATACCTGTATGCTTTTACAGTTGAACCAGACGTCTACCTACACCCCTGCCCTGAAGAAAACACAATGACGACAGTTTTGAATCGTTATCGTCAACCACCCTTGTAGATAGTTGTTATACATCCTGAAATTCTACCGCATAAATTGGATTTCATGTTATACGCACACTGGATGAGGAATGCCGTACTAAACAGTCTTCGTAAAGATCTCGCGTGGACTCGATGACTTTACCTATTTTCTTCTTAGTGCTCTCCATGTTAGTGTCACCGTGGGCTAGAGCTTGGTACATGTCCGGCTGAAAGGTCTCGACGACGTCCATGTACCTGAGGCAATTTGACCATTATTAATGAGAATTTTTACATGAGAAGCATAGCACTACAAGGAGAATACAGATGGATTTTTACACATTCTTCCAGATTTAGGGTCAAATTATGTTTTGGCGGGCCATTTCAAAAGCATTATTTCAACCGTCCATTTATTGAGACAAAATATAGGTAACCATATTTTTGAGTTTTTTGGATTGGTAATTCATCCATGCAGATTCCTCAATGCAAAACAACTCAAAATACCCCACTTCTGCTAGTGGAGGTTGATTTTAAAAATTTGTATAGGAGAAACACCTGTGACAGACCAGTGCAAATAATATATTATTAATTTAGAAATTGTCCTCTGTGCTGGCAGTATATCACTAGACAAGGCTCTCCTGAAGCTAAATATGATTTGCCACTTGCCCAGGAATTCTTCCCATAAGGTTACTCGGGCCGAGCAACTTAGTAACCCAGCTTGTGAACTGTTCAGGTAGAGAGAAAACGGGGTAATTAATTAAATTTAATAATTAATTATTCTGTGATGATGCTTGGTATGATGATGCTGTGGCTAGGTACTTTAATTCTACAAATTGGTCCAGTCTTTAGACTCAAAGTACTTGTCATCACAGAACAATGGACTTCTAAATAACAAGGAATAACCAAACAATCATTTAATTAATCAACATTTCGTCATTAAATAATTAGGTAATGTCAAGGACATTACGCAGTCACCCTTGCAGCGCACCCTTGGTGCGTGTGTCGCACTTGAGAAAACTGATAATCCCTACGACTAAAAATTCTCTTTAGAAGCTTCGTGTCGCGGAATACGTCAAACTTTGAAATGACACAAACAGCTCCACTTGAGAAAGTTTGCCTGGGGAGAATCTGAGTGCATGGAAAGGGAGAAGTGCCTTACTTCAGCCACAGAGCATTTTCCAACTTGCTGACACCATCGTACAATATATCTAATTCAACGTCCAAATGGTTGCATCAGTTTCTATCGGCACTTGAAAAAAAAACGCTGCAAAGTCCTTGACACACAGGTTTACTATTACATTGGACATATCTACAGTTTAGGCTGTTCGTTTATCCCAGTTTATCATTTCTCAATAACACGAATTGGGTTTTTTTTTTAAACCAATTACCATTGATGATGAAAGTGCCATTTAATTGTCCTAACCTGTTGATACTACTTCTACTGTTATTATACAAATTCATGGTGATTTCAGACCATTTTCCCAGGTTTTTTTACTCATAATTATAATGAATTTTGGGAGCTGAACCTTCGTTACAACCTCAATTCTGTGACCAAAATCAATTTAATATTCGGTCTTCTCGCCCTAAAAAACATGGAAACCGATACCTCACAGGCTCATGTTCACCAAAACCTCAAAAACCCTTGAAAACCCCTATTTTTCACCCGTAACACCCCTGGGTGTATCCCAATCAGGTTGCCGAGCTTCGGAGCAGAACTAGGATGGAAATGTGTTCCCAAACACAGATTTTAGACCAAATTTTAACGTAAATTTAAGGCTGAAACTTTGTTAGAACGTCAATTTTCAACTTTTTGGTCAAAATCGTCTTCATATTCGGTCTCCTCGTCCTAAAAAACATGGAAAACGATACCTCACAAGCTCATGTTACTAAAACACCAAAAAACCCAATTATACCCCCATTTTTCACCCATAACACCCTTGGGTATATTCCGATCAGGCTGCAAAGTTTCGGGACACAACTAGGGCCCAAGAGCCCAAATACGTGCGAAAGAACGAATTTTTTAGACCGAAATTAAAGTAGATAAAGATGATACAGAGGACAGCGTACTGCGGACGGACATTGCATTTTTGGAATCTACGCACCTTGAAACGTAAAAGAAAAAAGTTTGAGGCGTTGTTATAAAAATTGTTTGCTGAGCGAATACATAGGTGTATTATTTACATAACAATAAACCAAAAGGGAGAATAGTCAAGTAGGCAATTACCGAGCAGAATCCAGGTGGGCTCTGCCACAATGCGTCCAAACTGAAACTTCTTTCTTTGTGTTGAAACCTGAAGGTGTCTGGTGTGCTGGGTCTTGAACAGATAAGTACGTCATGCACTCCTGTTAAGCAAAATCGTAACACTATTAGGTAGGTACTCGTCGGAAAGGCGCCAACCACTAAATTTCATTCATAAAAATACTGCGGTATTATTAAAATTATTAATAAAAATGCTATAAGTAAGACGATCGCTTGTAAGCCTTGGAATCGGAAGGACTTGACGCCATCAATGGAGTCAGCGGCGCCGCTGTAGCGCAAGTGTAAGGCGAAGCGTACGTTTGGGGGTAAAGAATAATAGAGGATTCTATTCTGTTGAGGTGATTATTCTAAAAATACTTGAGACAAGCTGAATAACTCGTACGTTTTACAAGGCAGTAGTATATGTAGAGGGAAAATAATTATGGAGGAGGCAGAGGGGAATCGTAACCCCCCCACTCGTGCTTGTAATTTAAGACGATTAAATTACAATAATGATCTAAAATTTAAACCTGAACTTACTGCATAGCAAACATGTGCAAATTTTCGTGAAAATTATAACGTTTATGTATTCCACTACAATAAAGTCCCTCCCCCACTACGACCTCCTTCCTCTATACCACTATTTACGATACTGATGGGTCTCAGAATTTAACCTGGGCTGCCTCAACAATACATCAACCAAGTTTTACAGCAATACATCAAATCAATACATTAACCAAGTTTTATTCAAATAAAAAGTAAGTTTCATCTAATTCGGATGATTTGTTTAGCAGTGATGCGCGAACATAAGTAGGTATACACGGATAGACAAAGGAATTCAGATAGGTAGGTAATGGGAGGTGGAATCGTCTTCAAATATGACATACAACTGTAAAGAAACATTAACCTTCGTGATTCCAATCAATGAAATACAGAATAACAATTTTTTAAACTGTCTACCTATATATTATGTTTGCATTGCAGAACAACAGAGGGAAGGGGGGGGGGGGGGGTCCAGGTACCATGTTTCTTCTTTCATGACCTTGAAACACTGTCTTGTAATTACCAGAACTGTATTATCTATTGTATACCTGCAAGTATCAGTGCAAATTTACTAAAAATGAATAGTAGATAATTTCTTACTTGAAGTAGATAGGTAAAATCCGTACCTGAACGAACTAAATCACTAGCGATGGAATCGTGGAAACCCATATCAAAGAATAAAAACGAAGTTGCTGAAAGGTTGTCTATTTCCACTAATACACGAAAAATACACTGTTATACCTACCGGTTTCGGTGATCAAACCATCATCAGTAACAAACAATAATATTATACATCTATGTATACACATCTTGTATTTGTGTAGTTACTGTTTGTTACTGACGACGGTTTGACAACTTACTTATTACTAATCACTACTCATTTCTCATTTGATCACTTGATCATTACAATGATTTACAATATTACGATGCTTGCATAACTACCTACCATGAATACAAAAAAAGGCCTATGGTCTTACATACATTGTAATTTTTCCTCAAAATAAATATATATTTAAAAAATCACCGAAACAGGTATAGGAGTGTATTTTTCGTGTATTAGTGGAAATATACAACCTTTCAATAACTACGTTTTTATTATTTCCGTACCTGAAGCCCAACGAACAGCGGTAGGCCTTTTTTGAACATTTTAACAGCATCGTGAATGAGGATTGTGGACGGTAAAGTTTGTTGCACAGCTTGGTGCTCAGTCGTTATCAGTTGCAACACTTCGTGTGTGATGTGAGGAACGCTCCCGCCCTGCACGGAAACAAGTTTGTTCAAGGACAACAACATCATAAGGTAAATGAAACGTGGGAATATGATTAAGTCTTAATACCAGAAGTTAGATAGCACCAATCACCTTTGTATACAGAAGTAGTAGAGGGGTTTCTAAAACCAAATCGGGAAGCCTTTTGAAGCCGGTCAACGTGCCGCTCCGGAGCTTCGAAGCACCTACGGATTTGAGAGTGAATTTCATCTTAGTAGACTTTAAAGGTTATAAGGAATCTGGGAGTTGACGAATCCGCTATATCGATACGACACATAAACAATATCGCTCGTATACCGGGCATATTCGCGAAACATAATGCAACGGAACACCCGCATGTTTACCAAATCTTCAAATATGAAATAATACAACAAAGGAGTATAACCTTCCTTCTTCTTCTTCTTTTTCTCCGTTTATCTGACTCGGCCGCGGCCATGTTAGTGAGTATAACCTTCCGGAAACAGTCGTGAAAACTTCTTCTTCTCCTTCGAATTTATTGTCCTGACGCGGGTGCACCACTGCGGACATGTTATGGTATTTTCGTTCTTTCTTCATTTTTAGTTTGGGTTTTTCATAGAAATAATTCGTGAAGGATGGAGAAAGTTTGGTAAAACTATTCATGGATGTAAATTTTTGTTGTAAATTATACAGGTAAATAATAAACAGTTGTTTTGTGTCCCCAAAATGTGCGGGGTTTTTTTTTCCTTCATCAAGTGTGTTTCATACTTGAAAGGATGTATATATAAGATCAGTTTAAAACAAAATCATACTAGCGTTTCTGAGATTTTACAGATAAAATGATTAAATACTCGAGGAATTTAGTTATATAGACAGACAGGTGATTTCAAAATCGTAATCAGCCATCACTTCTACAACAGGGGTCATCGCCTTCTTGACTTATCTTCAGAATTTCGAAAAAACTGGCGAAAGTGCGAAAAACTACTGTCTTCTCTCGAAGTTTACTTATTATAATAATTAATTTTTCTAGGAGTAGGAGTAGGAGTAATTTTTCTCCTACGATTCTGCCATCTTAACACGACATAATGTTATTACTGTGTACAGTATTATTGCGGGTTTTTTAATCCTACCACTGTGTAACAAAGAAAACGCACTTGTCATTTTGTTGTTTCCGACATTTGGCGAGCTTTGCAAAACTAAAAACGTCTGCCAAGTTGGGTGGGTAGTATTATAGCCCCCTCACTAATATTCAGTTGGTAAAACTATTGGTAAAATATAGATTGTGTATTTTTGTTGTAGAGCTATACCCATTGGTCCGATGGCAATGAAATTCATAGGGGACCGTATAAGGGCCTACACGCAAAATCCCTGGAAATTTCTCTAAAATTCGTCTGGTAGTTCTGGAGTTTTGTTAAGTGACAGCAACATCCGACACCTAACTCCCACCGACCCTCCAACTTTCAGCTCTTTTCGACGATTTCTAGGGCAGTTATGAGCTTCACAAGGATTTCAAGTTTACGCATGCGTAGACGAAAGTTAAGAGTACTTTTTTTAAAATGAATTTGATATGGGACCATCATCTGTGGCCAAACATGCACCTAACCTCCGAATTTCAACTCATTACTCAAAACTTGACTTTACTCAGTTCCCTCATAATCTTCACTTCATTCTTCATAAAGCCAAATCTTCTCGTTCGTATGCCTGCGATTGTGCGACAGCGACAAACACCAAAATTGTTACCAATTCATTCGGAGTTGCCGGTGCACGGCTGTGGAACGGTCTTCTGTTCGCCTGCGATCCCTTTCCTCGGTCGGCCAATTTAAGACCAGCATCATTAGGTTTTTTCGAGCAACGACTATGTATGATGTACTTCTTTCAATTAGTCTAGTCATTCCTTTTTGGTTTATTATTTTCAATAATGATCCATTGGAATCGAGCATGAAAAAAAAGATTCTAACCCCCCTCAAAATTTGATGGTTTACGTTTCAAGGTATGTAGAATCCAAAACTGCAATAAAAATATTTGTGTCTGTCCGCCTTACGTCGTACTGGCCACTTTTCTTAGTTACCATGAAAAATAATTGATGAAATTCGGGTTATAGGTTCCGTTCGGGGTCTAGTTGGTCCTCGAAGCTCGACGTTACTGTCAGTCATCTCTAAGGGTTAAAAATAGGGGTTGAAAATTTCAGAACGCCGTAGCTCGAAAACTTTCGATAGAAGGGTATGGTTTTTTTACGTTATTAAATTTTTCTTGAGCTAAACAATTTTTTGAGACCACCCGGAGCATTGTAAGTCCATCCGTTCGTGTGCATCAAAAAGCTTCGTCAACACGATCGTGAATCAAACGGTATAAATCCGGCACAGATATCATCACTAGGGAGCGCCTGATTATAATCCCGGATGGCTGTATGAAGTCGAGTTGTTTGTTCTGCGATATTATTTCATTTGATAAATGATGGACTATTGGATTTTATTGATCGGTACTTTTGCAACTTGACCAACCGTTGAAGTCTTATTGATGGGCAAGTTATTACACAACGGTTCATTTTACTTGACCACGAGGGTAGGTATTGACCACAGAAAACAGTGATCTACGCAGAAGGGGCATCTATTTCACTCCACATAAACAATTTTCCTTCAGAACTTCATTATTTGCGTTTCTTTTTGCCATTTTAGTTAGTGTTTGTTATCGACACAATTATTTTAGCAACATTTAACTCGTGATTTAGGTAGGTACCTAGTAACGAGTACGAGGTTAGGTACTAACCTACAGAGGGTCTGCAATCTACATAATATGTATAGACTAGTACATATTATATTATATAGGCGGGTTACTTATCTATACAGAGAGCTGTGATCTGTAACAGAAGAAATAATAAACCGTTGTGCATGGATTTGCAGCGTTTTCCTTTTCTCTTTCCCTTTATTTAAAAAAAATTCCTTCTCTTATTATTATTTTACCTCGCAGTCAGCATATATTCACTACTCTTTTGTTACCATGCTGTTTCTCTTAATGTTTTATTTTTTGTCACAATTTTGTTGTACTTCCATTCTGTATAATTATGAACATTCTTGTTCGATCAGAATAAATAAACGGCTATTATTATTATTATTATTATTATTATTAAAAAATTAACGAGAACTACCAGCAGATTCTAGGTTTGATGAGTGTTGATGATGGCTTTAGTTAGTTAGTTAGGAAGGTACTACCTACTTACTAGGGGCTCATTCAACTGCTTCTTGAAAAGGTTCCATTGAAATTGATTACGGTATTCTGGTGGTCCGCACTGAACCTACCCCACTCCACTGTTCAGTGTTGACGAAGGCTGTGTGACATTGTGTTGTGTTATTCCTCTTGCTGGAGTTCAGTCCCCTCCGTCGCCTCAACTCCCGCCTTGATGGATCATTCGTCAAATAAATTAATAAGTCGTTCGCCCTCTCCCGTTTTCGCCCTCGAAAAGCAAGCCAAATTCGATTCCATCAACACTAGTTGAGTCGAATTCGGTCGGTTGATTGGCTCGCGAATTCAAAGAACTGCCAGCTGCCGGGAGAGTCCGAACTTTCTTGTAAGTGAGATTTTGTATGTACGTACCTAAGCCTTCCTCAAAGTTTTACAATAAATTTTTCTCAAATTTCACAGGTTTCAAGTATCCAAGTTTACTAAACTTTTTACAGTGTCAGAAATGACTTTGTTGTTGATGTTTTCCCTGTCCAAGTTTCACCCACATCAAGATGATACCTACTTGTCTCACTCTCTTGAATGAAGTTTGACAACATTTTTTTATTTTTTATTTTTTAAATTTGGCTTCGGGCATTCTCCATACAACCACAGTAGATTACAACAATGAGAATTAGTACTTATTTATAAATACATCACAGTGTATAGCACATCAAATTGAATATACGTATACAAAATATACGTATCATACCTATATAATATATCATTTTACATGTTGCGGTTTATATCACACAAAAACTTGTATATATATCTCTATATACATTAGTATCACCCAGTAAATCTCTGCTATAGTTACAGTTCTTTAAAGGGTTCAGCCACGTATATTGATAACTTACGAAAAAGTTCAACCCTTTCACAGATATACCTTCCCTGGACAAGATATAGGTACAGTGTGCTCCACTGTCTCGTTATCCTCCGAGCTAAACCCGTAAGCTGACAGTTCAGTGGGATGTACAGTTCAGGTTCAGCGTCAATCAGAATTTCAAAAACGCTGCAAAATAAATATGTTCAAAATTTGGGAATAAATATGTCGAGGGCTCAGTAGGGCCCTCGACATATTTATTCCCAATTTTTCACATAATTTGGATGATTCGTCTGGCCGTGAACAACAAACTTTTACCTATCGTAGGTAAAAAAAGTACCTATCAACACTCCAAAATAACCATCTTTTATCAAATGGAATAATATTACCCTTGCAATAATATCTGGGTTGGATGTTACTTAAATACCGTATGATTCACTCCTTGTTGGCGGAGCTTTTCAGTTCAAAGGTTCAAATTTCAGGGTCTTACGAATGGCTGGACGTAGGTACAATGCTTCGGGTGGTCTCAAAAAGTCCTAAAGTTCGGGACCTACAAACCAGATTTGTTTTCATTAATTCATAGTAACTAAGGAAAGTGCCGCGGAGGACAGACAAATTTTGGTTTATTATTTTCAATAATGAACCATTGGAATCGAGCATGAAAAAAAAAAATTCTTACCCCCCCTCAAAATTTGATGGATTACGTTTCAAGGTATGTAGAATCCAAAACTGCAATAAAAATATTTCTGTCTGTCCGCCGTACGCCGTACACCGTACGCCGTACGCCGTACGGGCCACTTTTCTTAGTTACCATGAAAAAAAATTGATGAAATTCGGGTTATAGGTTCCGTTCGGCGTCTAGTTGGTCCTCGAAGCTCGACGTTACTGTGAGTCATCTCTAAGGGGTTCAAAATAGGGGTTGCAATTTTCAAAACGCCTATACCATTTTTTTACGTAAACATTTTTACGGTTTTAGATAGTTCTTGAACTTGCGAGTTTTTTAAGACCATCCGGAGCATCGTACGTCCAGCCGTTCGTTCACAGTAAGGCCCCGAAGTTTGCACCGACAGGCATTTTCGACTCCAGTGTGAATGAAATTGTATACAATTCAAACCAAATCTCGTAACCAGAGACGCGCCCACAATAGGAATTTGTGAATACGGCCAATCATTGGTAGGGATCACCTGATTATATTGGCGGAGTATGAAGTCGAGTTGGTTGTTCTGTGATATTATTTAATTTGAAAAATGATGGCTCTTTTGGAGTTTGTTGGTAGGTAGTGAAACTTGAACAAACGTTGAAGTATTATTGATGGGTAAATTATTACTACGGTAAATCATTACTCAACGGTAAATTATTACACAACGGTTCATTATACCATCTACGTAGAAGGGGCTGGAGTTTGTTGGTAGGTACTTTTGCAACTTTTTTCACTCCTCATCAACAATTTCTTTTCAGAACTTCATTATGTGTGTTTCTTTTTGTTAGGTACTGTTTGTCATCGGCAGAATTATTTTAGCAACATTTTTTTAACTCGTGATTTAGGTAGGTACCTAGTAACGAGTACGGGGTTAGGTACTAACCTACGGAGGGTCTGCGATCTACATAATTATGCATAGAATAGTACATATTACATTATATAGACGGGTTATCTATACATAGAGCTGTGATCTGTAACAGGAGGGTATTCTATACAAAATAATAAACCGTTGTGCAGGGATTTGCAGCGTTTTTATTCCATTTTCGGATTCTACCTAGTAGGCTTGAAACCCAAAGCAAATGATAGTGGGGGGGGGGGGGGGGGGATTTTGGTTTATTTTCAATAATCATTGGAATCGAGCATGAAAAACAAATGTTAACCCCCCCCCCCCCCCCTCAAAATTTGATGGTTTACGTTTCAAGGTATGTAAAACCCGAAAATGCAATTTAAAAAAATCTGTCTGTCCGTACGCCGTACGCCATGAACAAAAATTGATGAAATTTGGGTTGTAGGCCCGTTCGGGGTCTAGTTTGCACCCAAAAGCTTCGACAACATGATCGTGAATCAAGCGGTATAAATCCGGCCCAGATATCATCGCTAGAGAGCACCCGATTATAATCCCGGATGGCTGTATGAAGTTGAGTTGGTTGTTCTTTGATATTATTTCATTTGGAAAATGGCTCTTTTGGATTTTGTTGATAAGTACTTTTGCAACTTGAACAAACGTTGAAGTATTACTGGGTAAAAATGATAACACAACGGTAAATTATCACACAAAGGTAAATTATTACACAACGGTTTATTATACTATCCACGCAGAAGGGGTATCTATACAGGTAAATTATTACACAGCGGTTTATTATTTACCTTATGCTTAATGAATACCTACAAATAATTAGTGAATGAATGATTGAATCCCGAGCATTTGTATAAAAATTTAACTCCCGAGCCTGTTCCAGTACTCCATTTAGGGCTTTCCTGGGGGAAGTACGCAGAAGGGGCAAGTATACAGGAAAGTAATAAACCGTTGTGTAATAATTTGCAGCGTTTTATTTATTTTATTTTTTTATTTTTTTCATGCTGGATTCTAAAACTACCTACTTATGATTTACCTAATGAAGTAGATATTGAAAATAATAAACCAAAACCCAAAACCAACGAGCTACCAAACTACAGTGAGTGACGTATAATCGGTTTTACTGCAAATTGCTGTATTTTGGTACCCATGCACACAAGACCACGTTACCTACCTATGTTATCATTTCGCTACAGTTTGTTCTTACAACGTCGATTCTCAAACCCATAACTAATACTGAACTTCCTTTGATACTGACCTCTGAAGAATTAGTTTATCTTTTGCCCGGTGAAGTATCATTCTATTTGAATCGAGTCTAGTAATAGTTTGTAATGAACAGTTTGAGTACGTGCGTGAATAGTAAAACTCTCAACCTTCCCGTTAAACCCGGACGATGACAACTACAGCCGGCGAACGCATGAGGCTTAAGGTATCTACCTAAATTTAGAACGAACAAATTTACAACCAGGAAATCGTGTTGTCTTGCAATGCACCGACGTTGTTCATCGCTAGGCCCCTCATTTTGCTTCCTCACTACCGAAGGTCGGGAAGATTATTTTTGTAGTCGTGCAAGAGTCGAAAAACGCTGCAAATCCCTGCACAACGGTTTATTATTTTGTACAGAATAATCTTCTGTTACAGATCACAGCTCTCTGCCATCGATAACCCGTCTAGGTACCTACCTAAATCACGAGTTAAATGTTGCTAAAATAATACAGCCGACGACAAACAGTAACTAAAACGGCAAAAAGAAACGCAAATAATGAAGTTCTAAAGGAAAATTGTTGATGTGGAGTGAAATAGATGACCCTTCTGCGTAGATCACTGTTTTCTGTGGTCAGTACCTATAATGAACCGTTGTGTAATAACTTGCCCATCAATAATACTTCAACGGTTGTTCAAGTTGCAGAAGTACCGATCAACAAAATCCAGCCCCTTCTTGGTAGATGAACCTTTGTGTAATAATTTGTAGTTGTGTAATAATTTACCGTTGTGTAATAATTTGCCGTTGTGTAATAATTTAACATTGTGTAATAATTTACCCATCAATAATACTTCAAAGTTTGTTCAAGTTTCACAAGTACCTACCAACAAAGTCCACCACTTATCAAATGAAATACTCGACTTAATACCAACTCGATTTCATACAGCCATCCTTGATTATAATCAGGTGCTCCCTAGTGATGATATCCGGGCCGGATTAATACCGTTTGATTCACGATCGTGTTGACGAAGCTTTTTGGTGCACACGAGCGGCGGGACGTACAATGCTCCGGGTGGCCTCAAAAAATTGTTTAGCTCAAGACAAATTTAATAACGTTAAAAAAACCATACCCTTCAATCGAAAGTTTTCGAGATACGGCGTTCTCAAAATTTCAACCCCTATTTTGAACCCCTTAGAGATAATAACGCCGAGCTTCGAGGACCAACTAGACCCCGAACGGAACCTATAACCCAAATTTCATCAATTTTGTTTCATGGTAACTAAGAAAAGTGGCCAGTACGGCGTTCAGCGGACAGACAGAAATATTTTTATTGCATTTTCGGATTCTACATAACTTGAAACGGAAACCATCAAATTTTGAGGGGGGTGGGGGTTAGAATTTTTTTTCATGCTCGATTCCAATGGTTCATTATTGAAAATAATAAACCAAAAAATTATGTCCTCCAAAATGAAAATTTCCCTCGCATTTTACGTGTCAGACGTCAAGGTACATAATATCTGGTTCCGTGACTGTCTGTCTATATGTGGTCAGGTCCTTGTCCCGGGCAAAATATGAAATAATGGTCGCAATGAGTTGAAATTCGGAGGGTGGATGCAGGTCTGGCCACATCATATTCATTTAAAAAAAGTACGGCAACTTTCGTCTGCGCATGCACAAAAGTGAAATCCTTGTAAAGCTCATGTCTGCCCTGGAAGTCGTCGAAAAGAGCTGAAAGTTGGAGGGTGGATGCAAAACCGTACTCTGATGGTTCCTTATCGATTTAATCAAATTCGGACTGTAACATTCGGGTGCGCATGCGCAATTACGAAATGTTTGCCAGTTCCTAAGTAGCGCCCACAACAACTATCCGGAAAAAATCGTCGTAGCGAGTTGACATTTGGATGGCAGGCGGGAATTCTTCCGACTGCGCATGGGCAAACGTGAAGCCGTAGTAGAGCCCATAGTTACCCTAGCAAATAATACGTATTTGGGTTTAAACTTTACGACATGTATTTGGATTTCTCTCTCAATTTTAATTAGTTTTACTCATTTGTTTCAGTATAAAATCTTGTAATGTATTGTAACTTGCTTCGACACTTTTGAAATACTTATTCTTTAATTGGTATGATACCACAGATATTCAAAACACGTATATGAATGACATTTAATAATCCTGTTACGTTTATCATTAATCCTATTACTGCAACTCCTATTCCACACTACTACTTTATCATTTTTGAACCTCTCAATTTCATATCAATACGCGTCAGTTCTTCATCTATCCGCCGAATTATATATACATTCATCTATATATTCGTATATATTCATCTACCCACCAACTAAATATATACATCCATGTTACGTAGTTGAGGAAGCTATTATACTGCCTATTTTATCCCTGCTCACGTGCTCCTGCTGGGTAACCAAACCCGTTCCATGTGTTTTTCACCTACTATAATATCTCAATTTGATAATGCATGGTGTAACTTTGCAGAACTCCATAATTAGGATAAAATATTCGAGGGGTCCTTTCTACAAATTTTGTTTTCCCCTTTCCTACACGAGGAACAATACAATTTGTAGAACAGAAGTATTGAATAGTTCATACTCCATGAGCTCTAACTACTTGCCTAAAATATCTCTCAGTATGCTGGTAGGTACTTCTAAACCTGCCTACTACATCCTCGACTTATGATTAGAGTTCGGATCGATATGCAAAAAAATAGCTGAAATATGCAACAAAAGTTAGCAAAATATACAAAAACATGCAAAAAATTCAAATATGCAAGTTGAAATTTTGGTCCAATTTTTTCGGTTTTCAAGTTTTTATTGAGAAGTCTAATACGGGGATGAGCAATGTAACCCCAAACTCTTAGTCATTCATCTATATTTTATAAAATGACAGCAAATAAAACAGTAAAATATTAAATAAAATTTACAATGATTAAAATTTCAATGTGTAGGTGTAGGTACAGATTAATTTCCCTGGACTTTCAACACTTTTTCGAGGTTTTCGACTGTGAAATTCCTCCGTCGGTCTGATAGTCATTTTCAGCGCGGAAAAGGATCTTCCAACGTCGCAGCTGACAACAGGAAGGAATTTTAACTTGGCAATTTCTCCAGGAGTGAGATATCCCGGAGAGATTGAAAGGGCAGTCATACAAAGACACGTATAAGACCTTTCACATGACTGGAGATCGGAAATTTCAGTGTAGGTACGCAGATATTTCTTAGAAATATGCCATTTATATGCAAAACTCTGTGACATATGCAGATGCATATAATATGCTAAAAACCAGCAAAATATGCACGAATATGCAATTTTAAATTCAATTTTAAATGTCCAAAACATCTCCAAATACCTTAATTTGGATAAGTATGACACTTACTATTGAAAAAACCTGATATGCAAAATATGCAAAATCCGAACTCTACTTATGATGGTCTGCTTTAAATACCTAGGCTCGAACACTCCATGAGCTTCATTACGCAATTTGTTCGCACTGTATTATTTTTGCCCACTATAAATGACGAATCCTACCACGACTGTATCGTTACAAAATGCAAATTTTGTCAGAAGCTTGTTTGATTCAGTAAGTAGTACGTATGTCTGTGTAGTAGTATACAAATAATGTCTGTCTTTCTCTTTCCTTCCTATCTCGCAATCCTTGAAACTCCCAACACCTGGTGGTGGGCACGATTGCACATAGTAATGAGCTAAATTTAGAAGGCAAGTGAGTTTTGGCCCCACTTGATATGAACATCATCAAAACCGTCAAAATGAATATCATCAAAATTATGATTTTCGTCTGCTGTTAGTTTATCGCGGGGTGTTGAGGGTCATGGTTGCAGCACGCCATAATGTTCTTATGTACAAGCAACTATTAGGTATTAATGATTTTCTTGCAGCCTGTTGTACCACGCGTGTTGTAGGGTTATTGATAAATTTGCTGTGTTGCCAAGGTTTTACATATTATTTTGTTGCGATGATTTTCCGGCACAGTTTGGTAGGAATAAAGAAGTGGGTATCAATTGTGGGCTAATTTCGTTAGTGGGAGTGGAAGGAAGTTGAATTTAGACGTTGGATATTCTTACTGAAAAAAAGTTCATAATTTGAACTCTTGATTAAGGTTGCGCTATAAAAATAAAGGACCATCTTTCAGACACCTGATTTTCACTTCATAACAGGTCGTCTTTACTTACCAATTTGGATTGTACTTAGTACTTCGAAGCAAATGAGAAGCAGATAACAGTAAATCGTAGTAGTAAATCAACAAGTGTCTGTTGTTTATTCACAACGTACCCTACATTTTTATCAGAGGTCATCAACATTTCGAGCCACAAAAAAATTATTTCGCCTTCGTTTTTCCTTTCCAAGCGACAGAGCTCGGAAACCGTTCGAAAAATAACGATTAGCCCTTCAAAACTGTTTAACGGCCGTTTACGTAATCTACAGCTGTGCTGTACCGCCATGACGTCATCGCTTGAGGTGGCGAGCGGTTTGAGTGTGGTTTGTAAATGGGTAGGGAGAGAGTTTTAGGAGGTTGTCAACGATTCCGCGACTGGTCCCCGCCGCACGTTGAGACAGTTATTATTGTGTCTACCTCGTGTCTACATCGCCCCGGTTTTCTCTCGGTTCTGTTTTTTGTTTGTTGTTCGAATTTATTTTGTTCTCTTCAGCAGTTTTCAGCTCGATTTGAACAGCACAGGTCAGGCCGTACGTTCTTTGTTCCTACGTAGGTTTTTCCATATATGTCGTTACTTGTTTTTCCAGACTCGAAAGGGCGAGTTGTAAAGCGCTCTAAAAACGTCGATTTTTAATGTACCGCTCGGAACTATCAAAAGATGATTCAACGAAATTATTTTTATTGTTTGATGTACTTGCAACCTATAAAATGTGGAGCTTTTCAAGCAGTTTATAAAAATAACACAATAATAATCGTCATAAATATTTTATTGCCATAACATCGATAGGTGCTAATATAGTTGTGGTCAATCTCGCGCGGTCTAAGTTTACTTAGCTGCGGTCTGGCTTGTGTACGCCGGCTGTTTACGTTCGACCGGTGCATGATGTCCTCACCTTGTTATTGACTAAAAGATGAGGTACATAAAGATTTCTAGGGGTTTGTTTCGTATCAAGATAGCTGAAATTTAGTTTAGAGTTTTTACTTATAGTTTTTCCACTGAGTCTTGGCCTGTACTATTATTTACCATCACTAACTTTGATCCACCATGAATGTTTGAATTTATGTTTTGACATCAAATCGACCTGCATGTAAGGTAAGACTCAGTTTTAGTTAGCAGTGTACAACTACAAAATTAACTGTTCCATCATAATATCAATGGGTATCCGCCAGACCGCGTACTATAGCTGCAGGCACCTCCCGCCAGACCACATACTATAGTAGCACCCATCGAAATTTACAAAAGGTAGAGCAAAATTCAAACAAAACTTGGGTCAAAAGTAACACTAATCCGAATTATAATATATAAAGTTCCAAAAATCCTGCACGCATTAAAATTCTTGGTCGATGAGGAATTTCAACAGCGACTTCCGGAGTATAGGCGTAGAGGTGATTCAATGTTGACCGTAGCCTTCTGCACGTGAAATATGAAGTTTTTGGCGATGGAAATTACTTTATATTCTGTGCTTTTCTTTAAATGCTGTATATTATGATGAAGTATGCGTTGAAGTGCTTGACCAGTTCCGTTTGTGTTTTTAGCGAATTTCCGAAGAAAGTGAAGATATTGCAATGGGTCGAAAATTTTCAGAACATGAATTTTTGAAAATCATTTATAGGCAAATTCGTTTCAGAGCATCCTGAATTCATCCCTAGATTTTAACAAGACTTTATATGCTTTTATGCCTATGTGTCACTCAACACGACATCTGTCCTTGGGTACATGATAAACATGACAAATTTCGCCAAAATGTTCTTATTGCCAAACCCAAACAAAAGGATGAGTACGATGATGGGCAATTTCCAACGATTCTAAGGGGGTCAACTGTGCGATTTTAGGGGTCAAAAATCGGTTAAAACATCTAAATTTGCGAACAACTGATACAAAATCACTGAAAGTGGAATGGAAGGGTGAGTAAAGACAGAAAAATACCATTTCAGTTGTTTTTCATACAGAATAGGGGGGTCAAATTTGGATTTTAGGGTTCAAAAATTGGTATTAAGGGCTAAAATAAATATCACCTGAAGTTGTGTGGGATGGTGGTTCACGACGGAGAGACCATTTCGATGATGAAAATATTTTTGTAAAAAAAAGAGTGGGTCAAATTTGACTTTATAAGTGTCAAAAATCTGTAAAAATGGCTAAAACCTCGAAAAACTATGGTATGGTTTCTCGCTATATCATCTTTTTACGCGATAGCACGAATATTTCTTTGAAAATTCGCTCTCACAGCCATGCAACTGCAACTTTTTAATAGAACATGAGAGTTTAACAGATCAGGAAAGCAGGCAGTAATATGTAGCTACTGAACACTGGTTACCGCAGAGAAAATAATTCTATAACATTGGCAAAAATATTGAATGGAATAAGAATTCCAGTTATTGTAGACGATCTACTTCCATCCATACAGTGCAAGTTTACAAGAAAGTACATATTGAAAGAATTAGTACCTACTAGGTATGGGAATCATAAATAATGATATTAGATACCTACGTCATATCCACAAATGGTCTCAGCACTTCTATTGTGTGCTTCCTCAAATCAAGATTTCCAACTAGCCAAATTCTCAGCACAGTAAACTAAGGTTTTCCTCTCTTTAATCGAGTTAAAACACACTATAAATAGTCATGCAGCACGGCTATAAGAGCGAATTTTCAAAGAAATAATCTGGCTGTTGTGCAAAAATATTATTATAGCGCGAAACCATGCATAGGTACCACTTTTTGCAGAATTATATAATTTTTTCTTGATTTTAGTCATTCTTACCGATTTTTGACTCTTAAAAGTCAAATTTGACCCGTTCTTTTTTGAGAAAAGTATTTTCGTCATCGAAATAGTCCCTCTTTCTGTCGTGAATCACAATCCCACACAACTCAGGTGAATTAATATTGATTTTAGCCCTTAATACAAATTTTTGACCCCTACAAATCCAGATTTGACCCCCTTAGAATTCTTGAAAATTTCTCACCTTCGAACTCATCCTTTTGTTTGGCAACACGAAGATTTTGGCGAAATTTGGGATTTTATCATGCACCCAAAAACAGATATCGTCTGGAGTGAAACATAAATATAGGAGGTTACAGGTTTTTGACCGCTTGTAGATAAATTGGTAGTGTGTTCTTCATTTCGGTTGGGGTTGGATAAAAACATCTTTTAGGCCAACGTTTCGGTATATTTCTATACCATGTTCAGGGCTTAGGGGTTTCAAGTGTGTGTCCGTTTCATTCATCAGTGTAGGTAAATCGTAGGTGAAAGAAAACAGTGCACAGGTTGAGAGGACTGATAAGTCAGTTTACCTACACTGACGTATGAAACGGACACACACTATATAACCCCTAAGATGGTATAAAAATATACCGAAACGTTGGCCTAAAAGACTTTTGGTTTATTATTCTGTGAATAATACACCTATGTATTTATCCACCCGTCAACCGAAACTCAATATCAGATTACCACTGTATATAATATACCTATACATATACTCATATAAATTTTTGTTATAATCTAGGGGTGGATTCAGGATGCTCTTAAACGGATTTGCCTATAAACAATTTCAAAAATTCCTGTTCCGAAAATTTTGGATCATTGCAATAGCTTCATTCTCTTCGAAAATTCGCTAAAATTAACTGTCCAATCAAGTGAATAATAAGAGACGCAAGTTATCACGAGTTTGGTTGGTAGTTCTATACCAATATAGATCCAACACACATTTTGTTCCATTTGGATAGCACAGATCACATAAGTTGTTCAATAATCTTTGATGTTTTGACGTGTTTTGGGTTTTTATGGTTCGAAACAATGGAGAATGCCAATTTGAAATGTTGTAGTAGGCTGAAGAGGAGTTCACGTACCTAGGTACGTGAGAAGATCTCACCCACGTTACTTCGGAAATTCGCTCATATATTCATGTCGTATTAATTTGAATTGTTTGATCCTTGTCGAGGATTCTGAAGTTCCATCTGTGTGATATTTGATATTCATCAATATTATGGCTCAAAACCGTTTGATAATGAGCCTTTGTGTATGAAAATAATTTGACTTTTCCAAAATATATTATATCGTTATAAATAAGTTTATCACTCATGATATGTCCCATAATCAAAACTTAACATCTGCTCCTATTCTCCTGCTGCTTGGACGCTTCATTTGGCTTTGTCTCTTCGCGGAACCTCGAATGTTAATTATTACTTAGCGTCTCTAACGAGCGTCACGCAAGATCTGGGATCACCAGCTGGTGTATCTTGTTCCAACTCCTTAGCAGATTTGTCAGATTTGTACTGTCTCGAGAATTTTTACTGGAACAGCTACCTCTTTTTTTAGATCCCGGCAAATTATCGGACTACTGGTAATTCTGGTTGGCGGTGACGACCACTGGCTAGTGCAAATATTGGGAGTAGGTATTATGTCTCCCATTAATAGGCCGTTAAGTAGGCCGTAGTGAAGCTTGCTCTAATCCAATTTTAAACATTAGACGTACATTCAAAAACAGCCAATTTTTGGAGGTCATTTTTTGAACAAGGAGAGAACCTGGGACGCGTCAGCTTAGAGTTGTATGTTTCAGCAACTGTTGTAGTGCCACAGAACAAAGAAAATCTAAAACTTTCGATATTTATTTTTGACCTCGATAATATTCTTGTATATTCTGTATATAATTAATTCATGAAAAATTCCAAGCCCCTGTCGACCAAATGATCGATATTCGAGTGTAATTTCGTAATTTATTTTCATTATCGGCGACAGAACACAAAGCGGAAAATAATATTCGAATTTTCCCCAACACCCCAAGGAAACTTGACATTTTAAATGATGGTGTGGGAAAAACATCGTCACCTCACTGATTTATCCTCTCTCAAAAACCAGTCGTTATGCAGATTTTGTTTTTGCTCGAGACTCAAATCCCGATTTCTGTTGGGTTTGTTGCAGGTGAAATTGATCGTAATATGATAACAGTGACCTGAATATGGACAGCTCTACGCCGCTCAGCTCCAATGGAACTGCAGAAACTAAAACAATTTCTGAGGTAGTAAGTTTTGTCTGCTCGACTTACAAAGTATTTCGTTACAGTGAAGCCTTGCACGAGTTTTGGAAAGAATCCTTATTATTCCGATAGCATTGGATAAGACCTACAAACTTGTTATATTCCTGTTTTGTTTAATGGAATGCTAAGATCAAACTTACCTACCTATATAGCATTTCCAAGTCAAATTCAACCTTTCCAAACCAAATTAAACTTTTTCCAAGTCAAATTCAACTTTTTCCAAGTCAAATTCAACTTTTTCTAATTCAAATTCAACTTTTTCCAAGTCAGATTCAACTTTTTCCATTTCAGATTCAACTTTTCCATTTCAAATTCAACTTTTTCCATTTCAAATTCAACCTTCCCCTACTTCAGCAAAATATATAAAGTTTAATAAACTGAATTTTTGAAGCCCATTACTAACTTTTTGTTGCATTATTTAAGGCTTAAATTGAATTTTGTATGACATCAGACAGCGACTACAAACTCCCTCGCTACTTCGTATGACATCAGATGAGGTGCGTTCGATTAATCAGAAGGTTTGATGGGCAACGAAATAGGCATTAAAGAAGAAGTAAACAAGAAGAATTTGCAAATACCGAAGTTATGTTCCTTACTTCAGTTGAAGGTTCACAAAAAGAAACTTTTAAATTATAATGAAAAAATAAAAATAAAAAACACATATCTAGTATCTTCACTGAACAACTATAGCGTTGTTTAATTGTAGCCTTAAATAATGCAAAAAATGGTTGGTGATGGGGTTCACAATTCATTTTATTAAAATTTATATTTTTTGCTGAAGTAGGGGAAGGTTAAATTTGAAATGGAAAAATTTGAATTTGGCTTGGGAAAAGTTGAATCAGTCTCGGAAAATTTGAACTTGACTTGGGAAAAGCTGAATTTGGATTCAAAAATGTTGAATTTGACTTGGAAATGCTATAGATACCTAGTTGAAATGAGGTAACTGCAATTGTAATGAGTTGGTTGATAAGTACAATAACTTGAACAGTTTCAAACCCTCTTCTGTAGGTATATAAATCCCATTTCGAGACACTCACATAATATATGCATCAATCGTATTCCTGCAGACTGACATAAATAAATTATTTATCTTGGTTGCAAACTTGTAAATTGACGTACATACCGGTACATACATAGCCGCTTGTACCGTTTTGATTTCGTTAACCTCCATAGGTGGGTAGGTATTTTGTTATGCAGGTAGACGTATAACATTTATGTCATGGGACCACTGATGTCGTCAATATGATGATCTATGGCATATATTTCAAATTATTTTCCGTTTCAGTCGCAATCATTCCTTTCCGAAGAGAAGGGCGGCGAACTACATGAGAACGGATTTGCCCATAGTAAGGTTCTTATGATAACGACGTTGATTATAATCACGTTATGCTACCTTATACTTCACTCCTTCCTGTTTAGCAGACACGCACGTTTTGGTATCAGGTCGATCTGATTTTTACTTTGAAAATTCATCATTTGCTTCTTGCAGGCTCGAGTATCGATGCACAGAAAAAGGGCGAGAAGGAAAAAGGAGAATCGAATGATGACGCTCCTGCCGTGATGCTGAGGAGAGAAATCGGCCTACTGAGTGCAGTCGGTCTCATTGTTAGTGTCATGATAGGTAAACACAATACTTATCCTCAGCAAACGAATTTACATACTTTACAATTAATATAATTTTAGTTGCCAGTGAGGGATTGAATTTAATTTGAGATTTTCATCATCTTTGGAGTCTACATTCTTCATTCAAGGCCAATTTGATGGTGGCATTCTTTCCTCTTCAGTCAGGCAATACAACTTGAAAATCGCTGAGTAAAAAAAAAAAAAAAAAAAAAAAGAGTTGCTCATTAACAAGTGGCCTGCATTGGTGGCAACTTGTTCAGAATAATTCACTATCATTCATTGGATGAAAATTTATTTAAAAAATGATGGCCTAATTCGTTAAATATTTTACAAACGCCCCTCTACTGTGACATCTGAACCATCTGCCATGTCATCAGTGTATAGCATTGTTTGCACCGGCTTTTTCTGGCGGTTGGCTGACAGTCCTGGATTTTTTCGAGGACTGTTGATCCTGCACATCCGCACTTGATGATTCTACCTTCAGCTTATGCGGGAGGTTACAATTCTTATTCAGGTTATCCGTTCAGAATCATCAGCGCGCGTTCGGACAGACACAGTTCTGGACTCAATCCTGGACGGTTCTATCCCCTCATATTCAGAACGCAGTTCCATCCTGGAGTGCTCCAGGACTCTCTGTCCTAATAAACCACTAGAAAACCGTTGGATCCAAAATCCGTGATCCAAAACCATCTTGATAATCGTTTGAGAAGGGTTTGAGATCATTGATCATGGTTGGGAAGGGTTTCTCGTCTGCCATATCTTCCGTGTACTGAAATGACGATCAAAAACGCTGCAAAGTCCTTGTCACGTGGGTTTATTATTCTATTGGACATACCTACAGCAATTTTGGCTTTTATTGATTGTTTCATTCATGCGTAATAATCGAAATAGCTATTTCTGATGGTTTCCACCAATTTTGGCCCCCAAAACACGAATTAGGTACGATTTTTTTTTTCAGATTATCTTTGATCATTGGTAGTGCCATTTAATCGTCTTGATCCACGTGTTGATACTACTTCTAGTGTTATTATACAAATTTATGGTGATTTCAGAAGATTTACCAGGTTTTTCACTCATAAAAAATCAATTTTGGGAGCTGAACATTTGGTAGAACTCAATTTTCCACTCTTTGGTCAAAATCAACTTCATATTCGGTCTTCTCGTCCCCAAAAACATGGAAAACGGTACCTCAAAACCTCATGTTACGAATATGTTACTAAAACACGTACGTACCTATTTTTATACACATTTTCATTCATAACACCCCGGGTATATTCCATCGGGCTGCAAAGTTTCGGGACACAATTAGGGCCCAAATGGAGCATGTGTGCGAAAGAACGAATTTTTTAGACCGAAAATGAAGCCGGTACACGTGATACGGCGGACGGACATTGCATTTTTGGAATCTACGCATCTTGAAACGGAAAAGAAAAAATTTTGAGGGGGTGTTATAAAAATTTTTTACTGAGCGAATACATAGGTGTATTATTCCCAGAATAATAAACCAAAACTGGCGTCGAATATTCAGGAAAACACTGAACAACTAGTCATGGATAGTATACAGTCCGAAAAGAGAACCACTGCAAACGACCAAACGCCTTTCTGAATTCTGACTGTCAGATAACCGTAAGATGTTCATGCGAAAAAACCTGGTAACAACTATGAATGATATTGTATAATTTTATGTGGTACTGTCTCAATCAAGTCATCCACTTATTGGCAGGTTCGGGGATTTTCGTCTCTCCTAAAAGAGTCCTCGAGAATTCTGGGTCAGTATCGTTGTGCCTGATACTATGGGGGTCGTGCGGCTTCATTTCCTACTTCGGTAAGTTGCAGTTCCTTATTAGAGTCAGTTCACGGGTAGATACTTATTATCTATCGACTCCCATTTCAATAATAACAGAATAAGGAGTTTTTCTTTGGTAGTGATGTAGCACATAGTTATAAGAGTTTTTTGATCGACCATTGCCAGTAAAGCTGGGCATACACCATCAGTCCTAACAGATGACATCCAGATGGATCCTCTGAGGGGCTATTCAAACCATTATATCTATTTCGAAAGTGTAATATTATTTTTTATAACAAACTACAGGTTTTTATAGGTATTTATTTATTTAACTATAGGTATTTTTTTTAATTTCATTATCTTGTTATTTTATGATTCGTTTGAATTCAACGGCAGTTACTGATGCGTCGTGGGGCACCAGAACCTGATAGACTCGTAATCCACAGCGGTTAATTCCCATGGGCTGGTAGAATGTAAAAGTCGACTCTGCTAACGACCCTGCTAAAGAATTGTAATTGTAGAAAAAACGCTGCAAATCCCAGCACAACGGTTTTCATTTTATACAGAATACCCTTCTGTTACAGATCACAGCTCTCTGTATAGATAACCCGTCTATATAATATACTTAATATCTACTACGCTATACATATTATGTGGATCGCAGACCCTCCGTAGGTTAGTACCTAACCCCGTACTCGTTACTAGGTACCTACCTAAATCACGAGTTAAATGTAGCTAAAATAATTCTGTCGATGACAAGCAGTAACTAAAATGGCAAAAAGAAACGCAAATAATGAAGGATAATTGATGATGTGGAGTGAAATAGATGCCCCTTCTGCGTACGTTACTTTTTTCTGTGGTAAATACCTACCTTCGTGGTCAAGTAAAATGAACCGTTGTGTAATAACTTGCCCATCAATAATACTTCAACGGTTGTTCAAGTTGCAAAAGTACCGATCAACAAAATCCAGCCCCTTCTAGGTAGATGAACCGTTGTGTAATAATTTACCGTTGTGTAATAATTTACCGTTGCGTAATAATTTACCGTTGTGTAACAATTTGCCGTTGTGTAATAATTTACCATTGTGTAATAATTTACCCATCAATAATACTTCAACGTTGTTCAAATTTCACAAGTACCTACCAACAAAATCCAATAGTCCATCACTTATCAAATGAAATAATATCGCAGAACAACCAACTCGACTTCATACAGCCATCCTTGATTATAATCAGGTGCTCCCTAGCGATGATATCCGGACCGGATTTATACCGTTTGATTCACGATCGTGTTGACGAAGCTTTTTGGTGCACACGAACGGCTGGACGTACAGCTCCGGGTGGTGTCAAAAAATTGTTTAGCTCAAGACAAATTTAATAACGTAAAAAAACCATAACCTTCCATAGAAAGTTTTCGAGCTACGGCGTTCTGAAAATTGCAACCCCTATTTTGAACCCCTTGGAGATGACTGACAGTAACGTCGAGCTTCGCGGACCAACTAGACCCCGAACGGAACCTATAACCCGAATTTCATCAATTTTGTTTCATGGTAACTAAGAAAAGTTCAATTCTTCAAGTTCAATTTTCGGATTCTACATACCTTGAAACGTAAACCATCAAATTTTGAGGGGGGGTTAGAATTTTTTTTCTTGCTCGATTCCAATGGTTCATTATTGAAAATAATAAACCAAAATTTAGCTGGCGCGGTGGAGGACCCAATGAAATCCAATCAAAGGCTTCCCATCTTTACCCCAATGAATATCACTGCAGTATGCACCATTGTAATTTATGATATCCAAAAGTTGGGTTAAGGGCAGGTATTCAGCGGTAATTTCTACGACGTCACACTCTTTTCCAGGTGCTTTGGCGTTCGCAGAGCTGAGCACTGTGGTGCAGGCGTCGGGCGCGGAATACGCCTGTTTTCAAGCCGCATTCACGAACCACCCGCGAATCCACAGGCTCATCGCTCAGCTTCCCAGCTTCACGTACATCTGGGTCATCGTCCTTCTCGTCCGTCCCGCGGAGGTTGCCATACTCGTCCTCGCCTTTTCCGAGTACCTTTACACCCCCATCATTGATCTCTTAGGCCTCTACCTGAGCCCCTGGAGAGAGTACTTCCTCAAGAAATTGATCGCTCTTTTAGCTATAAGTAAGTACGCCTACCTTCCTTGGTGCCATCTCACGATAAAAATTAATATTGCAGGTTGATGTACGAGTATCTGTTTAAACCTGGGTACTGGTCTTTTCCATAATCGCCAGGGGCGAATCTGTATCATGAACCTGATGTGCTAGTATGGCACAGGGCTATTTCAACAAGGAAACTCACACCTACTAAAATGTGTAAAAATTAAGAGGTAAATGATTCAGATCTACAGCTCTACGAGTATTCATCAAAGAAACGTTAGTTACTCGTACAATGATAATTTTCCCCTTAATCATTTAGGTTAAGGGTTATCGAGATGTCGATTATGCTGATCCAGCAGTTATTTTTATTAATGATAATGTAATTATAGTTATGGATAGGCAAGTATCGAAACTATTCACTGTTACATTTTCAGTGTTGAGCATATGATTCCAAATCATTCACCTTGAATGATTTTTATTGCTACGAATTTGATTTATCTAACATAGAAAAGTCAATTATTTATATTCAAATTTTGGGATTGGGATTTTTCCTTTCGACGGTCAAATCTGAAAGGTTTACGACACTTTTGGGCTGAACTAATCAAAATTATTGCAGATGAATACGAGATAGGCAGCTTTGGGGTCTGAATCGCTGGTTCATTTCAACCAATTTATCTGAATGCTTTTAAATAGCCTTAAAGGCCGTTATTATGCTCACCTTATTCTTTGTTTTTACTAAAATATAAGTTTTTACTAAAATAAGATAATAAAATATTCAGTTCAGTTATATTTACAGAATCTTTTCAACCTAAGGTATAGGAAGGTACCTACTTATAATAAGGTACAAACACTTATAACGATATTATCTGCAATGCTTATGGGGTTGCACTAAAATAAAGAGCTGTACTGTATTTCAATTACACCTTCTGTATTTCAAGAAATCTGATTCATAGACATTCAGTTATATACCTATGTAAGGAAGTAAGCAAGTCAATCTCTGTTTTATCACTGAGGCATTAGTACCTTCAAAAATGGAATTTAAAAAAATATGTCCGTCCATATAATTAGTCCGCTAAGCTCTGCGTTACTGTCATTTATCTCCAAAGGTGAAATTTTCAGAACGCTGTAAATCGACAACTTTCAATATGTTTTTTTAAATGACGTTTATAAATCGATTCCAAACTTAAGGATTTGTTGAGGACCCGGAGCATTACGAACTATCACTCGCGAAGAAATCGTGGAAACCCATTTCAAAGAAAAACGGAGTTATTGAAAAAATAGTATATTTCTACTAGTACACGAAAAACGCAAAAAACACTTAATAACACTGTTTTTTCTACTATTTTTTCAATAACTCCGTTTTCTTTGACCCAGAGCATTGTACGTCCAGCCGTTCGTTCACAGTAAGGCCTTGATGTTTGCACCGAAAAGCTTCATCAATATTATTGTAAATCATACGATAATATACATCCAGCTCAGATATGAACTAAATCACTCGCGAAGAAATCGTGGAAACCGCTTTCAAAGAAAAACAGAGTTATTGAAAAATAGTATATTTCCACCAATACACACACAAAAACAATAAAATTTATGTTTAAGAACCAAAAATTGCAACCATGTATCATGTTTGTGCGCGAAAAATCATGGTTCCACGCGACTCTCCACTATGCATTGTGCGCGAAAAAATTTGACGCTCAAAATTGACTCGCAAAATCGACGCGCAAAAAATGCTAGTATCCCAGGGCTAAAGCATGATACATGTTAAAACAACGCGAAAAATACACTGTTATACCGGTTTCAGTGATCAAACCATCGTCAGTAACAAACCATAACTTATTGTTTGGTTATTTTTTTGTTACCGGTATAACAGTGTATTTTTCGCGTTTTTTCGTGTATTAGTGGAAATAGGCTATTTTTCGACAACTCCGTTTTTCTTTGATGCAGCTCAGATTTCACTGATAGGGAACAGCTGATTGTATATCATGCATGGCTTTATGAAATCGAGTTTGTTGTTCCATGATATTATTTCATTTGAAGAAAGATGGTTATTTTGGATTTTGTTTATAAGTACAGATTCGTTGTTCACGGCCAAACGAATCATCCAAATTAGGTGAAAATTTCGGAATATTTCGAGGGTTACTCGGGTTCAGCGACCACCAGAATTTCAAAATGACCCGTTGTGGGGTTCGTGGGGACGTTGGGAGAATGCATAATAGGTATGTATTTATGTAAATGGTGGCATTTTTGTGGTGTATGTGTGCGCGCGTGCGTGGGTAGGTAGTTAACCACCGCAAAAAAACGACACTACTAATTCATGATCTGACGCCAATAGGAATTCAGTGATTGAAGCAGAAGGGGTACCGTTGCGTAGTAATTTGTGGAATTTTTCATTTTGGTTTTGCTTCAGTAGGCATGTATAATGTTTCCGTTCAGTTGTCCGTTATATTCTTCCAGGCCTCATTACATTCATAAATATTATGAGTGTGAAACTGTTCGTCAAAATCCAAAACGTCATATCGTGTTTGAAAGTCATCGCTTGCCTCTGCGTTATTGGAGGGGGCATCTACGGTTTGATTGTAGGTGAGCGAACTCCATGATTTTCACTTATTATATACCTAGTACTGAATATAGTGTACCTAGTGCTGTTTTGACAAGATATTTAGGTACCTACCTCGTTCACTCGAACGACCCACCTATAGTTTCGATGTTGCAGGTCGCACTGAAAACATCTCTCGTGGGTTTGAAGGAACGAAGACGAACGTGAAAGATTTGGTTTTAGCCTTTTATAGCGGACTCTGGGCTTTCGACGGATGGTTAGTGCATTTTTGAACTACTTATCTCGAATAGTTGAATCTTGAATACCTTAGGGCTTGTGCGCAGGTATGTGTACGCAATCCTGGAAAAGCCTACTACGTCAGTGGTCGTAATAAGCTAAAATCCGGAGGTTCAGTTCGGTCTGCAGGTGGTTGTATGGATTTTTGTCAAGGCACAACAGCATGGCCTTGTCAGTTTCTATTATCTAGCAGTGGGAGAGAGGATTTGGAGTGCTTTTCCTTTGGGCATTCGACGCGCCGACCCTCGGGAGCGTTCCGGAGTGCTATTCAGCGTCACTTCCTACTTAGTCATTATATAAATAACCTTTCTTTGCTTCCACTCTTCTTCTTTTCCTCCCCTTTCTTTTTTCGCAAATTTTCTCCTGTCTTCTCATCCACTTCCCTTCTCTTCCATTTTATTAGTCAATCTGTACATTACTCCAGTCTCAAGAAAATAAGGGCAGGTGTCCCTCAAGGAAGCGAGCTTGAGCCCTTACTATACCTTCTGTATACACGTGATGTACCTAGCAATGGAAACACGACAATCGCAACTTTTGCTGATGATACTGCCATACTTGAGGTTGGTGACTCAGTAGAGGAAGCAACTAGGAAATCACAGCATTCTGTTGATGATGTAAGCGCCTGGACCAAAAAATGGCGACTGAAGCTTAATGAACTGAAATCTACTCACACTAACTTTACGAACAAGAACATAACAACGATACCAGTCATGATGAATGAACAACAGATCCCCTACTAATACAGCAAAGTACTTAGGGATGACTCTTGATGCCAAATTAAGATGGAAGGAACATTTAAAAAAATTTCAGTTAAATATCAAGTTCAAAAAAATGTACTGGTTGTTAGGCAGATATTCTGAACTATCTGTACAAAACAAATTGCTAATCTACAAGCAAATCCTAAAACCTGTGTGGACGTATGGTATCAGCTCTGGGGCTGTACTAAAAAGACAAACAGCAAGATTATACAAACTTTTCAGAACAAGGTACTGAGGAGTAAATTGTCAACGCCCCTTGGTACATCAGAAATTATGACCTCCATCGAGAACTCAAGATGGAATCCGTCAGCGAAGTGGCCAAGCAACATGCGATTAAATACGAACAGAGGCTTCATGAACACATGAATCCGGAAGTTCTTCGACTCCTAGACAACAGCAACGAGACCCGGCGGCTTGATAGAACAAAACCTTTCGACCTTGTGATGTGACAATGTGACAAGTGTAGTGATTGAGTGTTCTCTTGAGTTACAGCCACTGGGCTAAAAACTCTACAAACAGTTGAATGATATTATAGCAAACTAACTTGATGGGCTAAGCTCAGTTGTTATGTTACTGATATAGCAAATATATCTATTATTTTTTTTTTTAAATCTGTACATTAATTATATTCCTTTTTTGTATTCCTTCTATATAACTCATTTTGTATTGATACTTCATAATTTTCTTTCATGTTTTGTTCGCATGCGAGGTAAGATAGATACTTATTCCATTCTTTTTTTTTAAATTGATATTTTAACGTTTATTTGTGGTAGCCCAATTTCGGGTGTTAAAATTAATCAGCGGGTTATTAAAATCTGGAGCTTCATGTGTTCTTGTTTATTCTCCAACTCCAAAGATCCAAAGATCATGCGATCCACTCAAATGGATCAGTGGTGAAGAGCTAAGCTACCAGGATATGAACGTTTTTTCTCAATGGTGTTGCTACCTCCCCGAGGTTTGAACTCAGGTCGCCGGGAACGTTTACCTGTCTCGGGACGTAAGGAACCCAGCGCCTCAGTCCTCTCAGCCACCCGCCCCCTATTATCCTATATGGCAGATAAACAATATGAATCTAATAACAGCGAAGGGTAACTTTCGTCAGCGTTTCCTCGAAATTTGTATCCTTCAGAAGGTCACAGTAGATACAGGAAAACATTGTGGGAGTGAGCTGATATCAGGTGAGTAGGCTTGGGTTAGTCCCACATTGTTCATTCCTAGGAATGGGCAATTTCACCTGTTCTATTTTATTTTCTTAAGTAAAAGATATCAGCCAGTGCTTTCCGAAAAGGTGCTATATGAGGGGTATCCGATGACCGAAAGTGGGCGATAAACCAGCGGAAAGAAAGCGAAATGACGTCACAGGTAAAGGCCCTCACCACCGCGTCCGCCTGGGGGGAACCCTCAGGGCCATCCGCTTCTGTCATTTAATTTTCTTTCTATCCGTTTGTTGCTTGGGCACTACACGGAGTTTTGATGTGAAAATTGGCAGTGGGGGTTTTCAAAGGTACTGAATCCGATTCTGATATCAAAAATTAAAAAATTCCTACTCACGGAAATTGACCATTCCATGCACTCCGAACTTGCGCTAACGTGTCCCCTGTTACAAATCAATGAAAGGAACCATCATTAGTATGGGAAACCGGTTTGACTAATGTTGTCACTGTACTTGCTAAGTTTCATGGACGGCTGGAGTCGTATCTTACGAGTATAATTAGGTTCCACACAAAAATATAGGTAGTAGCTTTGTTTGCAGCGCAGTTCGGAACCGTTCGGAGTTAAATCCTCGCATGCGCAAAGTACTTCCCGAATTCGCAGTTCGACTTTATTTTTCCAGTGCATCTCCAACCCAGTTCCGAACCAGTTCGATTCCGTTCAGAATGTTTTTCAGAATTCAGTACTTGAGCATGCGATTTGAACTTGGTACACATTTTTGACGCTTGAGAGCATGCGCGCATTGAGTAGGTAATCGCAGTGTGATGAATTTAAAATTGGTTCATCACGGTGGCGTGAGGAAGTGCGCAGGCGGTTATGAGCGGATCACCACCGACATCTACGATCTTTTGGGTGAGTGAAAAGGTGGAGGTGAGTGATAGAATTTGCCCAGGCGGCGGATCTCCACCGACATCTAGGATCTTTTGAGAGAGAGATGAGAGGTGAGTGGTAGAGTTTGCCTAGGCGGTTATGAGCGAATCACCACCGACATCTAGGATCTTTTAGTTGAGAGGTGTCCAGGCGGTTATGAGCGAATCACCACCGACATCTGGAATCTTTTGGAGGAGGAGGTTTTGCCTAGGCGGTTATGGGCTGACCACCACCGACATCTAGGATCTTTTAAGAGAGGAGGAGAGAGAGCAAGGTAGAGGAGAGAAGAGAGAGCTGGTTAGAGGAAGTGTCGAATGAAGCTAAAGCTGCAGGATCCAGGGTTTTATAGAGAAGTGAGGCCTCTCCCTCCAACCCCCTGTTAGGGGTTGGTGGTGGGGCCCCAGGTTGTGTACCCTGGGTTCTGTGGCTTGTCTCCCCACTCGTTTCGTTTATTTACGGAACTAAGTTTTGCGTTAGAATATTGGTGAAGACTTAAGTTTACTAGAGGAGTGTTCCCGGGAGGGACTCACGACACGCAGGTTATGAAACTCAGAAGGTTCCGATTCCTCCTTCTGGTTTTGCGCATTCTAAAGCGTTCATACTGGGCGGCCCCCGGTCTTGAGCCCCAGAACTGAAAATTCGAAACCGCCGGATTCTCGAAAGGTTCGGAACTTGCATTGTGAACAAAGCTTATGTTTGTTCGTCTCGTGACCGGCTGCCATCGCTCAGTAAAAACCGAGTTTTCAAATTTATTTTGAAAACTTTTTGTGATGAGTCACGTTTTGAGGTAAGTAGAAGGTCTGGAAGAGAGAGAGAGAGAGAAGAGCGCGTATCCGCGCAGTTTCACCTCCTTGGATATTTGAAGTAGAGGAAGGGAGAATATTCGTCCGGTTTTCACCACGTTGAGAACGTAGAGGTAAAGAGAAGGGTGAGTTGGTGATGAAAAGGTGGGGTTTGAATGAGAAGGCTCTGGATCGAGAAAAATTGGATGAATGTCTCGAGCTCGGCAAGCGGGGCGCCTTATAAAGGCGCCTCTACCCTCCCCCGGTCTACCGGAACGGCCGTTGGAGGGAGAGCTACCTGGGCCTCGTCCCTTGCACCGCGCAGCTCGACTTCTCCGCAGTTTTATTTGTAACAATCTTAACTTATTTACAGGAGTAGTACATTATAAGAGTACCACGACAATTTTCAAATTCATTTTGAAAAAGCTTGAACGCGAAGAATTGTATACCTCATATAAATCGCTTGGCAGGTTCATTATGACTGTCCTTTACTGCCCTGAAGTTGTATGCATATTCAAGATCGAAACTTTGCCCTTTTGCTACGCCTTGTAATTTGGTAATTTTGAAATTCTTTCGGTGGGGATCTAATCAACAGAGGAAATGCAAGGAGGGACTTGTTTTGAAATTTTGAAATTTGATCCAAAAATTTCGTGAAATTTTGAAACTTTGCCCAGTTGAAATCGGTATAAAATTTGAGATATTTGGTAATTGTATAAATGAATCCAATTCAGAAAACGATACTCTAGGAGGGACCTTTGCTCGATTTTCGATATTTAAAATATAATAGGCAATATAATTAGAATTTCGTCAGAATATTCGAAAACTTACATTTCCACAAATTCGAACAGTTGGTGTGGAGTTATCTAAGGAATACTGAATTCGCCTATTTCAGATGAAATTCGATGTATTCGCCCCAATATACTTGAAAAATCGAAAATCTGGCAATGCCAGATCGCTCTTAGAGAATCGATCAGTGAATTGGATTCGATCATGATACGCAAAGAATTCACTCACCTACTAAGTAGTTGTACGAACGGGGCAAAGTTGCCGAAAAGGAGTTTTTTCATATATTTCTGATGAAATTCGACGTTCACGTCCCATTTTAGTTAAAATCGAATATCGAGTGAAGATCCCTTCTAGAGAATCGTATTCTCTATCGGAATCGACAGTTAAAAGTTTCAATATTCCTTAGATAACTCCACACCAACTGAGCGAATTTGTGGAAATGTACGTTTTCGAATATTCTGACGAAATTCTAATTATATTTCTAATTACCTATTATAATTCTAGTTACCTATTATATTTTAATTACTTATTAAATTCTAATTACCTATTAAATTCTAATTACCTATTAAATTCTAATTACCTATTATATTTTAAATATCGAAAATCGAGCAAAGGTCCCTCCTAGAGTATCGTTTTCTGAATTGGATTCATTTATACAATTACCAAATATCTCAAATTTTATACCGATTTCAACTGGGCAAAGTTTCAAAATTTCATGAAATTTTTGGATCAAATTTCAAAATTTCAAAACAAGTCCCTCCTTGCATTTCCTCTGTTGATTAGATCCCCACCGAAAGAATTTCAAAATTACAAGGCGTAGCAAAAGGGCAGAGTGTCGATTGTGAATATGCATACAACTTCAGGGCAGTTGTCCTTTTATATTTTTACACCTTGATGTGATACCTAATTATTCCTTTCCAGGACTTCCGTCACGGTCGTCACAGAAGAAATAAAAAATCCCAACAAGTGAGAGAATCCCCCATAATATCTATCCATAAGTTTGAGTATGAAGTTTAAGCCCATCGAAACATCTAAACCAGTGGTTCCCAACCTTTTGTGGCCCATCTCCCCTTTCTGGAGATTGACTAACACCTATCGCCCCCCTTTTCATTTTCATTATATGCCTAATTTTAATTTGAAGTAGTGTCAATAATAAAGCAGTTTTACCATTTTAAACTTTATTACCGTATATAAAAACAGCCAAAGCAGTTTTATCCGGTCACTATTAAATAAAATAGACAAAAAATTAAAATGTACATTCTTTACAGATTTTTAAGAACAAAGAAGAGAAATAATTAACAAGATCATTGACGTACATTTAAAAAACAGGAGTACATTTTTTCATTTTTAAATATGAATCTGAAAAAAATAAGAAAGTTGACAGTTAAAATTTGAAAAAAATAAATGGAAGTTTGAAAACTTTGTTATTTTATTTTACCTTTTCAATGGCTGCCTTGTGCTTGCTTGAATATCTGGCTTTATGTTCGTCAAGTTCAGGCGCAAGTATCCTTTGAGACAAATTTCCAACTTGTTTCTTTGTTTTGTGAGGAGCTGGACAACAGAACTAAATCCTTTTTCAACTAAATATGTTGACGGGAACGAGATGAGAAGTGGCTCAGTTTTTTCACACAGTTTTGGATAAGTGTCCATAAGCTTCACCCAGGCTAACTCGTAACCGCTCTGCTTGAAAATGATTTTCGCCTCAGAGTCATTCTTCAGATCTAGAAACTCCGTCTGCAAAGAGTTATCAAGCTTATCCACAGCTTCAAACGAAAATGGATCTAGAATCCAATCCGGAATTTGTAACTTGGTAAAATCTTCAAATCTTGATTCCATGTCAGTTTTTAACTGGTCAAGGTGATCAGTAAAAATTAGGATTTTGTCTTCTGGGAGTTCAGGAGTCTCGTTATCTGGCACTGAACACTTTTTAAGGGTCGGAAACTGAATCAGCTCTTTACGGCCAATATTTACCTTATGAATATCTAACTTGGCGATGAATGATGAAATAATTCTGCGGAGAGTGGAGTGAACTCGCCGGCTGAGACCAGCCAGTGACTCGTGCTACCCGACAACTTCTACTGTACAGTACTATTTTAATTTTTCCCCCTTTGAATACTCATCGCCCCCCTCTTATTTATCGCCCCCCTGATAACCCAAATCGCCCACTTGGGGGCGATCACCCCTAGGTTGGGAACCACTGATCTAAACCGTTTGTCTACCTTCCCAATCCACCCCAATTCAGGGATTGCAAAATTCAGTAGGACATGGAAGTTATCATCAAATTTCCAGCCTTCTCATCGTCTTGAGATCATTTTAGTGTACCAAACAACGAATCACGTACCTACCTGTGTACTTGGTACTTCGTAATACTATTCTGATTTTTCATAATCTTTTTCAGAAACATTCCACGAAGTATTTCTATCGGAGTTCCTCTGATTACCTGTTTATATTTCATGATGAACGTCGCGTACATGACGATACTCAGCTATGACGAAATAGTATCTGCTCCTGCTGTTGCTACCGTATGTTTCTTTACATTTATTGTACATTGTATATTTACGTAGCTACCTATAATTTAAGAAATACCTACTTACAGATATTTGTCCCAATAATTCCTTGCAGCTGTTCGCAGAGAAGTTATTCGGACCCGCGGCGTTCCTCATTTCGCTAGCGGTGGCTTTGTCCAGTTTCGGGTGCGGTCTCAGCGTTCAATTCGGAGTTTCCCGGTAGGTTTATGATTAACCCTTTGACGATAATCGTATTACCTATTGCATCCGCTGTTTCAGTCGAACATGGATACAAGTTGGCGGGGAACGTGTTGTTCATACTCTTATAACCAGGTTTCTTTCGTAAAGGGTCTTACATCGAGGTTTTTTGGCACGAACTACATCACCAGCGATGAAATCGTGGAACACCATTTCAAACAAAAAATTATTACACAAGGGTACTGTTCGGGTTTTTCCGCACAAATACTCAATCTCAGTTCAATTTGTATAATTTTGGTAAAATAAAATATAACACTGTTCGTACTTCTGTAATCACTGAATGTTCTTCTCCTTTTTTTATCAAAATAGTAGCCCCACACACACACACTTTATTTCTGGCCTTGCCCGGGGGGTTGTCGGACACAAGGTGTGTAACACTCCTCCCCCCTAAGAGTAAGTCAGCCTTTTTGGAGGTTGCCGGGCCCGTTTGGGGCGCTGCAGTGGGCTGCTGTGGGCATTGGGTTGCGGCATGGTCGATGGCACTTCCAAGGTAAGACTGTCATCCGGTGCTGACCTGGCTGAGTCGGTGCTGGGCTGGGGGACTGGAGGAGCGGAAGTCAGTGGAGTTGCTGCTGTGTCTGACAGCTCAGATGGTCCTGCTGATATGACTGTCTGATCTGTGAGGATGCTACTATCAGATGTGACAGCTGGAGGTGTGTTTGGTTGCAAGTGGGTCGGAAGGTGGCTGCTACCAGTGCTCGTCCCGATGTGAGTCGAGGTCCCCACTTTTCGCATCTGGTCCACATGGCGTCGGATCAGTGTACCATCAGCTGATATGGTATAGTGGTTAATGCCGTCACGGGCCACAACCACTCCTAACCTCCACCGCTGATTGGGGTGGTTGTAACTCCTTACAGCGACAGTCTCACCAATTGCAAACTCTCGCTGTGGCCCATCTCCCTTGCTGTATCGTGAAGAATTGGTCTTTACCCTTGCTCGGAGGTCAGGGCGTAGTAGATCGAGTGGTGTGCTGATGTCCCTTCCTAAAAAAAGCCGAGCAGGACTTTCTTCCGTCGTCGCATGTGGCGCGCGACGATAGGTGAGCAAAAATTCCTGGATGTCCTCAAAAAGTGTTGCAGGTGTTGACCCCATTGCTTGTAACTTCCGTTTCACACTGCCGACATAGCGCTCTGCCTGTCCATTCGAGGAAGGGTGAAATGGTGCCGAGGTTACATGGTGTACCCCATTACGTGTCATGAAATTTCGGAATTCTGTACTCGTGAATGCCGTTCCATTATCACTCACTAATGTACGTGGTATCCCATACCGAGCAAATAACTCTTGGAGAATTCGAATAACCGATGAAGACTTCGTGTCTCTGACTATGTTGATCTCGGGCCACTTTGAATATGCATCTATTACCAGGAATAGGTAATGTCCAAGTAGTGGCCCAGCATGATCGACATGGATGCGGTCGAATGGCCTCGATGGATATTCCCAATAATGAGTGCTCTTGGCTGGTTCCTTCATCGTATAGATGCATTTAGAACAGTTCCGCACTAGCTGCTCAAGATCGTGGTCGATGTTTGGCCAGTATACGAAAGATCGTGCTAGTCCTTTCATTTTCTGGATGCCTGTGTGTCCTCTGTGGAGTTCTGCTAGAACTCTTTCTCGGAACACAGTAGGCACATACACACGGGGCCCTTTCATGATGCATCCAGATTGAATGGTGTACTGTCCGATTTCCGATTTAGAACGCATGGCTCCTGTTCTGATCTGTTCAAAAAGCTGTAACATTTCCGGATCTGCGGCAGTTGCAGAGCGTATTTCTTTACAGCTGACCGGTAGATTGGTAATCTGGCTGAGCTGGAAGAGTTCAATATCATCCATATCGTACAGGTCTTGAGAGCTGAGAGGCAAACGAGAAAGGGCGTCCGCATTCCCATGGTCACTGGAAGATCTGTATTCAATGTCGAAATCAAAGTTCTGGAGGAATAACGCATAATGCAGTAAGCGAGTCGCTGATAATACAGGGAGTTTCTTCTTCTTGCCGAAAATATGAATTAATGGTTGGTGGTCAGTAAATAGGGTAAACTTCCTTCCAAAAAGGTAGTGGTAGAATTTTTGTACTGCCCACTTGATTCCGAGGCTTTCCCGGTCAAGGCAGGAATAGTGTCGCTCTGATGAACTAAGGGTGCGTGATGCGAATTCAATTGGGCGCTCCTGGCCATCTGGCATCCTGTGTGCAAGGACAGCTCCCAGGCCGACCGGTGAGGCGTCCGCACTGAGGACCAAAGGCATGGAAGGGTCGTAGTGTACAAGTATTCTTTCTGAAACAATCTCCTTTTTAATCTTGTGGAAAGCATCCGTGCACTCATCCGACCATTGGAAAGGTGCTCCTTTCCGGGTTAAGGCGTGTAGCGGCTCACTTATCGTTGATAGATGGGGGAAAAATCGGCTGTAGAATGAAACCATTCCCAGGAACGATTTGGTCTGTTTGACGTCACGTGGAGTGTCGAAATTGATGACTGCATTGATCTTGGAGGACGTTTTGTGTATGCCAAGGCAATCGAATTTGTAACCCAAGTAAATAACCGAGTCCTGGAGGAACTTGCATTTCTCTGCATTAACGTGGAGGTCGTGTTCGTGCAGGATTTGGAATAGTTGAGAGAGCCGTGCAATGTGTTCATCAAAAGTCGGGGCAGTGAGGATGATGTCATCATGAACAACGGCCAATCCCGGGATGGGGGCGAGAATTGAATGTATAAATTTTTCCCACGTGGCGGGCGCTCCTGAGACACCAAACATCATCCTTAGACACTTGAACAACCCCTTCTGAGTGTTGATGGTCAGGATTTCTGCCGTGCATGCAGTAGTTGGAACGTGAAGGAAGGCTCCGTATATGTCAAGTGTAGAAAAATGTGTTCCGCCTCGAAGTGATGCCAAAACTTCCTCAATTTTCGGAAGGGGGAATTGAGGAATTTCAGAATGTTTATTCACGGTCTGACTGTAATCAGCACAAATCCTGATTTCGTTGTTGGCCTTAACTATAGGAACGATAGGGGTTGCCCAGTGGCTGAAATCCGTTTTCTCAATTATGCCTTCTCGCTCCAGACGATCGAGCTCCGCAGCTACCTTGTCCTGTATTGCAAATGGAACAGGGCGTGCTTTGTGGAAAACCGGACGAGTATCTGGTTTCAATTTTACGTCAAACGAGTAATTTTTTAGAACACCCACCTTCCTCTGGAATATTTCTGAGTATTTCTCGATAAGATGATTCAAGGTTTTCAACCAGTCATCCGGCTTGGTCTTGCATTGAACGTTTTTTATGTTCACTGGAAGTTTTGATAGCCAATCTCGCCCTAACAACGTGGCCAAATCCTGTTCAACGACAAAAAGTTTTAACGTTTCCTTCGTCCCATGAATGTCGACTTGGACTCTACAACAGCCCATGGGACTCAAGATCTCGTTACTGTAGCTTTTGAATTTTACTGTGGTTGGTTCCAAGGGCTTATCAGTGAGTTTCCTGAAATTAGCTAGGCTCATCACGGTCGCGGCGCTCCCTGTGTCCAGCTCCATCTCGATCGGTTTCCCTTCAATGTGGACCTGAATCATGAAGGGTTCGTTTGAATGTAGTAGGCTTGTGCTGTACATAGGTAGGCACTCTTCAATACGAAAGGTATCTTCATCATTCTCTGCTGTAAAGTTGTGAATTGGATTCCTTCCTTCATTGTGGTTCGATGGCCGTGTAGGACCGGGCCCCCCGCGGACATGTGGTTTGTATTTGTTCTTACTGGCCAGGCATACTTGCGACACATGCCCAGGTTTCTTGCAATATGAACAAAATAAGTCTTTGGCAGTACACTCGGTGGCTATGTGAGCGTAATTAGCACATCGGAAACAACGTGTTGACGGGAGAACTCGTTGGGTGCTTGACGAGGGCGATGAGACTTGGTTTTGTACCTTATGGATCGTGGGTTCTAATAGCTCCTGAGTACCAACTGAAGCTTTCTCGATTGCTAACGCTATTGCCACTGTGTCCTCGTATGTAATGGTGTCCTTTTCAAGGAAAATCCGATCCAACATAATCCGACTACGTAGGCCACCGACAAACACATCCCGCAGCATTATTTTGAGAGTCTGAGCATCATACTTACAGGGAATTACGAGTTTGCGAAGTTCCAGTAAATAGGTATTGATGCCCTCCCCTTCCTTTTGCTTTCTATTTAGAAAGGCGTGGCGGCTGGGAATGACTAGGGGTGTAGGACTCAAGTGGTCCGCGAGAAGCTTGATCACTGCCTTATAGCTGTTATCAGAAATTTTGCCGGGGTAGGACAAATTTTTCAGTAGAGCGTACGTACTCGCTGGTAAACATGCGAGTAATGAATTTACCTTATCCCCATCAGGCGTTGCGTCACCCGTAACATCGTACCTGTAGAACGACTCAAAACGGGCGACATAATCTTCTATGTTCTCGACCTCATCGTATTTGTCGAATTTCTTAGCTGCTCGACTCTCTGACGAAATTGTCGTGCTCAGCTGTTGTTGCATTTGGGCAAGAATTTTAGCCATTGTATTATTCAAATCCTGGTTCGACTGTAGTAGCTTACCTAGCAACGGTTCGCCAGTGGACGAAACACCGGGATGAGGTTGCTGTGCTTGCATGATGTAAATGCAGTTGTAGATGTAAACGCAATGGTATGTAGATGTAACGTCAGTGCTGAAACGTAGGTAACGTTCACTTAGGACTGCGCCAATGTTCGGGTTTTTCCGCACAAATACTCAATCTCAGTTCAATTTGTATAATTTTGGTAAAATAAAATATAACACTGTTCGTACTTCTGTAATCACTGAATGTTCTTCTCCTTTTTTTATCAAAATAGTAGCCCCACACACACACACTTTATTTCTGGCCTTGCCCGGGGGGTTGTCGGACACAAGGTGTGTAACAGGTACATTGTTTCCCTGTATAGATGACCCTTCTGCGTCGATTTGTGTTTTCTGTCGTACCACAATACCTACGTGCTTCCTCCAGGAACACTCGACGTACCACCCAACTTGCATGATTCGTTTGGCCTTGAACAACAAAATTATACTTATAAACAAAATCCAAAATAACCATCTTTATTCGAATGAAATAATGTCACGGAACAAACTCGATTTCATAAAACCATGCGTGATTATAATCAGCTGTGATTATAATGTGGGGTTGTACGGGTGCAATAAATTTCATGGCCTGAAGCTGGGTTCACATTGACGCGAAAACGACGTGAAACGCGCAAAACTCAAACGAGTAATTGAATTTGATTGGCTCCCTTTACGCGCGACAACTTTTGAACCAGTCTCCTAGATTAAAAAATCTAGATATTTACGCGCTTTACGGATCTGCGCGTGGGTTCTACGCAGGCGCAGGCTACATCTCGACGATTACCGCTTTACATCCGTAACTGTTTTACTATTGAATGTTTAACTATTATAAATTGGCTTAGCCGTAATAAAAAAAAAAAAATCAGTAAAATAAAAACTAGTGTTGTCCATGTGAACGGTTTGGCGTTTTTACGCGCTTTACGCGAACCTGTACGGCCTTTGCGTTTTACGAGCTTTACGTCCATTACGCGTCAGTGTGAACCCAGCTTTATTGTAAACGAACTACTGGACGTACAAAGCTCGGGTTGGTCCCAAAAAATCCTCACGTTTGGCATAAATGTAAAAATGTCATAATTATGCTGAACATCTTAGAACCAACGGCGGTTTGAAAATTTCGACATATTACGTCGACAGTAACGCCGAGCTTGGCGAACCAACTGGACCCCAAAATGGGGACTAAAACCAAATTTCAATAATTTTGGTTCATGGAACTAAGGGAAGTCCCAAGTACGGCGGACGGACAAAAATGTTTTTATTCTATTTTGGGATTCTACGTAACTTGAAACGCTTACATCAAATTCACGCGTGGCTTTGAGAAGTCGAGTTGGTCGTTCCATAATAAGATGAAAGAATGGTCGTTTTGGATTTTGTTGATAGGTGCTTCTTTACCTATTTGTTGATGTGTACAAATTTGTTGTTCACAGCCAAAAGGATCGTCCGAATTAGGTGAAAATTGGGAATATTTCGAGGGTCCTACTCAGGTTCAGCGACCATCAGAATGGCAAAAATGACTGGGTGGGGGGGTTCGAGTGTCTGTTATGGAGCGCTAATGGCGAAGGAGACGGTGGGAAAATGCATAGATTATTTATGTAACTCTAATTTCCGAACGTTAGACGTTCTTTGTATATACGTCGAATCTGGTGGTATTTTTGTGGAGTCTGAGTGTGCGCGCGTGCGTGAGTAGGTAGGTAGATAACCGAAAAAACGAACCCCACTAATTCACGGTCAGAACAGGAGACTGTTCACGGTATTACGTGCCCTACGCATTCAGTGACTATGCAGAAGGGGTATCCTGTACAGGAAAATAATAAACCGTTGTGTAATAATTTGCGACTTTTTTCCATTGTGGAAACTGACAACATTTCAGCAACACAGTTTTGTTTGAGGTTTTTAGCGGCATAGTAGGGCAAGAGGAACCTTGTACACGGGTTCACACTTACGAAATTCTTTTCTTGTAACAAGAGTTTGTTTGAAAAGGACGAAGAAATCATTCTCACTCTCTCTGATCTCAACATATCAACTATCGACCGACTGTGTTGTTGATGAATAATATTGATAATTGATTAATGTTTGTATTGAACTGTTTTATCACGACTACTGAAAATTGCAGATTGTGCTTCGCTGCAGGCAGAGCCGGTCACATGTTGCAGGCCTTGTCGTTCATTCACGTCAAAAGACTCACGCCCGCCCCTGCAGTCATTTTACAGGTTTGTTATTCCCCAAATGTGAATATAATTTATTATATTTTATTATGGTCTGATTTCCACGTTTAGTAAATAGAAAATGGGCTATTTGAGCGCATTTTAATTTTAATTTTTTTTTCTTCTTTTTTTCTTTAAATCGAAAATACATTGCTAAAAAAGCTAGCTAGAAAATGAAGTCTGTTCATCATTAGGGATAGGATTCGTATGTATTAACATGTTTTTTCCTAGGCTATATGTATCCATGATTTTCAACTAGATGTGTTCATACTGTCACTATTTGAACCGTTTTAACTTACTATAATTGAACACATTTTCACATATTTCGCTATTAATGCATATTTTCAAATATTTCATTGATTGAAAGACGTACTTTCAAATATTTCATTAAATGAGACCCCAATTTTTCAATTCAACTGTTTTTCAACGTTTTGAAGAACATGGTCATTTGCGGATTGTTGTAAACGGAGCTGTGTTAACAGTATTTTGCATTACGCTGTTCATTGTTGAAACTGATTTTGGCTTGGACACTCCGTTTCTTTAGTGAGAAATGCGCGAAATTCACACGCGAATAGAAATGAAATCTTGTTATCCATACTTGCTAACTTGTTTATTGATTAACAGGTTATCCGTTATAAATTGTTTTAATCATTTCAGGGCATTTTGTCGTCAGGGTTCATTTTGATAGGCCAGATCAGTGAACTGATAGAATTCGTCAGCTTCCTGATTTGGATCTTCTACGGCCTGGCTATGGTCGCCCTGTTGGTCATGAGGAAAACTAAAGCCGACGTCCCACGGCCGTACAGAGTAAGTGGAAACCGACTTGAAAATAGTAGGTACACACCTACCTACTGCTCATTGAACATCGATACTACAATAATATAAGTACTAAAGGCCTAAAAACCTCTGTGCTTGAACGACTGGAATGACGGTGATCCACCATATACATTTTTCACTACTTATCAAGTACTGCTTACCAAGAAATTGTATAATTACC
This sequence comes from Leptopterna dolabrata, assembly GCA_954871275.1. NCBI lineage: Eukaryota > Metazoa > Arthropoda > Insecta > Hemiptera > Miridae > Leptopterna > Leptopterna dolabrata. Next base: position 7,580,408 of record OX940985.1, read on the forward strand.
ATGTACTAACTATCAAGAACATTGATACTTACCAAGACCACTGATACTTACCAAGTACTGCTTATCAAGAACATTGATACTTGCCAAGTACTACTTACCAAGGACACTGATATTGAATTCTACTCATTGAACATCGATACTTGACTAATAAAAGTAATAATGTCTTAAAAACCACTGTGCTTGAACGACTGGAATAACGGCCATCCACCATATACATTTTTTCATCGCAAAACGTGATAACAAGGGTCGAAAATTCGCTATTTCAGTTATTTGATACTGAAAGCCAGTTACAATGAGAGTGAAGGTATGAAACCAAGGGGGAAGACATTCAGCAGGGAAAAACAAAAATTCTAACCAACAACAACCACCTCCTGGTTATTATCTCCGTTAAAAATCAGTAGGTAATTTTATCCACCCGCCAGTCTTTATCTGTGAAGCTTACAACAATGTGATATTGGGAGCCAGTTTTGTTATGGAAACTGGAAAGTCCTTTTGACAAACGTATTTCAACCGCAGATGCCTTGATGCCTTTTGCAATCTTACTCTTGCACCGTTATGCAGTTTATTAATTTTTTATTAATTAGGATTTTCATGTTATCCTGAGCATTTACGGATTTAATTCACCCATGTAATGGGATTCCGATTTGAGACCATTTCAGTGGCTAAATTGTGTTTTGCACCTGCACCGTTGTGCTTTTAAGGAATTTATTAGTATCATTAAGAATTTTTATAGCGGACCACTTTCATATTTTCAATATTAAACCTTTATGTAATCGACCAAAGAATATTGCCCATGTGATACTACAAGCTTCTATGTGAGGGATACATGAATAAGCTTCTATGTGAGGGATACATGAATGTTTAAGCTAAATTTTATACTAAAATATTAATTTTCTACTTGTTGAGACTGAAATATCTTAGTGAAAGATGTTGAATTGACTATTTAATGGCATGAATAAAATAATATATATATTTTTTTAATTCAACCATGACCCTTATCGCGCGCCAAAAATAGATTTTCCATGAGAAACCCACATGCGACGCTAATCACATACCACATTTGGGAGGTTATAAGCGTCAGATCACTAAAAAAATAGATGTAATTTATTAGGTAGTTGCGTACTTATATAAAATCAACTCTACATGGAATATCGAATCTAGTTCTGGGAAATCATTCCCAGGGGGCCCTTGACTCATATGGAGAACAGAACATTTAATTTTTAGGAAATTTATTTGTAGGTGAAAAATGAAGTAGATGTTGGGATGTGACCCTTATTACCCCGTTTTACGGTTGGTACTTTGAACACTAGCTTTTGGCACATTCATCGCGCGCCAATTTGGATGGCTAATAATCTAACTTAGTCTACTTGAGCTTATAGGTACAATTAGTTACAGCTTGTCCAAATTAATTTTGCGTCTCATTCGTATAATCATGTCACCAGGTGCCGACTGTAATCCCGATATTTATTCTCGCTATCGCCGTTGTACTGGCCGTCGTACCCCTCGTCCTGTCGCCCGCCGCGCAGTATTTGGGAGCAGTCGGTTTCATCGGAATCGGCATCCTGGTTTTCTACATTTGCATCTACAAAAGCCGATGCCCTTCTTTCATGGGTTAGTATTGTTGGTAGTACTGTTAGTATCACCAGTCAAGAATAAATTATGATTGATGGACTTTTTTCTAAAATTCTACAACATGCAGTACTTACTTACTTGCATCGATGTTAGCAGGTACTAATTTCATCATTGTTGTCGTGGTATCCTCCCAGAACCACAACCTTGCTATGTGAAATTAAGATCTGGCCAAACAGACTTAGAAGTGGGCGCAGGAGAGCCGAGGGACAGCCTGGGGATCCCCACCATCCTCCACTAGCTGGGGGCTCTGATGGGCTCCCAAGCCTATAAAAACTCTCCTCCTTCGCCTTTCTAGCCATTCTACGCTCTCCTCTAGTCGCTGACTTCTCTCTCTCCTCCTTATCTCGTCTCTCTCCTTACCTAAAAGATCTTGGGCATGGTGGTGATTCGCTCATAACCAAACCAAGCAAATTCATCCTGAAAGACCTCGGGCATGGTGGTGATCCGCTCATAACCAAACCAAGCAGATCCTCCAAAAAGATCCTGGGCATGGTGGTGGTCCGCCCATAACCAAACCAGGCAACGAACCCGAAAAGATTCCGGGCATGGTGGTGATTCGCTCATAACCAAACCGGACAAAACGTTCCAAAAAGATCCCGGGCATGGTGATGGTCTGCCCATAACCAAACCAGGCACATCCTCCCTCAACGCCTCTCGTGGTGGATGTGCGCTCTATCTCATCCATCACAATTTTCAAATCAAATTTATTGATTTGCTCCAAACAGATGTTAGTCCCATTTTAATGGTTCTGTTGGATTTCTGCTAATCCACCGAAACCAATGTGCCCAAAATGCTTGACCGTGTAAGAGTATATGAGAGTATATTATGTTACATTACAGTAAACATTTTTGGTTGACTTGTTACATATTTGGTTGGGTATTTTTAGTTGATTTGTTACCATTTGTTACCACCAGTTGGTAACTTCAAATTTTACCACATCATACATTGTATGTAACATTTGTTATTAATGTTTTCAGACAAGATAACCCGATTCATCCAATGCCTTTGTCAAGTAGTGCCCGCTGAAAAAACTGAAAACCGAGACAACTGATCTGACGTCATTTCTTCCTTATTTACTACGAAGAATTGTGCTTAACTCATCTGTGTACAAATGTTGATCTTCATTACGCAGTTCATGTACATGTACATACTAATAATAAAATGTATTATTGTTAGTTATTAGAAATTCGTCATCCGGTCCGGTTCATCCATTACAGTGGAAGTAAGTTATCGTGTTTCCAAGTTAGTTACTGTGATGAATTTAAATTTATCATCACGGTGGCGTGAAGGAGTGAATAGATGAGAGCGAGGGAATTTCACCTAGGCGGCGGTAATCCACCGATGTAGGTGAGAGGAAGGAAATTCACCTAGGCGGCGGTAATCCACCGATGTAGGTGAGTGGAAGGAATCTCGTCTAGGCGGCGGTAATCCACCGATGTAGGCGAGAGGAAGGAAATTCACCTAGGCGGCGGTAATCCACCGATGTAGGTGAAGGAAGGAAGGTGCTTGTCTAGGCGGCGGATATCCACCGATGTAGACAAGAGGAGAAGGTAGGAGGTGAATTCCCAGAGCGGCGGATACCACCAGGCATCTGGGAGGAGGAAGGTAGAGAGAGAAGAGAGAGCTGGTTAGAGGAAGTGTCGAATGAAGCTAAAGCTCCAGGATCCGGGGTTATATAGGACTTGGAGTCCTCTCCCTCCAGCTCCCTGTTGGGAGCTGGTAGTGGGGCACCAGGTTGTGTCCCCCGGATTCTGTCGCCTGTCTCCCCACTCAGATGTTTATTAGCGGAAGGTAATTTTTACATAGGAATATTGGTGAGAGCTTTAAGGTTGTAGTGGAGTGTTCCCGGGAGGGACTCACGACAGAGGTCCCCCCAGTTCGAACCAATGTTTGAGGTAGCTGAAGGCTCAAGTTGACAGTGGCTGAGGGCTGCGGAAACAAAAAGGGGAGCTGAAGGCGCAAGGATACAGGAGCTGAAGGCTGAAACAAACAATTGCAGAGCTGAAGGCAGAAGAGTGATCGGAGGTGTCTTAAATCTAGGGTGATATACAAGAGGTAGGATAAGTAGACATAAGTAGACATAGGTAGACGTAAGTAGGGCTAAGTAGACAAAAAGTAGACATAAGGAGACATAAGTAGACATAAGTAGATATAAGTAGACGTAAGTAGATGTAAGTAGATGTAAGCAGACGAAATTTGATGATGGGAAACATATGTACAAGGAGGGTGTGATGAAAAATTTGATGAAGTGACAATATTTACAAAGGTGATGAGTTCGATGATGATGATAAGAGGAGTGATAGTTAGATAGTATGGTAGATAGCTAGGTATTTACAGGTGCAAGGTATTTACAGGTAGTATTGACAGGTATGTACAGGTATTTACAATTTTTAGGCACGGTTTCAGGGGAGACAGAATTGAGCGGGGTTGCGAGATCCGCCGTTCCCTGGGTGTGGGTTGTGTGTGGTTGAGTGTATTGAGTGTGTGGGTGTAGTGAAAAGGTGGGTGTAGTGTGTGGTTGGGTGAGGATGATGCCCGCTGCGACGAAGTGGCCACGGCGGGGCTGTGAGGTTCGGTACAGTGCGTGTGGGATAATGAAACACAAGCACTGTCCCGAAATCTCAAGGCCCCGCCGTGATTGCTCAGAGCGGGGCGGGGGACTTGGCCGCCGGGACGCGGGGCGAGGGACGCTCCCGTCGTCTGTTGCGGCGCCCGGACCTTTTCGTCCCGGCGGAAACTATTGTGGATATCCCCGGCGGGGATGGGGGAAGAGAGGGTGTTGTGGGGTCGGTGGGTTGGGGTGTTGGTGGGGTAGAATTTAAAATTGGGGGGTCGAAAATTGAAAAAGGGGGAGGAGCAAGAGGGGGTTGAAATTTGGGGGGCGGGGGTCCGTTGAAGACGGGGGGAGTGATGTTTGGAAGGGGTGGTGGGGGTGGCATGAGTAGGGTGAGACGAAATTGGTGGAGGAGCGGGTCCATAAGGGGATCTATAGGGACGTAAGGGGGGTGTACCCCGGTGGCTTGCGCTGCGCGAAATTCGCGCAGTATGCGCCACTGGGGGTACTTCCACCGCCGGGGCCGGGGAGGGAGTCCGGAAATCCGTTGCGGAAGAAAAGGAAGCGATGTAGTAGGTCCGGGCGAAGGGGGTAGGGGGGAGAGCGGGTCCGGGACGTACACGTCCCGGAGTATCGCCGCCATTTCCGGATCCGAATCGAAATCCGGAAACGGCGACGGGGGAGACTGATTCGGTGGAGAGAGGTGTTGCATTGCAAACAGACGGCGGGAGACTGATAGTGGACGTTGGTTGAGGGAGAACAGGGGCGGGCTTGCAGCGGGCGAAAGGGACGGTGTGGGGTTTCCCGTCCATTAGCAGGGTCGCGGTGGTCGGTGTTGTGCGGATGACTTGAAAGGGCCCGGCATAAAGGGGTTGAAAGGTTTTATGCATGCCGGGCTCTTTCAAGTACATATGCGTGGAAGTGTAAAAGCGTTTTGGGTAAGTGGTGTCGTTTGTCGGTGTTGAGGTGTGTAACGGTTCCCTGTTAATGGACGGGGTGTTGTGTGGAGGGAAAATGTCGGCCGGTAAACGAATGGGGTCTCTGAATGCGTGTTGTGCGGGACTTGTGTTGTCTGAAGGACGGGCGGAAGTGCGGAGGCTAAGTAGAACGTAGGGGAGGGTTTTGGTCCATGAAGGGGAAGTGGCTGATGTGGAGATGGCTTGCTTGAGGACCGAGTGCCACCGCTCTATTTTCCCGTTGGATTGGGGGTGATAAGGAGTGGTGCGGATTTTCTGAATCCCGAGGGAACGGAGCAGGTCGGCACAGTGGGCTGATTCAAATTGCCTCCCCTGATCGACCGTGAGTGTCCGCGGACAACCGTAGCGGCTGATCCATTGATTGAGGAAGGCCGCGGCGACGGCGTCCGCGGTAATGTGGGCGAGTGGGATACACTCTACCCAATTTGTCGCACGGTCGATCATGGTGAGGCAATACCTCTTCCCCTCGGAGGGGGGAAGAGGGCCGACCAGATCCAAGTGGACGTGTTCCCACGGGAGAGAATCGGGGATAGGTTGAGGAGGTACATGGGGGTGAGCCGAGACCTTGAATTGCTGGCACTTCTGGCACCCAAGAACCCAGGTACGTATATCCGTGTTCATATGGGGCCAGAAGTACCGCGTTTTGATGAGGTCCCGGCTCGCCCGAATGCCGGGATGATGGAGGGAGTGGTAATGTAGGAACAACTGCCTCCTCAGCTCCGGTGGGACGTACGGGCGCGGTGTGTCGGCCGATACGTCGCACCAGAGATCGAGGGGAGGCAGCTGCTCCAATTTTGAGGCGGAGATGAGATTGGAAAGTGCGGGATCGGAAGTAGGAGTTTGGTGGTTTTTGAGGGTTTGCGGGGAAGGGAAGGGCAGTAACTCCGCCACCGGCGCAGGGGTGGGGCGGGAGAGCGCGTCGGCGACGCAGTTGTCGGCCCCCGGCAAATAACGAATATCGGACGTGAATTGTCCGATAAATTCGAGTTGCCGGAGGCGACGGGGGGAGGCTGATTTTCGGTTTTGGAGGAGGGCGTGGGTGAGGGGCTTGTGGTCGGTTATGACAGAGAACTGCCTGCCCTCCACGAAGTCACGGAAGTGTTTGATGGCTTCGTGGATGGCGAGGAGTTCTCTGTCAAAGGTGGAGTAATTTTTTTGTGTGGGGGACAGAGTTTTAGAAAAAAAGCCGAGAGGTTGGGGGGTGGCGCCGGTGTGTTGGTGGAGTACTGCCCCGATGGCCCAGTCGGACGCATCTGTGGTGATGGAGAGGGGGGCATGGGGATCGGGATGGGCCAATAGAGCGGCGTCAACTAGGTCCTGTTTGCATTGTTGGAAGGCGGTTGTGAGGGCGGGGGTCCAGGAAATGGGGCGTTTATCGTTTTTCTTTGCCGGTTGTGGGATAGCGTGTATGAGTGGTTGTTGGTGTTGTGCTGCGTGTTTGATGTGTCTACGGTAAAAGTTCAACATACCCAGGAAACGGCGGAGTTCTGAGACAGTGTTGGGTTGTGGGAAATCGGTGAGGGTGTGCACTTTGTCCGGTAGGGGTTTTATTCCTTCGGACGAAACCTGGTGGCCGAGGCAGCGGACGGAGGGTTTGTATGCGGCGGAGAGTTGAGAGCTGTGTGAGCGGTTGCGGGTGGGCCAAAAATTGCGAATTTATACTGACAGTTTTTTTTAAATGTGAATTTAAAATGCAGGACACCGAACTTGACTGGGGCGACACATGAGTTGGTAAGAAGGGAGGAAGGGTAGAAGGTTGGATGAACGTCGGGTTCACCACTGTGATGAATTTAAATTTATCATCACGGTGGCGTGAAGGAGTGAATAGATGAGAGCGAGGGAATTTCACCTAGGCGGCGGTAATCCACCGATGTAGGTGAGAGGAAGGAAATTCACCTAGGCGGCGGTAATCCACCGATGTAGGTGAGTGGAAGGAATCTCGTCTAGGCGGCGGTAATCCACCGATGTAGGCGAGAGGAAGGAAATTCACCTAGGCGGCGGTAATCCACCGATGTAGGTGAAGGAAGGAAGGTGCTTGTCTAGGCGGCGGATATCCACCGATGTAGACAAGAGGAGAAGGTAGGAGGTGAATTCCCAGAGCGGCGGATACCACCAGGCATCTGGGAGGAGGAAGGTAGAGAGAGAAGAGAGAGCTGGTTAGAGGAAGTGTCGAATGAAGCTAAAGCTCCAGGATCCGGGGTTATATAGGACTTGGAGTCCTCTCCCTCCAGCTCCCTGTTGGGAGCTGGTAGTGGGGCACCAGGTTGTGTCCCCCGGATTCTGTCGCCTGTCTCCCCACTCAGATGTTTATTAGCGGAAGGTAATTTTTACATAGGAATATTGGTGAGAGCTTTAAGGTTGTAGTGGAGTGTTCCCGGGAGGGACTCACGACAGTTACCATACAGTGTAACTTCATCTCATGTAAGGGATGGCAGGTTTGCTTTTATACCAAACTTTTGACGTCTTCGGCATATTAGTATAACTTGTGGAGTTCGAACTTGTACTGGCAGTATCGTTGGCCAAAGCTGGTGATCCGGTGGAATTCCCACTTTCGTTTGCGTCATTTTTCTCGTCGGGTTTCCTTTTTCGGAGGAACATGTAATACAACCATTCGGCAGTGCTGAGGATGCTGGCTCCGAGGAACAGACCTGCGGTGCCACCCATGCTTACTGAAAACAAGTGAAAATCGTCATCAGTTGGTCTCATCAAGGATATATATATATCCTGTATATCATTCAAAATCCCTCAGCTCTCCACCCGCTCGTCCAACCTCTTCTCCATACCGTTCTCACCCACAAACTACCACATGAATCGGCCGATGCGCAGGCTTCCCAGGACTGCAAATCGCCTCTTGGACCTCCACCCAGAACTTGACTTCTTCTCATCATCAGTCAATACCTTCAAATCCACAGTGGCATCTTCCCCAACCTTCTAACCTTCAGTGAAAAATATTTTTGACATTTTATGTCTTTACTATGGCACATAACTCAAAAAGTGTGACGTTACGGTACGGTGTGACGAAGAAAGCGTTATGAAAAATTTCTAATGATTTTCACGTACCTACAACCGATTCGTTGCTACGGAACTTTAACTTCGCCAGTTATCATCGTACAAAAATCGTTCACTCTTCTTTTATTTATTACTATCATTGTAAGTCTTCTCATGTAAATGGGTTCTCCCTTAATAAAACAAATATCACATCTCAATATTCGACAGTGTCAGCGAAAGCGAATAGTTACCTAATAGGGATGGGTATCGATAGCCATATCATCGATGATTTTGATTTATCATTTTCAATAATGAACCTATTTAATGGTTTTTGTTTCACTTATACACAGAATCGGAAAATAGAATTTAAAAAAAAAATCTGTCCGTACGCCGTCCGCCATCCATCGTACTTTGCACTTTCCTTGGTTAACATGAACGAAAATTAATTAAATTTGGTTTTTATGTTCCATTTGGGCTCTAGTTGTTTGCGTTACTGTCAGTCATCTCCAAGGTGTAAAAATGGGGGTTGACATTTTAAAAACTCCGTTATCTCGAAAACCTATATTAGAAGGGTACCTACGGTTTTAATGACGTTTTTGAATTGATTCCAAACTTTACGCTTTTTTAGACCACCCAGAGCATTGTACTTCCAGCAGTTCGTTCATAGTAAGGCCCTGAAGTTTGAATTGAAAATTTTCGCCAACATGAATGTGGATCATACTATATACATCCAGCCCAGATATCATTCCTAGGGAGCACCTGATTTTAATCAAGCATGGCTGTATGACATCGAGTTGGTTGTTCCTTGATGTTATTTCATTTGAAGAATGATTGTTATTTTGGATGTTGTTGATAGGTACTTTTTTTAACATGAACAAACGTTACCTATACTCCATGAATAACAAACAAAATTAATGAATCCACCGCATATTTATGAAACTGTAGTAATTGCCTGGCTGGCTCCAATACTACTCGATTTCAAGAGCTTTCCTGGGGGGAGCTCGAGGGTAGATATTGACCACAGAAAACAGTGATCTACACAGGTAAAACAGGGTCATTTGCAGCGGTTTTTTAAATAGTAAAAATTACAGGAAGTGTCAAATTGATGAAATTATAATATATCAGTATTGTAACGTACTTTTTTTTAAATGTACGTCGGTTATGTAGGTAAACAGTTTTTCGAGTAACTACTTACAAAGTGGGGATCTACTATAATTACCGATGTTGAGGTAGTGGGAAAATCGCTAATGCCACTGTTGGGGGGGGGGGGGGGGGTCCGATAGCCAGTGCTGCGTTGTGGTGATCAATTGAAATTGACTTCACCATTAGATCAGGATCGACCATTTCAATTTAGATGGTCGAAACCTCAATATGGTCGTAAAGGCAGTTATGCTGTGTTGGAGTCACAACGAAGAAATACATAAAAATCAACTTACCCACCAAATCCAGTTTGGTGCGAACGACGTTCCTCTTGAACCGCAAAGTTGGCAAACTGTCCATAGCAACGCTTATTCGAGTTCCCTCCACTTCTTCCCTAAAATTGAGATTCAGCTGAATTGTATAAAGTTGGCTTGATGCGGAATTTTCGTCAACAGCAATAAATTATTATTTAAATAATTAACAAATATAGTGCAATTGTGTGGCTCTAATTTCTTTAATTTATTTATACTCATGTTGATAAGAAGTATAATTTATTACGAGGCCACTGATTTTTTCGAGATCATGGTATACTCGGGTTCCAGGCAGCTTGACATACAGTCGCATTCTAAACCCTTTTTCGTGCTCCCTCTCGGCGTTAGCGACCTCAACATTTCTATAACAAATAAATAGCTTCATGAATAAATCCAGATATGATACGTGATAATGGTAGGTATATGGGAACGTTTCTTCAAATAGTTTTTGAATGTTTCTAACCGAGTAAAACCCGAATCCCCCCATTTCATGGGCCACATCGAAGAGAAAAATACTCATCCAAATTGGCACATAGCTTCCTTGATTACAAGATCGTATAGAATCTTAACGCACACAGTATAAGGTAAGAGCGAAAAGAAGAAGAAATTGTGTAGATAATAGGTAGGTAATAGGGCTTAAGTTTTGCGCATGGGATATGGCTACGATTCATGCCACGGTATTCGTATATGAAATTCATTCATTCTTTCTGAGAGAAAGGCCCCACCAAACCTGAGCGAACTGGCGCCTTTGGTTCCTGTGTGGCGAACTGGTACCTCGGATTTGGTTTGCGCGTGCGCAGTGGCGACATGAACCATCCCATCGCCATGAAATTCATAGGGGACCATCTGGAGGCTACATATCCCAACCACCCACCGAATTGAGCGAAATCAGGGGCCGTTGGTTCGTGGGGAATGGATTACATATACCAATCATCCGATTGCGGTGAAATTCACAGGAGACCATCCAGGGCTCATCGGATTTGAATTGAGGGAGTTATGCATGAGGCAAGGATTTGCGGACGGACAAGACGGACACCGAATCAAATTTGTCCAGAAAGCTCTAAAAAGTGAAACGCGAGTGGCGATATTGATTCCTGAGACAAAATTTTCCTCTTCAAAGGTGAAAACAAAGCTTCCACTAAACTCGGAAGCAATAGAATTGATGTATTCCTACGTTTTGGAAGTACTGAGATGAGGAAGCGTGCTGATCAAATGAGGCGAATTCAATGGCTACCCAGTCGATTATTACTGCAATGGCTACCAGATAACCTTGGCATTTCTTTTATAATTATTCTGTGTCTTGCGTTATACTGTACCTATAATATGCAAATAATAAGTTCACGTTCAATTCCATTCTTTTCATTCAGGATTGACATTTTCCATGTTGAATTCTCTAAAGAAATTGATCGATTTACCTTCGTAGATAGGTCTTATATATCTCCTTTTGCCCTCCTTTTTTTCTCTTCGTCCTCCTTCTGTAGTAATACGCACTATGCAACAATAAGAATTCGATATATAAAGAATGGAAATTGAACTTGAATCATTCGTGATGTGCGATATCTGTCAATAGGCGTTTAGTATCGCATATTCTCTTTCGATATGTGCAAGTAAGTACTGTATCGCGCACTTTCTGCGGTATCGGAAAAGTACCAAAAGGCAAATGAACTAAAATTAAAACATTATAGGTACTCAACTAATATCGCACATTTGATGTGTACTTATCGGTTAACGGGAGGCCACTCATTTAACGATTTAAAATTATTTAAATTATTATTTTCTGAATTATTAGTTATCGCTTTCGTTCGTTGTCTGGATGTGTTTTCAGTCAGTGTCGAATGATGGCAAACGTGGAACGTGTGGCAGGCGGTACCAAGTTGGGTAAAGACGCGATTTTTTACAATTCTTTCAAATTTGTTTTACAAAAAAAGCTGAAGGTTGTTTTGGACTTCTGAATAGATTAGTGGAATGCTTTGTCAAGCGATCTGGATGCTCGCTGGCGCTCGCATCTCAAAAATGATAAACAATCCCAGAAACTATCCCGTGAATGAGCAGGTTGTTTGGGACTTCTGAATAGATGAGTGGCCTCCCGTTAACCGATAAGTACCTTTCTTTCGGTACCTACCTACTATTATCGAGGGGTTACCGACCTACTATTATTCGGTACCTTTTTGATACTCGCTGAGGTTCAGTCCAGATTGAGTAGTTCCAGTCAGGAGCGTATCCTAGCGACTAGACGATTTGTCGACGAAATCCCATAATATAACTTGCATGGAGAAGATTTAAGTATCTTGGTGAATTTTCATTTGAACTTGATTAGGGGGGGGGGGGGGGGGTCAAACTTGTCGTTCTTTTTATTTTTTCCTTGTACGTTGTATCTATTAATTCTATAGAAAATTACCACATTTTTTTATTCAACATAGGTATTATATTTGAATATTTTTACATTTCGTGGAGTAAATTGTGTAGGTAGGTACCTACATATTGCAGGTAGATGTATCTTCTGTAAAAAATAATGATAAATTATACTGATAAGCAGCTTTTTGTTTAATAATTTTTTAGTTGCCCACTCGAAAATAAAGTAAGTAGGTACCCTTTTGAGTATTCGACAGTATCGACCAATTCTTTCGAAATCGATATCTGAGTTGCTGTCGAATGTTTTCTAGTATCGCACGTCACTTATGAGAATAACGCAAGGCTCAGAATTTATTATACATGACGTGATTTCTATGTTGCCTGGTAACCGCTGGCGCTCGGTTGCAGTACATAATATTAATAATAATTATGAGGACATTGATGCCACCAAAGCAGTAATTATTGCTCCAACTCAATAATCGTTCGAACAAAATTAGTAGCTGCCCCAGCAAAATTGGTTTGGGCAGTTATTAAGCTAGAACGATCAATATTGTTATTGAAACTATAATCAATAAGATTGAACTGGTCATCAATGGGGTATGTGCATAGATCACAAAAGCGATTTATATAATTTTTCAATGAAAATAGATTCCATTCTCAGAAGTTTGACACCAACCGCATTGTCATACGATGTGTAGTTCTTTTTCTGTGATTTTTCGAAGTTTCAACAAATTCTGACGTCACAGTAGGCAGACGGGTCCCGCCCAGGGGAGAGGGGTGCAATGACGTCAGAATTACGGGTATCATTGAAAAATCATAGAAAAGAACTACTTAAAACTACTTCAAAATTCTCAGAATGGAATCGACTTTTACTTAAAATAAATAAATAAATAAAATAAATACGTGCTCATAGGTAACCCATTTGTTTGGAACGATTATTACCTAATTTAACTGGAAAATGGTATCAGACCTTTCGTAGCACCTGTCATGAACTGTCATTTGAAAATCAGATATTACCTGCATGTTTTGTGAGACAGGCGAGGCCTTCGATTCCACAAGTTTTAACTCCTTCTGAAAAATTACCAAAGACAAATCAATTTCGTTTTCTCTGACAGTCGAAGGTGCCACCTCAGTGCTTATTGGCTGAAGCTGACAACTTGTTAGGTAACTCTGGCTGATCATCACATTGGAATTTGATTAAAGCACAGTTATTTATTTAATAACTATTAATAAGTTAATAGTTATAATTGTTATGTATTGAGATTGAAGCAGCTGTGAAAGGAAACGATATGGGGCTTACGAAGTTTAGGGATGTGATGATGTGTACAGTTACATAATTTGATTCCAAGTGCCGTTCGGCAATCCACGACGCATGCGCTGTAGCTGTAGTGTTGGTAAATTTGAAGGATATTTTCTTCCGGAAAGCGGCAGTTCCTTTGTTGAACGGACACCTCTTTGAGCAAAGGGTCGTTTTCAATTTCCACAACCTAGAAACGAACGCTTTCGCCTCATTTGTCAATTTTTCAAGCAAATTCATTTTGTTAAGTTCAGGATTATATTTCGTAGAAGGAAGATTTGGGAGTGCCATAGCCAAGAATGGGCACCAGTTCGTTGCATCCTATAAATTCATATTTTCGAACCAAATCCAAAACTCTATTATTTTATGAAAGAGCTTTTGGAGGTACTACATAGCAGTAACCGTTGGACCTTTTATTGAACTTCCTTCATTTTACGGCGATTTCTTAATGGCTTCATAGGGTTTGGTGGACTATGAGAACCCTGCAAATCATTAATTACTGAATGGCTTATTATGGAAATTCCAGTCATATAGGTACTTAGAAAGTAATAATTTAGAAAATGAAATCATAGTAAGAAAACTAGATACCAGTCAGATGCTAAAAACCAAACGCCCTTCTTGATACCCTGACAGGATTCAGCCAAAATTTGGCTGTATCCTGATTTGATCCAGCAGCCAACTATTTCTGCCAAGCAAATCTTGTAGTTGAAGAAATAGATGTAGAAGGAAAAATAGACTCTTAGATGTGAACTCAGTCCGTCTGCTAGCTCAAATCAACAGGAAAGGGAAGGCATCCTTGCAAGGTGGGCCCAGGTAGAGGATTAGAGGGCTAACAATAGGCCCTGTTGTTATAGTGATTTTCCCAGATGCCGTTCGATCTAATGATCCGATCTTCAATCTGAAAGCGGATTTGAATTCTTCGATTTTTTCCTACAAAAGTACTAGTTGCTTTTTTTTTTAAAGGTTGAAATTAAGTAAAATAATTTCAGGAACTCCATGAAAAAAAATTTTAAAATTCAAAACTGAATGTCCGCACTTGTGGTTGTTTATAACGATTACAGAACATTTTACAGATTGAAAATCGGTTGACCCGTTCAAGAGATAAACCGAATATTGGATTGGCTCATTTTGAAGCACAACGTGGTGGCGGTTCTTGGAACTAAACCCGGGAAATTTACCCTTAACTGAGTGGTCGTGGAATCAGTAGGTACAACTGTACTCACGTGAAGAACCATATCGAAAATGAGTCCCCAGTTGAGAAATATTTTTTCTTCTTGCGGGTGGTTGAGGTTAGGCACGTCCTCGGATGAATGAATGAAGAGCTATATTGGGTCAAGGATACGAAAGGCCCATGAATGCAATGACGATCATTGAGTACATAAATTACTGAATAGCAAATTTTTCAATTCGAACGTTGCTTTACCTTCGTTGCCTCAAAAACGGTAAGTTGTATCTTTCCAGGTCCGGTTTGACTGTTTGAAACGAGTGGCAGCTTTTCTACTCCCTGAATCCTTGGAACCAGCGTTTTTTGTAAATGGACGATAAATGGGATAGGTAAAACATAAGGGAAAAAAATATAACTTACGGCGCCGTGTGTAGAGAATTGAGAGAAAAGCACACTCCGATTTCAGTTTTTACTGGTAAGAAATGAAGACAGCAATTGAATGCAGCTCCGTTCCAGGCGCAATCCCCTAAAAGGTCTTCACATGGAGCTCGCACCTGGATTGAAAACTATTTATATTATACGAGAATACGAATATTTGGAGCAAAGTCGTCGAATCGGCTGCAAAATCACCGATATATTCATGATTCGGTGTATATAGCAACCAGTCTGTATTCACAGTCCATAGGCTGTCAAGGTTTGGTTGTAGCTGAATAGGTACTGTTTGGTATTAGAAGAATTCTTCTATTGAAGAGGTATTTACAAGTTCTTCATAAAATGAATTAAAAAGTGTCTGAAGAACCTGAGAAATCCTCAGTACCAACCTGAGAAATAATACTACTGAAATCATCAGTACAGTTAACAGTTACTCCGCAGTGGGCCGAGCACGAGTTGCAGGTTCCGTCGAAGAACGTGATGTCCCTCACGAAGAAATCCAAATTCATGTTGCGATCTTCTCCGTACAACCTTACCAAACGACAGTAACACGAATAAGAAATGCTGACAATTCCATAGTCCACCTCGAAACGAGATAGAAATTAGTAATACATATACCCTAAACCGGGGTACTTTGGTACAGGTTCTGCATATTTGGTACTGTATATCCCTCATTTTCGAAGATACTTCCAAAATTCTTGGACCAAACGATAGGTACTCATCTCAGCTTTAAATTGTCAGCTGAAAGGGCCTGCTATCTTTAATAGGGGGTGGGGGGGTGGCACTTTTTTTTTTATTAATCTTACCCCGTCATCCGGGGTTACTTTGATCACGAGTGATTCTCGCCTCAAAAACGCTTGCTTGCGGGTTTTGATCAAAGAAACCCCTTCGAATAAGCAGCCTGACTTTAAAAAAAATGATTTCCGACCAAAAAAAATTTTTTTTTGATCGGAAATGAGTTTAATCTTTTCTGAAACAATGAATAAAACATTCACATAAAAAAAAGAACTTTATTTCAAAATATCAAGCCTTCTTAGGTACATAGTGGCTCAGTCTGTATAATCACAGTTGCACGTTTCTTTTAAGTACTTAGGTATCACAAATTTTTAAACAAGATAAGGCACTTAGATAAAAATTCAGTCAAACTTAATAGGTAGGTACCTACAAAAAACTCAGTTTAAACCTAATGAAACTAGGGAAACATACTCAAATGAACTAGAACACTGTCTAAAAATTAAAATCACATGAAATAATCACATTTTAAACAAAAATGTGGTCCTTTGTAGGTAGGTAGGTACACAATTTAAATGGTAGGCACGTAGGTATCTTCTCATGGTTTAGTGTCTGCTGAGAAGGCATTATGATGGCCAGCGATGGGCTTTGGCACTTGAATTTTCTGGACGTTTTTGAACCAGAGCTTGTCGTCATATTTATGTTGGCCAGGTCCACCATTTTCCTTTTTTCTGCATACAGGTAACCTCGAACTCGCCGGCATCTTGAGCCACAACTCTGCCTGGGTACCTGCGACCCTGATAGGTCACAACAACAAAATCCCCAACAGCCACAGATCGATCTCCAGTTGTGTCAGCAGGTGGTGATGAAGGAGCTGTTTGATACACTGGGGACGCATGGTCCTCGTCTTCTGAGGATGAAAAATTTGGCAAGCTGTCATCGCTTTCAGCATATGGAACACTTCGTGAGCTTGATGCTGAGGATGACACAGAGACGCTTCTGACACGCTTCTGCTTCTTTGGCTTCAACATTTTGTCCTTTCCAACTGCCCCTTTCTTCTTCTTGTTCTCAGGAACGGTTGGAGGTTTTCTGCCTTCCTGGCAAGGACCTGTTGCACAGAAAACACGAAAACTTGATGATCAATGTTACCCCATCAAGTGCACTTTTTTTACATTATGATTCATAGAAAATCATTGAAATGAGCTAGAGACATGGAACAAAAAAGAAAATGTAGCCAAATACATTTGGAACAAAAATATTACTCACATAGATCGATGGGAAATACAGGGGCCGCACGCCAGAGGAGGTTTTGACGTAGATTCCCAAACAGCTGTTATCAGCTGTTGCAAAGCATAGCGTTCCACTCTCCAGTGTTGCCAACGAAACTAAAACCAGCAACTGCATTGCACTCTATGGGTAACTCTTGTAACAATAAGACCAGCTGAGGGTCGCTGGGACCAGAATTGAGCCCGCCAGAACGATTTGAATTTTAAAAACGTGATTTACTACAGTTACCCCGGAAGATCAAAGTAACCCCAGTTTACGGTAATAATTATCACTTTGGATTTCGGTATTTTTCGGTCCTCACACTGACCAACATTGGGATGTTTTTAATGAATGTAGCACATAAAAAGGGATTTAGAATGCAATTTCTTGCTGTAGACTTGCAGTTCGGTATATATTCCACAAGTGAATACCAAGTAAACATAGGCATACCTAAATGCTCGAGTAATATATTACCTACACTTGTGAACATTCGAACTTACGATGTTCCTGCATCGAATATCTTGTCGGGGGCTTCATGTTCACATATCGTGATTGACGGGAAGGTCGTGTCCCACTCCAAGTAAGAAGTTTCCACGCCGAAATTGACGGCGTTGTATTGGAAATTGTACCACGAGGCCATCAGTAAGTAATAAGTCAAGTAAACGGCCAAGGAGCAGACTCCTCCCCAGAATATTCTACGGCATTCGATAAGAATAAAGACAAAAAAAACCAGTCATGCAGCATGACTTAATGAGCGAATTTCCAAAGAAATATTCGAATTAATGGCTATGGTTTTGAATAAAGGAAAACTTCGGTCTAAATTTGGGTTTCTATGTATATTCTCTTCGTATTTATTTTAATTTGTACGTTTTGTCCATCCTGATTCTACCGTTTGTTTATTACGTAATTATACTAAGTGCTTATTTATTTGATCGCTGTGGGTTCATATTAGGTAGGATAGGGTAGTTAGGACTTTTGACTTATCTACTCAAGAGAGTGCAGTAGGTAAAGGAGTTGTTATAGAAAATCATGAGTGCTTCAAGTGCAGGTTGTTTTTCATGCAGGCTCAATCTTGAAATAAACTATGAAGGAAGGATGTGGTTTCTGGAAGGATCACTTGGAAAAACATGTGGGTGCTACGTTGAAATATTGTTCTATTCTAGTATTCAACATTGAGTGGACCTGAAACTGCTTGAGAATTATTGGAATCGAAAGTTGCCTGTACGGATACATCGCAACTTTCCATTCCACGTTATGGTTCACGATGTAAACAGGACCAATGGTGCAGTATACCTAAGCACCTCTCATGTGATTTCCATATCTGACCACTCTAAGGGGGTGGGGGTAAGAGTTTAAAGATTATCCTAGTTTTGGGTAATTTTTGCGCACTTTAAATGCTCTAATTTAAGAACGGATTTAGATATCTAAAATCCGATTTCACCATCGTGTTCAGCGTGCAAAAAACCTTTAAAATGAGGGGTCACTTGTTAGAAAATAACATTTTGGGGATTTTTGGGTAATTTTTGCGCACTTTAAATGCTCTAATTTGAGAACGAATCAAGATATCTAAAATCCGATTCCACCTTCGTGTTCAGCGTGCAAAAACCTTTAAAATGAGGGGGTCACTTGTTGGAAAATAACATTTTGGGGATTTTTGGGTAATTTTTGCGCACTTTAAATGCGCCAAAACCCTCCTTAGAGTAGGCCAATTTCGCCCATCTTCGAACTTAGCCTTTCGATTGCCAAGATAGATTTTTTGTGCAAATTTGAGCTGTTTATCTCAATTCTATCGAGAGTTATCGTCTGGAGTGACACACATATATATATATACATATAAAAAAGTGTTAAATTTCAGGAATCGTTTTAGAATGGTCTGAAACGGATTTCTATGAAGAAAATTTCCAAAATTTATATTATTTAAATTTCGAAGCCATTGCAATAGCTTCATTTTCTTTGAAAATTCGCTAAAAATGGATCCATATACCACCTATAGACAAATAGGTTGAAATAATAGCAAAGTTCATCTAATTTTCAGCAGGAATATTATACAGCAAAGGAAACAAGCCTCCAAGACTAATTAAAATCAACTTTCTCTATTAAAACCGACATTCTTAACCTTTAAACTTGACAAAGGGGATCTGAAAATCAAATTTTCACCCGATTTCACACGAGAAAATTTGTTTTTACCAACAATTGCGCGGTATTTCGGATTGGGAATCAGCCTGATTACCTTTCAGTGAAATGCCTTCCGGGTTCAGTGATGTAGCGAAGCCCATGGATACCGGTGTTGTCGAAGTAATACTTAGTTCGAGAGAGAAGTCCTTTCAACGCCTTCATGCTCCCAACTGAATGTATTTCGACATTAGCGTCACAGTTCGTACGATAATGGAGGAAACCTTTTAGGCCCTAAACGCTCATCTGAGTCAATTAATGTACAAAAGATCGATACCACACGATTAATATGATCAGAAAGTGCTTCGGAATGTAGAAAATACGAGTATATTCCTGGATCATGATAGTGCTGGGTAAATGGATTTCGTACATTATCTATATCTAAATTCTAAAATACTCATATCTTTATCAATCATTATGAAGTGCCCAGAAAACGAGTTTTGTTACTTTGACCGTAAGGTTTGACATAGACAGGCAACAATTAAAACAAAGTTTTTGTTATTTGTTATCGTTAGCTTAAATATTAATAAGATAAGCTTAGATATTAATAATTGATATACATACATTGAATTAAAGGACATCGAAAAGTGCATAAAGTTTCAGATCATTTAGGTGCTAATATAATACTGGTTGTCCCACGAGACCCCCCTCCCATTTTCCGTAGGAAGCGAGTGGGAACAAAATTTCAAAAGGTAACTCGTCATCTTTTTTTAACTTAGATCTCAAATCAAAAATCAAAGTTTTATAAAATATTGTTAGAAAAGTGTGAAATTTTGACTCCAACCATGTTTTTTCGAATGACCGGCTCCATTTTTCACTGCAAATTCGGATTTAGCTTCGTAAAATTGAATGAATAAATGACCCGTAAAATTTTATGAATCAAATTTTTGAGTGCGCAAAATGTGTGAAACCATGTTTTCTGAATGTCACTCACATAGTACATGCGATACCTGATTTTGGGAACTTTTTGGCGCCGAATCACCTGGTAATGTCAATTTTTTTTAAATTCACGAACGAGACAAATGGAACAAACATTTCATGAAAATTTGAAAAATAGCGATTCACGATCGTGGTGAATGCATTTTTCGAAAAACGATGCCGCATCGCTTCGACCATTGCGATCATTGAATGGGTTGAATAATGAACTACAAGAGCACAAGGGCAAGCGAGCGTGTTGAAGGGCAAGCTCGAAATAACGACCCAAGTTTCATTCTGAAAAGAGCGATGAAATTTCACATTTTTCAACATTTTCATGAAATTGTTGGTCCATAATCATGGACCATCACGTGATTAAGCACGAAAAAAATTCCCCAATACAAATCATGTATCACTGTAGTATTTGAATACACCCGAAAATAATTTCGTGTTTTTCGAACATTTTTGCACACTCGAAAATTTCAGTGACGGGTCATCTTTTATGAAATTATACGTAAAATCCAAATCTGCAATAAAAAATGCGTGACCATTCGGCAAAGTTTGTGCCGAAATTTCAACATGTTGATAGGTAGTTTATATTCGGTTTGTTTTATTTTATTTATATATATACAGTTTGTTTTTATTGTATATTATATATATATATATATATATATATATATATATAATAGTTTATATTACGTATATAATATAATATAATATAGGTAATATAATATAATATAATATAATATAATATATATAATAATATAAACTATATTATATAATATAGTTTATATTATTATATATATAGTTAGTACAGTTTAGATTCTGGATTTGATCTACGTAAAAAAAAAACATCATGAGACTGAAATTATTTTCTGTTACGCTTCCTGAGGAAGCGTAACTTCCGTCGCACCGTGTGCAGTTAGGTCAACTATTGATGGCGAAAAATACCCCTAAAAACCACACTCCAGTCAATGAAATCGACCTCCAGGCGATTTGACACTTCTTTATCACTCTGGTTTATTGAAAATGAGTATGTTTCAGGTATAAATGTAAAGGTTGGGGTTGCAATAAGGGGGGGGGGGGGATCTAGGTAACTACCAGCTACCAGATATATTGAAAAATGAAAACGTAGAAAGTGTAGCGATCTTGATTAGTTGTGGAGATGAGGAACAGTTGATCGGAGTTCCTCAACTCGAAAATAGTACTGGACTCTTGCAAGCCCAGGCGGTATTTGGAGCCATTCAAGAGTGGGGTCAGCAGACAAAATTCAAGCAATGTGCTTTGACATCACAGCTGCAAATACTGGTCGGATTAGGAGGGCTTGTGTTTTGCTGGAGCAATTATTGCAAAAAGAACTTTTGTACTTAGCATGCCGTCATCATATTTTGGAAATTATTTTGAAAGCCGTGTTTGATAGCAACATATTTAGGCTCGACCACTGGTCCTGAACCTAGCGTTTTCAAAAAATTTCAAGTTGGGGGGCCTAAGTTCGACCAAACTAAATACAAAACTAATCTACATGATGATAATACGAGTATTAGATGCAAAATTAGTAAGATTAATCAAGTTTCACTTTTTTCAATGGATCCCTAGAGGTCGATTTCATTGACTGGAGTGTGGTTTTTAGGGGTATGCATAAAAAGGCACATTTGCTGAAACGGACCACGTTTTGAGATGGGAAAAGCTGAATAACATAAAATCTATAGGATCTAGCGAAAAAAGTATTGGAGTAAACGTTGAAGGAGATAACATGTCAAATAAAATAAGACCAATTTCAAGACTCTAGGAAAAATGGTTACTATGTTACGAGGAAAGAAATAATATTTTTATGAAAAAAAGTGAATTTTTCTAAACTTCAACCTCGATGCAGCACGGGTTAATGTTATTCGATCGACCTAAAACATTTGGGAATCTCATTTTCTAGTCAAATGGCACCTTTCAGGGGGTTGCCACGATTGAATTTCGAAAGTTGACTTTTTGTGACCACAAGGCAATAGGCAAAATTTTTTTTGAGAAAATCACTTCTGGCAACCCCCTAAAAGGTGCCATTTGACTAGAAAATGAGATTCGCAAAGTTTTAGGTCGATCGGAAAACGTTAACCCGTGCCGCATTGAGGTTGAAGATCAGAAAAACTCACTTTGTTTCATAAAAATACTCTTCCTTTCCTCATATTAACATAGTATCTATTTGTCCTAGAGACTTGACATTGGTCTCATTTTATTGAAAATGTTATCTTCTTCAACTTTTACTCCCACAATTGTTTCGCTACATCCTATAGATTTTATGTTATTCAGCTTTTCCCATCTCAAAACGTGGTCCGTTTCAGCAAATGTGCCTTTTTACGCATACCCCTAAAAACCACACTCCAGTCAATGAAATCGACCTCCAGGCGAATTGACACTTCTTTATCACTCTGGTTTATTGAAAATGAGTATGTTTCAGGTATAAATGTAAAGGTTGAGGCTGCAATAAGGGTGGGGGGGGGGGATCCAGGTAACTACCAGCTACCAGATATATTGAAAAATGAAAACGTAGAAAGAGTAGCGATCTTGATTAGTTGTGGAGATGAGGAACAGTTGATCGGAGTTCCTCAACTCGAAAATAGTACTGGACTCTTGCAAGCCCAGGCGGTATTTGGAGCCATTCAAGAGTGGGGTGCAGCAGACAAAATTCAAGCAATGAGCTTTGACACCACAGCTGCAAATACTGGTCGGGTTAGGGGGGCTTGTGTTTTGCTGGAGCAATTATTGCAAAAAGAACTTTTGTACTTAGCATGCCGACATCATATTTTGGAAATTATTTTGAAAGCCGTGTTTGATAGCAACATAGGCTCGACCACTGGTCCTGAACCTAGCGTTTTCAAAAAATTTCAAGTTGGGGGGCCTAAGTTCGACCAAAATAAATACAAAACTAGTCTACATGATGATAATACGAGTATTAGATGCAAAATTAGTAACATTAATCAAGTTCACTTTTTTTAATGGATCCCTAGAGGTCGATTTCATTGACTGGAGTGTGGTTTTTAGGGGTATGCATAAAAAGGCACATTTGCTGAAACGGACCACGTTTTGAGATGGGAAAAGCTGAATAAGATAAAATCTATAGGATCTAGCGAAAAAAGTATTGGAGTAAACGTTGAAGAAGATAACATGTCAAATGAAATAAGACCAATTTCAAGTCTCTAGGACAAATGGTTACTATGTTATGAGGAAAGAAATAATATTTTTATGAAAAAAAATGAGTTTTTCTAAACTTCAACTTCGATGCGGCACGGGTTAATGTTATTCGATCGACCTAAAACTTTGGGAATCTCATTTTCTAGTCAATTGGCACCTTTTAGGGGGTTGCCACGATTGAATTTCGAAAGTTGACTTTTTGTGACCACAAGGCAATAGGCAAAATTTTTTTTGAGAAAATCACTTCTGGCAACCCCCTAAAAGGTGCCATTTGACTAGAAAATGAGATTCGCAAAGTTTTAGGTCGATTGGATAACGTTAACCCGTGCCGCATTGAGGTTGAAGATAAGAAAAACTCACTTTGTTTCATAAAAATACTCTTCTTTTCCTCATAACATAGTAACCATTTGTCCTAGAGACTTGACATTGTTCTCATTGTATTGAAAATGTTATCTTCTTCAACTTTTCCTTCGATAATGTTTTCGCTACATCCTGTAGATTTTATGTTATTCAGCTTTTCCCATCTCAAAACGTGGTTCGTTTCAGCAAATGTGCCTTTTTACGCATACCCCTAAAAACCACACTCCAGTCAATGCAATCGACCTCCAGGCGATTTGACACTTCTTTATCACTCTGGTTTATTGAAAATGAGTATGTTTCAGGTATAAATGTAAAGGTTGTGGCTGCAATAAGGGGGGGGGGGGGGGATCTAGGTAACTACCAGCTACCAGATATATTGATAAATGAAAACGTAGAAAGAGTAGCGATCTTGATTAGTTGTGGAGATGAGGAACAGTTGATCGGAGTTCCTCAACTCGAAAATAGTACTGGACTCTTGCAAGCCCAGGCGGTATTTGGAGCCATTCAAGAGTGGGGTGCAGCAGACAAAATTCAAGCAATGTGCTTTGACACGACAGATGCAAATACAGGTCGGGTTAGGGGGGCTTGTGTTTTGCTGGAGCAATTATTGCAAAAAGAACTTTTGTACTTAGCATGCCGTCATCATATTTTGGAAATTATTTTGAAAGCCGTGTTTGATAGCAAGATAGGCTCGAACACTGGTCCTGAACCTAGCGTTTTCAAAAATTTCAAGTTGGGTGGCCTAAGTTCGACCAAACTAAATACAAAACTAGTCTACATGATGATAATACGAGTATTAGATGCAAAATTAGTAACATTAATCAAGTTTCACTTTTTTTATAGGATGCCTAGAGGTCGATTTCATTGACTGGAGTGTGGTTTTTAGGGGTATGCATAAAAAGGCACATTTGCTGAAACGGACCGAGTTTTGAGATGGGAAAAGCTGAATAACATAAAATCTATAGGATCCAGCGAAAAAAGTATTGGAGTAAAAGTTGAAGAAGATAACATGTCAAATAAAATAAGACCAATTTCAAGTCTCTAGGACAAATGGTTACTATGTTATGAGGAAAGAAATAATATTTTTATGAAAAAAAGTGAATTTTTCTAAACTTCAACCTCGATGCGGCACGGTTATACCTGTCGAGCGGAAAACGAGGAGATGGCTATGTGAGAGAATGTTATAGTGTCCATGAGGCAATGGAATTGATAACTAAAAACTAACTACGCACTTACAACAACCATCGAAATTCGGCAGGCGCCCCTACCGGCGGGCGCCAAATCTCCAAATCTCGCTGGGAAACTTCCCGCGGAAGCGAAATTCAGCGCACTCTCGTGGTTGGGGGTGCTACTGGCCTTCCCGTCCCGCGTCCCCTTAATAAGCAAATATTTGAAAGAAGTACGCAAATTTTGTAGCTCCCCCCCCCCCCCCCCCCCCCCCCCCCCCACCACCGCCACTTGAAGTATCAGAGAGGGGCGATTAATGCCCTAGGATTGTTTCCACCACCATGTCTTATCTGGCCTAGTAGTCGTCGGCCTAAACTCGAAGGTTGAATATCGGTCTTGCCCCTTTGCTTGATGAGTGCGCTTCTTACAACTCGTACATACATACAACTCATACATCCCTTCTTCTTCTTACAACTTCTTACAACTCATACATCCCTTTCGTTGGGTGTAGATATATTTTTGACGTGTTTTTTCTCCTCGCAGGATGCTGCCCGCGTCATGACTGACATTATGAAGAAAGACCCGGACGAGGTTCGCTTCACCGTCTGCGCTTTAACGCCCAGCGAATAAACGCTTAACCGCAACCTCCTACTCGTATACATTTTTCACACTTTTGTATCCAGGAGGAAATATGTTTTTCGTTTGATACTGAAATTGCGTTTTTTTGAATTGTGATAAAACCACTTATGGGAACATGTAAACTCGCCTTTGCTCCTGCTTCAAGTTTTCTATCCTCTTGGTGCACTTCAATAAATTAAACTTCGTTGCATTTACGCATTAATGTCTGTTGTTCTTATTTGCTCACCTTTCTGTTTCGCTCCTTGGATGGTAAAGAGATGGTTTTGATGAAATTTGGGAACACCTGGTGATTTGTCGGACGGTATTTTAATAGTAAATCCCAACCCTTGTAGACATTGCTGTATCTTCACCAGATTTGGCCCAAATTTTGGGTAGTTGAGAGCATGGCCTCAGATGGTTCTGAAATATTGTTTCAGTATAACTGCGTAGTTCTGGACAATAAGTGGTGTTGGTAATTCAAAAATATATTATGAAGAGACAAAAAAGTACTCACGAATCAGTGTAATATTTATATTTATGACCTAGGTAGGTATTTTCTTGCAGGAAATGAATTACCATTTATTACTGACACTGCTAGTGATTTTTGAATTCTTCATTAATTTAATAGACTTCGGTTTGTTAATTTAGTTAATCTAATATTTGTGTAATATTTGTTGAAAACCTGCAAATTATTCCATGACGGGTTATCATTTTCAATACAGTAGAAAATTATTACCGTTCCGTTTGCAATAACCTTGAATGCGCATAACGATACTTACCGTGAGCTGAACATCGAGGGTTCGGGAAACCTATCATCAAATTGCCTAGAGGTCGATTTCATTGACTGGAGTGTGGTTTTTAGGGGTATGCGTAAAAAGGTACATTTGCTGAAACGGACCACGTTTTGAGATGGGAAAAGCTGAATAACATAAAATCTATAAGATCTAGCGAAAAAATTATTGAAGAGAGATTGGGGATTGATTGAGAAGTTGAAGAAGATAACATTTCAAATAACATAAGACCAATTTCAAGTCTCTAGGACAAATGGTTACTATGTTATGAGGGAAAAAAGAGTATTTTTATGAAACAAAGTGAGTTTTTCTGATCTTCAACCTCAATGCGGCACGGGTTAACGTTATCCGATCGACCTAAAACTTTGCGAATCTCATTTTCTAGTCAAATGGCACCTTTTAGGGGGTTGCCACGATTGAATTTCGAAAGTTGACTTTGTGACCACCCTAGTAGGGGGTGGTCACAAGGCAATAGGCAAATTTTTTTTTGGGAAAATCACTTCTGGCAACCCCCTAAAAGGTGCCATTTGACTAGAAAATGAGATTCGCAAAGTTTTAGGTCGATCGGATAACGTTAACCCGTGCTGCATTGAGGTTGAAGATCAGAAAAACTCACTTTGTTTCATAAAAATACTCTTTTTTTTTCCTCATAACATAGTAACCATTTGTCCTAGAGACTTGAAATTGGTCTCATTTTATTTAAAATGTTATCTTCTTCAACTTTTACTTCCATAATTTTTTCGCTACATCCTGTAGATTTTATGTTATTCAGCTTTTCCGATCTCAAAACGTGGTCCGTTTCAGCAAATAATGTGCCTTTTTACGCATACCCCTCTAAAAACCACACTCCAGTCTATGAAATCGACCTCCAGGCATTTGACACTTCTTTATCACTCTGGTTTATTGAAAATGAGTATGTTTCAGGTATAAATGTAAAGGTTGAGGCAGTAATAGGGGGGGGTGGGGGGGATCTAGGTAATGAAGGGTATTTATTATTATTTTACATGATGATAATACGAGTATTAGACGCAAAATTAGTAACATTAATCAAGTTTCACTTTTTTTAATGGAACATTTGGAAACCCTGCAGCCCAGAGAGGATTACAAAGAGTTTCTTCAACTTTGTTTAGTGTTTATAGGGCTTCATCCCCAAAACTTTTCTTTTAAAGCACCTGGTGCTATTTATCACGCCAGGTGGATGGCCAAAGCAATTTACTGCCTCAAAATTTATCTTTTTAGAGATCAATTGTTATTAACTCAAAAAGAAATGAAAGGAATAGAAGAAATTTGTGTTTTTATAATAAATATTTACGCCAAGGCATGGTTCAATGCCCCCAAACCTGCTTTGGCCCCTAAACAAGATCTGGAAATGTTGAAAGCATTAGTAGAGTATAGGAAAATTGACACAGAAATAGCAGATAAGGCTTTGTCAAAATTAGTAAACCATCTGTGGTACCTCAGCTCAGAGAAAATAGCGTTCTCGTTTTTCGACCACACTTTAGACGACAACATTAAAAAAAGTATGGCCATGAAATTATGAAATTATTTTCCCTAGGTGAACCCGATAATGAACCCGATACATGCTCATGGAACAAAAATCCTCATTATTTGCATGCTAAAAACATAGTGAACGGTTTAAGGGTAGTCAACGACACTGCTGAAAGAGGAGTGAAATTGATACAAGACTTCAACAGTTGCTTGACAAAAGACGAAGGACAGCGCCAATTTGTATTACAAGTTGTGTCAAAATGTAGGAAAATTTACCCTGATGTCGATAAAGCCTCACTATCTAAGCCATTAATGTAGTTCTAAATTCAGTGGTGTTTGAATAGATATATTGTGTTGTAAAATAAGTTCCAGGCTATTATTTTCTATACAAAAAACTTTCAATTTGTATTATTAAAACACTTTTCACATAATTTTTATTGTTTTTTGTGAATTTCATAGCACCCACCACCCACCTATCTCCCCCCTACCCCCTCCATATATTATATATTAGATTCAAATGTATCAATTTTCAATATGCCAGAGTGATAAAGAAGTATCAAATTGCCTAGAGGTCGATTTCATTGACTGGAGTGTGGTTTTTAGGGGTATGCGTAAAAAGGTACATTTGCTGAAACGGACCACGTTTTGAGATGGGAAAAGCTGAATAACATAAAATCTATAGGATCTAGCGAAAAAATTATTGAAGAGAGATTGGGGATTGATTGAGAAGTTAACATTTCAAATAAAATAAGACCAATTTCAAGTCTCTAGGACAAATGGTTACTATGATAGGAGGAAAGAAATGATATTTTTATGAAAAAAGGTGAGTTTTTCTAAACTTCAACCTCGATGCGGCACGGGTTAATGTTATCCGATCGACCTAAAACTTTGGGAATCTCATTTTCTAGTCAAATGGCACATTTTAGGGGGTTGCCACGATTGAATTTCGAAAGTTGACTTTTTGTGACCACTCTAGTAGGGTGGTCAAAAGGCAATAGGCAAAATTTTTTTTGAGAAAATCACTCCTGGCAACCCCCTAAAAGGTGCCATTTGACTGGAAAATGAGATTCGCAAAGTTTTAGCCGCATTGAGGTTGAAGATCAGAAAAACGCTGCAAATCCCTGCACAACGGTTTATTATTTTGTATAGAATACCCTTGTGTTACAGATCACAGCTCTATGTATAGATAACCCGTCTATATAATATAATATGTACTATTCTATGCATATTATGTAGATCGCAGACCCTCCGTAGGTTAGTACCTAATTCCGTACTCGTTACTAGGTACCTACCTAAATCACGAGTTAAATGTTGCTAAAATAATTCTGCCGATGACAAACAGTACCTAACAAAAAGAAACACACATAATGAAGTTCTGAAAAGAAATTGTTGATGAGGAGTGAAAAAAGATGCAAAAGTACCTACCAACAAACTCCAGCCCCTTCTACGTAGATGGTATAATGAACCGTTGTGTAATAAATTACCGTTGAGTAATGATTTACCGTAGTAATAATTTACCCATCAATAATACTTCAACGTTTGTTCAAGTTTCACTACCTACCAACAAACTCCAAAAGAGCCATCATTTTTCAAATGAAATAATATCACAGAACAACCAACTCGACTTCATACTCTGCCAATATAATCAGGTGATCCCTACCAATGATTGGCCGTATTCACAAATTCCTATTGTGGGCGCGTCTCTGGTTACGAGATTTGGTTTGAATTGTATACAATTTCATTCACACTGGAGTCGAAAATGCCTGTCGGTGCAAACTTCGGGGCCTTACTGTGAACGAACGGCTGTACGTACGATGCTCCGGATGGTCTTAAAAAACTCGCAAGTTCAAGAACTATTTAAAACCGTAAAAATATTTACGTAAAAAAATGGTATAGGCGTTTTGAAAATTTCAACCCCTATTTTGAACCCCTTAGAGATGACTCACAGTAACGTCGAGCTTCGAGGACCAACTAGACGCCGAACGGAACCTATAACCCGAATTTCATCAATTTTTTTTCATGGTAACTAAGAAAAGTGGCCCGTACGGCGTACGGCGTACGGCGTACGGCGGACAGACAGAAATATTTTTATTGCAGTTTTGGATTCTACATACCTTGAAACGTAAACCATCAAATTTTGAGGGGGGGTAAGAATTTTTTTTTTCATGCTCGATTCCAATGGTTCATTATTGAAAATAATAAACCAAAACTCACTTTGTTTCATAAAAATACTCTTTTTTTCCCTCATAACATAGTAACCATTTGTCCACCCACCCATCTCCCCCCTACCCCCTACCCACCATATATTATATATTAGATTCAAATGTATCAATTTTCAATATACCAGAGTGATAAAGAAGTATCAAATTGTCTAGAGGTCGATTTCATTGACTGGAGTGTAGTTTTTAGGGGTATGCGTGAAAAGGCACATTTTTTGCTGAAACGGACCACGTTTTGAGATGGGAAAAGCTGAATAAAATCAAATCTACAGGATGTAGCGAAAAAATTGTGGAAGTAAAAGTTGAAGAAGATAACATTTTAAATAAAATGAGACCAATTTCAAGTCTCTAGGACAAATGGTTACTATGTTATGAGGGAAAAAAATAGTATTTTTATGAAACAAAGTGAGTTTTTCTGATCTTCAACCTCAATGCGGCACGGGTTAACGTTATCCGATCGACCTAAAACTTTTCGAATCTCATTTTCCAGTCAAATGGCACCTTTTAGGGGGTTGCCAGAAGTGATTTTCTCAAAAAAATTTTGCCTATCGCCTTGTGACCACCCTACTAGAGTGGTCACAAAAAGTCAACTTTCGAAATTCAATCGTGGCAACCCCCTAAAAGGTGCCATTTGACTAGAAAATGAGATTCCCAAAGTTTTAGGTCGATCGGATAACATTAACCCGTGCCGCATTGAGGTTGAAGTTTAGAAAAACTCACCTTTTTTCATAAAAATATCATTTCTTTCCTCCTATCATAGTAACCATTTGTCCTAGAGACTTAAAATTGGTCTTATTTTATTTGAAATGTTATCTTCTTCAACTTTTACTCCAATAATTTTTTCGCTAGATCCTACAGATTTTATGTTATTCAGCTTTTCCCATCTCAAAACGTGGTCCGTTTCAGCAAATGTACCTTTTTACGCATACCCCTAAAAACCACACTCCAGCCAATGAAATCGACCTCTAGGCAATTTGATACTTCTTTATCACTCTGGTATATTGAAAATTGATACATTTGAATCTAATATATAATATATGGAGGGGGTAGGGGGGAGATGGGTGGGTGGTGGGTGCTATGAAATGCACAAAAAACAATAAAAATTATGTTAAAAGTGTTTTAATAATACAAATTGAAAGTTTTTTGTATAGAAAATAATAGCCTGGAACTTATTTTACAACACAATATATCTATCCTAACACCACTGAATTTAGAACTACATTAATGGCTTAGATAGGACAGACTTTAGATAATTTTTTGAACTTGCACATTTTCTTTTGGTGAAACACTTGTTTGTACACTGTGCATTACAAGTACCTGTACTTGTGTAGACTTGTTGCTTGTTGTTTTTTGAAACAGGCCCCAGACGTGACCCCCCCCCCCCCCCCCCGGATCCACCACTGAAAACGACAGGATGACACGGAATGAATCTGAAAGAAAACAAGAAGCCTCATCTGTGAATAGAAATGACATAAAAGCCATCGGGAGCTTCGAATCCGAGTGAAATCCTTCTCTGCCAATGCCGAAAAAAAAAAGTGGGTGGTAGTGGAAAACTATTTCTGCCAAGTCCGCGAGAAAGGAGGGCAGTCAGCGCGCGAACGGCTGTATGAGCGGTTGGACACTTTGAATACCCCAAGAAGAGACCACCTAACTGAAACCTCCCGGGTTTTTTCTTTTCTCCTGAAGCCGCCTGACGTATCGCTGACCTTGCGACATCGTGTACCAAATCTGTATGACAGGTTCAGATCGGAGGCCGGGGATGCCTGGCCATGGGGAGCAAGTGCTGTAAGTGCGGGAGCAGTAAGACTATTTCCGGCCAGAGGTCCATCTCCACGTACGCCACCTACCCCAAGAAAAGGTAAGCAAATTGATGAAACGATGGGGGGGGGGGGCTCGTTTATCTACTGCGCCAATTTTCCTGGCCTACGTCCCGCCTATATAAATTCGATCAATACAGTTTTTATTTCTATTCAAATTTGTGTTTTAAAATGTTCACATCAACATTATTAACGATAACATTTAATATCTGACTAAAATAGCTAAGATAAAAATTCTACCGTAGTGAGGCTCATAGTTTCCTGGTAATCATTACATGATCGCAATCACAATCTTCAAGCATTTATAATAATCGAGCTTCTAGGGCGCTATGAGTAACTGCGCAATCCCAAACCATAATAGGGCACCTTAACCTTGGAAAATATTCAAAAATTTGTTGTGGAATAGCGTCGAGATATGCGTGCGCGATAATTAAACGTTTTAGCATTGGCTCCTATCGGTAGGTATCAACATCTCGATCTCAATGTTGTACTTTTGATGCCGAATGTTTTACTACGCCCTAGTACAGCTGATTATGATGTATGGAATCTCTGGATGGGGTGGATGTGGTGCGGGTCTCCTTGATTCTGTTTTTGTAGCTCAAAAATGGCTAAAGTTTTACTTTAAAATAGTCTTAGATACTCCACTGTTGAGCTGCTTAGACGGATCCAGGTTCTTCCATTCCCGGCCCTCATTAATAAAAATAACTGTAACTAGGATCCATAAGTCACTACATACGACAAAGGAGTTACAATTCCTGGAGGAGGGTGTTACCAGGGCTCGGAACCAAAATCTTGTCAGGTTACCTTTTCGAAAAACGGTTCGTGGCCAGATGGCTCATGACTTTAGGGGGGCTAAACTTTTTAATGACTTGCCCGATAGCTTGCGCTCAATTTCTTCGCTTACTGTCTTTTAAGTTTCATTATCAGCAGCAATATCTCATCCCTTAGAATAAATGGGTTTTTTTTAGCAATTATTTATTTTTTTTATAAATATATTTTTTTCCAATGTATACGTTGTAGGTGTTAGACAAGTTAGTTTGTAAGGCAACTCTTCCCCGCAGCACAAGTCCTGGACTTACAGTGGGGATTAGCATTTGTACTAAACACCATTCTGTATTATTAATTATGTATTATATAAATAAATGCAAAAAAAATGGAATTCATATGGTACCTACCGTATGAGTACCCAATAGAATAAGCTCGATTACATGTATAACTCCTTCTGCGTAGATCACTGTTTTCTGTGATCAATACCTACGCTCGTGCTCCCCCCAGAAAGCCCAAAATCGGATGCTGGAGCCGGGCCCGGAATTACTGTTTCATAAAAATGCGCGGATTCAATAATTCAGTCATTAATTACACTAATTTACAAAAAAAGGGAGGTCGAGGTACTAGAAAAGCGGCAGTGAATCTAGGTTTTCGAGGTCGCTGAATCCGGAAATGCAAGTAATTTTTCTGGATTCGCTCATATTTCTGAGCAATATCTCATACACCAATTTTTGACGATTTACAACTGTGAAATTTAAACTTTTAATATTATATGCTATGTATTCCCGCTTGCAACCATCATACTTAATGTTTTTGGGGGTGCTGCATCCAAATATGAACTCGGATTGTGGTTGTCTAGTTTTGTTCTTAATGGAAAGGGGTTGAAACAGTTGAAAATAGGGAATTATGATAAAAATTACATCCCAAAATGGCAGAAGTAGTAGGTGTGTAAAAAAAAAAACATACAGCACTAAATAAATTTGCAACAGCTTTTAATATACCCTTTGGCATTGCTACAAAATTAGGTCTAGAAAAGATGTTTTGTATTCTATCGTATTGTATTGTAATTCTATTTACAAAATAAGTAGTAAGTGAACAGCAAGGAAGGCTACCTGGAGGAGACTCCACGTTGACCTGTTGGATGTCTGCACACTTGCTTAAACATGTCCTCAATTTGTGGAGCGTAATGAACATTTAGATGAAATAGTTTCCCATATCCCCGGATGTTGTCTGACGAAGGATAAAGGGTGAAGGGGGGTGGGTTCTGCAAAAATCAGACGACCCTTTTGTTTATTTGAGATTTTATTTTCAACTGTTTCAACCCCTTTTTATTAAGAACAAAACTATATAATCACAATCCGAGTTCATATTTGGATTCAGCACCCCCAAAAACATGAAGTGTGATGGTGGCAAGCGGGAATACATAGCATATATATACCTATTGAAAGTTTAAATTTCACAGTTTTAAATCGTCAAAAACGGGTGTATGATATATTACTGAGAAATATGAGCCAATCCAGATCCGGATTCAGCGAACTCGAAGACCTACGATTCACTCCCGCTTTTCTTTTCTTTTAGCGAATTTTCAAAGAAAATGAAGCTATTGCAATGGCTTCGAAATTTAAATAATATAAATTTTTGGAAATTTTCTTCATAGAAATCCGTTTCAGACCATTCTAAAACGATTCCTGAAATTTAACACTTTTTTATATGTATATATATATATATGTGTCACTCCAGACGATAACTCTCGATAGAATTGAGATAAACAGCTCAAATTTGCACAAAAAATCTATCTTGGCAATCGAAAGGCTAAGTTCGAAGATGGGCGAAATTGGCCTACTCTAAGGAGGGTTTTGGCGCATTTAAAGTGCGCAAAAATTACCCAAAAATCCCCAAAATGTTATTTTCCAACAAGTGACCCCTCATTTTAAAGGTTTTTGCACGCTGAACACGATGGTGGAATCGGATTTTAGATATCTTGATCCGTTCTCAAATTAGAGCATTTAAAGTGCGCAAAAATTACCCAAAAATCCCCAAAATGTTATTTTCTAACAAGTGACCCCTCATTTTAAAGGTTTTTGCACGCTGAACACGATGGTGAAATCGGATTTTAGATATCTAAATCCGTTCTTAAATTAGAGCATTTAAAGTGCGCAAAAATTACCCAAAACTAGGATAATCTTTAAACTCTTACCCCCCCCCCCCCCCCCCCCCACCCCCTTAGAGTGGTCAGATTGAAAAATGTGAGAAGTATTAATTGAAGACGAGAGTTCGAAGCAAAAAAGGGGGAGGCAAACGATTAGTACAACTCCTTGAATTTCCCATTTGACATATAATTGTTATGATACCTTCATAGATAGACAAGTACCGGCCCACGTATTACTGGAAGGAAGACGAAAGAAAAAATCTATTTCAAATTATTCAATTTAGGTACTAACAGTAGGAGGAAGAAGGTTAGGTAGGTATCTTATCAATTTATTATCAGTATCATACGAATATTTGATATTCAAAGGTAGGTAGGTACTTAACATGATAAAAATAATATCAATGAAGAAGGAAGGATCTACCTACCTAGTAGAGCAAATCTTGAACTGGTTTTAGATACCAGGCCTGAAATCGTAGTCAAGAGGAAAGGCCATTCAGAAGGAACAAGGAATCTACTCATAACAAACGGTAGAATCAGGATGGACAAAACGTACAAATTAAAATAAATACGAAGAGAATATACATAGAAAACCAAATTTTAGACCGAAGTTTTCCTTTATTCAAAACCATAGCCATTAATTCGAATATTTCTTTGAAAATTCGCTCATTAAGTCATGCTGCATGACTGGTTTTTTTTATAGTGTGTTGTGATCGGCTGCTCCTCCACAACCAATGTAATGTACATACATGTTGTACCTCAGAGTGGGGACCCCCCGACCCCCCTCTGATCATGTCAGGGGCCTATAAAGAGCCGAGGGGCAAACAAATACATAACCATTCTCAAGCTAACTTTCGGCCTCGTCTGTTCCATTCTTAATCACTACATAGTGTGTTATTTGTTGTTATTCATTAAGCATAACGTTTGTTCAAGTTGCAAAAGTACCTATGAATAAAATCCAAAAGAGCCATCATTTTTCAAATGAAATAATATCACAGAACAACCGACTTCATACAGTCGTCCGTTATTATAATCAGGTGCTTCCTAGCGATGATATTTGGGCCGGATTTGAACCGTTCCATTCACGATCATGTTGACGAAGCCTTTCGGTGCAAACGAACGGCTGGTCGTACAATGCTCCGGGTGGACTCAAAAAATGTTATGAATCAATTTAAAATCGTAAAAAACCCTTACTCTTCCGTTGAAAGTTTTCGAGATAGGGCGTTCTGCAAATCTCAACCCCCTTAGAAATGGCTGGTAGTAACGCCTAGTTTCGCGGACCACAGACCCCAAATGGGACCTACAAACCAAATTTGATTAAATTTGGTTCATGGTAACTAAGGAATGTGCGAAGTACGGCGGACGGACAGAAATTTGTTTATTCCATTTTCAGATGCTACTTACCTTGAGACAGAAACCATCAAATTTTGAGGGGGGGGGGGGGGGTTCCCAATATTCGAGTCCAAAGGTTCATGAATTTAAAAAATAAACCGAAACTCTGGGGACTTCAGCAAGTCATATTTACATAGGCACATGCCGTAGTCACAGGCTTATTGGCGTCTTTTGGACTGCGCCGTAGTTGATATCAAATACGAATCAGCGATCAAAAACACATACCTCACTGCTAGGTATGTACCTAGTCAATTCACACCTTGTCACTTTCCCGTCAATTATTTGTTTGTCGTACCACACAAATCAATAATAATTAGTGTTCTAACAAAATGAATAGCCGTTTATTGGTTTAATCCAACTAATTACATATTTATACATATATATCATTCGGCCCAAATTAATAACTGCCTCAACCAATCTAGCTGGTTTTTTGGTTGGATTGTTGCGTCTAAATGGATTTTTCGACTGCTTTTATTTATTAAAAAAAAACGTTATTGGCCGATACCTGCCTATGTACGAGCACATTTACATCATATTTATCACTGATACTAGACTATTATTTAGTATACTAGCCTAGTAATATGTGATATTTAAATAGGTACCTAACCATTGTAGGTAACTGAATGGGTATTGTGTGTATGGGTAGGTGTAAGTTTGTTGTTCGGTGTATACCTGTTTGATTCAACTCCAATGGTCAAAAGACCATTTTTAGGAGGTTTTCAGGGACTTTACAGCCAATGAGCTATTCTCACAGGGAAATGAGGCAGGTGAGCAGTCAGGACCAGCTCAGAATTTCCTATTAGAATGTCACTGAATATTTTTGCCTAGCTAGATTCCGATTCCGAGCTACTGTCGGACAATATTCACAAATCTCTCAATGAAATCTTTGAGTCCCTCGCCAATAGCTCGAAAATAATGTCACAAAACAGTCGAGGCGGTGTAAGTAGGCAGGTACCTACCTACTTATTCGAAACTTGGGAAAGCGCTAAATCTTTTCAAATTTCCTCGCTGAGACGTTTTACTCGGTGTTTTCTCAAGGGCGATTACGGCAGACGTCACTTTTGATCGCCCCCAACTCCTCACGTCGGAGGTCCACCTGAGTTGAGGCAGAGCTGAACACTAAATTTAGAGTGACCATGACAAACAGCAATAGACCGCCGCTCGATTTAAAGGCGCCAAATGGGACACGCAGTTTCGACGATTTTCTCAACATAATTTGTTAACATTAACACGTAGCGTTGGGTACCTATTTGGGGTGTGTTGATGGAATTGAGGAGAGCAGATAGATAAATAACGCGCCTAAATTGCCTTGAATACGTAAATATATCCACCTGGCATCTGATGAGATTAATCTTCTTTTGACTAGTTTTTTAAAACTTTTTGGTTTATTATTTTCAATAATGAACCATTGGAATCGAGCATGAAAAACGCTGCAAATCCCTGCACAACGGTTTATTATTTTGTATAGAATACCCTTCTGTTACAGATCACAGCTCTATGTATAGATAACCCGTCTATATAATATGATATGTACTATTCTATTATATGCATATTATGTAGATCGCAGACCCTCCGTAGGTTAGTACCTAACCCCGTACTCGTTACTAGGTACCTACCTAAGTCACGAGTTAAATGTTGCTAAAATAATTCTGCCGATGACAAACAGTACCTAACAAAAAGAAACACACATAATGAAGTTCTGAAAAGAAATTGTTGATGAGGAGTGAAAACAGTTGCAAAAGTACCTACCAACAAACTCCAGCCCCTTCTACGTAGATGGTATAATGAACCGTTGTGCAATAATTTACCGTTGAGTAATGATTTACCGTAGTAATAATTTACCCATCAATAATACTTCAACGTTTGTTCAAGTTTCACTACCTACCAACAAACTCCAATAGAGCCATCATTTTTCAAATTAAATAATATCACAGAACAACCAACTCGACTTCATACTCCGCCAATATAATCAGGTGATCCCTACCAATGATTGGCCGTATTCACAAATTCCTATTGTGGGCGCGTCTCTGGTTACGAGATTTGGTTTGAATTGTATACAATTTCATTCACACTGGAGTCGAAAATGCCTGTCGGTGCAAACTTCGGAGCCTTACTGTGAACGAACGGCTGGACGTACGATGCTCCGGATGGTCTTAAAAAACTCGCAAGTTCAAGAACTATTTAAAACCGTAAAAATATTTACGTAAAAAAATGGTATAGGCGTTTTGAAAATTTCAACCCCTATTTTGAACCCCTTAGAGATGACTCACAGTAACGTCGAGCTTCGAGGACCAACTAGACGCCGAACGGAACCTATAACCCGAATTTCATCAATTTTTTTTCATGGTAACTAAGAAAAGTGGCCCGTACGGCGGACGGCGTACGGCGGACAGACAGAAATATTTTTATTGCAGTTTTGGATTCTACATACCTTGAAACGTAAACCATCAAATTTTGAAGGGGGGTAAGAATTTTTTTTTTCATGCTCGATTCCAATGGTTCATTATTGAAAATAATAAACCAAAACAAAATTCTTACCCCCCCTCAAAATTTGATGGTTTACGTTTCAAGGTATGTAGAATCCAAAACTGCAATAAAAATATTTCTGTCTGTCCGCCGTACGCCGTACGCCGTACGGGCCACTTTGCTTAGTTACCATGAATAAAAATTGATGAAATTCGGGTTATAGGTTCCGTTCGGGGTCTAGTTGGTCCTCGAAGCTCGACGTTACTGTCAGTCGTCTCTAAGGGGTTCAAAATAGGGGCTGAAATTTTCAGAAAGCCTATACCTTTGTTTTACGTGAATTTTTTTACGGTTTTAAATAGTTCTCGAACTTGCGAGTCTTTTAAGACCATCCGGAGCATCGTACGTCCAGCCGTTCGTTCACAGTAAGGCCCCGAAGTTTTCACCGACAGGCATTTTCGACACCAGTGTGAATGAAATTGTATACACTCTCGTCACCAGGGACGCGCTAGATTCAATCAATCAATCAATTTATTCAATCAATCGAACAATCGATCAATCAATTTTTCAATTGCGATTGGAATTCACTTAGAATAATTGTAAATATTGGTATACTCTATTGAACTTTAATTTGAATTGGAATTTTTTTCGAATTGCCTAATTGGCATTGTGCGCTCGTCACCGGGGAAGCGCTCGATTCCATCAATCAATCAATTTATTCAATCGATTTCGAATTGGAATTCATTAATTTGAATTGGAATTCATTAATTGAATTGGAATTCATTAATTGAATTGGAATTCATTAATTTGAATTCAAATTAATTTGAATTCAAATCAATTTGAATTGGAATTCATTTCGAATTGTCTAATTGGCATGGTGCGCATTGGCATTGTTCGAAATGATTCTGCAATTCTATTGGCCAACGTTTTCACTCCTCATCAACAATTTTTTTCAATTGCAATTGGCCACTGCTCACCACTCTACCTAACATCCCCATCCTCATTCCCGACATACTAATCCTATAAACATACAGAATTAGACAATTCTAAATGTGTTTTCTTCCAAGTTTAGTGGTATTTTCGTGGAATTTTGGACTGAAAGTTTGCTCCGTGATGCTTTAGGTAGGGATCTAGTGACTGAACTCATCGTCGGCCATTGTTCGTACGTGCGTGACTAAGTGCTGTGTATGAACTCCAGTGACAGAGACACTAAGACACCAGCCCTCCCTTTCCCCCAAACCCCGCTCTTTCGTTTCAGGATGGCTTCGACTCTCTCGAGTTCGGACAGTTCGAGTGACTTCGAAATGGTTTTCAACCGAAAAAGAGTCCTAAACCAAAATCAATTCGGAAATTCGAAAGTTTCGAAAATTGATAGCGTCGTTGTTACCACGGATTCGTTAAGTTCTCGGCAACACCAAATTGATGATAACAGTATGGATGCGATCATTCCACCTTCTCGGCCTACCAGCCCTCTTACAATAACAAATCGTTTTGCGCCACTAGCACTATCATCGGATGAGAGCCCGACAGCCTCGCAGTCAGTTGAGGTACAACTGCCAAAACCTCCTCCAATCTTCCTAGCCGCTGCCACCAACCTCTCTGAGCTACTTGGTCAGCTTATCAACGAAATTGGCAGGGATCAGTTTAAATACACCTCTTCCATTAAGTACATCAAATTTACATTTGGGGACAGCGAGGCATACCGTAAGGCAGCTGTTTTCTTCAAAAGAAAAGCAGTCGAATTTCATTCTTACCAGCTGCCGGAGAAACGAGCTCTACGAGTGGT
Source organism: Leptopterna dolabrata (assembly GCA_954871275.1). Classification (NCBI taxonomy): domain Eukaryota; kingdom Metazoa; phylum Arthropoda; class Insecta; order Hemiptera; family Miridae; genus Leptopterna; species Leptopterna dolabrata. The sequence continues at coordinate 7,620,536 of OX940985.1, forward strand.
TGTGAGGAACTTGCATCCTTCAACGGACCCTGCACACATAAAGAATGAACTGGAAACCTTAGGGTTCCAGGTGAGGCAAGTGGTCAACGTGCTGTCGCGACATAAGATTCCGTTGCCCCTGTTTTATGTTGATTTGGAGCCGGACAAACGCAATCAGCAAGTTTATAGCGTCACTGGAATGCTGAATTGCGTAGTCCGAATCGAGGAATTCAGGCCCAAAAATCAGGTGCCACAGTGCACAAATTGTCAAGAATTTAATCACACAAGTCGCTACTGCCATCACAGACCTCGATGTGTTCGCTGTAAAGGGGAGCACAATTTCCAGAATTGCCCAGTCCCCCGCTCACTGCCACCAGAGTGTGTCAATTGTGGTGGGCAACATACTGCGAATTATCGGGGATGTGAGGTCCACAAACTGCTGTTAAAAAAGAAAGCTCGAGTCATCCCCCAGCCAACAGTAGCTATTCCAAACGACGAATTTCCGAGGTTACCAAGTAGGCCAACGCGGGCGCCGACATCACAGCCACTTGCAGGTACACAGATACGGTCTCAGCCACATCAAGTGAACCGCCCTACGTACGCATCAGCTGCTGCAGCAAACAACTCACAACCAGACATCGTGGTACTATTAACAACTACTATCAATACTCTACTCCAACCTCTCCTTCAAGCAATTACACGACTATCCAACTCCATGAACCAGATCCAAAATCTGCTCTTACATAATGTCAAATAGACCTCAACACCTTAAAAACATGAACATAATTACTTGGAATTGTAATGGTATTGAAAGAAGAAAATTAGAACTCCTGGCATTTCTGAACAACAACAAAATCGACATAGCCCTCATTACGGAAACACACATCAAGACCACATTAGGCATTCGCTTCCCTGGATATCGTTGGTACTACACCCCCTGCCCTTCAGGGCGTGCAAAGGGCGGATCTGGAATCCTAGTGAAAAATGGAATCCACCACTGGGAGCTTCCCTCCATTTCGTACCAAGATGTGCAGACCACCTTCATATCAATATTAGTGGATGGATCCCAAGTAGTAGTAGGAAGTTGTTATTGCACACCATCAGTCCGACTTCAAAAAGAGCATATAGAAGAAACACTAAGTCAGCTCGGGACCAAAGGGATCCTCGGTGGGGATCTGAACTCGAAAGCGGTGGAATGGGGGTGTAGGACCACAAACAGCCGAGGGAAGTTGTTGGGTTCCATAATTTCTCTCCGAAATTTGAGGGTATTGACACCCAGCTCTCCAACTTACTGGCCTACCTCACTGAGGCTCCTCCCTGATATACTGGATATATTCATACTCAAGAACATCGCAATCCCCCTATTTGTCGATGCAGTCCATGACTTGAGCTCAGACCATGATCCAGTCCTCCTTACAAGCGATCCAGTTTCGTTACGAGTGAAACAGACTCCTAGGCTGAACCAAGGCCCTGTGAACTGGGAACTTTTCATGGCAGAGTTCGACGAAATGGTTAACTTGGGTCTCCCGCTAAGCAATCCCGAAGAGGTGGACAGCTGCGTGGATCACCTGGTTCAGGTTATCCACAGATGCCTATGGTCTAGTAGCAAACCAGTGGAAAATCACCAAAATAGCTCCAGTTACATCCCATCACACTTGCGGCGACTTTTGGATCATAGGAGAGATGCAAAACAGGATTGGCAGAGATCAAGGCACCCAAATGCGAAAAGAAAGCTCAACTGGTTGGATCGGCGAGTGGAAGAGGCTCTTTGTGAAGACAGAAATGCAAACTTTGCAACGCATTTACAGACCTTGCATGAGTCGAGCGATCACAATATATGGAAGACATGCAGGGTTTTTCAAAACAAGACCGTGAAATCTTCACCCCCATTGAAGGACGAGCAAGGGCAATGGGTTGTGGAAGATGAACGGAAGGCAGAGATGTTTGCTACCCACTTTGAAGAAGTCTTCAAGCCAAACCCAATAATTGGTAGTGCCTCGGTCGCCTTTGAACAGCAGATTGAAGAAGAATTGGACGGCCCTCTGCAAATGTCACTTCCACCTACGCCAATTGATCCTGTGGAGCTAAGTACTGCCATCAAGTCCATGAAGAACAAGAAAGCACCAGGGTATGACCTCATAAAACTTGGTATCCTAAAGAGGCTTCCCAGAAAAGGCAAGGCATTCATCCTCAACATATACAACGCCATGCTACGATTAGGTTACTACCCCATAGTGTGGAGGCACGCAGTGGTAATAGTGGTACCTAAGCCTGGGAAACCTCAACAACAACCGGCGTCCTACAGACCCATTAGCCTGCTCTCAGTGCTGGGGAAAATCTTTGAAAAGATTCTATTAAATAGGATTATCAAAGTTTTGCAGGTCACGCCGAGAATCCCTAATTTTCAGTTTGGTTTTCGGGCTCACCACTCCACCACCCAACAAGTACATAGGGTAGTAGACTACATCGCCAAAGGATACGAAGGTAAGAAGTACACTGGTGCTGTGTTCTTGGATGTGCAATCTGCCTTTGACAAGGTCTGGCATAAGGGCCTCCTATTTAAGCTCAAGTCCTTCCTACCCAATTCTCTCTACTTGCTACTGAAGTCTTTTCTCAGTGAACGAACCTTCCGGGTGAAAGTAGGGGAAGCCTTCTCATCTTTTAAAGATGCTTGTGCTGGTGTGCCCCAAGGATCCCCCCTATCGCCCCTCCTATACAGTCTATACTGTAGCGACTTCCCCGAATCAGGTGATGCAATGGTTGCTCAGTTTGCTGATGATACTGGGATACTAGCGGCTGGAAACACAATCCCGGAAGTCAGGCGAAACTTGCAGGCACACCTAACTAAAACTGAGGAGTGGTGCGACAGGTGGAAGGTGAAGATCAATCCCACCAAATCATCACTTGTCACATTCACCCTCAGGAGAGGTTCAGTTTCGGGCATCCAGTTGGGAGGAAGAGAAGTTCCGTTGGCAAGTGAGGTCAAGTACCTGGGTCTTACACTAGACAGGAGGCTGACATGGACGTCCCACATCAGTCGGACTACTAAAGAGGTGAAGCGGCGCGTCCATATGCTATGGCCAATGATCAACCCAAAATCTAAACTGAACATCAGCAACAAACGACTTCTTTACATGTCACTGATCAAGCCAGTGTGGAGCTATGGCTGCGAGATTTGGGGTTCCGCTTGCAAGTCCACTGTCAAGAAGGTACAGGTAGAGCAAAATAAGATATTGCGAACTCTCGCCGATGCTCCCTGGTTTGTGAGGAATGACACCCTTCACTCAGACCTCCGCATGGAAACAGTTGATGAGGCTATAAAAAACCGGTACTCAACACTCCGTATCCGTGCTGAAGGTCACATCAACCCCGAAGTAGCAGCAATTGCCGGACCAGCACCCTTTGTTGGACGCAGATTAAAGAAGAAGGTACTGCGAGACAACATAAACATGCAAGATGGACCCAATGATTGAACGCTAGCCACCATCGTCTACAGTACCCCTTCCACTCCACTCATAGTCTGAAGGACTGAGGTGGGACCTAGCTGTAATTACAGAGAGACACAATACCTACGTTACCTATGGATCCCTAGTTACCGACGGACTGTTCTCCCGGAAGTGGTGATGCTCAGCCCCACAATGAATACCCTCCCCTCCACAAGTGGAAATACAATAAATTGAAATGAATAAACATACACTCCACATTCGCCAAAATTGGCAAAGTTGTGTTAATAAAATATTGAAATTGCAATTGGATTACAATTTCAATTGCACTTTAATTCACTTAGGATTGATTGCTGTGCGTGTTTGTGTGGTGTATGTGCTGAAGAACACCAAGCGCAAGAAGCAACACTGAGCAATCAAGAACAACAAGTTACACACAGTCATGACAACATTCACCCCTGCAACAAATGACGAATAAATAAATAAGATTTTGAGATTTTGACTTAGGATTGTAATTGTAATCCTCTAAGATTGCACTTAGGATTGTAATTGTTAGTGCACTTAGGAATTCACTTAGAATTGTAAAAATTGGTACATATACCATCAGTCTGAATTGGACTTTCATTTGGAATTCATTTAGAATTATCTAATTGGCATGGTGCGCAGTGGCATGGTCCGAAATGGTTCAATCAATCGTTTTCTTTTGTTGGTTTATTATTTTCAATAATGAACCATTGGAATCGAGCATGAAAAAAAAAATTCTTACCCCCCCTCAAAATTTGATGGTTTACGTTTCAAGGTATGTAGAATCCAAAACTGCAATAAAAATATTTCTGTCTGTCCGCCGTACGCCGTACGCCGTACGGGCCACTTTTCTTAGTTACCATGAAAAAAAATTGATGAAATTCGGGTTATAGGTTCCGTTCGGCGTCTAGTTGGTCCTCGAAGCTCGACGTTACTGTGAGTCATCTCTAAGGGGTTCAAAATAGGGGTTGAAATTTTCAAAACGCCTATACCATTTTTTTACGTAAATATTTTTACGGTTTTAAATAGTTCTTGAACTTGCGAGTTTTTTAAGACCATCCGGAGCATCGTACGTCCAGCCGTTCGTTCACAGTAAGGCCCCGAAGTTTGCACCGACAGGCATTTTCGACTCCAGTGTGAATGAAATTGTATACAATTCAAACCAAATCTCGTAACCAGAGACGCGCCCACAATAGGAATTTGTGAATACGGCCAATCATTGGTAGGGATCACCTGATTATATTGGCGGAGTATGAAGTCGAGTTGGATGTTCTGTGATATTATTTAATTTGAAAAATGATGGCTCTTTTGGAGTTTGTTGGTAGGTAGTGAAACTTGAACAAACGTTGAAGTATTATTGATGGGTAAATTATTACTACGGTAAATCATTACTCAACGGTAAATTATTACACAACGGTTCATTATACCATCTACGTAGAAGGGGCTGGAGTTTGTTGGTAGGTACTTTTGCAACTTTTTTCACTCCTCATCAACAATTTCTTTTCAGAACTTCATTATGTGTGTTTCTTTTTGTTAGGTACTGTTTGTCATCGGCAGAATTATTTTAGCAACATTTAACTCGTGATTTAGGTAGGTACCTAGGAACGAGTACGGGGTTAGGTACTAACCTACGGAGGGTCTGAGATCTAAATAATTATGCATAGAATAGTACATATATTATATAGACGGGTTATCTATACATAGAGCTGTGATCTGTAACAGAAGGGTATTCTATACAAAATAATAAACCGTTGTGCAGGGATTTGCAGCGTTTTTTTTTCAATAAATTCATTACGACTGGCCTAGGCCATTCCAATCACAAGGGCCGGCCACGGCTACGCGTTCTGCAATTCTATTGGCCAACGCTGTCTGCGATTCACATAATATGTATACATATTATGTATAGAGTAGTGCATATTATATTATATAGACGGGTTATCTATACAGAGAGCTGTGATCTGTAACAGAAGGGTATTCTATACAAAATAATAAACCGTTGTGCAGGGATTTGCAGCGTTTTATTAACAAGATGCATTATTTTTTGCTAAAATATCGGCTGAAACTTAACAATGGTGTGTTTTCGTAGCAGTCATTTTGGCCGCTTGACTGGTGACAGTTTGTCTTCCAGTAAAGTCGAACTTCTAAAAATATGTTAATAAAATGCGATTTCGTCTAAGTAGCCAGCCCATCTGAAGGGCAACAGGTTATCTTAAAGAAGTATCAAAAGGAATGTTATAAATAATAAATAAAGGTGTGTTTGTCAAGAAGTGTCCTGTAATCGTGAAGCCAAGGTGTCGAGGAATGCAGAATGAAACAGATCGAACCATCGAATTATGTGTATAATTCGATGGATCGATGCGCAACAGTGCGTTAGGCAAGACCCGCACGACCGATGGGTCTTGAAGGTGGGGTAGCCCTTATACGCCGTGAGAGGGGTTCGTGAGGGTGGTTCGTTGCCTCCATTTTTGGTTTATTATTTTTCAGTAATGAACCTTTGGAATCGAGCATGAATTTAACCCCCCTCCCCTCAAAATTTGATAGTTTCCGTTTCAAGGTACCTATACAAAATCCGAAAATGGAATAAAGAAATTTAAACCCTATTTTTCAACCCTTGTATCACAGTGACAGAGTAGCAGAGCTTCACGGACCAACTAGACCCCAAACGGGACCTGCGAACCAAATTTCATTAATTTTGGTTCATGGTAACTAAGAAAAGTGCGAAGTACAGTGGACGGACAGAAATTTTTTGTTTATTCCATTTTCGGATTCTACGTATCTTGAAACGGAAACCATCAAATTTTTAGGGGAGGGTTAAGCATTTCTGCAAACGGATGGCTGTATGAAGTCGAGTTGATTGTTCAATGATAAAGAAAACGGAGTTATTGGAAAAATAGTCTATTTCCACTAATAAAAGAAAAACGCAAAAAACACTGTTATACCGGTTTCGGTGATCAAACCATTGTCAGTAACACACAATAACTTTATCAGTCAGTACACAGAATAAAGTTATTGTGTGTTACTGACGATGGTTTGATCACCGAAACCGGTATAACAGTGTTTTTTGCGTTTTTCTTTTATTAGTGGAAATAGACTATTTTTCCAATAACTCCGTTTTTCTTTGAAATGGGTTTCCACGATTTCTCCGCGAGTGATTTAGTTTGTTCAGTGATAGTATATCATTTGAAGAATGATGGTTATTTTGTATTTGCTTGATAGGCACTTTTGTAACTCGAACAAAGTTATGCTTCATGAATAACAACAAACAATTAATGGTAAGTAATTGATAATTAATGATTGAATTATTGAATCCTGCGGATTTCTATGAAACTGTAATTCCAGGGGGAAACACGAGTGTATTGACCACAGAAAACAGTGATCTACGCAGAAGTGGCATCTATACAGGCAAATAATAAACCGTTGTGTAATAATATGAAGCGTTTTTTATTCCATTTTCGGAATCTACGTACCTTGAAACGGAAACCTTCAAATTTGGGTGGTGGGGGGTGGGGGGGATTATTTATTTTTTAATGGCTGATTTCAAAGGTTTTCTACCTTTGTACCTAATAGCTAAGAAACAAAAAGTAGTTCAGGGTAATCCGGAGGTTATCCGGGGTAATCCTTATCCAGAAGACGCAATATTTAAGACTACCTACCCCCTCACTGTAGGGCTTAGGAATTCTGACATACTATAGGTTCGTACTTCGGTCCCGAAGGACCCTCGGGTGGAGTTATTGACTCAAAATCGTGAAAATTAAAGTGAAATTAGTTATTTGAATTATACATAGGAAAATGAAGGGGGAAAAAGATCAAAATATTCGTATTAACTGATAATTACGGGTATCGATACCTACCTGGTATCGACACTCTTGTCTGCCAAGTATCCTACCCCTAGTCAGTATCCTAGCGGGTATCGATTAGCCCTAGAAAGGGCAGGTGAGGGTGGGAAAAGGAGTCCAAATAATTGTGACCTGGCCCACTAGTAGATATCCTGATCTTTATTACAAATTTTTGTAGAATTTCTTATTCTTGTAAATTCACAGTTGGAGATGTTTAGTTTTAAATTAAGCATTTTATTTCATCTAATTGTAAGTAAAATGTGTTCAATTTGAAATAAATAGGTCGAAAAAAGCCAAATGCTTTCTCCTAATTTTGTCGGAAAAAGCCAAAAATATCTATCTCTTATGATGTGTAGGTACAGGGGAACGACTGAAAACCTTGAATCATTCCTTCTACTTCATTCACTTTCAACAGTCACAAATGATGGCATCTCAGACGGTACAATAGTTGAATTTTAGGTTTCTATTTCTATTTATAATCGGCCAGAGAAATGCGGTGACTAAGTTGGTCGGTCCGATCCGCCCCTTCCTTTTATTTATACTCGTCGACTCCAAGTCCAGACGGCTCCTCCAGCGGCAGTGGAATTCACGGGGTTCCTCCACTTCGAAAGGTCAATACAGCTCCACACCCAAAGGCTAAATTTACTTTTTGAACAATCCGAACTAAATTGAACGTCACTGAAGACAAATTTCCAACAACACTCGCCAATGTTACGCATACTGAATAGGCAGGTCCTCCCTAAGTACTACTCCGGCGGGTTCACCACTTTGAATGGAAGGTACCAACATGAAAACTAGAAACGACGTACTTCTAATATAACTTGGAACACACAAACTCAACCAACAAAAACCGAAAATTGTCCTCGTTACTATTTTTCAGTTTCACGTTTGGTTCACTATTCTGTGAATAATGATATTCGCTCAGCAAAAAATTTTCATGACGCCCCTTCAAAAAAATTTCTTTTGCGTTTCAAGTTGCGTAGATGCCAAAAATGCAACGTCCTTCGCCGTATCACGCTAAACAATTTTTGGCCGCATTTTTGGTCTAAAAAATTCGTTCTTTCGCACACAGGCTCCATTTGGGCGCTAGTTGTGTCCCAAAACTTTGCAGCCCGATCGGAATATACCCAAGGGTGCTATGGATGAAAAATGGGTGTAAGAGTAGGGTTTTTTGGTGTTTTAGTAACATGAGCTTGTGAGGTCGATTTTGACCAAAGAGTGGAAAATTGAGGTTCTAAGTTTCAGCCTTAAGTTTACGTTAAAATTTGGTCTAAAATCGTCGTTCTTCCGCATACAGTTTGGGTCCCCAATTGGTAACACATTAATTTGGCTCCTGGTTGCGCTCTGAAGCTCGGCAGCCTGATCGAAATACACCCAGGGGTGTTACGGGTGAAAAATTGTTGTAAAAATAGGGGTTTTTGTGAGCTTGTGAGGTACCGTTTTCCATGTTTTTTAGGGCGAGAAGACCGAATATGAAGTTGATTTTGACCAAAGAGTGAATAATTGAGGTTGTAGCGAAGGTTCAGCTCCCAAAATTCTTCTTTTTTTACCAGTCAAAAACCTGGGAAATTGTCTGAAATCACCATAAACTTGTATAATAACACTAGATGTAGTATCAACAGGTGAATCAAGACAATTAAATGGCACTACCAGTGATCAAAGATGATTTGTCAAAAATAGGAGCTTATTTCGTGTTTTGGGGGCCAAAATTGGTGGAAACCATCAAACAGCTATTTCAATAATTGCACATGAAAGAAACAATAAATGTATTCCCAACATTTCTGTAGGTATGTCCAATAGAATAATAAACCCATGTGACAAGGACTTTGCAGTGGTTTTCAACTCGTATTTTCTTTCGTTGTGGCAGATTTAAGTAACGTTTAATAGAAATTAAAACAAGTGGAAAGATATCGGAAATATAGGATAAATCGAATTCTTCTTTTAAAATCGCTACAATGAGCCATTTGAACTCGAGTTCATTAGGAAAGTGCTCACCCCAAAACCGAATTTTCGGAGTGCGGTATTTCTTGTGCCGTTCTTACGCGGGAATTATCTTTCAATAGTTTCTAACATTTTGAACCATCTCGGAATCTTTCAGAAATATTTCTGGTCGTTTCTATCCAAACAGCAGGAGGATTACGAGTCAGAATCACGACACTCTTTGTTGAAGACGAGTCGTCAGTCTCGAATGAAAATAAAATGCACGTACCTACTTAGTTTAATCACCTTGAAAAATTCCTTGAGGTTCCTGTGTCATTGTTGTGGATCGGTTTGTGAAAAAACGCAGTATTTAATTCAAATGAAAATGGATGGTTAATCTATTATTAGGTGCCTACCCATCTCGCGGCAACCCCGATGTCAAAGTTGCCAACCAGCTTTCATGACGATAAATAACGAGCGATAACAGGTCGGGGGTTGCTTTATCTCGGGCGCAGCTGTCTCTAATTTTCCAGTAGACGATGAAGAGGCTTTTCCCACGACTTCATACTCAGTAGGGAAAATACCACCGAACATGTCTGACGTTTCCGGTCAGGGTTTTGCAACTCTTATCAAGTTGATGGCTGACGAATATTGGTGAGTTCGAACTTGGAAATATCTGAAAAGTATAACATGTGGGCACTACAGCAGTATTACCATCTTTAAGATCCAGTTTGATTGAAAGCACTAGAAATTCTTGATCAGCGGTCTATTATCTCAGCCTAGGTAGTCAACTGTTCTGCGTTCTGTTTAGAACACCAGTAGGGGAGAGATGAACCAAACAGGGTAGATACCAACCAGTCTATTTCCCTATTTTCGTAGTCGGAGACAATTTAAGAGTAAAAGGGTCGAGGGTTTGATAGTAGTTTTTAGTTTGAATTCGAAACTATTTTCTTTTAACCAAACCACCTAGTTGTACCCGCAAACATCAAGTAAATACCTATGTACCTACGTAAGTCATTTTTAATTGAACAGACCTAGCACAGATCCTACATGGACGTTTTTGGTTTATTATTTTCGATAATGAACCTTTGGAATCGTTTTTAGACTTTAGACATCATTTTGTGATTACCTAATCAAAATTGAACAGATCCTACTTGGACATTTTGGTTTATTATTTTCAATAATCTTTTGGAATCGAGCATGGGAAAAAAATTACCCCCCCCCCCCCCCCCTCAAAATTTGATACCTAGTTGAGGTTTCAAATTACATAGTTACCATGAACCAAAATTAATGAAATTTGGTTTTTAGGTTCCGTTCGGGGTCTAGTTGGTCCTCGAAGCTCGGCGTTACTGTCAGTCATCTCTAAGGGGTGAAAAATAGGGGTTGAAATTTTCAGAACGCCGTAGTTCGAAAACTTTTGATTGAAGGTGGTTTTTCTTTAACGTTTTTAAATTGGTCTTGAACTTGAGAATTTTTTGAGACCACCCGGAGCATTGTACGACCAGCCGTTCGTTTGCACCAAAAAGTTTCGTCAACATGATTGTGAATGAAATTGTATGAATCCGGCCCGGATATCATTATCGCTAGGGATCACCTGATTATCATGGATGGCTGTATGAAGTAGGGTTGGTTGTTCTGTGATATTATTTCATTTGAAAAATGGCGGATCTTCTGGATTTTGTTGACAGGTACTTTTGCAACTTGAACAAACGTTGAAGTATTATTGGGTAAATTATTACACAACGGTAAATTATTACCCAACAGTTTATTATGCTGTCTACGCTGAAGGGTCGTCTATACAGGTAAATTATTACACAACGGTTCATTATTTACGTTATGCTTCATGAATAACTACAAATAATTAATTAATGACTGAATCCCGCGAATTTGTATGGAGCTTTAATTCCCGGGCCGGCTCCAGTACTCCATTTAGGGCTTCCCTGGGGGTACTCGACCACAGAAAACAGTGATCTACGTAGAAGGATCATCTATACAGGTAAATAATAAACCGTTGTGTAATAATTTGCAGTTTTTTTAGACTTGAGCATCATTTTGAGATGGATCAAAAATGTTAAAATTATTATCTACTCCAGAAATCAGGCACTCAAAAATTATTTTGATTCACATTAACATGAATAAAAACATTATTTTATAGTAGTGTATTCGACTATTATGTACAGATAGTAGAAAATTTGGTACCTACCTAGTTGTTAGTTATTTACGGTCTCTAAACTAAACGAAATTTAGTTGGGTGAACAATTAGCAACTACTTTTTAGTTGCTAGTTGTCAAGTAAAATATCTGATCGTAGTAGTTGTTGTTACAACTGCGTTCTGCCTTCAGGTGCAGAAGCAACTGAGGACCAACCCGCGACTTTCCTCAATATTTAATCTCAATAATGACTTTCTTTTGCATAGACGAGGGCACCCATTTTGTTCTCTTTGGCTGATGACAACATTGTTGAAAATATTAAGCCAAAATGGGCAAAGAAAAACGGAGTTATTGAAAAAATAGTCTATTTCCACTAATACACGAAAAACGCAAAAAACACTGTTATACCGGTTTCGGTTTTCAAACAATTAATTTTTATTTAGGTTGATGTATTAATGACAAAGTCTCAATCTTGATGGCAACAATCACAAATTTTTAACCACACCTGCTCGCTCGCAGACACTCCTAAGTCTGTATAAGTGGGAAGGGAAATTCGTGATTGAGCCACCATGAGCATTGGGGAAACACCCACAGGCAAGCAACGTGAGCACTAACAACTACGAGAGCATTCGCGACAAATTAGTTTGTGAGCATTCACGACTACCTTTCGCGCGCCGTGAGCATTAGGGAAAACACCCTTCTTCACAACCAAGCCCAATCCACCACATTTCACTTTTTCACTATTTATAAGGTCACCATTCCAATGTGCCTTCAGTTATTGTGTGTTACTGACGATGGTTTGATCACTGAAACCGGTATAACAGTGTTTTTTGCGTTTTTCGTGTACCTATTAGTGGAAATAGACTATTGGTTTATTATTTCCAATAATGAACCATTGGAATCGAGCATGAAAAAAAAAATTCTTACCCACCCTCAAAATTTGATGGTTTACGTTTCAAGATATGTAGAATCCAAAACTGCAATAAAAATATTTCTGTCTGTCCGCCGTACGCCGTACGGGCCACTTTTCTTAGTTACCATGAAAAAAAATTGATGAAATTCGGGTTATAGGTTCCGTTCGGCGTCTAGTTGGTCCTCGAAGCTCGACGTTACTGTGAGTCATCTCTAAGGGGTTCAAAATAGGGGTTGAAATTTTCAAAACGCCTATACCATTTTTTTTACGTAAATATTTTTACGGTTTTAAATAGTTCTTGAACTTGCGAGTTTTTTAAGACCATCCGGAGCATCGTACGTCCAGCCGTTCGTTCACAGTAAGGCCCCGAAGTTTGCACCGACAGGCATTTTCGACTCCAGTGTGAATGAAATTGTATACAATCCAAACCAAATCTCGTAACCAGAGACGCGCCCACAATAGGAATTTGTGAATACGGCCAATCATTGGTAGGGATCACCTGATTATATTGGCGGAGTATGAAGTCGAGTTGGTTGTTCTGTGATATTATTTAATTTGAAAAATGGTGGCTCTTTTGGAGTTTGTTGGTAGGTAGTGAAACTTGAACAAACGTTGAAGTATTATTGATGGGTAAATTATTACTACGGTAAATCATTACTCAACGGTAAATTATTACACAACGGTAAATTATACCATCTACGTAGAAGGGGCTGGAGTTTGTTGGTAGGTACTTTTGCAACTTTTGGTTTATTATTTTCAATAATGAACCATTGGAATCGAGCATGAAAAAAAAAATTCTTACCCCCCCTCAAAATTTGATGGTTTACGTTTCAAGGTATGTAGAATCCAAAACTGCAATAAAAATATTTCTGTCTGTCCGCCGTACGCCGTACGCCGTACACCGTACGCCGTACGGGCCACTTTTCTTAGTTACCATGAAAAAAAATTGATGAAATTCGGGTTATAGGTTCCGTTCGGCGTCTAGTTGGTCCTCGAAGCTCGACGTTACTGTGAGTCATCTCTAAGGGGTTCAAAATAGGGGTTGAAATTTTCAAAACGCCTATACAATTTTTTTACGTAAATATTTTTACGGTTTTAAATAGTTCTTGAACTTGCGAGTTTTTTAAGACCATCCGGAGCATCGTACGTCCAGCCGTTCGTTCACAGTAAGGCCCCGAAGTTTGCACCGACAGGCATTTTCGACTCCATCCAGTGTGAATGAAATTGTATACAATTCAAACCAAATCTCGTAACCAGAGACGCGCCCACAATAGGAATTTGTGAATACGGCCAATCATTGGTAGGGATCACCTGATTATATTGGCGGAGTATGAAGTCGAGTTGGTTGTTCTGTGATATTATTTAATTTTGAAAAATGATGGCTCTTTTGGAGTTTGTTGGTAGGTAGTGAAACTTGAACAAACGTTGAAGTATTATTGATGGGTAAATTATTACTACGGTAAATTATTACACAACGGTTCATTATACCATCTACGTAGAAGGGGCTGGAGTTTGTTGGTAGGTACTTTTGCAACTTTTTTCACTCCTAATCAACAATTTCTTTTCAGAACTTCATTATGTGTGTTTCTTTTTGTTAGGTACTGTTTGTCATCGGCAGAGTTATTTTAGCAACATTTAACTCGTGATTTAGGTAGGTACCTAGTAACGAGTACGGGGTTAGGTACTAACCTACGGAGGGTCTGCGATCTACATAAATATGCATAGAATAGTACATATTATATATAGACGGGTTATCTATACATAGAGCTGTGATCTGTAACAGAAGGGTATTCTATACAAAATAATAAACCGTTGTGCAGGGATTTGCAGCGTTTTTTCACTCCTCATCAACAATTTCTTTTCAGAACTTCATTATGTGTGTTTCTTTTTGTTAGGTACTGTTTGTCATCGGCAGAATTATTTTAGCAACATTTAACTCGTGATTTAGGTAGGTACCTAGTAACGAGTACGGGGTTAGGTACCAACCTAAGGAGGGTCTGCGATCTACATAATATGTATAGAATAGTACATATCATATTATATAGACGGGTTATCTATACATAGAGCTGTGATCTGTAACAGAAGGGTATTCTATACAAAATAATAAACCGTTGTGCAGGGATTTGCAGCGTTTTTTTTTCAATAACTCCGTTTTTCTTTGAAATGGGATTCCAGGATTTCTCCGCGAGTGATTTAGTTCGTACAAAAATGGGCCTTAAGCGAGTTACCTTTATTAGGTTAGTTAGGTACCTACCTATGTACCTAGTTCAAATTATGTGGAACACTTATTTGACCATGGTAATTGAAGAACCTACGTATATGCATGTAGCATGACCATGCATGCTTTTCTATCCACACTGACGCTCTAACACGATGATACACCCAGTGGCGCTGTATTGAAATTTCTGCACGAAGACAGCTCGCGCGGCTGAGGCTCATGCCCCGGGGATTTATCGATATCTCCCCAAATGGCCAAAACCCCATCAATATCGTCCCGTTTGAAGACTATCGTAATCGCCCCGGGCATCGAAATCGCCCCGTAAGAATCCGCTCTTATCAACATCGTGTATCAATATCGTCCCGCCGGACGCATAGGGCAACAGTAATGAACTAGGAAAACACTGTATAGTATATATAATAATTTCTGACACATTTGATTGATTGTTTTCGTCAATAGACGAGCGTCACCCCTATAATATAAAATATAATTTATAGTATATAGTATATAGTATAATAATTTGAGTTTAGGAAGTGCCGTCGTGCAGCCTACCAAATTTCGCGCTGACACGAGTCATGTATTCGCAAGTGCCCATTTGGCCATTAGCCTCTTGTGAAATTAGGCTGTTACCTATTTACTTTTGCGTTTTGTCCGCGAGGATGGTGTGTGCTGCGCACCTGAACGCACAGAACGCAGCTTCGCATAAATGTCTATTTGGAAAAGGAGGAGAGCTTCCACAAACAAACGCGCTCGACGAGTGACCTCTAGCCGGATGATACTGATACGGGCGACTATCGATATCGATACCGTCCCGAGCGGGTGAAGGGCGCTGTTGAGTGTATCGGAATCGTCCCGTACGAATCCGTTCTTATCAATGTCGTGTATCAGTATCGTCCGGATAGAGGTCACTCGTCGAACGCACTATCCAAGTAGTATTTTTAGCGAATTTTCAATGAAAAAAAACCGTTCTAAAATTTCAAAATCAAAATTATAGATTTTCAAATGTATGCGTACTACATATTGAATTTTTTTGTTTAGTTTGACATTTTTAAGTAGCTGCATGACTGGAATTTTTAGAACGGTGTTCCACGACTCTGAAGAAAAAAAAGGCATTATTAGTCAACATGGGCATGTGTATTTTTGGTTTATTATTCTCTGAATAATACACCTATGTAATCGCTCAGCAAAAAATTTTTATAACCCCCCCTCAAACTTTTTTTCTTTTCCGTTTCAAGGTGCGTAGATTCAAAAAATGCAATGTCCGTCCGCCGTCCGCCGTATCACGTGTACAGGCTTCATTTTCGGTCTAAAAAAGTCGTTCTTTCGCACACATGCTCCATTTGGGCCCTAGTTGTGTCCCGAAACTTTTCAGCCCGATCGGAATATACCCAGGGGTGTTGTGAGTGAAAATGTGTGTAAAAATAGGTACTTTTTGCGTTTTAGCAACATGTTGGTAACATGAGCTTTTGAGGTATCGTTTTCCATGTTTTTAGGGACGAGAAGATCGAATATGAGGTCGATTTTGGCCAAGGAGAGGAAAATTGAGGTTGTACCAGATGTTCAGCTCCCAAAATTGATTTTGTATGAGTCAAAAACCTGCGAAATCGTCTGAAATCACCATCAGTTTGTAGAATAACACTAGAAAAAGTGTCAACACGTGGATCAAGACGATTAAATGGCACTACCAATGATCAAAGTTAATTTGAAAAAAAAAAAAAAAGATCGTACCTACCTACCTAATTTGTGTTTTGGGGGCCAAAATTGTTGGAAACCATCAGAAATAGCTATTTCAATTATTTCACATGAAACAAACAATAAATGTACAGCCAACATTTCTGTAGAATAATAAACCCCATGTGACAAGGACTTTGCAGCGTTTTTCACGCTGAGTCGGACGCGAATTATAGGGAAGTTACAATTTTTCGGGGTAAAATTGGATTACAATTGTGTGTCTTCCTCTCAAAAGTTTTTTGACCAGAGAGAAGTTAGCAACGAAATCGAGCAACGGTCGATAACTCGGCCGGAAATTGGAATTTCCGGAAAGTTCTTTTTTGGTTTATTATTTTCAATAATGAACCATTGGAATCGAGCATGAAAAAAAAAATGCTTACCCCCCCTCAAAATTTGATGGTTTACGTTTCAAGGTATGTAGTATCCAAAACTGCAATAAAAATATTTCTGTCTGTCCGCCGTACGCCGTACGCCGTACGGGCCACTTTTCTTAGTTACCATGAAAAAAAAATTGATGAAATTCGGGTTATAGGTTCCGTTCGGCGTCTAGTTGGTCCTCGAAGCTCGACGTTACTGTGAGTCATCTCTAAGGGGTTCAAAATAGGGGTTGAAATTTTCAAAACGCCTATACCATTTTTTTACGTAAATATTTTTACGGTTTTAAATAGTTCGTGAACTTGCGAGTTTTTTAAGACCATCCGGAGCATCGTACGTCCAGCCGTTCGTTCACAGTAAGGCCCCGAAGTTTGCACCGACAGGCATTTTCGACTCCAGTGTGAATGAAATTGTATACAATTCAAACAAAATCTCGTAACCAGAGACGCGCCCACAATAGGAATTTGTGAATACGGCCAATCATTGGTAGGGATCACCTGATTATATTTGCGGAGTATGAAGTCGAGTTGGTTGTTCTGTGATATTATTTAATTTGAAAAATGATGGCTCTTTTGGAGTTTGTTGGTAGGTAGTGAAACTTGGACAAACGTTGAAGTATTATTGATGGGTAAATTATTACTACGGTAAATCATTACTCAACGTTAAATTATTACACAACGGTTCATTATACCATCTACGTAGAAGGGGCTGGAGTTTGTTGGTAGGTACTTTTGCGACTTTTGCGACTTTTTTCACTCCTCATCAACAATTTCTTTTCAGAACTTCATTATGTGTGTTTCTTTTTGTTAGGTACTGTTTGTCATCGGCAGAATTATTTTAGCAACATTTAACTCGTGATTTAGGTAGGTACCTAGTAACGAGTACGGGGTTAGGTACTAACCTACGGAGGGTCTGCGATCTACATAATATGTATATAATAGAATAGTACATATCATATTATATAGACGGGTTATCTATACATAGAGCTGTGATCTGTAACAGAAGGGTATTCTATACAAAATAATAAACCGTTTTGCAGGGATTTGCAGCGTTTTCTGTTCTGTTTTCAGATTGTCAAATCAGTTCTGAGAGAGAATGCAGACTCCAACCTCGACGACGGGCGGGACGATATTGTTACACGATGTTGATAAGAGCGGATTCTTACGGGGCGATTTCGATGCCCGGGGCGATTACGATAGTCTTCAAACGGGACGATATTGATGGGGTTTTGGCCATTTGGGGAGATATCGATAAATCCCCACTGATACACGTTATTGATAAGAACGGGACGATTCCGATACAATCAACAGCGCCCTTCACCCGCTCGGGACGGTATCGATAGTCGCCCCATGCCCCGTCCGTTGCCACCTGGCCCCGCGCCTTTATCCACCCTGCTTGCGTAAAAAGATCTATTTATTGTTCACTTTGAAAAAAAAGGAGTTCGCTGAAGAGCTCACAGGATGACTTCATAGTTAAAAACAACCGTAGCAACCCTCAACCGACCGCTGGGCACAGTCTGCCAACATACAGTGCTCTCTAACAGTTCTGGCTAATATCCGAAAACATTTTTCTCCCCCCCGCCCGACGCTCAAACCTGATTTATCACTTGAAAAATCACTCTACAGCCAAAAACGGGACGAATTGAGTTCGAAGGGAAGCCCCTGGGCAACGCAAGGTCCATCTCCCTACCACCTCGCGGCCACTGAGTCGACCTTCTTTCATTCAACCGACCGAAGGGACGCGAGGCGGAACAACTCTTCACTCAAAGAGTTATTTACCCCCCTCCCCTACCACATCCGACATGTATTTTTAGGTAAATCGAAACTCGAAAAACGAACCCTCGCCGAGTCAAGTGTCGCGATCTACCGGGTTAAGTGTGCGGTTCCCAACTTTTATTGCGTCCGCCTAATTTTACGGTTTAAAAGTGAACACTGAACAAAAACGCGAGTGTTATGACATGGTACCGGTTTTCATGTTATTCTATAGTTGGTATAGAAGTCTCAATGAACAAGATAACGAGTGAGTTATTCATTGTTATCATTACTAGCTGTAACCCTTGCGTTGCTCATGATTGTTGATGGAGTATGGTGGGGTGTGTCCTACGATCGCAATCAGTACTGATGAACACAATTTTTCCTTTTAAATGTAGACGGTATACAATTTCACTATGCACATGCGAGAAAATTCTGACAAAATTGTAGTTGAAATATAGGTAAATAATTATGAAGGATATGAAGATAAGATGATAATAATAGGTAAGCAGAGCGCCCAAGCTCATTGGGGTAAAATTACTGTTGTGTTGTCTAAATACTTTCAGTAATAACTAATCGCGAGTTCAGTAAAATACTTGAATCATTTTTTATTAACGTCTATAAAACAACTATTTTATGAAGGATTAGAAGTGGCTGCCAAGCGCAAGAAACTGCAACACAAATGTTATAATGGTTCATGGAGATGGTACAAGTACCAAGGCATTTCAATCGATATTTTTTTAGAGGCAATAAAATACCGATATAAGATATCGATATTTTACTTCCGTTATCTCATCACTCAATTATAATATATTTATACGAATACATAATTTACCTCGTGTAAGGTATTTCGATTTGTACGAAGGTTCTTAGACTGTCTTCCCGTAGCGGATTTGATTCGAGAGTTCGAGCTGTTGCTCTGGCAAAAAATATTCAAATCAGCTGGTAGTTTGACTATTTGAAATTCACCCCAATTATGTATTTTATGTTTTGTGTAAAAATAAACAGCATACGACAAAACCGCAATGGTAGTGACCTGAGATACACTGAAATAATACCAAATAATTTTACAGATTGAAAATCACCCGACTGGTTGCTGAGATAATTTTGGAAAACTGATACTGTTTCTGTCTCTCTCTTTTCTTGACGTATCTGTCTCTATCGCACACTTGTCGTCCTCTTTAGCCTTAATACAAATTTAGTACGCTACTGTTACTAAATATTATGTTTTCGATAGGTCTCATTCGTAATGCTAATCGGTTTTGCTTGCTGACTATGCCTACAGACTTTACTGATCCCTAAGCTGTTCGGATTATCGTTTTCCCCCAACACGAGCACAGGCGGTCGTTTATCGGCAAGAGGCCGCTAGTAGGGGAATGCTTGGCTTTACCTTATAGAATATGCGATGCGGTGGCGGCATTTCCCACAAGGGCGGCTAATCCTCGAGTCTGACGTAGGGAACGGGGGTTCGTCAGGTTCCTCAAGCGGCCAATTCAATTCAATAAATTTTTATTTTTCAAACGCACATTTTTCATGAGTAACAAGTAAAAAAAGTAGAAATATAAAAATCCAATGACAAAAAATATATCGTCCCCTCTCTGACAGACTAGCGTAACTTTGTTTCCTCCCACAAACTCGCGAAACTGCAAAATCAGCGAAAATCGACTTATAGCTTCAAAAGGTTAAGGTAGTTGATCTCTACACTATGTGAAAATTTCATGGCCCTAGTTCCCTTAGTTTTCTTCCTCCAGCTGTTTTTAGCGAATTTTCAAAGAAAATGAAGCTATTGCAATGGCTTCGAAATTTAAATAATATAAATTTTTGGAAATTTTCTTCATAGAAATCCGTTTCAGACCATTCTAAAACGATTCCTGAAATTTAACACTTTTTTATATGTATATATATATATATATATATATATATTTATTTATATATGTGTCACTCCAGACGATAACTCTCGATAGAATTGAGATAAACAGCTCAAATTTGCACAAAAAATCTATCTTGGCAATCGAAAGGCTAAGTTCGAAGATGGGCGAAATTGGCCTACTCTAAGGAGGGTTTTGGCGCATTTAAAGTGCGCAAAAATTACCCAAAAATCCCCAAAATGTTATTTTCCAACAAGTGACCCCTCATTTTAAAGGTTTTTGCACGCTGAACACGATGGTGGAATCGGATTTTAGATATCTTGATCCGTTCTCAAATTAGAGCATTTAAAGTGCGCAAAAATTACCTAAAAATCCCCAAAATGTTATTTTCTAACAAGTGACCCCTCATTTTAAAGGTTTTTGCACGCTGAACACGATGGTGGAATCGGATTTTAGATATCTTGATCCGTTCTCAAATTAGAGCATTTAAAGTGCGCAAAAATTACCCAAAAATCCCCAAAATGTTATTTTCCAACAAGTGACCCCTCATTTTAAAGGTTTTTGCACGCTGAACACGATGGTGGAATCGGATTTTAGATATCTTGATCCGTTCTCAAATTAGAGCATTTAAAGTGCGCAAAAATTACCCAAAAATCCCCAAAATGTTATTTTCTAACAAGTGACCCCTCATTTTAAAGGTTTTTGCACGCTGAACACGATAGTGAAATCGGATTTTAGATATCTAAATCCGTTCTTAAATTAGAGCATTTAAAGTGCGCAAAAATTACCCAAAACTAGGATAATCTTTAAACTCTTACCCCCACCCCCTTAGAGTGGTCAGATTGAAAAATGTGAGAAGTATTAATTGAAGACGAGAGTTCGAAGCAAAAAAGGGGGAGGCAAACGATTAGTACAACTCCTTGAATTTACCCACAGCGATCAAATAAATAAGCACTTAGTACAATTACGTAATAAACAAACGGTAGAATCAGGATGGACAAAACGTACAAATTAAAATAAATACGAAGAGAATATACATAGAAAACCAAATTTTAGACCGAAGTTTTCCTTTATTCAAAACCATAGCCATTAATTCGAATATTTCTTTGAAAATTCGCTCATTAAGTCATGCTGCATGACTGATTTTTTTTTAATTCACCTATCTGCAACTAGCGTAATTCCCACTTTGGTAAACTAGCGTATCTGCACTTTGGTTCCTTGCCATAGCAACTACGTACATTGTCCACTCTGACAAACTAACGAATCAGCCGATACGTTCATTCCGCTTATTAATAAACTGCTTTTTTACACAGACAAAATGACGAAACTGTCGTCTTTTGTTCATTCTAGCGCCATTCAGCTGTCTGTTCACGTGTAATTATTAGCCATGATAGCCGAATTAGTTTCTCGATCCTCATTGAATTTCTACGATTCTCAGTTCTCCGAAGTTCTAAGTAGTTTTAATTTTTGATTCATTATGGGGTCTCGCGGGAAGATGCTTGTGGAGCTAGCTACCAGAAATCAGCCCTCCCCACAAGTACATGCAGTTGATGTGAAGATGATTGATACGGTAAGTTCCAAGAGTTCCAAGAGCGTATCATATTTCTATGGAAGTCTACCTGACTCCTCAAATGTCAGGGAATCTCTCCCAGAACCCGATATGAACGAAAGTGACCCTGATGGAGAAACTTCAGTTTAATTACCTATTTTATGTGAATACCTATGTTTTAGTTTCTGTGATTTTCGGTTGGAATTTTTAAAAAACTGCTGTTGGCAGATAAATACATCATTATTTTTCTATTGTTTCATCCATCGTTATTTCTGATTCGTTAGTTTATTACGCTAGAATAATGGTTGGTGTGAAATATCAATCTGACAAACTTGCGAAACTGCCCCTTATGGTTTAATTTTGGTCATTATTCGTCGTTATTTGAAAAATTGTCCGCAAAATCCTTGATCAGCGCAAACTAGATAAAATTTGTGGCTCATTAAAAAAAACAACAGAAAAAACCACAAAAAATTGGATTTTACATGCAGCATCAAAGTTTGTTTTTGTTCTCCTGAAAAGTTGCGTTTTTGCAGTTACGCGAGTTTGTGGGAGGAAAAATAGTTACGCTAGTCTGTCAGAGAGGGGACGATATCTAAAGGTGGATTGAAATCCTTCGAATGCAGAGACTGTATGTGGGCAATCGGTTTTGGTTTATTATTCTGTGAATAATACACCTATGTATTCACTCAGCAAAAAATTTTTATAACACCCCCTCAAACTTTTTTCTTTTCCGTTTCAAGATGCGTAGATTCCAAAAATGCAATGTCCGTCCGCCGTATCACGTGTACAGGCTTCATTTTCCGTCTAAAAAAGTCTTTCTTTCGCACACATGCTCCATTTGGGCCCTAGTTGTGTCCCGAAACTTTTCAGCCCGATCGGAATATACCCAGGGGTGTTATGACTTTGAGTGAAAATGTGTGTAAAAATAGGTACTTTTTGCGTTTTAGCAACATGTTAGTAACATGAGCTTTTGAGGTATCGTTTTCCATGTTTTTGGGACGAGAAGACGAAGTCAATTTTGACCAAAGAGTGGAAAATTGAAGTTGTACCAGATGTTCAACTCCCAAAATTGATTTTTCGTGAGTCAAAAACCTGGGAAATCGTCTGAAATCACCATCAATTTGTATAATAACACTAGAAAAAGTGTCAACACGTGGATCAAGACGATTAAATAGCACTACCAATAATCAAAGATAGTATTAAAAAAAAAAAGGAGCGTACCTAATTTGTGTTTTCCGGGCCAAAATTAATGGAAACCATCAGAAATAGCTATTTCGATTATTACGCATGAAAGAAACAATAAATGAACGGCCAACATTTCTGTAGGTATGTCCAGTAGAATAATAAACCCATGTGACAAGGGCTTTGCAGCGTTTTTTTCAGTACAATTTTTTGTTAGAGCGCCGGAAGTCTCAAAAAAATGTTACTTATATATTATAGGTAGGTGTGGCGAAATGAATTGATAAAAATATATGCATAATTATCGTTACTACAGCACGCTAAAAAGACAGAAAAATGAAATATAAACATTGGGTAATTAGTAGGTAATGTAAACAACAAAAGGTAATATAAATAGTTCAAAAAGAATAAAATAGGTCGACCATTTTAATGCCGCGGTGGCAAATTCGGATGGCTGATCAGCTCCTCTTCAGGGCGTTCAAGTTCAACGGTTCAGCTCATCACAAAGTTCTGGCAATACGCGCTGCTGCGTGGACGATCCTGGATAGGACCTGTTTTCTTCTTTCTATTTCCAAACGGTTTTAATTCCTCGGTGTTTCGCTGACGTGGATTGGCAAGGCCTACATGATTGCAAGCTTCTTAGGTAGCTGTTTTACTCCGTCATTTCATTTTCGGTCTAAAAAATTCGTTCTTTCGCACACATGCTCCATTTGGGCCCTAGTTGTGTCCCGAAACTTTGCAGCCCGATCGGAATATACCCAGGGGTGTTATGAGTGAAAATGTGTGTAAAAATAGGTACTTTTTATGCTTTAGTAACATGAGCTTTTGAGGTATCGTTTTCCATGGTTTTTGAGACGAGAAGACCGAACGCGATGTCAATTTTGACCAAAGACGCGGAAATTGAGGTTTTAACAAAGGTTCAGCTCCCAAAATTGGTTTTTTATGAGTCAAAAACCTGGAAAATTGTCTGAAATCGCCATCAATGTGTATAATAACACTAGAAAAAGTGTAAACAGGTGAATCAAGACCATTAAATGGCACTACCAATGATCAAAGATGATTTGAAAAAAAAGCGTACCTATTTCATATTTTGGGGGCCAAAATTGGTGGAAATCATCAGAAATAGCTGTTTCAATCATTCCACATGAAAGAAACAATAAATTTAACAACCAACAATTCTGTAGAACTCCAATAGTTTAATAAACCCATGTGACAAGGACTTTGCAGCGTTTTTCCCATGGTTTTGTTTCCTCTTCAGAATTTCAAAACTGGTTGTAAGGATGTGCGAATTTGCTACTTTATATTCGCACTCCTCGTAGGTACCAAATATAAATCTTTTGTTACTAAGACAAGATCAAATGTGTGTATACATATACACACATGTGTGTGTATACATATACACACACGTTCCACGCTAAACAGTCGGAATGAACGTGACCATTATTTAAAGCGAGTTGTATCTTAAAATACGGATCATTTCACAATGCTTTTTTTTAAATCTTGTTTTATTGCCTTTACGCTCTTCCTTAGATAGAAAACCAGCCAAATACCACTTGTTGGCAACGCTCGCTAGACAGGATTTGGCAGACATACTGGCTGGGCCAAAGTGACCTGTCCTGTTAGGAAGCCAGTATTATTTGGTAAATATTTGAAAAGTTATAATCACAATAAATCATTTTAATAGCAAAGATTTTGTGGATCATATCACAAAGATGTTGAGTGTAGGTACGTTGTCAATGTAGGACCATATTGTTTCAAGTTTTTGCACTGATAACACAAAATCACCGAAAGTAGTAGTTTGCTATGGCGAATTAAAATTATGTAGGCAGGTATGTACCTGTATATGACCATACCATTGTACGTACCTACTGTAAGCTCCTATCAATGATGACTCATGTCATGCGTTGTTGACACAGTTTTTCTTGAAATAATTTAAATTTTAATATTACCTATACCTACCTTTTAGGGTAGGTGGGGGCAAAAGTTACCAGTTCGGACATATCGGATTTTCCCGGGCCCCAAGTTGGTCCTATCGGTCCAAAAACTGAATGATGTTGTAGAATGAGATCTCCTATACCGTCGGTAAAAAAATGAATCGTTTCCCAAAATATTTAGAAACTGAATTTTTAATTTTACCGCAAAGCCTTCTTTGCAATTTTTGACCTGCCGAATGGGGCAAAATTTTCCACTGGCACTCATCAGTTTAGAGATGGGAAGGCATAGAAAATCACCAGTTAAAGTGTCTACATATTTTTATTTCAAAAAATCACACAGACCCTTACAAATTGCTTATTACGTAGGTAATTATAGAAAAATTACAATTAAGATCACTTCAACCTAGCTAGTCTCCCTGAAACATCCAAGCTTTGGCACCCACTTTCCCTGTACATAGCAGAATTTTCATTAATGCGGTGTGTGAAAACCCAATAGCATGAGATGGCTGACGACAAAATAGTCCTTTAGCCATCAAAGAACGTGCCTATCATATATTAATCCAATTATGAAAACATACACTATCCTCTAAGCTCTGACACTATGATGGCCGCTTTCTGAAAGAAAGTCCATAATTCAAGTCTATAATTTGGTCAGGTTGAGCTGCAAAAGAAATGCCTAGCCAACTTCTTTCAACCATGTCAAGATCGTAATATCAAGAGGCCATTTTTACAGCTGCATAAACATATGACGATTTGGACGGATTTTCAACGGCCCATGAAACCAAATGTACAAGGAGGCGTTCGTGTTAGAGTCTGATTGAATCGTAAAGGGATCACGCAAACTGAAAACCCGGCATTCGCCGAGGAAATTATTTTGTTGTCATGAGAATTATTCTGATGTGTCTGAAATACCTACACTACTTGGTTCCGATGTGGAAAATGTTGATTCTCCTTTAAGAGAACGATGTGAAAGAGCTAGAGAGCATGCAAAATTTATAATTTCCTTGTGTAAATCAGGAAATTTTTCGAAAGGGATTTTTGTTTTGCCGCAAACTTATCTTAATTATTCTGCGTCATTCCCCGGAGGAAAGAGTAGATACAATTATATTGTTCAATTGGAACATTTTATTATCCATTTTACTGGTGACTGGTTCCTTTCTGAATAATGGGAAATAGCTGTTCTGAAAACAGCAAAATAACCTGTTGCAGTTGGTTTCTTTTTGAGAAATGATGTACCTACCACAAAATACTACACCACCTATCCTATTATGTTCAAAAAAATTTTTCACACTAGGTACCTACTTAATATTACATTAATATTGAGATATTTTCATAGTTATTATTTCATTTATTGAAACGACCACGTTACATTTTCATCCCTACCCAGAAATTCGTTGCCTGGACAACAGCAATTGGGTACCTACACCTAATTAATTTAGAATTACTATCTTAAAACTATGTAATAAATTGGACTAATATATCATGACAGTTTAAATAATATGTAAACTAATAAATCTTACTTTCCTCCACCACTATCCGTTCCAAAACTGCTAGAAAGAAGAAAGTTAAGTACAGTAAAATTAATCTACTGAAGAAGCGCAATATCCGACTACAAGGATTTACCTTCAACTATGTCCATCACGGTCTGAGCCAGGACAGTTAAAGTTGAATGCCTGTGCTCGCCCTCTACCCGCGCGAGACTTTGTTTTTGTTTACATTGAAGAACTCAACTTTGAGTTGTTCAGTTTAATTCTTTGATTCGTCGTGTTCAAAATTCGAGTTGAAATTTTCGGAGTGTTCTCAGTTATGTTTGTGCCTGATTTGTATTTTTGCTGTTCACCACTTCACCGTTCATTCTCATTCGAGGAGTTTCGAGGAAAAAGAGATCTCGAGTAGACCAACAACGAAGCTAATCTACCACTACCAAGTAAGTTGTCAAGCCCCAAACATACAAAAATGCTGAATTTGCTTGAGGTTTTGTAATTAGCGAACCGGTCAGTAGATAAATGTCAACATCCAGATACCTATTCAAAAAATGCCGTGTTAAACATTGGAGAATAGAACTATGTGCATTAGAAACTACGACGGGTGCAATAACACCTGTTAGTGTAATAGGCTCTTAGAATCATCATAAGATACATACCTATACCTACAACTCGTTTTCAACTCGGAAACTCTTGGTACTTTGGAAACTAAATCCGGATAAACGCATCCGCACACTACTTAGTCATGAAAATTTTAAGCTTTGCTGAACTGCAAATAGCTAGACTCCATAAATAACCATAGCTCGCGATCTTTCAAAATGTGCTCATATGGTCATGCTGCATAACTGGAACTTCGTTATGGTCGGGTTTTGATTTTTATTTTTTATTTTTTTTGGTTGAAATAGTTGGTAGTTATACCTATGCACCCGTGTTATCTACGTTCATTACGTTATGGGTATATACTGTTAGTAGCAAAATTCCTACCCGTAAGCAACATTTTGGTTAGACGGTTCGGTCAAGTTCGATTGATCAGCGTAAACAATCAAATGGAAAGTTCATCACCTGGGTTTTCCCTGCACGCAACACCAAATGGGTCGAAAGAAGTAACAACTCATTTCACTCTCGAACACTGATCATTTGATTACATCTTGATTACATTTGATTACATATTGACCCGTTTAATAACATAAATTTTATCAACGGCGAACATTACATCACAATATGTGTAAGTAATATTTATTTATTTATTGCAAGTACAAGTAAGGACTTCCTTATATCTACATAATATGAATTCACAGTTGTACTGGATTAGGTTAATTTATACTAAGGTTTAACAAAACAAACAAAATATGGATGGAAGGAAAGTGAAAGAAAGGAGGGAAGAGAAAGAAGAAGAAAGCATGAATTAGAAGTGATTTTATTGCATTTTCATGCATTTCGCAATTCTTGCTCTAAATGCCCCCAAAGTGCCTAGGCTAGGTACATACTACATTTTACGATATGTAGGTAGGTACGAACCAAATCACTCGCGATGAAATAGTGGAACTCCATTTCAAAAGAAAAAGAAAAACGGAGTTATTGAAAGGTTGTATATTTCCACTAATACGCTTGTTACTGTCACCGAACACTAGCTTTATAGCCTAGTATATGCTCAATTTAAGAAATAAATTGTCATTTCATTCTATTTCAAATAATCATGGTCAGTATGGCCGTCTGAATCACCTCAGTGTACCTAGAACTATATTATAACTCCGGTCTTCCTGTTCTAGTTCAATTTTCTATGTAGTTCTTCGAGGTTGATTTAAGCCAAAAGGCTATCTATCTCAACATCAATAGGCTCAACAAGAACGATTGAGGATTCTGATATACCTACCTACCTATTTCATCATGTTTGAATCCCGAACTTGCTCATCATTTTTCTAAAAAACTTATTCAAATCTGTTGA
The DNA here is from genome assembly GCA_954871275.1 of Leptopterna dolabrata. Classification (NCBI taxonomy): domain Eukaryota; kingdom Metazoa; phylum Arthropoda; class Insecta; order Hemiptera; family Miridae; genus Leptopterna; species Leptopterna dolabrata. Next base: position 7,648,835 of record OX940985.1, read on the forward strand.
ACCGTTTGGCCGTGACGACATGACCATCAGTCATCTAGTTAAATCCCATTTCTTGATGTCTCGTGATTTTGGTTATTATTCTGTGAATTAGTACACCTATGTATTCGCTCAAAAATTTTTTTTCGAACACCCCCTCAAAATCTTTTGTTTTACGTTTCAAGGTGCGTCGATTCCAAAAATGCAATGCCCGTACGCCGTATTATCAGTATCTACCTTTGTTTTCGGTCTCAAAAATTCGTTCTTTCGCTCCGTTTGGGCCCTATTGCAGCCCGATCAGAACATACCCAAGGGTGTTGTGGGTGAAAAATGTGTGCAAAAATAGGGTTGTTTTGGTGTTTTAGTAACGAGCTTGCGAGGTATCGTTTTCCTTGTTTTTTAGGGCGAGGAGACCAAATATGAAGTCGATTTGGACAACTAGCGAAGAATTGAGGTTCTAACAAAGTTTTGCTTAAATTTACCTTCCATTTTGGTCTAAAACCGTCGTTCTTTCGCACACAGGCTCAGTTCGGATCCTAGTTGTGCTCCGAAGCTCGGCAGCCCGATCGGAATACACCCAGGGTTGTTATGAGGGGAAAATGGGTGTAAAAATAGGGGTTTTGGAGGGGTTTTTTTTGTTGAGGTTTTAGTGAACATGAGTTGTGAGGTAACGTTTTTCACGTTTTTTTATGACGGAAAGACCGAATATGACGTTGATTTTGACCAAATAGTGAAGAGTTGAGGTTATAATTAAGGTTCAGCTCCCAGAATTCATTTTTTATGAGTCGAAAACCTGGGAAATGGTCTGAAATGACCATGAATTTGTATAAAACACTAGAAGTAGTATCAGCAGGTGAATCAAGACAATTAAATGGCACTTCCAATGATCAAAGATAATTTGTTAAAAAATATGAGCTTATATCGCGTTTTCGGGGGCCAGAATTGCTGGAAACCAGCAAAAATAATTATTTCAATTATTATTGCACATGGAAGAAACGATAAATGAACAGCCAACATTTATGTAGGTATGTCCAGTAGAATAATAAACCCATGTGACAAGGACTTTGCAGCGTTTTTTTGTTTATTTATTCGGCTAAAAATAGTTCGAGTATTCATCATGGAGAGGGTGGGTGGGTGGTGTCCTATTTCTGTTACCGCAGTGCGTGTTTGCGAGTAGGCTCTGGAATGATGTAAAGGCCCCAAAGATCAGGTTAGCCAACTTCGGCAAAACCGTTTTTGAGAATTGTTGAAGAAAATTTGTTGTCTACTTAAAATACCAAGTGTGGATTCAAATCATTGTCCAGTGAAGTGCAATGTAAGCATAAATCGAATTATACAAGGTCTAGTAGTTTTTGGGCGAAGTTCCACAGCTCCATTCTATTTTATTATTACAGTTACGTTTAGTATGGGGATGGGTTTTTAGTAGGAACACTTCACGAGAGCTAGGCTGTGTAGTGTATAATGAGGGTTGACCTATTATTTACAACTCTGAATGAACGATTGAAGAGTTTATTTATTGACTTGCACAAAAATAGGGTCTGTTGACCCTTTCTGCCTTTTTGGCAAGATTGCATTAATTATATATTATTATATAAAATAAAGTATCAGTCTGCTTAAATTGCAAATATTTGTGAAATGACATTGTGGTTTCCGTGGCTTATATAATTAGTATGTACATACAAGTGGAAAATATTTAAACGAGTCAATACACTGTAAGAAGCTTTTCTTTAAATTTATTCTTAAATTCATTAATTGAAATATTATTATAATCAAAAAGTTCAGGGTTATCGCTGTGTATCTTTATATATTGTACCAGAAATGAATCAGCATACTTCACGGTTTTATTTATAGGCATTCTAAGCGTTCTATTAGCTGTTATTGTCCCTTTTTGGTGAACCTCAGACATGAACGTCAATTTTTGGTACAGATATTGTGGGGTTCTTTTCTTTAGAATTTTAAATAACAACGTACCTATTCGGAATTTCCTCCATTCTTTTATTTTCAACAGCTTCAACTTTCTATATGCTGGAGAGGGGAACCCAGAATATGTCTTTATAACCGGAAAAATACAATGATTTGTATAAAACATTGTGTAGGTATAGTTACCTAATCAATTCAATCAGTGGTCCTGAGTTTTACCTATAGCGTAATACAGAATTATACCATGAAGTCCCAGAGGAATTATAACATCAAGTAGAAGTATAGGCATAATTATTGATATAGCAGTATGTTCAAAGTAGAGCCTCTGCTCTGCATCATCAGCTGACACTCAATATTATAAAATTTAATTTACCGTTACTTGGAAATAACCAAGTAACTTCATAGCTCCTACTTGCAGTGTTTGGTCGACGTCAAGTAGCGCTGCAACGATTTTTAGGTCTATTTTACAAACCTTTCATATTTACAGACTTCCAAATATAGAAACCATTCCTCACACTCGAACCCACTTTTTAATGGAATGTGGTGGATTTTACGATCTCCGCGGGAAAAGGCTGACTCAAGAGTGTCTACATGTGCCTTAGTAGCGATAGGTTTCTTTTGACGTCAGTCCAATCCAAACAAAAGCCTTTCTGCGCCGTTTGGGAGGGACGGCGGACGTTGGAAAGTTGAGATGCGACCAGCCACTTGATCTGTTGACATTCGCGTCTGGGCGACCAACTGGTGGATAACAAGATGTAACATGATCGTGAATAGCGAAATGGCCTTCACAGCCTTCTGAAATTTCTCACGATATTAGAGCAGAAGTGCGTTCTGTGCGGCGCAATGTGTTTAGGATGCTTTATTCGACCGTCCGTTTGTTACGGCTGCAAGCATATGAATATTCTGTTCCACATAGGTACCTATTGTACTTACCTACATTCCTCCACATTTATATTCTATTCCTTAAAAGAAGCCATTCTGAGAAACCAGAATGGGTTGGTTGTATGAATCTCCGACGAGAAAGCAGAAACAGTGCGGGGAATGTGGGATCGAAATACCACATTAAATATCAATGCCAACCGGTGGGGGGGGGGGGGGGGGTGTTGCTGATTGATGAACCCCTTCTTTTAGGAAATTAGTTAGCTTTGACTGGACGGACTTTGCAGTAAAGAAAAGGTGTTACGTTACTCACTCAAGAGATTGGGATAATGTTTGAAACAACTAACAATAGAAAGGTGAAATGCATAACACGGCTCGACCAGGGTGTTCATAACACAGGTGTGCGCTCTAAGTGAAGTGCTATGTACCTACTATGCCTACCGATATTGGTAATTTCCTGATTAAATTATGTCCCCCCCCCCCCCCCAAATTTCACGGTTACAGATTTCAAGATTATATTATAACCCTTAGTTTTACTGAATACCATAAAATGTCTTGGTTATGATCGGATTGACTCCTGACTGATGAGGTGCACTGATTGATAACCATCGTGTAGCCTTTTGTATTCAAGGAATACCACCTTATAGAAGCCAAAGTTGTTTATTAGTCGGCGACGTTTCAATCCCCAAGTAGTGGGATTGAAACGTCGCCGACTAATAAACAACTTTGGCTGCTGTAAGGTGGTATTCCTTGAATCCAAAACCTACACGATGAACATTCACAATCAGCCGGGAATTAATCCCTCAACCTCCAACTGATTGATAACGTTTTTCCCCTTTTCGTGGCTCTGTTCCGTATTGAGAACAGTGTTACGATTGTACTTCGTATACTTGGACCAAGTTTTAAAGGACCGTAGCGTAATTACCTACTCATTTAAATTCCTTAAATAATAATAATAATAATAATAGCAATGTGTAAAAATAACCAAAGCTGGCGTAGCTATGAGAAAAATTACTGCTGATAACATTGATTAGGTAGCTATGCAAATAGATGATATTCGATCTGAGTGGAAACCTTGATTTAGCGAGTCAAATATTCGGAATCGACTGATCTTATAAGGACTGTGGAGTCGACTAGGCGAACTTCCGATGAAAAAACTCCCAGGAAACGACTTTCGCCTTGATTTCGTTTAGATTTAGAACGTCGGAACACACGCTTCTGGAACGGCGTAGCACATTGCACATAGTTTCGTTGAGTATCAATCTGAACATGTGGAACCAACAAATTACAACAGAATCACGGAAATATGATTAGGGAATTGATAAACGATACAGGTAAGACCATTGAAATAGGTCTCCATCCAAAAAATAATAATAATAATGGTCCCAAACACATGTTGTTGATTATTCTCAGGCAATCTACTGTTATAAGTTCCCATCCCAGGCCATTCAAAGTCAAAATTCGACCAGCAGCGTCATCTATAAAAGGCGCCCCAGAACGAAAGCGAGATAATTAAGGGATCGATTCTACAACTAATTTGCAACAAAAAATACCTCTGCAGTTTTGTTTACTCCGCTTAAAATCCGACTTCTTCACTTTTAAGATTTTTTTGTGTTTTTGACTTGAGACGCTAAAACTTCCGTAACTTCCTTAATTTAAGGACAAAATTCAAATTTGAGGATACCGTTTGAGAGAGCATTAAATTTCCTACGTATATGAATTTTTGAAAAGTTAGTATTAAAGGGGTTTTTTGAGCACATTGTTGACGTTTTTTGTCAATTACCATATTTTTTGTCTAACTGATGACATTTCTGATCACAGTTTGTCCATGCCCCATCGTTCCTCTCGACGGAAAAAACATCTATTACATCAGCTTTCCAGCGGTATTACTCAGTTTTTGTTCACTTTGTTTTCAGGTGGAAAAAAGTGAATGTGAAAAAACGTGAAATTTTAGTCTAATTCGAGGTTTTTCCATGAAAAAATGACTTTTTCACGACTTACCTTTGATACAACATTTTCAAAAGTTGTTAGTAAGTACACTTTCTTAAAATGCTCTTTCCAACGGTATCCTCAAATTTGAATTTAGTTGAATTGAGGAAGTTATGGCTGTAAGGTCAAAAACGCACAAATACATCTTATAAGTAAAAAAAAGTAGGATTTTAAGCGGATTAAAAATTAAAAAATCGCAAAGATTTAAAAAACGCTGCAAATCCCTGCACAACGGTTTATTATTTTGTATAGAATACCCTTCTGTTACAGATCACAGCTGTATGTATAGATAACCCGTCTATATAATATGATATGTACTATTCTATGCATAATTATTTAGATCGCAGACCCTCCGTAGGTTAGTACCTAACCCCGTACTCGTTACTAGGTACCTACCTAAATCACGAGTTATATGTTGCTAAAATAATTCTGCCGATGACAAACAGTACCTAACAAAAAGAAACACACATAATGAAGTTCTGAAAAGAAATTGTTGATGAGGAGTGAAAAAAGTTGCAAAAGTACCTACCAACAAACTCCAGCCCCTTCTACGTAGATGGTATAATGAACCGTTGTGTAATAATTTACCGTTGAGTAATGATTTACCGTAGTAATAATTTACCCATCAATAATACTTCAACGTTTGTTCAAGTTTCACTACCTACCAACAAACTCCAAAAGAGCCATCATTTTTCAAATTAAATAATATCACAGAACATCCAACTCGACTTCATACTCCGCCAATATAATCAGGTGATCCCTACCAATGATTTACCGTTCTGTAATAATTTACCGTTGAGTAATGATTTACCGTAGTAATAATTTACCCATCAATAATACTTCAACGTTTGTTCAAGTTTCACTACCTACCAACAAACTCCAATAGAGCCATCATTTTTCAAATTAAATAATATCACAGAACAACCAACTCGACTTCATACTCCGCCAATATAATCAGGTGATCCCTACCAATGATTGGCCGTTTTCACAAATTCCTATTGTGGGCGCGTCTCTGGTTACGAGATTTGGTTTGGATTGTATACAATTTCATTCACACTGGAGTCGAAAATGCCTGTCGGTGCAAACTTCGGGGCCTTACTGTGAACGAACGGCTGGACGTACGATGCTCCGGATGGTCTTAAAAAACTCGCAAGTTCAAGAACTATTTAAAACCGTAAAAATATTTACGTAAAAAAATGGTATAGGCGTTTTGAAAATTTCAACCCCTATTTTGAACCCCTTAGAGATGACTCACAGTAACGTCGAGCTTCGAGGACCAACTAGACGCCGAACGGAACCTATAACCCGAATTTCATCAATTTTTTTTCATGGTAACTAAGAAAAGTGGCCCGTACGGCGTACGGCGTACGGCGTACGGCGGACAGACAGAAATATTTTTATTGCAGTTTTGGATTCTACATATCTTGAAACGTAAACCATCAAATTTTGAGGGGGGGTAAGAATTTTTTTTTTCATGCTCGATTCCAATGGTTCATTATTGAAAATAATAAACCAAAATTTGCAACATTGCAAAATATGGCAAAAATATATATATTTTTTTTAGTGTTGGAAAAATATTGTAGCTTTCATTCTGGGACACCCTGTAGGTAGGTATACTAAATAATGATTACCTGTTTAATAATTGTTCGACCTTCATTCGACTCGATTTTTTTTACCAGCTACAATGATATGAATACGGGAAAGAGTTGTTAACTCTTGACTTATCCCTCCGATTCGGATCAGTCTGCGACTACCGAATGTCCCCACCATCGAGAGACCGTCCAGGGTAACCCCGAGACAAGGCACCTTATTTCTATTAGTATCTCGACCCGAACCCCCTCCACCCCGTTCGGACCCATCCCAGACGAAATTTCTCCCATAACCAGTTCCTGCCCGGTCGGCTCGGTTTTCCTTTGCGCGAAAAAATAGGTAAATAAAATAAACGCCGGAAATCTGGAATATCCGCGGGGGAAAAATGCGGGGTGCGGTGTAGTGAAAAAGTGATGCGGTGAACGTGTTGACGAATTAAAATTGGATTACACCACCGAATTTAAGGTGAGCTTATTTGACCCTTTTATTTATAGAGCAATCAAACTCTCTTCGTTTCGGAGTCAGTTAGCACAACTGATTAACCATCCTGCGAGAGTAACCCATCACTTGTTCCACAATCCAAGTAGATGATTATTTCGGTAAATTATTATTCCAAAGTATTTACACCCTTGTCAAAAGGATATGGCTTCTATTAACATTTGAGATTGCGGTTGTTGGTTCTTCCTCACGTGCACATTATTATATGTAAATTAGGATGAGGCACATTTTACGAGATTCCTTAATTATTTATTGTTGTTTCCACTTCTTGGTCTTCCGCCTTTGTGACATTGTAAGGAAGTCTGTTGTTATTCAATCGTAAAATCATTCATACCTGGTCCAACTATATAGGTAGGTACGTATCTATTAAGTTATATTTATTACTTGACAGTAGTAGGTAGGTGTCCAGAATTGCGTTTTCAATAACAATCATGTGGAAGGTGAACATATCATTTGGACTTGATATTGGCGTAGAAGAGGGTACGTAGTGTGGGAGAGGGAACAAATTAAAGAACACGCTAGACCTGTGCTTACTATTTCTTTCGAATGTTTCCAGGAGGCGCAGGAGTTGAACGAAGTGCAAATTGATGAGAAATATAAATAGGGAAATATAAATAAATATATATTTGGGGTAGCATTCCACCAGGGTCTACGATTAGCGTATGACCTCTTTGAAGGTTGAGCGTAGCTTTCTATGCTCAGCTCAGCTTGCAGCATGTTGAGTGCTTGCAGCTCAGCTCCAGATGTTTCTGTAGTCCACAGTTCAAGTCCAAATAAATTCTTGGGAACACCGAGTATCTAAAGAAGTTCTTTGCAGTAAAATCCACCACATTCCCTAGTTTCCCTGACCATTCCATGCTGTTTGGAAAACTCAATGAAAACATAATTCCTGAACCGGCCCGAGATGGGAGTTCAGTGATCTCGTGATGAAAATGTAACAAATTCACATCGTTATCCTTGCCAATTCGAAAGGAACCGAATTCTTCAATTATACCGAGAGTTGGCAAATCTGAAGTTACGGCCGTCGCAGAAATAGTTCAGGAATGCACCCGCTTATGCATCGCAAATAACGAAGGCTGTCTCGGAGGGAGGAGGTGGAGCATTTTGTATTTGGAACGAAGTATTATACTTGCACATTCTTAATAATAATTATTTTAGTTGCAAAAAGTACCAACTCGGTTTAGAGGTACCTACACTAATACCGTGTTACGTTACGTTGATCTCTGCAATGTTACCGTGTGCAGGGGCATCTTCTCAGCCCGTAGTAGCCATGCTAACGTATCTTGCGATCAAGCCAAAATCTGTAGGTATTTTCCAATTCCTTACCTCGTTGGGACTGCGCATCCAGCTTGTGACGCATCGAATGAAATCGACCTCAGCCTCGTTCCTTGTTTCCTCAGGACAAGTCCGAGAGGAAGCTCACCATTCATGAATCGCATCAACCTAACTCACGAACGTAGGGTAAGTTGTGGATGGCTGGATAATTCGTGGGCTCATTCACTTGAGCTGCATTTTATTCATGGATGCGTGAATAAAATACAGTTTTATGTGCGGCGAAGCCACATCTTGGTGGGTACCTATACCTGATCTTTTTAACGTATGTTTTTACATGGAGATCCGTATCTGATAATTTTCTTCTTCCTTATTGACGATTTGCCGCAGAGAATAGGTATGACTACCTCAGCTGTCGACTGAAAGTTACACACTGTGTACCTATAGGTAGTGGTTCAGAGAAAGACTAACGTACAGATTCAGTGGAAATTTATAAGGGTTACCTACGAACGCTATCTCAACCATGCCTCAGTTAAATTTAACCATACCACTCCGCGCATAGCAATTTCGATATTTCATAAAAAACGTTTCCAAACTATTTTATCCCGGAAATGGATGCCGCCCAAGTTTGACGGCAGCCGAGCCAACTTCTAATTGGAACCCACAGAATAACCAAACCATTTCTGCCTTCACGGGAGGTAGGCACCGTTTCTTCTGAAAAATAACGCCCTACTAGCTCAAAATTCGCAACGAAGATTTTCTCTGTTTTTGGTTTATCAATTTGTTAATAATACACCTATGTATTCGCTAAGCAAAATATTTTTATAACACCCCCTCAAAATTTTTCTTTGCGTTTCAAGGTGCGTAGATTCCAAAAATACAATTTCCGTCTGCCGTACGCCGTCCGCCATATCATCCATATCTACTTTATTTTCGGTCTAAAATATTCGTTCTTTCGCACACAGGCTCCATTTGGGCCCTAGTTGTGTCCCAAAACTTTGCAGCCCGATCGGAATATACCCAGGGGTGTTATGGGTGCAAAATGGGTTTAAGAATAGGGTTTTCTGCTTTTTTAGTTACATGAGCTTGTGAGGTATCGTTTTCCATGTTTTTAGGGCGAGGAGATCGAATATGAAGTCGATTTTGATCAGCCAGCGAAGAATTGTGGTTGTAATGAAGGTTCAGCTCTCAAAATTCATTTTTTACTAGTCAAAACGCTGCAAAGTCCTTGTCACATGGGTTTATTATTCTATTGGACATACCTATAGAAATGTTTGTTCATTTATTGTTGCTTTCATGTAAAATAATTGAAATAGCTATTTCTGGTGGTTTCCACCAATTTCGGCCTCCAAAAATTAAAATGGGGTACGCTCCTTTTTTTTTTTTTTCAAATTATCCTTGATCATTGGTAGTGCCATTTAATCGTCTTGATCCACGTGTTGACACTTTTTCTAGTGTTATTATACAAATTGATGGTGATTTCAGGCGATTTCGCAGGTTTTTGGCTCATAAAAAATCAATTTTGGGAGCTGAACATCTGGTACAACCTCAATTTTCCACTCCTTGGTCAAAATTGACTTCACATTCGGTGTTCTCGTCCCCAAAAACATGGAAAACGATACCTCAAAAGCTCATTTTACTAACATGTAACTAAAACACAAAAAGTACCTATTTTTACACACATTTTCACTCATAACACCCCTGGGTATATTCCGATCGGGCTGAACAGTTTCGGGACACAACTAGGGCCCAAATGGAGCATGTGTGCGAAAGAACGACTTTTTTAGACCGAAAATGAAGCCTGTACACGTGATACGGCGGACGGCGGACGGACATTCCATTTTTGGAATCTAGGAACCTTGAAACGGAAAAGAAAAAATTTTGAGGGGGTGTTATAAAAATTTTTTGCTGAGCGAATACATAGGTGTATTATTCACAGAATAATAAACCAAAACCTGGGAAATTGTCTGAAATCACCATAAATTTGTATAACAACACTAGAAGTAGTATCAACAGGTGAATCAAGACAGTTAAATGGCACTATCAATGATCAGAGATAATTAGTCAAAAATGGGAGCCTAATTGGTGTTTTTGGGGGCCAAAATTGGTGGGAATCATCAAAAATAGCTATTTAAATTATTGCACATGCAAGAAACAATAAATGAGCGGCCAACAGCTACAGAAATGTAGCTGTGTCCAATAGAATAATAAACCCATGTAAGAAGGACTTCGGAGCGTTTCTCTCTTTGGAATTTAAACAGAAAATTCGGTATTTTTGGAATTTCCTACTTATTTCTTGGAATTTTATTTCTTTCGGAGATGAGGGAAGTTGAATTTAGCCTTATCAGATGGAGGGTCATTATTGCTTATATAGTATTCAAGGTCAGGTAGTTTCAGTCTCTCAGATCATTACGTAGGTACCTACCTCGTATGGTCTGAAGGATTCCCTAACTAAAGATTGCGAAAGGGCGTCTGTTGCTCCGAGCTGTGCTAAGTAGTTAATTGAATAGCCGGACGATTGATTTGTTCTTTATAAATGGTGTCTCATATTGACTTTTACCAGAGGGCAACTATTTGCTGGAATGCGTTCATATTCGTATGTAATCACCTACTTATAGAGATATTATATATATTATACCATTGTATACCCATCACACATCAAATAGTAGGTACATTTATCCTAACAATTCCTAAATTTCCATGTTTGAAGAGGACATTTTTAGCTCAAATAAAAGGCAGTTGTGGATTAGTCAATTTCAAGGTAGGACCAGTGGGTGAAGGGAGTTACTTTGACCTTCATAATGTGGAATCCTTGATGCTCACGTTAGGTATGGTATGTCACATAAAGTTTAAATTCCAAGAATATATTCGTCATTATTTATGGTAAATAGTTACCTAAATATTAAACCTTTTCTCATTTAACTTGATTATAACTTCTTATAATACAATTAACTCATTTCACAATTGACTGGAACCTTTACATAAATATTCCAATTTGAATTACTGCTAACAATTATTATTATGCCACAAACGGTAAAACATTATGCATTACCAAGAATTGCTAGGCATTTCATGTACTGTACTGTACATTTCAGTGTACTGTATCATGTAATCGTAGGCAATGTATGGTATCATCTACCGTATCTAATTGTATTATCTAATCTACTGTATCATCAGCAGTAGGCAGAGAAAACGTGAAATGCTGTTCAACTTGAAAGAGAGACGATAGAGACATGCCTACCTCGTATATGTATCTCTTCTTAGTGGAAATGTGTGTTAATTTATTTCCACCTTCTTGTCATCTGTCCTGTAATAATAAAAATGTTGGTACCTACCTATCTAGATAGAGGTATCATTTACTTCTTACATCATTGATAACTTTTATACAAAATAGGTTGATACTTGATCCATTAAAAATGGTCGTTTATTACGAAAACAATTTTGAATTGAATTGGCTTAAAAGGAAGGAGTAGGTAGGTAGGCACTATTTGTTCTGCGAACAACTGGACTTGTCTTTCGAAAGCAGCTGTTACCGTTGAGAGTAAAATGGAGTAAATCTAAAAAACGCTGCAAATCCCTGCACAACGGTTTATTATTTTGTACAGAATACCCTTCTTTTACAGATCATAGCTCTCTGTATAGATAACCCGTCTATATAATACAATATGTACTACTCTATACATATTATGTGGATCGCAGACCCTCCGTAGGTTAGTACCTAACCCCGTACTCGTTACGAGGTACTTACCTACCTAAATCACGAGTTAAATGTTGCTAAAATAATTCTGTCGATGACAAACAGTAACTAAAACTGCAAAAACAAACGCAAATAATGAAGTTCTGAAGGAGAATTGTTGATGTGAAGTGAAATAGATGCCCCTTCTGCGTAGAGCACTGTTTTCTGTGGTCAATACCTACCCTCGTGGTCAAGTATAATGAACCGTTGTGTAATAACTTGCCCATCAATAATACTTCAACGTTTGTTCAAGTTGCAGAAGTACCGACCAACAAAATCCAGCCCCTTCTTGGTATATGGACCGGTGTGTAATAATTTACCGTTATGTAATAATTTACCGCTGTGTAATAATTGACCGTTGTGTATTAGTTTGCCGTTGTGTAATAATTTACCATTGTGTAATAATTTACCCATGAATAATACTTCAACGTTTGTTCAAGTTTCACTAGTATCTACCAACAAAATCCAATAGTCCATCACAAATGAAATAATATCGCAGAACAACCAACTCGACTTCATACAGCCATCCTTGATTGTAATCAGGTGCTCCCTAGAGATGATATCCGGGCCGGATTAATACCGTTTGATTCACGATCGTGTCGACGAAGCTTTTTGGTGCACATGAACGGCTGGACGTGCAATGCTCCGGGTGGTCTCAAAAAATTGTTTAGCTCAAGTCAAATTTAATACCTTAAAAAAACCATACCCTCCTATCGAAAGTTTTCGAGCTACGGCGTTCTGAGAATTTCAACCCCTATTTTGAACCCCTTAGAGATGACTGACAGTAACGTCGAGCTTCGAGTACCAACTAGACCCCGAACGGAACCTACAACCCGAATTTCATCAAATTTGTTTCATGGTACCTAACTAAGAAAAGTGGCCAGTACGGCGGACAGACAAAATTTTTTTTTATTGCATTTTCGGATTCTACATACCTTGAAACGTAAACCATCAAATTTGGAGGGGGGTTAGAATTTTTTTTTTCATGCTCGATTCCAATGGTTCATTATTGAAAATAATAAACCAAAAAGTCGGTTTTATAGAAAAGTTCACCAAGTAGTAAGTGATTGGTAACATGACCTTGAATTACGAGCTTATGCAATATGGATCCATTGAAATTTTATATCGATCTTTAGGAATCAATAAAGTCGCATCTGAACATGATTAGAATCATGAAATATCATATTTCATTTCCATTTCATGCCATTTCAAGACGCCGGTCGCCATCAAACTATACGTTTGTATAGGAACGTACACATAATTATGTACACTCTTGATCTGTATGTTTTGTTATGAAATGGTGCCTACATGTGGATGGTGTCGAATAACCCATCTTGGTGCTAATCCTGTGCATTTCACTGTGACCCAGTGTGTGCATTGTGGTACAGCGTATAGATTTTCTCCATGGTCTGTCGAAATTGTTGACAGGTCTCGGACTCGGCGGAGGATGGTGGGAGATGACTTGGACATCGATGAAATCGTAGAAGACGACCGTTTCAGCGAGCCGCAATGGTCAGCTTCAGGTCACCCCGTACTCGCCCGGAGGCTCTCAGATCTATCCGTCAAGGTTGGGGCTCGAGCGAGGTTCCTCGTCGAAGTTTCCAGTCCTACTCCTGTCTCCGTGAGTTGTTTTATATTAGTTCTGATAGGCACTGCTTCATTTACCTATTGGAGTTCGAAAAAATCCGGGTTTTGAGATTATCTGCAACGTCTATCCATTTCAGTCTGAAGGAGTTCAATTTCACAAAAAACTACAGGATAAAAATAGAAATAGTTTATTTCTACGTAAAATAACCAATTGTAGACCGGTTTCGGTTGTTACATCATCATCAGTACACGATAGAATGAAACTACTGGAACTTGAACTACTATTTATAGAACTTGAATGAATGGTAGTGCAATCTCATTGGCTGTTGAGGCCAAGGAAGTGAAAGGGAGGTGGAGCCTGATTGTCTGGAATACAACACTAGTGAAGGGTGGTACATTCTGATTAGAAAGGAGGTAGGACAAAAGGAAAAGGAAACAAACGCCATGAGGTGATATTAACCAAGCTTACAGAAATAAATCGATCAAAGGTGAATGATTTTGGAAATTTATTTCATTTACAGAAGAGCCTAACTTATGAATTTTCAGTATTTCCAATTGTTCCAATGCATCCAGTTTCGAATCTATTACAAAGACCTCCTTTCCAATCAGAATGTACCACCCTTCACTAGTGTTGTATTCCAGACAATCAGGCTCCACTTCCCTTTCACTTCCTTGGCCTCAACAGCGAATGAGGTTGCACTACCATTCACTCGAGTTGTGTAAATAGGAGCTCAAGTTCCAGTAGTTTCATTCTATCGTGTACTGATGAAACCGGTCTACAATTTGTTATTTTACGTGGAAATAGACTATTTCTATTTTTATCCTGTAGTGTTTTGCTTTGGATTTCCACTACTCCGCCGCAAGTGATTTAAGTCAAATTTCACCATCAGAAATCTGTTCCCCTAGGTAATTTGTTAGTTCGTCACCATAACGACAAACTTAATAGGCATCCATATAGATGCCATCCATATTAATAAAAGTTGTAGGCTATTGAGAAGATTGATTATACTAATGCTGGGCGTAGGACGAAAGAAAATCGCGTTGTTCTAAGCTCCAACAATTTGTGATTTGAGTCGTTTTAACGTAGTGTTGATCAAGGGTGGTCTTATCTATCGATTCTTTCGCACTCGTAGAGCCTTGTAATTTCGGCTGATTCCTGTCATTTCTATTTTCTATAATTCCTGTTCTTAATCCGACTTTCCATTCCTCAGTGACGTTTAATAGATAACGCAGATACCTATTTTTGTTCTATCATACCAATAATTCTTCTTTAATTCTTAGATATTTATTCTTCCTTTCTTTATTCAGAATTATTCTTTGGTGTATACAAATACTCGGATTTTGGATTTTCAAGGTCCGATGGGAGAAGGATGGAAGGACTGTGGATGAAAGCGACAGGATCAACCTGGTAACCGAAGGGAACTTCCATTGCCTCGACATTTCCCCCGTCAACCAGGACGATGGTGGCCTTTGGCGGGTCAAAGTAACCAACATGGTCGGTACAGCCATGTCGTCTGCGCAACTCACTCTTCTAGGCAAGTGCCCATTTATGCTAGTTTGTATATTTATATACACTCGTCGTTTTTTCTCGAATCATAGCTGTCACTAGCATTACTGCTACTATCTACGTGACTGACACATTTTTAGGAAGGGTGGGTGTTGAATTTGATTGGTAAGTCATCATCATTCGCATCCGACTCAGGTATATATCATGCAGAATGCCCCATGGGTTAGAAGTTGGCTGAGCTTGTTTTCCTTAATGGAATGGTCGGAGAAATCCGCGCACCGCAATGATTTAAAATGCGCTCAAAGTGTTCACTGATAATTTCTTGTATGTAACTTGAACTGCTTCTAAATTATCATGCAAATCATTAAATCAGGTATCCTTAGGTAATGTTGTGATGCTCGAGTATCGTTTTAACTCAGCCAAAGCCGGTCCCAAGCCCGGTTGTGAAAGGAGGAGGGGAACGAAGAAGTGGTAAAGATCATTCGATCAGAAGCTAGTGACTTTATGTGTTATGTTATGACGTGATGTGTTGTTGTCGATAAGTTCTCGACGAAGGCCTAGCTACAAGGAAAACGGAGAGGTACATCCTTACCCCTTTATAACCCCTCTACATCCTCACCCCTTTTCTGTACTCACCGCTGTTCTATATTCTGCTGAAAGAATTGATTGGGATGTTTTTTCTCAGAGTTGAACCAACGCCTGATCCAGATCTATTTAAAATAGTTGTTCAAGAATCCCTGCCCTCCATCTGGTAGCATTTGCGAAGCTTCATGGGGGTTTGATTTTTTGGAGATTTTTTGGCACAGGGGCGTTTCTGCAAAAACCTTGTTTTGTGATTTATTGAAGTTTTTAAGTTCTCATGTCAAATTTGTAAACCAACTAATTTGACCATTCATGTTTTTCAAACACAATTGGTGGTTTGACGGCAACCACCCTTCAATAACCTTTATAAAGTTGTAACCTTAATTCTGTGCTTCACCCCTCCAGCAAATTCAGTCAAGTTATTGAAAAATGCAGTAGGTACTCCAAAAGGGTTGTTCTATCCTAACAATGAATACATCCAAAGCCGTCGTCGTGATTTGCTGGAACGTTTCTGTGTTTCGTCGATATTTTGTTATCATTGTTCCAAGTTTTGGATTATTTTATTTGGACAGTAGCCAAAATGGGTTATCATTTCGGTTTGAACAGTGCCCAAAGCCTACAAGAAGCCGGAGTTCGTCGAGCCTCTGAGAGCTGTGCTGACGGCTCAAGGGACGGTGTCTCTCGAGTGCAAAGTGATTGGAGTGCCCACACCGCTCCTCAGGTGGTTCAAGGTAGATTTACCAGTGATTTCAAGTATTATCGACACAACTGAAGATGGCAAAAATTACTATCAACTTAGTTACCTTGTAAATTTTCTACATTCAGCTGCTAGGGAATGGTTTACGTCAGTAATAAAACGGTTCGTATTCGATTCCCCAGGGGTCTAATGAAATCAAAGCTGGAGACGTTCTCGCTCTTACTCCGAACGCGTCTGACCCAACGTCTCTGGGCACCTACACCTGTCTCGCTGCCAACTGCATGGGCACCGCAGAATCCACATCCATAGTTCACATTGATGGTACTCCGGCTACCGTCCAAGGGTAATAATCAAGTTCGTTCATTTCCAGTCCAAAGTTAGGACACTTCGCGCTCCATCGAATTCAGGATACCCAAGTCGGGCTGAGTTCATACATAACGTTTTTATTTATAACGTATATAGGTTCCTATATGTTTTTTTCCTGGCAAAACATTCATACTTTGAGCGATAGTCCTAGCTTTTTCAGCCATTTTATCAGCAGAACTCTAAATATGCTGGTAAGCAACTCGTATCAAAGGAAGGGACGGTAGAATATTTGGATTCTTGAATGGCCATATTCAGTTCACAAGGAGTTGACTTTTTTCAGCGAATTCGTACTCTAATCAGTTCAGCCGTGAAATCAGGGCTTATCTTTTTCTACCCACTTGTATAATATACTTACTTGTATCTCACATATTATTATGCAGACAGTGTTTAAACAAAATTGAATTAAATGTTTAATTTCAATTAATTAAAAAATTAATGTTAGCTAATTTTTTGAATGTGGCGTGGATTTATTTAACTCAACAGGTATTTTGTGGATAGGTAGCCGATATAGATTAATATGTTGTTATTGTTTACCTACTTCTTTGTCCATACAAACCTCTATTACTTCTATAACTTTCAAAGTGAAAATGAATGAATATTTTTTCTACATCCCTCAGTTTTTTGCCGACCGGGCCTAAACCGATTTTCGCAAAGGAGCTACGAAACGAGAAAGTCAAGTTGGGAGGGAGCATCACGCTTCAGTGCAAGGGTAAGGCTGACGTAGCTACCTATCCGTCTAAATTTAGCTTTTCCGAGAGAATCGCATATCTGAGATGCTCACTTCGTATTCCAGTAACCGTACCACCCTGGCCAGAAGCGGTCAATTGGTATGGACCCAAAGGAGAAGTGGTGGAGAGCAGCAGAACTCATCTTATAGAAGACGGGGCTGGTCTCTACAGCTTGAAGATTTCTACAGTTAACGCCGAAGACAACGGTACTTGGAAGTGCGTTGCAACCAATAAACATGGCGCGAAAGCCATGTCCACGAGTTTGATCTCCGTAAATTGTAAGTACCTACTACAACCTATATCGGGTTTCAGGAATATAATGCTCTTTTTATTGGAATAGTAAGACTTCCTGAGTCACTATGAAAGGTTTCTGAAGAAATAGGTGTAACCTAATGAAATCTTGACACACCCCAACAACTATGATTTTATTTTCAATATAGAATTCACAGTCTTCAAACCATATTCAACTTTTTGAAACCCAGTCTACTTCAGTTTACTCATTTCACAACATCTAATTACCTGATTTTTTATTTTTCTATATTATTTTATACAAATATTGTACAATCCCATATCTACCAGGTCTACTGGACGTTGGACGTTGAAGGTCCAGTCCCAGGCATGAACTGGACGCGAGAGAAGTTGTGTATTCACACCAAAATTCACACCCATTGGACAGTCCAAACGACAGGCCATTCGGGGTCTATTGACATTTATTTACCTTTCAGATCCGAAAAATTACAGAAAACCGAAGTTCCTCGAAAGTTTGAAGGCTGTGCTTACGGAAGAAGGTTTGGTGTCATTTGAGTGCAAGGTTGTTGGCTACCCCACGCCGAATCTGTCTTGGTTCAAGGACGGGCAAGAGCTCAAACCAGGAGATGTCTACCAGCTGACTGGAACAAACTCTCTTGGTGAGTACTACCTATTGGTATTATTCTTCTTTACCCTGCCTTCCCAACACTATCGCTTTCTGCTAGATTATTGTTTCGTTCACACTAGAAAGGTTATAATATATGATACGCATATATATTCAATAAGTTATGGGTTTGAAACTCCTGCTATAGCTACATATTTTAAGCTGCTTTAGCAGATTTGGCCAATGAATAGCACCTGCATGGCTTTCCAGGCTCATATTGCTGCATTGCTAGAAACTGCATGGGGGAAGCTCAGAGCAGCGCAGAGCTGACTCTGGAAGACATCAAAAGCCAGCTGTCAGAAGAAGAGAAGGTGCAGCTTTCATCAGAGAAGCTGCCTCCAAGGTTCGTTTCTGGCCTCAAGAGCGTCGAGGCTAAGATCAACGAAAGCTTGCGGTTGTCCATTAAAGGTGAGGTCGCTCGTCACATAACAGGAATCCATTCTCAAGGAAAACGTTGAGGGAGATGGAAATAGCACATGGAATATTGATCATCATAAAAAAATCCAACTATGAGACAATTTAGTTCCTTATGGGCTACGAGAAGACCAATGTTGCCGCACTCCGACGAGGCATAAGTTTGAAAAAAATACAAAATTACGTTTACGAATCCCCCATAAATGCGAATTCCAATACAATAGCGAAACTCATCAAATCATGTCTAGCATTCAAAATGAGCTGTTTTCCCTGAGTCGCCAAATGTGGAGTAACCGTTGTTGCAGTAGTTTGTCTGAACCACCGTACAGAAACACAGTAACCATCATATAAATGTAACAGGTAGTTCTAGGTGTAATGTTAGTGCCTCATTATATGCTCAAGTACCAATTCAAGCTAAATTGTGGTCCACAGTGAGCGTTTTCCCTGAGCCCACCGTAATCTGGTTCAGAGACGACGAAGTGATCGAAGATAGCGAAAAATACAAAATTGAAAAGGATAAACTTGGAGTGTATCACATGAATATCAGCAAGCTTGAATTTTGCGATCAAGTAAGTGGCTCATAATAATTAGGTAACTCATAGCAGCTATTCGTTATATGGTTACTATTCTGAAATAGGTGTACTAGATTAACTAGGTCTTTGAACATTAATATAAAAAAATAATAACGAGAAAATATGCCTTGAGTGTGGTATTACAATTTATTATTTGCAGGCTGAGTGGAAGTGTGTAGCAACCAATGACTACGGCCAAAGCGTAACTTCCAGTTTTGTGAAGCTAAATATTCCAAAACATTTCAAAAAACCCAAGTTTTTAGAAGACTTGAAAGCCGTTATGTCTGAAGAAGGAGCCGTTAACTTAGAATGCAAAGTAAGACTGTTTGCTTTGTAATCGATTTGGTTCATATTTGCATTTTTTTATTTTTTTTTGTGTCTCATTTTGTTTTTGTTGTTTCGTTGGATTTTATATTTTTGTATGAATATGTAGCTAAATTATTACCATGATTACCATGAGACAGGGACGAAACAATTGGAAAGTGATGACATGGAAGATTTCGATTTGTCCAACTAGGTGATAGGGGTTCCTCAGCCTAAACTGAAATGGTTTAAAGATGGCAAAGAACTCAAGCCTGGAGACATCCACAAAATTATATCCGGCCAGGATGGCACTTGCTGCCTCGGAACGTACACATGCCTGGCGCAAAACTGCATGGGAAGTGTGTCCAGTTCAGCGTCTCTCCTTGGTTTTGAAGGTGGGTATCTATTTACATTGTTGTTTGGTTTTTCGCAGACTAGACGGACTTGTGAGTTATTCGAGTTACCTACCCTGAACTTGGTGATTACCAGAGCCCTTCACAATATGGCACTTATTTTTGTGAAATAGGGCCCTAAAAAATATGGGAATATGGCACTTATTGTGGCCCAAATATTGCATTTATTTCTCTCAATATGGCACTTATTCAACCCTCTCCGACCACCCCAGCTATTCTGAGACGATAATATCACAACATACAAGTTATTTATGCTAAATAATTTATTTTATTTACAAAGCTTTATACAAATAATTTATTATTATTATTATTATTATTATTATTATTATTATTATTATTAAATAACAACATCAGGTGTGAAGCAACGCTTTCCATTGAAAATCCTAGCCGTCGATCACTCAGAAGGCATTTCATTTTTGGGAAAGTCATCTCCACATCAGCTTATATGTTGCCGGGGCGTTTCATAGAGAGGACATAAGCAGGTTCCCAGCCTTCCTTCAGAGTGGCGACCCGTGGAAGCACCCCATTCCAAAGGCATTAGTAACTAATGGCCTCAGGGTTCGAGAAACCTCATGTCATTCAGAAATTTTCACTTCAAATTTTTTTTAAGGAGTTAGGCGAAAAAAAGGCAAAACATGGCACAAACATGGCATTTTCCCAAAAATCGGCCGAATATGGCATTTTACAAAAAAAAATCTGCAGAATATGGCATTTTTGTATGGCGCCATAGCAATATGGCATTTGAAGGGCTCTGGTGATTACAGTTCATCGGGTCGCAGCTCGGAGTCTAATGACTCACGTGTGATTTTCAGAAAAAGGAGAAAAATCCACTGGAGTGATACCTGATGCGAATAGAAACGGTCAAGTCCTCTCGAGAGACCGCTCCCTATCGACTATACACGAAGAGAGGACGTCGCAGCTTCACGACACCGATAAATCAACGACGATTGACGATCGCGCGGAAGAAGTTTCCTTCTCCTTCGACGGCAAGGAAGTTTCTGTCTCCCTGTACGAAACTCCGGATCTCACCGAAGAGGAGGCGCTGCAGATCGTGGAAATGTACGCTGACCAAATCTCGGAACATGTTACAGGTAAGACCATCGATTTTTTTGAAAAAGGTCCCATAGATTATGAAAAAATAATCAAACTGTTCAGTTATTGCGTGACAGAGCATAAAACCCATCCCTATGTTAAGGAATTTTAATACAAACCGTGGAAAGATGTGTCGTAAGCTCATTTTTGTTTTGCATTTTTGAGGAACTTGGATAGATTCCCAGGTACCTTATCAGCACTTGAGTCGGAATTTTGTATTATTTCTGTTGTATTCTATTTATTGCTTTCATTTGTAGGCAACTTGATTGTGATTGTTCGCCTTATCGAGCGACGAATTAATTTATTAACTTTATAATAACTTCAATTCTAGTCTTTTTTTCTTTTTTTCGAATAGATGCTTCACCATTTCATTTCGAGATGAGACAAATTATTTAGCTATAATTCAATATAAAATGTCAAGGTTGCTAATCTGTATTACTAAAATCGTAATTTAATCTGACGTTACTTTCGTCATTTTAACTTATCACACAATAATCAAGTTATGAATTAAGTTTTCACCATATAATATAATTTCTGACTTCTGGTACTTATTAACCCAATTTAGTAAACGCATATGAAAATTCTCAACGATTCTAACCTAGTGTAAACCGCTCAGCTGAATTGTAGTTCAGTGGTGTAAATACCGCCACTTGCAGTCAGCATCATTCACACAAGCATCGTTGTTGCTTTAACACAGCATCCTTTGGATGATTTTTCAGAACAAAACGTCGTTGAGCTGCCACCCATGAGATTCACGAAAGAAAGCTCAACGTCGGGTAAGCTTCTCATGGAAGCCGTCGTGATTGACGTTAACCCAGAATATTTTTCATCGACCCCAGCTCCCCGCAAGGTGGTTGAAGACGATTTACGGACCGATGCCGACGTCGATGAATTCTCTCTTGTAGAGGAACTCAATACAGCCAATCTCTCTCCAGATAGAAACCTCTCTCCCATTGAAAACTTAACAATGGACAAAGTCGCGGCAGATTTCGCTGAAAGAACTCCTTCCAAACCTCCTCGGTCCAAAACTAAAACTTCTAAAGAAGAAGAAAAGGCTGTTGTGAAAGAGGACGCGAAGGTTGCCGATGACAAGGCGCCACAGCCGAAGAAAAGAAACAAAAAGAAATCGACAGATTCTGAAAAAGAAGATGACTCGCTCCAGGAATTCGAACGCAGGAAAAATCAAAATTCTCAAAAACAAACCAGCGAGCAGAAGAGAACAGACTCGGAAATGGAAGACGATTCATTGTACGAGTTCGAAAGCAGGAAAACCAGAGACGATGTATTTAAAAGCTGCAAGGAAGATGAACCTTACAAGTATTCTACTGAAACAGGGGTTGCTCGAACACCTGAAAACGAATCCCAGTTTTATTCTCCTATGAAAAGTCCTCTTTCTGTTGCTTCTAAGATGACGGAAGATGAAGCGACATTCAATACTGCAGAGGACAGCGCGTTTGACAAGAGCGAGATGTCGGTGTTGGAAACTCTAGCTCACTCCCTCCATGAAATTCAGAAAAATCTTACAGCTGTTGAGCTGCACGTGGTTTCGGACTCGTCGACTGGGGACATGCAGTCCGCACAAGGGATATCCGAGTACTTGGCCGAACCTTTAGCTGAAGTTCAAAAGAGTCTGGAAATCGTAGAAGCTCAAATCCAGGAGTTCCCTGAAGGGAAATACTCGTCAGACGTGCTGGAGACCCTCATTCAGCCCATAACGAAATTCAAAAAGAATCTGGCGCTGCTTGAAGAAAAATCTCTGCCTTCGATTCTAGAATCAGTCGCAGGACCATTGGAAGAACTGAATCGAGAGATTTCGTACATTCAACAAGCCACCCAGTCGCAAATCGAGTATGCCAAGTCGGTTGAACAAGTTCAAGAGTCTTTAACCAAAATAATTGAAAGACAAGCCTCAGTTCCCAGCGACAGAAAATTATTAGATACAATTTCTACAGAATTGGAAAAACTTGAAGAGAAAGCTAATGACGACCTCGAAACTTATTATGACCGATTGCTAACAGTTGGGTCTGAACTGCGCTCTAAAGCGAACCTCGAACAAGATCAAGAGGTTCAAGATATCTTAAGAGCAGTTGGTGATTTAGTTAAACCCTTGAAAAGGCTAACAGCTGTAACATCCAAATGCATTGCAGTTATTGTAGAAGACAACAAAATGGGTAACATTCCTAGTAAGAAGATAGTTGAATCACTTCTGAAACCTCTAGATGCTCTCAATACCAGTCTGTCTCTCATTGAAAGCGTTGCTATGCTTAAAAGTCACAAAACTATCAGAGGAGCCGGAATACCCATTCTTTACAAAGTATCTGTTCCTATGGAGGAATTAGAAACAACAGTCAAACTTGTTGAAAATCTATCAGCTCATAGCGCTGTTGAATTTCTCATACCACCTCTTGACAACCTGATTAAAGTTGTCAGCGATATTGATGTTTCAACTGGGGGTGACGGTTTTCTTGAAGATCTGCAAGGTGAAGGCACTCCAATTGTAAAAAATCTCGATGACTCCTTAGACATTATGTTGAACTGCATAAATTCTGTTGATAAGGGCGTTGCTGTGGTTGAATCTGAGAGAGGCATCCCTGGAAAACTCCCAGCTCTTTTGAAACCAATGGAAGATTTGCAGAAGAGTCTGAAAGTTGTTGAGAAAGGAATCATGGCGAAAGATATTGGTTATGAAGATGTTTACGCGATAGCACAAGAAATTAGCAAGCCTCTGCAATCAATAAGATCCGAGTTTTCAATTTTACAGCATGAAATAGAGGCTGATCACTACTGCTCCGAGCCGAATCCCTCTCAAACCGCTCTGAACACTCTTGTAGAACCATTAGAATCCGTTCAGAACTGCATCTCTTCATTTCATGAAACTATCATGTGTAAATCAGCTGATGATCCCATGCACCTGAGATTTGTTTTGTATGCACTGAAAGAGTTGACTGAACCATTGAGTTCACTTTCAGGCAAAATGATAAAAGCTGAAGAAGTACTATTAGGTAAAGGTGATCCATTCCAAGGATTGAAAGCTGTGGCACGATCAGTTAGTGAATTGAGAGAATCATCCTCTGCAGTGAATACAGACTCCAACGTGATAGAACATGTGTCGAACATCCTTTCTGAGCCCCTGAACAGAGTTCAAATTGGGTTGGAAAATATATTACAATTTGTAGACAAGAAAGACAAGCAAGATTTGAACAGAGATCTGCTCAAAAGTATGGATGAGCCATTCAAAGATTTGCAAAGTGCTCTATTGAAAATAGAAGGGAATATTCATGAAAATGTAACTGAAGGCGTAACTCCCGAGTTAAGACAAGCCGTCCAAGAACTGCAGAGGAGTATCCTCATAATTCAGGATCAAAGTTCATTCGAATATGGCGATGAGCCATCAACGATTGAAGCAAACATCGACACGCTCCAGTCACTAACACAGCCTTTACAGACACTCCATGCTCAATTTTCAGAAGTGCAAAGATCTGCGAACAGAACTTTGATGAAAGCAGAAAGGGCATTAGTAACTCTCAAAGATTCGACACGCAGAGTATCATCAACAATTGCTGAACTGAAATCAAAACGCTCAGGAAATGCTTCTGCTGTCATCCAAATACTTCAAGTATTAGGTGACACAGTCGAAGAACTCGAGACAGCCGTAGAAGATGCTAATTCACACCTTGGAAGGGGTAAACGGGTAGATAACACCAGGCACATTTTGGCTAACACATTGAAAGTTGCTTCTAGCAAGTTGGGTGAAGTGTGCTCTAAAGCAGACGACATGTCTGTCGCTGTAGAGCCGAGTAAGAGAAAGTCCCTTGTGTTAGTACAAGATTTTATCCACAACCTCAAAGTGGCAATAGAACAATCAACAAAGGTTATAGATTGTGACAAGGGCACTGCCGTGGACAGAAGTAGAGACACATTGATAGCCATTGAGCAGCTAGCTACAGCAATGTCCCAGTTCCATGTTCAACTAAAATCTGTTGATGAGTTTACTGCATCTGCAAGTGCACCTCAGGGTATGATCGCTA
The DNA here is from genome assembly GCA_954871275.1 of Leptopterna dolabrata. Classification (NCBI taxonomy): domain Eukaryota; kingdom Metazoa; phylum Arthropoda; class Insecta; order Hemiptera; family Miridae; genus Leptopterna; species Leptopterna dolabrata. The sequence goes on from OX940985.1 coordinate 7,673,897, forward strand.
TTAAAGAGCAAGTTGATAAGCTCCAGACAAACGTAGTAAAGGCCCTCACTTCCAACATTCCTGATAAAAATGACAAAATGATTCTCGAAACCATCGAAAATGATGTGAAAAGTGTACAAAGGGTTTTGGATAATTTACTGTCTGAAGATGCTGCTGATGGGGCGAGAGTTAGGTTCATACTTGCAAAAACAGAATCAATACACGCTGATCTTAAAGATATGGTCCAGTCAGTAGATTCACCCATAGCGCTGAAGACAGCTTGCCAAGCTGCTCTAACAGTCCTTGATATTGGAGAAGGCTTAATGAACAGAAAATCACCGATGAGAATTGAGACAGTGACCCAGTCGGATCCTGAACCAGAAGTTTCTGTTATTGGGGAGCTTTTGGAAACCATGGACGAATTGGATAGGTGTTTTAATAAATTGAAAAGAGAAGCGAAAATAAAAATGGTGGATAAGGAAGTGGCTGAAATGGCTATGGAAATAGCAACTCTGCAGGCTTTGGTTCAGGATGTAGCTACCCAAGCTTCAGGAGAACTGCTTGATAAGGTTGTTGAAGTTTGTATACCTATAAAAGCAATTGAAGTCAAACTGTCACAGGCAACAAATATAACTGCTTCAGATTTAGAACAAACTTCAGAATCTTTACACAGCATAAATCAAGTTTTAAATTCAGCTATAAGGAAGAAAGAAGCTGACAAATTGGTGCAGCCTTCTACTTCAATCATTGGTGAGCTTTTAGAGACTGTTGGTGATTTAGAGGCTGCTTTTGATCGATTGAAGAGAGCTCAGTTGCCAAACGTTGCCACCGATAGTGCAGTAAATGATGTAGGTAGAGAGATTTTGGCCCTGCAAAACATCGTTGATGACTTGACATCAGAAGCTACTGGCGAATTGCTCGATAGAGCCCAGGAAATTTGCATTCCAATCAAATCGATAGAAAGTATCCTCAAGCACTATGCTGTGTTAGATAAGACCAGCATTTGTGAAGTGAAAGAGAAATTGAAAACTATAAATAATGGTCTGAAAGAAGCTATAGCTCAAAATGAAATAGACAAACAAAAAAGGGAAAAAGAATTTGAAAAGTTGTTCAGTTCGGATTCACTGAGCTCTTCTGTTGATGTTCCTATAGTTCGAAGCATTGTAACAACTGTTGAATACATGCAAGCACACCTGAATTCGCTGATAGTACCTCCAGATATGGTGGATATGAAGAATTTCTTAGAAAAGTTCGAGTGTAGTCTTGTGAGGTACGGAGAATGTTTGACTGAAGGGTGGAAAGGAAACGAACTGCAAGATCACATATCTGACTTAGAAGCGGCATTGATAACTTGCGATTTCACCAGAGTTGAGATGAGGAAACTAGGCAAAGCCGTGGAAAGTCTAAAGGCAAGCCGAGGTGAAATGTCAAAAGCGCTTCCCGCTTTGCAGTCAGTTCTGTCTCCTCTAAAAAACCTACACGAAGAGCTATCGCGACCTAACTCGCCTAAGCGGTTAAAGAAGGCAGAGCTTAAATATTTAGAATCGTTCTCCAAGAGTAGCACGGATTTGGAGCTAGGTTTAATGAAAATGGAAAAAGCTGTTGTAACTGGTACGAAACTTGAAGTTGACTGTATGGCAACTCCCGTGGAACAGCTCGCCTCATTCATCGACGGTATTTCTCATGAACCTTCCTTGAAAAATCTTGATGAAGAAAGTAGCATTGCTGCCCTCCAGTCTCTAGCTCAACCTATAAAAACAATACAGATAATAGTTGCTCAGGTACAAGAAGCGGTGGTGAAACATGACGACAAGAAAGCTGCTGAATTATTAACTGCGATCGCAAAGCCGGTGCGAGAATTGAGAACTAATATAGCCCTCATTCAAGACCAAGCCATGATGAACTGTAGTCTGAGTCAGTTAGATGAACTCAAACAGGCTGTTGCACTCATGACGCAAGTAGGTACTGAAACCCCTGGATTAAAGCAGCCATTACTTCAGTTACAAGCTCGGCTTCAAGAATTGGAGCCTGAAGCAGAACTTGCTGAAGTGGTCAGTGAACTGACAGGGCCAGTGGACGCTTTGAAACAGGCTGTCAACGTTCTGGAAACTAAAGGCGAGAGTTCAATGTTGCTCGAGTTGTGCCACCAAGTTGTTGAAATAATCAACAAAGGTGATGACACACTATCAGAAATGTCAAGTATTGGTCATCTTTCAACCAAGGCTGAAGCATTGCCAGCTGATGCGCTGCTGAAGGCAGCTACGTTATGCCATGAGTTGATGGAAGACCACAGTTTGTCAGAGCTTTCACACACTGACGACACGCTAACACCTACTCATGCAGCAGAACAACTACCAAGTGTTCACGGCGCGGCTGTTACAGACCAACATGTATTATTTGAACAAGTCGAAAGGCTAATGTCATCTCCATTATCGCTGCAAGAAGCTGATGCCAAAGGAGCTTCAGTGGCAGGAAACTTAAAAGCAGGTTTAATTGGACTTGAATTACTGGAAGACCAGACGATATCTGAAATGTCTGAGTTGGATAACAGCATTACTGGAACCATGGCAGTCGAAAAACTCCCAAGCATCCGAGGTACATTGGCTGGAGAACAAAAAATGGTGTTGGAGGAAGCCGAAAGTTTTGAAATGTCACTAAAGAGCACGACTGAAGCCCGTGCCAAAGGTGTGCCTCAGGAACACTTGAAAATAGCAACCACAGAGATTAATGTGTTGGAGGATCATTCGCTTTCTGAACTATCACCCAACGAGCTTACTGATTCAGGGACATTGCCACTGGAGAAACTCACAAGCGTCAGAGGGACTGTGGCTGGAGAAGAAACAATGTTTTATGAACATGCACAAAGTTTAGATACATCTGTTGAGTCAGGAAAAGAAGCGGAAATTAAGGGAATACCAGTCGCTTGTCAACTGAATGCAGCATCAACAGGTCTAATGGTTTTGGAAGAACATTCAGTTTCCCAATTACCGGTTTTAGGTCAGAGCCTCAGTACAGCTGTTGGATCACCGAAACTTAATGTTGATTTGAAGGAAGCAGCTGTAGCAGACCACCAAGTAGCTGTGGAACAAACAGGCGATTTGTCAGATAGGGAATTGTCGATGAAAGAAGTGTCTATGAAGGATGTTTCAGAAAGGCAATCTGCCCAAGCTAGTTCTGCAAAAATATTGGACGGACCATCACAGTTAAGTATAGTGGAAGCACTACTGGGAAAAGATATGAAAACCTTAGGCTCTCTGATAGATATTATATCCGCAATTACCCAAGTATCTCAAATACCCAGACCACTGAGTGAAAAACTGGCCACTTTCAAAATCGAGATGGGAAATATTGATCCTAAAACGGAATTGAGGAAGGTTCTGGTTGATATACACTCCCCAATGTCTGAGATAGAGAAAATATCTTTAAAGTTTGAACAAGAACAAGGAAAAACTCCGTTGTTGGATGCCTGCTTTAAAACCATAGCTGCAGTAAAAAAAGAGGAGAAAATCATACTTGATGAACTGGAGTTAACATTGAAAGACGCTGGAAAGTTGTTGACTAACGAAAAACAAGACATACCAAAATTAAAGAAAGCTTTGGAAGCTTTAGTGGAACTTCCACCTTTGAAACAGTTGCATTTTGAAGAAATACAAAAGCCTTTGATTGCGTTGAATTCCGAATTGGATCAACTGAGCCCCTTGGCAAAGCCAGTAGAGATTCTTAAACAAACAATTAACCCCATAAAGGAGTTGAAACAAGTTCTGACGAAACTCGGGAACGAAGTTGAACAAAGTGCCTTAGACGTGTGCAAAAAAATTGTAGAGCAGGTGGAGTTGGGTGCGAAGATCTCACTAAAAGAGGCGTCAGAGTTACTCAAGGAAGACGCACAAGATGTAACGAAATTCAAGAAAGCTGTTGCCATCTTGGTGAGTATTCCGAATGAAGAAAAAGATATAATCGTTTTAGAAAAGCCCTTGCTCGAGTTGAATGCAATTCTTGAGAAAATGGGACCTCTCACCAAACCCGAGGAGGTACTAAGACAAACTGTGGAGCCTCTGAATGCTCTCAAGATTTGCCTGAAAGAAATAAAGATGACAGAAGCAAGAACAGAAATATTGGAAGTGGTTCAAGCAGTCTTCGCCAGATCAGAAAAATGTAAGCAGGTGGTGCAGGAAGAGGTGGCTAAAGCTTTGAGAGTGAATATTCAAGACGCCTCAACTTTGAAAAAGGCTGTTTCTGTTATGGTCAGCGTTGCTAATGAAGACGAGCAGAAGGCCAAACTTGTTTCACCACATCTCATAGCTCTCCAGGCTAAGCTAGACGAACTTGGCCCGTCGGCTAAACCTGAAGATATTTTGAAAGGTACGATAGATCCTGTGAGTACTTTGAAAACCGTAGTTGCTGATTTGAAAAAATCAGGTGAAAAGTCTCAATTGCTTGATATATGTGAGTTGTTGATTCAAAATACAGAGCTTGGGAAACAAGCTATGCAACAGGACGTTGCGAAATTACTGAAAGGAGAAACTCGGAATGTAACAACCCTCAAGAAGGCTGTCGCAATTTTGATAGATGTTCCTATCGAAAAAGCTTTAAAACTTAATGTCATCACTCAGCCTCTAAAATCCCTTCAAGCTAAATTAGAGACATTAAGTCCAAAGGCACAACCCTTGGAAATATTGAGAGTATCTGTGGAACCTGTACAAGCCCTCAAACAAGTAGTTTCTGATTTGAAGAAATCCGGAGAAAAGTCCGAGTTGCTTGAAATGTGTGAACTTGTAGTTGAGAGGACTGAAAGCTGTAAGGAAGAATTGGAGAAGGAAGCTGAGCAACTACTCAAATCATCAAAACTTAGGAAGGCAGTAGCAGTACTTGTGGATATTCCAAAAGAAAGTAATCTCAAGGTTTGCCAAGTCAACGAGTCACTTGTTGCGTTACAAGGGAAGCTTGATCAGTTAGGCGAGTCAGCCAAGCCGGAAGAAATACTTAGAGGAACTCTGGAGCCACTAATTACACTCAAACAAGCAGTGTCGGAAGTCAAGTGTGCTGGCGAAAAATCCAAATTGCTGAATATGTGTGAAAAAGTGATTGAAAAAATTGAAGAAGGTAAAACCGCTATGCAACAGGAAGCCATTAACATTTTGAAAGAGAACGTCCAACATGTACCGACCCTTAAAACGGCGGTGGCAACACTCGTGAACGTAACAAAAATTGATGAGAAACAAATTCAAATCTATCAGCCTCTCGCAGCTCTCCAAGCCAAACTTGAAATGTTAAATCCCGCTGCAGAGCCAATTGAAGTCGTCCGTGGAACACTGGAACCAGTAACAGAACTGAAACAAGTTCTTACCGATCTAAAAAAATCTGGAGAAACATCACAGCTGCTTGAAATATGTGAGCTAGTTATCAGTAATGCTGAAAAGGGAAAAGGAGCGATGCTTACAGAGGCCACCAAGCTACTTGCTGCTCAAAAACAAAGCATAACAACCCTTCAAAAAGCTGTTGCGCTCCTTGTCGATATTCCCAAAGACACAGGACGGAAAATTAGTAAAGTTAACGAACCTCTCAAAGCTTTACAAGCTAAACTTGAAACATTGGGGCCTTCATCCAATCCAGAAGAGATTTTAAAATGTACAATAGAACCAGTCAAATCTCTAAAAGAGATAATTGCAGACGTCACGTTGGTTGGTGAGAAATCTGAGCTTATCGAGATTTGCCAAATGGTTGTCAAAAAGGCCGAGGAAGGAAAAGAGAACATGCAGGAAGAAGTCGAAAAGTTGCTGAATGATGAAAATGCTGATTTAGCTACTTTTAAAAAGGCAGTAGCTACATTGGTTGATATTCCGAAGGACGAATCCCAACAAATTGCCAGCATTAATCATCCTCTTATGGCGCTCAAAACGAAGTTGGGTTGCTTGAGTCAAAAAGCTGAGCCTATTGAAATTCTCCGGAGCACGCTGGACCCCGTCAGTGAACTGAAGCAAGTGGTATCCGATTTGAAGCAAAGCGGAGAAAAATCTCAGCTCCTTGACATCTGTCAGTTGGTGATACAGAAGGCAGAAGATGGCAAAGAAGCTATGCAGACAGAGGCTGCTAAACTTCTGAAAGGGGATATGAAGGACTCCGAGAACCTGAAGAAGGCAGTAGCATTGTTGATAGACGTCCCTAAAGACAATGAAAATTTGAAGATGAGCGTAGTCAACGAGCCTTTAGTTGCTTTACACGCGACTCTGGAGTCCTTGGGAACACCTACAAACTCTGAAGAGGTAATTAGATGTACTATTGAACCAATAAAAGCTCTCGAGGGAGTTGTTACCCTTGTGAAACAAACTGGACAGAAAGGTCAGCTTCTCGATATTTGTCAATTAATTATTGATAAAGTCGAAGAATGTAAAGGAGCGATGCAGAGAGAAGTCATCGAACTTTTGAAGAGTGATGTTGGAAATGTAACTACGCTGAAGAAAGCTGTTTCCACTTTGGTAAACATTCCCCAAGATAAAGAGCATAAAGCTGTTGAGATGGTGACTAAGCCGCTCAGTGAATTGAAGGCCAAATTAGAGAAAATGAATCCTAAAGCTGGAGCAATAGAAATCACCAAGGGAACTGTCGAACCTGTTAAAGCCCTGAAACAAGTTGTTCGTGATTTGAAAAAATCTGGAGATTGCTCACAATTAATCGAAGCTTGTGAACTCGTGATTCGTAAAACTGAAAAAGGAAAGACAGCTATGGAAGCTCAAGCAGCCAAATTGTTGAGAGGAGAAATGGAAGATCCGTTACAACTAAAAGAAGCCGTGTCAATTCTTGTATCTATACCAAAAGATGATGAGCTAAAAATTAATTCTATTGATGAGCCTCTGATAGCTCTCCATAAAAAACTTGAGAGCATATTTTCTACGTCCAGGGTTCAAGAAATCGTTATTTGCTCAGTAGAGCCAGTCAGAGCACTCGGAAAAGTTGTTCGTGAAGTAAAGCAGGCTGGAGAAAAATCTGATCTTTTGGAAATCAGTGAATTGGTTTTGGAGAAATTTGAGCAGTGCAAAGACGCTATGCAGAAGGAAGCAGAAGGGCTGCTTGCTGAAAATTCCTGTGATGTTACAAAGCTTAAAAAAGCAGTTGGTATTGTTCTAGACATTCCTAAAGATGTTGAGGAAAAAATAGTTCAGGTTGATGAGCCGTTATCTGCATTGAAAATCAAACTTGATGCCCTTTCTTCTGAATCAAAACCAGAAGATATTGTTAGGGGAACGAGCGCCCCGATTCAAGTTCTGAAAAGCGTGGTGTCAGTCTTGAAAAAAGATCGTAAAAAGTCCAAGCTTTTGGATGTTTGTGGGGCCATAATAGTGAAGGCTGAACAGGGAAAAGCATTAATGCAGAAAGAAGCAGCTCAGTTGGTTTCAGGGGAGTTGAAGGATGTTACACAACTTAAAAAAGCTGTCTCTCTGTTAATTGATGTACCCAAAGACAAAGAAGATCAAATCAGTGATGTAAATGCACCGTTGATTTCTCTACAGGCTAAACTTGATAAGCTACCAGCTAATGCCAAACCAGGAGAAATACAACGGGAAACTGAGAAGCACATTAAAGTCTTGGAACAAGTCGTAACCAAATTGGATGCTGCTGGTCACAAATCGTCCCTGGCAGAAATATGCCACAGTGTGGTGAAACATGTGGAATCAGGACGTGAAAAGGCAAAGGAGTTAGAAGATATCGGAAAAATGATAAAACTCGGAGTGACAACAATACAGCAACTCTCGGAGGTAACTGAGATATTGAGCCTGCATAACACAAGCTGTGAGCCCCTGAAACAGCCCATAAATGATCTAAAGTCGAAGCTTTCTTTCTTGCACAAAAGTTCGAACATTGAGGATTTCATCGCAGACTTGATTGAGCCAATGAAAACGCTTAAGAAAACTGCATCATCCCTCGAAAAAGTATCGGTTCAGAATGATTTGGTGAAGAATACGATGGCAGTCATTGATCATTTAGAGCCCATTTTCCTTATCAACAATTTGGAACTGGAAGAATTGAAGAAGAAAGAAGAACGGGCTAAGAAAGAAGAAGAAAAGAAACAATTGGAAAAAAAAGAAAATGCAGACGAGATGGAAAAGCTTGCTAAGGAAGAACAAGAAAAGAATGCAAAAGTGGAGCAACAGGAGAGAGAAAAGAAGAAGAAGGAGGAAGAAGAGAAGGAAAAGGTGGAACAAGCAAGAGAAGAGGAGAAAAAGGCGAAATTGGAGCAGGAGAAGAAAGAAAAAGACGAGGTGGAGAAAAAGGTAAAATTGGAACAAGAGAAGAAAGAAAAAGAAGAAGAGAAGGAGAAAAAGGCAAAACTGGAGCAAGCACAGAAAGAAAAAGAAAAGAAGGAGAAAAAGGCCAAATTGGAACACGAGCAGAAAGAAAAAGAGGAGAAGGAGAAAAAGGAAAAACTGGAACAAGAGCGGAAAGAAAAAGAAGAGAAGGAGAAAAAGGCCAAATTGGAACAAGAGAAGAAAGAAAAGGATGAGAAGGAGAAAAAGGAAAAATTGGAACAAGAGCGGAAAGAAAAAGAAGAGAAGGAGAAAAAGGCCAAATTGGAACAAGAGAAGAAAGAAAAGGATGAGAAGGAGAAAAAGGAAAAACTGGAGCGAGAATGGAAAGAAAAAGAAGAGGTGGAGAAGAAAGCAAAACAGGAGCAAGAGATGAAAGAAAAAGAAGAGAAGGAGAAAAATGCAAAATTGGAACAAGCGCAGAAAGAAAAAGAAAAGAAGGAGAAAAAGGCCAAATTGGAACAAGAGCAGACAGAAAAAGAGGAGAAGGAGAAAAAGGAAAAACTGGAACAAGAGCGGAAAGAAAAAGAAGAGAAGGAGAAAAAGGCCAAATTGGAACAAGAGAAGAAAGAAAAGGATGAGAAGGAGAAGAAGGAAAAACTGGAACGAGAGCGGAAAGAAAAAGAAGAGAAGGAGAAAAAGGCCAAATTGGAACAAGAGAAGAAAGAAAAGGATGAGAAGGAGAAAAAGGAAAAACTGGAACGAGAGCGGAAAGAAAAAGAAGAGAAGGAGAAAAAGGCCAAATTGGAACAAGAGAAGGAAGAAAATATGAAAAAGGCGAAGTTGGAGCAAGAGAAGAAAGAAAAAGAAGAGAAGGAGAAAAAGGCCAAATTGGAACAAGAGCAGAAAGAAAAAGAGGAGAAGAAGGAAAAGGAAAAATTGAAACAAGAGCAGAAAGAGAAAGAAGAGAAGGAGAAAAAGGCCCAATTGGAACTAGAGAAGAAAGAAAAGGATGAGAAGGAGAAAAAGGAAAAACTGGAACGAGAGCGGAAAGAAAAAGAAGAGAAGGAGAAAAAGGCCAAATTGGAACAAGAGAAGAAAGAAAAGGATGAGAAGGAAAAACTGGAACGAGAACGGAAAGAAAAAGAAGAGGTGGAGAAGAAAGCAAAACAGGAGCAAGAGAAGGAAGAAAATATGAAAAAGGCGAAGTTGGAGCAAGAGAAGAAAGAAAAAGAAGAGAAGGAGAAAAAGGCAAAATTGGAACAAGCGCAGAAAGAAAAAGAAGAGAAGGAGAAAAAGGCAAAATTGGAACAAGCGCAGAAAGAAAAAGAAGAGAAGGAGAAAAAGGCAAAATTGGAACAAGAGAAGAAAGAAAAGGATGAGAAGGAGAAAAAGGAAAAACTGGAACAAGAACGGAAAGAAAAAGAAGAGGCGGAGAAAAAAGCAAAACAGGAGCAAGAGAAGGAAGAAAAAGAAGGTAACGAGAAAAAGGCAAAATTAGAACAAGGAAAGAAAGAAAAGGAAGAGGAGGAGAAAAAAGCGAACCTGGAGCAAGAGAAGAAAGAAAAAGAGAAAAAGGCGAAGTTGGACCAAGAAAGGAAAGAAAAGGATGAGAAGGAGAAAAAGGCAAAATTGGAGCAAGATAAGAAAGAAAAAGAAGAAAAGGAGAAAAAGGAAAAGTTGGAGCAAGAGCGAAAGGAAAAAGAAGAGAAGGAGAAAAAGGCCAAATTGGAACAAGAGAAGAAAGAAAAGGATGAGAAAGAGAAAAAGGAAAAATTGGAACTCGAGAAAAAAGAAAAGGAAGAGAATGAGAAAAAGGCCATATTAGAACAAGAAAAGAAAGAAAAGGAAGAGGAGGAGAAAAAAGCAAAACTGGAGCAAGAGAAGAAAGAAAAGGAGAAAAATGCGAAGTTGGAGCAAGAGAAGAAAGAAAAGGATGAGAAGGAGAAGAAGGCAAAATCGGAACAAGAAAAGAAAGAACAACAGGAGAAGGAGAAAAATGCAAAAGTGGAACAAGAAAAGAAGGACCAACAAGAGAAGGAGAAAATGGCAAAATCCGAACAAGAAAAGAAAGAACAACAAGAGAAGGAGAAAAATGCAAAATTGGAACAAGATAAGAAAGAAGATGAAAAGAAAGAGACCACAGTAAAATTGGAACAAGAAAAGGAAGATAATGTGAAAAAGGCGAAGTTGAAGCAGGAAGAACAGGAAAAGCAGTCTGAAGAAAGGGAGGGGCAGCACTATAAAAATAATGGAAAATCTACAGCCAAGTTGAATGAAGAGGAGAAAAAACGGAAGGAGGATGTGAAACAATTGCATGAAGAAAGAGATAGTGTTAAACAGGAAGAAGAAAGGAACCTTGAGGAGGAGCACAGGAGGAAATGCCTTGAAGATGAAGAAAAGGCTGAATTAGACAAGAAAGGTAGGGAAAAACAGCAAAGTTTGTCTTCTGTAGATGATCTGATATGCAAAGGTGTAAAAACAATTGCTCAATTAAAACAAGTAGTTGAAATCATGAGGTTGTACAAGCACGTATGTACACCATTAGCAGAACCACTTGATGGTCTGAGTGTGTTCCTGGAAACATTATATGACAAAGCGGGAGTAAACGATTTTGTACTAGATTTGATTCAGCCTATGTTGAAACTCAAGAGGGCTTCTATCAGCAGTTCTTCACAGCAAAGTGGACTGCTGAACGTATGCTTGAGACTTCTTGAACACCTAGAACCAGTATTACACCTAGGGGAGGTTGATAGGAAGGAAAAACAACGGGAGGAGGTGGAAAGGCTGAAGAAATTGAAAGAGGAAGAAGAACTTCAAGGGAAAGCAACTAGGCGTAAAGAGGAAGAGCTTGAGAAGGAGAGGATTGATGCTGAGCTTCGCAAAGAGAAGGCAAAGGCAGAAGAAGAAAAGAAACGGGAGGAATTGCGGAAGAAGCAGCAGAAAGAACAGCAAATCAAAGAGAAAATGGAAGATGATAAAAAGAGAAAAGAGTCTATTCAGCACCAACAACAAGATAAATCTGTAGAAAATGATAGACAAGCAGAACAGATAATTGATGGAGGTAACGGCATTGAGACTGAAATGAATGAATCATTGCTTGGTAAAGTCGCTGCAACAGAAAATTCAAGACTAGTCGAAGATGGAACCAAATCGCGGGAAAAACTAACTGCAATACCAGATGAACCAATTTCAAAAGAAATGTTGGTAGGGGAAACTCAAACGGATCGGCAAAGCAAGAACAGTAAAGCTAAAGAGGAGGTTGATCAGCGAGCAAAGGAGCTTGAAGAGACAAGGGAGAAGGAAAGACGTGGAAGAGAAGAAAAACTAATACGTCTTCAGCAAGAAAGAGAGAAGGTGGAAGAAGAAGAGAGGAGGAGGAGAGAGAAAGAGAAGGTGGAGAGAGAAACTAGAGCATTCGAAGATAAGAAGAAACTTGAGAAAGAAAAAGAAGAAGTAGAACAACGAGAAAGAAATATCAAGGCAAAACTGGAACAAGTGAAAAGGGAAAAGAGAGAACTGGAGATGGAGGAACAAAATAAGCTCATGAATGCTAGAAAACAAGAACGGGAAAGACAAGAGCAAGAGGAAACTTCGAGAAAAGAGAAGGAAGAAGCAAAGATCAAGATGCAGCACGAAAGAGAACAAGAAATGAAAAAGCAACGGCTAAAAGAGTTGGAGAGAAGGGAGGCTGAACTGGAGAGTATTCGATCAAGAGAGAGTTTGAGAATGGCACATTTGGATGATGTGTGCAAAAGAGAAGTGGCTAAAGGTATCAGCAAAAGTTTGGATGCTGTCTATCTGTCAAGTGCTGAAAAATTGTATAAAGGTCCGATGGAGTATTCAGCGTCTGTTACGACAATGAATGCGAGGGATGCTGGGGTTCATTCAGCTCGGGGGATTTCGGTAGTGGAACTGATGGATTATCAACCACCTCCGATCAGACCAGAGAGGATGAAGAAGTATGACCATAGGAAGGCAGCAGCCGAGAGGGACTTTGATAAGCAGTCAACCATCCCCAAATGGGACAGTCGGTTAAGGGACCTGAGTCCCGATACGAGGAGAAGGCCCAAGGAGTTTACTGCATACACCCCTCCATCTTCCAACCAGGACATGACTGCACATACTTGGGACAAGTCCAAGGAACAAAGCTGGAGGCATCTTGAGTATCCGACGCCCGACTATGAATCCCCATCTTCGTACCACCGCTCCAGAAGGTCAATAAGCCCGATGAGGGACTTCGGCAGCAGTCAGTCTATCAGCAGCACCCGCTACCAAGCAGCTCCTCAGCCTGTGCAGCCCCACCATCGTTCCAGGAGATCTCTGAGTCCTTTGGAACGGAGCCTGAACCAACCCTACACTGGAAGCACAGTGAGCTTAACATCCATAGGCTCTCGTAAACACATTGACGAGCTGACATCAGCAAGAATAAGGCCACCAACACCTACAAGATCGTATGTTCCTACGCGGTCAAGCTCCATCACCAAACCACATCAAGTAAGTTATTACTCTTCTAATCATTTGCATATTCTATTACGATAATTTTGGTTTTGTATATCATCACATAGTGACTAGTATTGAGATATTATGTAAATAATGCATTACTACACTTCTGAAAGACGCAACATGCTAACTCAAGGTAGGTAATGCATGAAGACCATTACAAACCTTTGGCTGTGGCGAACTGCCTTGAGTATGTTGGCATACATGTACAGTCTGAGGCCTTACCTTGGTCCAGTTCATATTTGTCTCGTTCAAATATCAACTACAATAACAGCTAACCTAGTTTACCATTTCCAGAGAGCATACATTGTTAACGGCCTGGTTGACAAAACTGTAATTCACGGAGGGAAAATAAGACTGAGCTGCAATATCGGTGGAGATCCAAATCCATCAATCGAATGGATGAAAGATGGGAAGTCCATTGCGTATCACACTGAAGCTTCGAGGTAAACTTGCTAATAAATAATAATAATACTATATTAAGCCATTATTATTAGTAATTAATTAAATAACAGTAATATATTAAGTAATAATATAGGTAGTCAAATTACTTCTTCAAGTCGTGCATCGCTATGATAACTACTTAGGTACCCACCTACTTAAGAATATCAATTTCTTAAGTTGTCAGAGAAAATTGTTAGCATTCGCGAAAGTATGACTATCTTAGCTTTAACGAATAAACTTTGAATTACTCAGCACAAAATCATTCCTCAATGCCAAAACCAATAAATTGTTGACTCCCTAGGTCGACTTACAGGCACCTACCTACTAATCTTTTATCCTGCTCCTTATTTATTTAAATTAGTGTGATGCTGGCCAATGTACTATAAATAATATGATGTTTCAGGTACAAGACTGAATGCAACTACGGTGTAGCATGTTTGGAAGTGGATGGTGCACGTTTATCTGACGCTGGGCAATACACATGTGCTGTGAAGAATGTGGATGGACAGACTGCCACGACGTGTACCGTCAGAGTGGCTTTGAACGACGATGATGACAAAGAATGGGAATCCATAGGAAATGGTTAGTGAAAGAATCTAAAAGCTTCTCAGTGTTATGTGCTCTTGGGAACAGGTACTTACCTACCTGGAAGTTGTTAGAAAGCCTTCGAAACCTAAGTAGTAAGTCCAGCACCGTGAATAGAACTTGTATCAGTTCACTGCAAGAACTGAAGTGGTGGGGATGAGTTCATGAATTTTTCGGTTTATCTTCCTAATAAAATGACCATAACAAAATGCAAGCAACAATAATTTTTATTCGTGTGAGAAGACCAGATATACCTACATGAAAAATTTAGGGAGGTTATATACATGAGCGAGGTTATCTTCAAGTTTTCACTTCACAACCCTGCCCTCGGTTGGAGCAAGAAGTTCATGTGACAGTTCAAGAACTCGGGGTGGGTAAAACAGTACGTGAACTGAAACTCGCTGGAACCCTTCACAGCCTGCTAAGGCTTGCGCAGAGCGATTGCGCTGAATTAGTTTATGAACTCAAGCGAGCTGGAACGAACCTACTGTCTCCTGAGGTTGTACACTCTCCTGGCCCCACCCAGAATATTCATGAGTAACCGGTCGACCTGTACCTACATGTAGGTATCCTGTAGGCGTAATCTGGACATTGATGAAAGCCTAACTGTCGTCACTTCGTGAACTGCTTGCTTTTCTGTCTTTCCATCATTGATATGAAATACATCTGCATTACAGAACTGGAAGCTAACATGCCCAGGGAAATCTGCCTGTCGGTCAAAGGACCAGCATTCGGCATGCCAAGGGTGACCGGACTTGTGGCGGACCCTGTAGTTCCTTGTGGAGGAACAATAGCTGTGCACGTCCAAGTTGCAGGTACGTTGTTTTACTGTACTTAATAAATATTATACTTATTTCTTGCATCATAACCCAGGTAAATGAAACTTAGGTTATCATCCAACTAGACTAAATTCTGCCACTTCCATTCTTTGCCGGTTAATGTAAAATGAATATCAAACCACACATGAATGTCAGAGCATTTGGTGTTGGTCGGTCGTTCGGGCAAATTTCACGGAATAACCTGCCGATAATAATTATTATGAATGATAATAACGGTAAGTACTTTTACGTTTGAATGAATCCAGTATAGTGGGTATAGCTAGGCTGTTACCAAGAAGGTGCTAGGTAAGAAAGTCACAGATGACAAACCAAGTCGTCTGGACTTTCTCACCTAGGACCTTCTGGGTAAGAGCCTAGCTATAACTACTATATTGGATTCATTCAAACGAAAAAATTCCATTATTATCATTCATAATAATTATTATGGGCAGGTTATTCTATGGAATTTGTCCGACCGACTGACCAACACCAAATGCTTTTTGACATTTTCATGTCTTTGCTTTGGCACATAAACTGAAAAATCGTCCCGAAAACTTGCTCACCCGATACCAATAAACAAAAGTTGGTAACTACAGTCCTTGAAATAGTAGTAGGGGTATTCACGGTTGAGCTTGCCGTGTTAAACGTGCTAAGTAGAAAACTTCGTCCTCAGAAAAATCAAGGTTCGTTCGCAGAAACCTGCCCTGGACTATCCCGAGCAGCCTAGAGCTCTAACAATCCTGGACTCGTGACGTCACCAGAGGAATTCCGGATTGTCCCAGTTTCGTGCCTTGTCCGAACGCTTTTTCTTTAAGCCGTATTAGAACCTCCCACCATTTTGTTTATAAGCTGTCGTGCGTTCTCATCGATTTAAACTAAAACTACATTTACTACTACATCATTTAAACTAAAACGTTTTCAACTTTTTCAACAATGGAGAAAGAAAAAAAGTCACTTCTTTGTCCTAAAGTCACTTTGTCCTTCCAATTAGCGCCTCTAAGTGTCGCATAGGTTTTTTTCTTGAGGCTGATGTTTACCTGTCTCAACCTGATGACCTTTATAAAGTCATTCTCAGTTATGTGGTTAGTAATAAAATAAAAGGCTGTAATAAAAAATAAAAAAAAATAAAATAAAACTTTATTTATTCAGAAGGCACCTAGAATCCAAATCACCACCACTCAGACATCACTTGACACAAATCAGACACCACTTGCTCAATATAATTTTGATTTTTTGGTCTCAAATTCGGGAAAAAACCTCCCTTAATACCATTTCTTCTTCATCGCCGTCCGAAAAATTGATGTCACCCTCATCATCATCGTCGGAATAATCCGTGTCAGCATAATTATTATCTAACTTAATCCGTAACTGGAAATTATTACACACAACAAAAAACTGGAACACTTACACTGTAA
Organism: Leptopterna dolabrata; assembly: GCA_954871275.1. NCBI lineage: Eukaryota > Metazoa > Arthropoda > Insecta > Hemiptera > Miridae > Leptopterna > Leptopterna dolabrata. The sequence continues at coordinate 7,689,884 of OX940985.1, forward strand.
ACAACTGTAAACTGTAACTGTAAACAACTGTAAAGCATACGTAAACAAAAAATACGGGTTTGGCGTGTGTTGGTTTGAGTTGTGCTTCGCGGGAAAGGAAAACATCGAAGTGAGCAAGTTAGAGGGGAGGGGTAAAAATAGACCGATGCGCATGCTCCGGACTTTCTACTCCACGCCAGAGCTGGAGTAGCCCCGGACGATCCCGGGCTGCCCGAATTCACAATCCCCGCTCTCTCCGAACAGTGGGCAACTCGTCCGGGATCGTCCCTTGTCTTCTCCGAATGGCCATTAGTGGGGAGGGGGCAATCCTGGGCAGTCCCGGACGGTTCTCCGAACAGACCCATAGAGGCACCCTGGCCCTCGGTAACGTGTTAAACGTGTTATCACGAATCTCCGGGTGGTGGTGGTGGTGGTATGATTCTATTGCTAGCAGTTAGCCATGGAGCACTTCGGTGGTGAATCTCCGGGTGAAATGTAAAAAAACAACAACAACGTCCTCGGGTTTTTGCTACCTTCCCACCTAGGTTATATTTGACGTTTGTTTACATTTGTGAGTTTTTATTTACAAAAATGCCGATGAAGAGCCAAAAACAAAACCAAGTTGACGAAATTGTTACAAAAACAACAGTTAATCTCATCAACTCCGAATTCACTGACGAGGAGGAGGAAATCTGGGAGGAAAGTCTCCAAGAACTTGAAGTTGTTTTCATGTCCAGGTAATTCTCTTATATGCAAAAGTGCGACCCTAAACTTGTTAAAACTGTTCATCAGGAAAGAAATATAAAACACGGCACAGTACCTAACCCACCATTTTGAATCTTTGTCAGAAAACTGATAACACAGATAACATGGTTGCTGTCGACATTTAGAGAGTTCCTAAGAGATAAGTTCATTAGGGAACGGCCATATCTTTTGGCCACATCTAAGGCGAGCAGCCTTTGGATGCTAACCAATAAGTCCGGTTTGACAGAAGTGGTGGGGGTAGGAGTGAATTAAAAAGTAACGTCACTTAACTTAGCACAACGCGAAATCCATTCCATTTCATAGCATAGGTAGGTATACTCACTTTTTTATCCTAAGTTGATATCGCAACAATCTAGCAAATTCTTTGAAAGACGCTTGGAGTAACTTTGAAAGACGCTGGCGATGGCGAGGTTCGACGACACATGACGCGTTAAAAAAAAAGACAAAACGCGGCAAAAAAGCTGTGCACTGTTACCCCTGAGTAAGGTTAAAGACGATTCCTAAAGTTTGTGTCCTGGGAGATAACGCGCCTTATGTATAAGGCCGAATAAGTCGAACTTAACACGTTCAGCGTGTCTCGATGGACAGGTCATCAAACCGTTTTCCTCGTGGTGCGTCTCGATGGACAGGTAATCAGATACGGAGAGCGACCGACGTCCGAAATTCGGTCTCTGGGAAAGTCAATTGAGGACTTAAAAATCGATTCAGAGTTGAATATTCTTCTTCTTGCTACGCCATCTCCATACGAAGGTCGGCGATCCATTCGGCAGTTTTCTCGCGGGAAGTGGCTCCTCTGAAGATGTCGACAGACGTAATCCCGAACCATCGACGAAGGTCTTTCATCCAAGAGTTCTGCCGTCTCCCTATGGACCTCTTCCCGGCAATCTTCCCCTGGATGATGAGTCTCAGCAACTCATACTTATCACCCCGCATCACGTGGCCAAAATATCCCGTTTTCCGCTCTTTAAACGTCAGAAGCAGCTCCCTCTGTTTGCCCATTCTTGCCAAGACCTCTTCATTGGTAACCTTCTGTACCCAGGAGATTCGGAGCATACGACGATAAAAATACAACTCCAGTGCATTCATCCTCTCCTCCAAGACGGGATCAAGTGTCCAGCTCTCGCAGCCATACAGAAACACCGAGAATATGTAACACCTCAGCATCCTGACCCGCAGGCTCAAACTGATATCCGATCGGATGAAAAACTTCCTCATCTTGAGGAATGCCTGTCTGGCAAGTCCGATTCTGGAGCGCAGCTCCTTCTTAGGGTCACAGAACTGGTTGACAAGGGCCCCAAGATACCTGTAGCTTTCGACTTGCTCCACCTGAGAACCATCCACGAGTATGGTGGCCCGTTTCGGGGATTTGGCAAAAACCATCACTTTAGTCTTGGCAATATTCATGAATAAGCCCCATCGAGCACTGTAATGGGCTACCGCTTCCACCATAAGTTGCAACTCAGCTTCGCTACTGGCCAAAAGAACTGTGTCGTCTGCGTATCTCAGATTATTGATGATCTTCCCATTGACAATGACGCCCCCAGAAGCTTCCGTCAAAGCCTCCCGGAACACCGCCTCGGAATAGATATTGAAGAGTAACGGCGAGAGCACGCAACCCTGCCGGACCCCCTTCTTGATCTGGATCTGACCCGATGCCCGACCACTAATCTTGACCTCTGCAGTCTGAGCCCAATAAAGATGAGTTATGATCCGGATATCCGAGCGGTCGATCCCAGCCTCCTTCAACACAGCAACCATCTTCTCATGATTGACGCAATCAAATGCTTTGCGGTAATCGACAAAGCACGCATAGACATCATAATTCACATCGCGACACCGCTGGGTAAGAACATTGAGAGAAAATAGCGCCTCTCTCGTGCCGACGCCATTACGAAACCCAAACTGGGTATCATTGACTTGCCCATCACACTTTCTGTAGATGCGATTGTAAATTATTCGAAGGAACACTTTCAGCAGGTGGGACATCAGACTTATCATCCTATAATCATCACAAGTGGATGCTCTCGCTTTCTTGGGCAGTGGCAGGAAAGTTGATCTCAGCCAGCGTAGGGGTATTTTCCCAGCCCTGTAAATAGCATTGAACAGCGACGTGAGAAGTTCTAAACCCTTCCTTCCCTCTACCAGAACCTTGAGGACTTCCGAATGAATTCTGTCAGGGCCTACAGCTTTCCCATTCTTTTGAAGCGAAACAGCTCGCTGAACTTCCTCTTTGGTTATGTCCGGTCCCAACTCCAAGTGCTCCTCATCAGCTGCTGGCGGGTCAGCTCTGGCGTCATCAAACAGCGTTTCAACGTACTGCCTCCAATGCTGTAGTTGGAGGTGGATACCAGTAATAATCCGGTTATCTGAGTCACGCAGAATGGCTGGCTGGCGACGACGGTCCTGTTCGGTAAATTCCTTGACTTTCTTGTGCAGGTTAAACGTATCATGCTTGGCTTCCAGGTCCTCAATCTCCTCACACTTGCCTGACAGCCAGCGTTCCTGGGCGATCCTGCACTCCTTGCGCACTTCCTGATTGAGGCCCCTATATCTGGAAGGGTTCGAAGTCTTATGCTTCCTTCGCTCGCCCATTAGATTCAAAATGGCAGAAGTCATCCACTCCTGCCTCGCCATACTCCCATGGAACCCAATCTTCTCTTCTTGCACTCTGGTGACAATGGACTCCACGGCTGCACAGGCAGAATCAACAGAATCACTTGGGCCAGACACTACATCACTCAGCTCCTCCTCAAATACCTCTCCCAGCGTGACCTTGAAAGCTGGATCGCGTAACTTTGAGAGATCCATCTTCCTGACAGGCGTGGGCTTGCGCACCGGAGGGAATCTACGAAGCCTGAAGTCAAGAACCACAGGATTATGATCCGAGTTTACATCTGCACCAGGGAAGGTTTTAACTGACCTCACATACTTCCTCATGCTTTGGGCCAACAATATGAAGTCAATCTGATTGCGAACAACCCGGCCTGGAGAATCCCCTGGTGCTACCCAAGTGTACAAGCGTCGAGGATGTTGCTTGAAATGGGTGTTCGTGACAAACAAGCTGTGCTCAGCGCAAAACTGGACAAGCCTGTCCCCTCGCTGGTTCCTAACCCCAAGCCCGTACCTCCCCACCACGTCCCCCTCTACACCGCTGCCAATCTTTGCATTGAAGTCTCCTAGAACGAAGGTGATTTCTCCTCTCTTGGTTGACGCCATAACCTCGTCCAAATCGGCGTAGAATCGCTCAACTTCCTGATCCGGTTTATCTCCTGTCGGAGCGTATGCCTGGATCACATTGAGAATACGGTGGGACGTCCGCAGCCGGAGCATCATGACACGCTCGCTCAAAGGGATAAAATCCACAACCGAGCGCGCTATCTCATTTGTGATCAAAATGGCAACGCCATGCCTGTGATGAGAATCCGTCCCGCCTGAGTAGTACAGCACCCCATTGCCGTCCCTGTGCACACCAGAATCAGGCCACCGTACCTCACTCAGCCCCAAGATTTCGATGCCCAGCCTCCTCATTTCCAGCTGCACGTTAGCGAGCTTTCCCTTCATGTACAGGCTTCGCACGTTCCAAGTAGCGACTCTTAAAAGCTTGTCGTAGATTTTCAACTGCTGGTCACATAATCCACGATCTCCAATGGTAGACGGGGAGATTCTTCGCACCCTCTCCTCACTTAAGAGGTGCCCCGGACTGAGGGCCATTTGGTCTTGGTTTTCTGCCATTTGGATACATGGAAAATAGTAGAACAGTAGAAATTCCGTTTCCTTTCTGCTCCGCGGTACGAAAGCCGAAGAGAGTCCTCCCCGCCTTATCAATGCTCAGAACTACGCTGCTTCGATGTCCTTCATCCCACACCATAGCCTGATAATGCTGAAGCCGCTGCCCATCAGCATCCTATGCCGTTGGTCGTTAGTTCGACTCATCCGCCTTTTGAGAAGATTTCTCTTCCCAAGGGCAAAAAGGTGCCCAAACCTCTGATCCGCTCATCCGCCCTCCTAAGAGACCGTTGGCGGCTGACAGAGGGATATTCCATATCCCGGGAATAACTCGGTCGCCAGAGCCTCGTTAGTAAAAGCAGGGTACACCACGTGCAGGTGAGGTTGACCGCTTCGATATTGTATGAAGGTAGGGGTACCACTCGTTGTAGCCGCAGATTGAATACAAAATTAGAATCGATCATTGAAGTTGATATTTCGACTTTTGTGAATAAATCGATTTTCAGGCGATTATTAAATATTTCCTTATATGCTTTTGTGCTGCAACTCCTAGGGAAAACGCCCATATCATTTCCAAGTCGCCAACAACCTTTTTCCATTGGCTAACAGCATTACAGTGAAGAGGGCAGGGGCTAACCTTCACAGAAGTGGATAGGCAACCCGCAGTACCGCCACCTCCAACTATAGGGAGGCAAGAAAAAAGTTTTCGCCTGGTGCGTTTGATAGACTGGTAATCAAAAAAAAAATTAAGAGAAAAATCAAATTTTTTGACGGTTTCCGTTTATTCATGATTTTTAGAGATGGGAAAACCACAATATATATTAGAGAGTTCCTAAAGACTAAAGTCGGGAAGATGTGTTCGGATTTATCTCAACTGCGCATGCGCGTCGCCCAAGTTCAAACTTATTTCCTTAAGTTCGACTTATTCGGCCTTATACATAAGGCGCGTTATCTCCCAGAGCACAAACTTTAGGAATCGTCTTTAACCTTACTCAGGGGTAACAGTGCACAGCTTTTTGCCGCGTTTTGTAGTTTTTTTTAACGCGTCATGTGTCGTCGGTCCTCGCCATCGCCAGCGTCTTTCAAAGTTACTCCAAGCGTCTTTCAAAGAATTAGCTAGATTGTTGCGATATCAACTTAGGATAAAAAAGTGAGTATACCTACCTATGCTATGTAATGGAATGGATTTCGCGTTGTGCTAAGTTAAGTGACGTTACGTTTTAATTCACTCCTACCCCCACCACTTCTGTCAAACCGGACTTATTGGTTAGCATCCAAAGGCTGCTCGCCTTAGATGTGGCCAAAAGATATGGCCGTTCCCTAATGAACTTATCTCTTAGGAACTCTCTAATAAGGGTTCTCAAAATTCCTTTCAGGCCCACGAGAAGTTCGGTTTTCTAGAGACGCAGTGAACGTCTTAAGGAAATAAGTTTGAACTTGGGCGACGCGCATGCGCAGTTGAGATAAATCCGAACAAATCTTCCCGACTTTAGTCTTTAGGAACTCTCTGTTTACCACACCTCGGAGTTAACTTAACACAAGTGATAACGCACTTTGATAACATCTTTGCGACCGATTTTCTCCACGTTTAACCAGTTTAACACATTTAACTCGTTAACACGTCGACAACGGCCCGACCATGAATACCCCTCAAAATACCAATAAACTGAAAAATTGTCACGAAAACATGCTCACGCGATACCAATAATAAAAATAGACTCACTGTGTTGCGTAGATAACAATCAACTGTTTTCATATTTTGATGCTTGGGTACATGAACTAAGAAAACGTCACGCTTGACGCTCGCTCGAAATTGCTGACGGAAATGTCTTCGGCCCGCGCTTCCATGTAGAACTTCCGAGCAGATTCCCAATTTGACTTCAGTGTTTTAAGCATGTTTGTGGGAACTATGTGCTTATTGGGCAGTTCCCACGCAGGATATAAGGGAAGGCTTTCAAAAATATCTGCATCTTCCTCGAGACAAATATGTGGTGATATTGAACTTTCTTGAACGGTTGGTTTGCCATGTAGAAGTTTTACCTGTTTTCCACACTCCTCGCCGGGTTGGTCCACTGAATGGCATGAGCTGGAACGTCCCTGTTTTCCGATCGTTTGGATTTCTTCGTAGGTGCCATTGTGTAATTTACGCACAAGAAAATTAACACTACACGTTAATAAGAAAACACACATGAAAATGTCCCAATGTGTTGCAGACTCGTATGCAAGCTTTTTTGACATTCATGTGTGGTGTTATATTCATTTTACATTAATCCTTATGAATGATCTCTAGGTGTCTGTAGGACAGCCGCGTTTTTTGGCATGGTGCAATGACTCATTTCAGGTTGCCATCGACCGGAAGTGACCTGGCTCCATGGTGGAGCCCCTCTCCCCAAGTACTCCCCGCGAGTCCATTACTTCGAGGACGGTGGTCTGTTCACTCTGCTCCTGGAAGGTGCGACACCATCCGAGTCAGGGGTCTACACGTGTAGGGTGTCAGGGAGGGGCCGTGGTGCCATTGACACTGCAACAACGGTTCAGGTAAACCAAAATGTCTAATATTATATTAGGAATTTATATATTAACATGGATATGTTTTTCTCCTGGAAGGGTCTGTCGCGACAGAAAATTTGTGACACATATTTCTAGTGGTGACAGAGAGACACGGAACCAAAAATGTTCGTTTTCATTTTGGAGGGCATAATTTTTTTGTTTCTTTTAGCGAATTTTCAAAGAAAATGAAGCTATTGCAATGGCTTCGAAATTTAAATAATATAAATTTTTGGAAATTTTCTTCAGAGAAATCCGTTTCAGACCATTCTAAAACGATTCCTGAAATTTAACATTTTTTTAAATGTATATATATATATATATGTGTCACTCCAGACGATAACTCTCGATAGAATTGAGATAAACAGCTCAAATTTGCACAAAAAATCTATCTTGGCAATCGAAAGGCTAAGTTCGAAGATGGGCGAAATTGGCCTACTCTAAGGAGGGTTTTGGCGCATTTAAAGTGCGCAAAAATTACCCAAAAATCCCCAAAATGTTATTTTCCAACAAGTGACCCCTCATTTTAAAGGTTTTTGCACGCTGAACACGATGGTGGAATCGGATTTTAGATATCTTGATCCGTTCTCAAATTAGAGCATTTAAAGTGCGCAAAAATTACCCAAAAATCCCCAAAATGTTATTTTCTAACAAGTGACCCCTCATTTTAAAGGTTTTTGCACGCTGAACACGATGGTGAAATCGGATTTTAGATATCTAAATCCGTTCTTAAATTACAGCATTTAAAGTGCGCAAAAATTACCCAAAACTAGGATAATCTTTAAACTCTTACCCCCCCCCCCCCCACCCCCTTAGAGTGGTCAGATTGAAAAATGTGAGAAGTATTAATTGAAGACGAGAGTTCGAAGCAAAAAAGGGGGAGGCAAACGATTAGTACAACTCCTTGAATTTCCCATTTGACATATAATTGTTATGATACCTTCATAGATAGACAAGTACCGGCCCACGTATTACTAGAAGGAAGACGAAAGAAAAAATCTATTTCAAATTATTCAATTTAGGTACTAACAGTAGGAGGAAGAAGGTTAGGTAGGTATCTTATCAATTTATTATCAGTATCATACGAATATTTGATATTCAAAGGTAGGTAGGTACTTAACATGATAAAAATAATATCAATGAAGAAGGAAGGATCTACCTACCTAGTAGAGCAAATCTTGAACTGATTTTAGATACCAGGCCTGAAATCGTAGTCAAGAGGAAAGGCCATTCAGAAGGAACAAGGAATCTACTCATAACAAACGGTAGAATCAGGATGGACAAAACGTACAAATTAAAATAAATACGAAGAGAATATACATAGAAAACCAAATTTTAGACCGAAGTTTTCCTTTATTCAATTTTATATGTATATATATATTTATATATGTGTCACTCCAGACGATAACTCTCGATAGAATTGAGATAAACAGCTCAAATTTGCACAAAAAATCTATCTTGGCAATCGAAAGGCTAAGTTCGAAGATGGGCGAAATTGGCCTACTCTAAGGAGGGTTTTGGCGCATTTAAAGTGCGCAAAAATTACCCAAAAATCCCCAAAATGTTATTTTCCAACAAGTGACCCCTCATTTTAAAGGTTTTTGCACGCTGAACACGATGGTGGAATCGGATTTTAGATATCTTGATCCGTTCTCAAATTAGAGCATTTAAAGTGCGCAAAAATTACCCAAAAATCCCCAAAATGTTATTTTCTAACAAGTGACCCCTCATTTTAAAGGTTTTTGCACGCTGAACACGATGGTGAAATCGGATTTTAGATATCTAAATCCGTTCTTAAATTAGAGCATTTAAAGTGCGCAAAAATTACCCAAAACTAGGATAATCTTTAAACTCTTACCCCCCCACCCCCTTAGAGTGGTCAGATTGAAAAATGTGAGAAGTATTAATTGAAGACGAGAGTTCGAAGCAAAAAAGGGGGAGGCAAACGATTAGTACAACTCCTTGAATTTCCCATTTGACATATAATTGTTATGATACCTTCATAGATAGACAAGTACCGGCCCACGTATTACTAGAAGGAAGACGAAAGAAAAAATCTATTTCAAATTATTCAATTTAGGTACTAACAGTAGGAGGAAGAAGTTTTCCTTTATTCAAAACCATAGCCATTAATTCGAATATTTCTTTGAAAATTCGCTCATTAAGTCATGCTGCATGACTGGTTTTTTGTACTCACTCACGAATCCAAGGTTTCCTTACAGTAGTGAGGAAGCAGAAGCATACCCATGATTCATCGTTTTTCCATACAGCTGTGAAATTGTATTTAGTTTGATTTTATTGGTGGCCACAATCACCTCCTTACACAATTATTGATGATCATATTTGTCGTGGTCCACCTATACCACTAAGCTCTGTAATAGATTATACTCAATAAACCAAGTGGAAGGAAGGG